>JAKFHU010001013.1:2400000-3000000 GCA_023783475.1 Daubentonia madagascariensis | reverse complement strand
ATGTGGAATCAACCTAAGTGCCCATCAATTCATGAGTGGATAAACAAAATATGGTATTTAAATACCATGGAGTACTATTCAGCCATAAAAAGGAATGAAATAATGTTGTTTGCAGCAACTTGGATGGAACTGGAGACATCATCCTAAGTGAAGTATCTCGGGAATGGGAAACCAAACACTGTATGTTCTCACTAATAAGTGGGAGGTAAATGATGAGTACACATGGGCACAAAGAGATATAAAGGATGTTGGAAAGCAGGAAGCGGGAGGGTTAGAGGGGGGCATGAGGGATAAAAACTTACCTATTGGATACAATGAACACTATTCTGGTGACAACACACCAAAAGCCCTGACTTAAGCATTATACAAGGTATTCACATAACAAAAACTTTTGTATCCCCTTAATATTTTGAAATTAAAAAAAAAAAAAAAGACTTACTATAAAGCTACAATCATCAAGATGGTGTGGCATTTATGAAAAAATAGACAAAATAGATCAATGAAACAGAATAGAGAGCCAGAAGCAGACCCACATAAATACAATCAAAGGAGGTATGATAATTTTGACAAAGTAGCAAAGGCAATACAATAAAGGAGACTAAAGTCTTTTCAATAAACGGTGCTGAAACAACTGAACATCCATATGCAAACAAACAAACAAAAAAGGAGTCTGAATACAGATCTTACACCCCTCATAAAAATAAACTCAAAATAAATCTGAGAATTAAATGTAAAACTCAAAACTATGAAACTCCTAGAAGATAACAAAGGAGAAAAATCTAGATCTTGGCTTTAGTGATGACTTTTTAGATGCCGCCAAAGGCACCATCCTCTCCCCCCAAAAAATTGATAAATTGAACTTTATTAAAATTAAAAATTTCTGCTCTGCAAAAGATACTGTCAAGAGTATGAAAAGAAAAGCCACAGATGGGGAGAAAATATTTACAACAAAACACATCTGATAAAGGACTATTACCTAAAATGTATATAGAACTCTGAAAACTCTACAATGAGAAAGCAAACAACCCAATTAAAAATGGGTCAGGCTGGGCATGGTGGCTCATGCCCATAATCCCAGCACTTTGGGATGCCAAGACGGTAGGATCACTTGAGGCCAGGAGTTCGAGACCAGCATGGGCAACATAGTGAGACCTGTCTCTACAAAACAACAAAAACTTTAAAAGGCCAAAAACCTTAACAGACACCTCACCAAAGAAGATATACAGATGGCAATTAACCATAATATGTCACACAATATGTCATCAGGAAAATGCATATTTAAAATGAGATACCTCTATGTACCTATTAGAATAGCCAAAATCTAAAATGCTGGTAACACCAAATGCTGGTGCGGATGTGAAGCAACAGAAACTCTCATTCATTGCTGGCAAAAATGCAAAAGGGTACAGTCACTTTGGACAACAATTTGGCCACTTCTTACAAAACTAAGCATACTTTTACCATAAGATCCAGCAATTCCGCTCCTTGGCACTTACCCAAAGTGGTTGAAAATAAAAACCTGTACATGGATGTTATAGCAGCTTTATTCATTATAGCAACACATGGAACCAACCAAGATGTCCTTCATTAGGTCAATGAATAAACTGTGATACATCAAAAAAATGGAATATTATTTAGTGCTAAAAGAGAGGTGCTAACAATCTCTGACAAAAACCATGCATGAAAAGACATGAAGAAAACTCAAATGCATATCACCAAATGAAAGAAGTCAATCTGAAAAGGTTACATACTATATGATTCCAAATATATGACATTCTGGAAAAGACAAAACTATGGAGACAGTAAACAGATCAGAGGTTGGGGTTGTTGAAGGGGATAGGGGTTGAAGAGGGATAAACAGGTAGAACACAGGATTTTTAGGGCAGTGAAAATACTCTGTACGATACTATAATGGTGGATTATATGTCATTATACTTTGTCCAAAGCCATAGAATGTATACCACTAAGAATAAACCCTAATATAAACTATGGAGTTTGGGTGATCACGATGTATCAATGTAAGATCACTGACTGTAACACTCTGGTGGGGGTTGCTTATAATGGGAAGGTTTATACATGTGTAGGGGACGAGGTACATGGAAAATCTCTGTAGCTTCCTCTCAATTTTGATGTGAACCTAAAACTACTGTTAAAAAAATAAAGCCTTAAAAAAAATAGAATGACTACATATGCTCCAGTAATCTACTTCTGGGTACATATGTCCCTAAGAATTGAAAATAGGCTCTCAAAGAGATATTTGTACACTCATGTTTATTTCAACAATATTTACAATAGCCAAAAAGAAGCAAACTAAATGTCCATCAACAAATGGTTGGATAAAGAAAATATGGTAATGCAATGTTATTCAGCCTTAAAAAAAAGAAGGAAATCCTATAATAAAAATAAAAAGAAGGAAATCCTGTAATACAGAGGAACCTTAGGACATTATACTATGTGAAATAAGACAATCACAAAAAAGACAAATACTTCATGATTCCACTTATATGAAATATCTAAATAATTCAATTTTAGAAATATAAAGTAAAATGGTATTTGCCAAGAAATGGGAAGAGGGGCAGAAAGGGAGTTGTTCAACATATGTAGAGTTTCAGTTTTGCAAGACTTAGATCTGCTGAACAATGTGTACACAGTTAACACTACTGTACTGTACACTTAAAATTATTAATATGGTAAATTTTGTTATTTTTTACCATAATTTTTTTAAAAGCTACCCGAGCTTTTTTCTTTACTTCTTATATAAATAAACTGACAAAAACCTGTTTTCTCCTAATTAATTAATATGTGCCTACTGCTCTCTAGGAGAAGGGACATGTGAAACAATATTATTTATTCAATCTCCTGGGTCTGAGAAGTACGTGTCAGGAACTAGAGGAACCAGGGGACTGATGTTGGAAGACAGTAGAGGGCCCATGGGACATGCCTCAAAGAGAAGGAAGAAGAGATGCAATGAGAGAAAACAAGTTTAAGAAAGTAGGAAAGCGTTCAAAGACTGCGACCTGAGGTAGGGTGTTTTCCCTAAAGGTTTCAGGGATAAAACAGTTCAGGTTGGCATACCCATACATGTGGGGAGCAGCAGTGACACAGAAGTAAACATTACTGCAGATAGAATAGTTGGGACACTGAGATGCTAGGGAGTCAGGGGTTAATGATGCCAACAAAGATGGCAGCAGACCAGAGGTAGAGTGAAAGAGCGTGAGTTCAGGTATCAGTCTTCAACGACTAAGAAGAAATTGAGAGTTCACTAGATGATAAAGGCAGATCAAGCTTGATACAGCAAAAAGGCACAAGCTTCAAAGGATCAGGGATTTTTATGCTGAGAGTACAGGCATAGTTCAAAGCAGCAATGAAGAACAATAATTACAATGTGTGGGAAAAGAATACGTCCAGAGCTTACTGCACCTATAACCTAGCTTCTGTATCTGGGAATGCAGAATCTGTTCCAGACAAATCACCACTTTTCACTACTTATTTTACTTGACCTTGCTAAGAAATACAGACATTTAGGAAATTATTGACTTTGGGCTTTTAGGACACTATTTCCTGGTTTCCTCCTCTCTCTCTGGTGGTTTTTCAGAGACTTCTCTTCCAAATCTAGAAATATTTGCACTCTTCAGGGATCAGCTACTAGACATTTTCTCTTTTAAATTTCTCCTTGGACAGTTTCATCTTCTTTCAAGGATTAAGCAACAATTAAATGACTTCCAAATGTCTACTTCGGTATAGATCAAACTCTGCTTGAGAATTTACAACTATTCCAGGTCCTCAGGCTACATAAAATGGGCTTTTCAAGGAACTTAATGTTTAAAGAAGGAAAAAGCCAGATGATTTCAGATCACAGGGATGACTATAGAGGTATGGCAAAAAAAAAAGAGGAGAGGCAACTTAGCAGAGGTGAATCACAAAAGATGACTAGGAGCTCATGACACAGTGGGAAAAATGTTTCAGATAGAGGAAAATGAGTGAGTAAAGGTACAGGGGAGTGAGAACATGGTATTACAGGGCAACTGCAAGTATTTCAAAGAGCCTAAAGTTCAAGAAAAGGTTCAACATATATGAAAATGGAGAGGTAGGGAGAAGCCAGACCATGGAAGACATCACAAGCCATAATAAGGAATTCTTATGTTGGTCAATGGAAGAGTAATCTAATAAAAGCTAGTCACTTTCTCCCCATAAAAATGTACATATACTGCAGAAGAAGTGCATACACTTTCTTTCAGAAGATTCGTAAACCACCAGATAACAGGCAATGCAGTAGCAGTCACTAAAGGATTTTAAGCAGTTAAGCGATGAATCAAATTTGCCTTTACAATAATTCCATTTTCAAAACTGGAACCAAAGTGGGCAAAACTGGAGACAGGCAATCCAGTAAGGTAATTACTACTGTAATAGTCCAGACAAAGAATGAAGCGGTAGCAAGAATAAAGAGGATGAAACTGACCCAAGAAATATTTTCAATAGTTTGTAGGAGGTAAAATAAGCTGGAAGAGCTGAAGATAATGCCTAGGTTTCTGGTATGGGCAACAAGGTAGAAGGTAGTGCTACAAGCTGAGATGTTAAAAACAAGAACAAGCTTTCATCAACATTTAGTAAGTGATTCATGTGCATAATGTTATTTAATCCTTCTATTTAAGCTAGGAGGGAGACAGTACTTAGAAACAAAGAACTCAATGAATCAAAATGTTCTGCTAATTTGGGGCAGTGGCAAGCCTTATATCTTCATTGATCTCTTTTGGCTTTGAACCTCATTTACAGCTGACAAGTTCTATGTGTACTAAAGGTAAATTATTCTCATTAATGTTTCCTAAAATCTTTTTGGGAACAAATAAGATACAAATAAGTAAAATTCCAAATTCACACTGATTCTAAAAACCTCTCTTTATATTACATAACTCATTCTATTTTCTGAAAAGACTCAGCCAGAGGCAGTCCATCTACTCAACTATCCCCACACCATGAACCAGAAGCATGTTTCCTTATATTTAAAACAGAAGGTATAGGATTATATGATGCTTCAAGTGGTAGAAAAGCAGACAGACTTTGACTCATGTCACTTACATGCCTAATGCCTTTCACTGGCTCCCTGTGTCTGTCAAGAGGAAGTGAAGGGCTTTAACAGTCAAGGCTTTTCACAATCTGGTCCTGGCTTTCTACTTCCACCTGCATTTTTCATACCTTCTCCTATCACCTAACTCCACATTACAGCAATACTCAACTTCCTACAGTTCAGCAGACTTGCTCTGCTGTCTTCCGACTGACTCCAGGTCTTACAAAAGTTACTCTTCCTGTCTGTCCCCAATCATCCCGAAAGTTTCAGCTTATATATCACTTCCAAAATAACTGGATATTCTTCCTCTGTATTCCTATAGCAACCTGTACCTACTCTCACTATTATACCTTATTTTAACTGACTATTTATTAAATGGCAAGTTCCATTAGGCACATGACCCAATAACTTAAATACTGTATCTTCAGAACCTAGCAAATTACAGAGCGTCAATAAAAAATTTTCAATTTCACTTCTGATACTCTCTAAATAACAGGGTCAATTAACCCTATGTTTTTCTAGTTATTTGACCTTGAAGGGAAGTAGATATCAGAATCCCTCCCAGTTTCTTGGGTATATCAGAAGCATACAAAAGGACCTGGCAAAGGTTAAATCTGGAGAAGAATATGTTATCACAGACCATAGGAGAAAATCTTGAAAACAGAAGAACCATCTACCTAAGAGACTTCTTTTACTTTAGAAAATATTTCAGATATTATTTGATCCATAAATGCTTACACATGTGTACATACACCTAAGTCTGAAGTCATATACAAAATAAAAGCATCCAAGCTGTATCTCCATAGTCTACTCTGATTAGAAGGGTCAGCTCTCCTATCAAATTTGAGACAATGCACATAGTATGAAGCATAGTGACTCGCCATATGGTAAATGCTCAAAAAGATGTGAGGTGTTATTATCCATGTCCTACAGATTGTGCACATATATATCAGTTTATTTATATATAAACCTATCCTAAAAAATTCTTCCTACATTTCTGCAAGGGAATTAAAGAGGGAGAAACAAACGTTTTACATAAATTTAGTACCTTCACTGTTTCATGTAAGTAGTTACTATCTATTGTATGTCAGACACTCTAATTAGGCTTCCATTCTAGTGGTAAAGAAGCAAAACTACAAAAAAATCATTACAAAATAAGTCAAAGGACACTAAATCCCCTGAAGAAAAATACAACAAGGTAAGGGGAACAGAGAAGATGGAAAGTGGCCATTCTTTGATGAATTTGGTCAGGAAAAGCATCATTTGAGCAGAGAGCTCAATGAAATATAGACATTTTGGAAATTACTGAAGCCATGTGGATAGCATAGAGAAGGGTCACAGAGAATAGGCACAAGTCTTAAGAACACAACGATGTGGGGGCAAGAGCATAAAGCCAGTTTAGACAGAGATGAGCAAGAGAAATAGAGAGGTCACAGAAGTGAAAGGGAGCCAGTTCATACCTAGATTTTACTTTGAGAGAAATGGAAAGCCTTTGAAGGTTCTGAGCATAAGTAACAAGGTTTAAGTTAGATTTTAAAAAAATCATTCTGGCTGCTACTATAGAATACACTGTAAAAGGCAAGACAATTGGGAAACAATTTAATTCTTTTGGCAAAAGATGATGGCTTTACTCAGGGTAACAGAGGTATAAATGGCAAAAAATGGTTAAATTAGAAATATTTTGAAGGTGGAGCCAACAAGATTTGCCGAAAATTTGAGTATATGAAGCATGCTCAAAGCAAAGATGCTTCTAAGGCTTTTGGCTGAAATAGAAAAAAGAAAAAAAGAGCTACTGATTGAGAGGGCAAAAGATTACAAAAGAAGTAGATTTGAAAGGATGAAAATCAAGAGCTCCACTTTGGACATGTTAAGTTTGAAAATCAAGCATCCAATTGTTGGATAAATGAGTCTACAGTTCAGAGGGTTAAGTTAGAGTTGAAGATGGAAATACGAGAATTGCCAGAGGATAGATGATTAAGCTCTTACCTAGAGAGAAAGATTAAAAAATATCCTTAGGACTGGGTCTTGGGGATTCCAATATTTAAAGTAAACTGAACATTTATTTAAACTGCCTTGTTTTACTGAACCATAAATCATTTGATACATTGGCCCTTGTTTCATTTATAGTTATACATCTGAACACAAAACCTTAATGTTAGAGAGAGAGGTAGGGAGTAATTACCAAACATGAGAAATCTGAAGTTATTGTGAAATTGATTTGAAATCATTAAGAGAATTAAGAAGTCTAGATTAATACATACAAAAAGACTCTACTGCATGGTATTTATAAATTTAAACAAAATTGAGGTAGAATAAACCTATAATTAAATTTAAAAATCTGGGTTATCATGTTAGTTCTATTTCTAGGCTTAACTACAAAATGGTATTCAGCTGTTAAAAATTTTTACTATGCTCTTCTGCACCCTAGTAAATAGGCAACACTAAGAATCCCTATGTTCCTTACATGTATATAAATTACTATTCAAAATGTACCCAAGGTGTTCTCTAGTTAAAGTAAGCCATATGCAAATGTATATCAAAGTGCCAAAAAAATCATGCTTCAACAAATGTGAGACATTGCCATTAATGAAGCACCCTCGTTAGGTCTTAGATAAAATCAAGAATCCTTCATTACCTATTTTGCAAATGAGAATTGACAATACTGTGGCAGAACAAACCTGGACCTACTCACCTTACTAAAGGGCTACCTGGTTATGGTTTCTACAGGTATAGGAATTCAAGAAATGGTGGTAGCCTTGAAGGCTTAGTACTATATTCCCATAGCAATTACAGCTAGAACCTTAGACAGCTCCGTTGAGATATCATGGTAGGACTAATTTCCTGTTACTCTACTTTAACACAGTCAAGCTTAACTCAACAAGGAATAAACACCAGAGCGTCATCTGGAAACTTGTGACAAATATCCTATCATGCCTCACACACTCATTATCCTTGGTTGTTACCACCAAATGCATCCTCTTCCATTCTTTATTCTTGACTCATCCTCCTAACCTATTCCATGAAGATCTCTAGAAACCCACTATGATACAGGCTATACGCCATCTTGAACTGCTTTATATAATGGCCCCTGAACTTCTCAGCTTTCACTAAAGCCTGACTCTTCCCTAAAGGTGCTGCTTATCCTGCCACCCTGTTATGTGAAAGTATCATAGACTCCTAAAACCTCTAAGTCCACCATTATTCTTCTAATTCCCTGTATTAAAAACAAAAAATGCCCAACCCCTCACCCCCAAACAAAACAAAAAAAACAACTTCTAATTTGAAACTCATGTGATCTACCTGAATGCGTTCTGGCTTTCCTCTGTTCTGGTAAATTAAACCCACATACTAAAGCCTCTATTTTGTCCCCTCAGTTACATTATCTGCAAGGTGCTTTCAAAGTCTGTATGTTCCATCCCAACACTCTAGACCCAAAATACTTGCTTTTCTTTTCTTTTTTTTCCATAAGAGCAGCTCTTTATTGTAGAATAAAACGGATTTGTCTCCACGAGTGGAGAGAGACAGACCAACTCACTCACTCACTGACCCACTCACTTCTCCTAAAATATTTGCCTTTCTTAATTGAAGAGATTTTCCTTAAATTCAGTTTTATTCAATACAGCTCCTCTTTATTTCAGGAAATCACTACTTTGTCTTTGGCTAGGCACATTGAACACCTAACCTCTGATTATTATTATTATCTCATCTATCCCTGTAAGAGTTTCACTCATACTGAACTAGCTCTTGTTTTTATTTTTTTTTGCAATTTTTAAAATTTATTTTCGACAAACAAAAATAGTGCATATTTATTGTCTACACACGAAGTTTTGAAGTATGTATACATTGTGGAGTGCCTAGATCAAGCTATATATGTGCAATACCTCATATACTTATATTTTGTAGAAGGACACTTAAAATTTACTCTCAGTGATTTCCAAGAACACAAAACATTCTTATTAACTACAGTCACCATATTGTACAAAAGATCTCTTGAACAAATTCCTCCAATGTAACTGAAATTTTGTATCCTTTGGCCAACATCTCCACAACCCTGCCCCACCCATCCCCAGCCCCTAGTAACCACCATTCTACTGTCTATTTCTAGGAGTTTTTAGCTCCACATATAAGTAAGATCATGTAGTATCTGTCTTTCTGTTCCTAGCTTATTTTACTTCACACAATGTCCTCCAAGTTCATCCGTATTATCACAAGTGACAGGATTTCTCTTTCTTTTTATGGCTGAATAGTATTCCATTGTGCACATATACCACATTTTCTTTATCCCCTCATCCACTGATGGACATTTAAATTCATTCCATATCTTGGCTATTGCAAATAATGCTAAAATGAACACAGAAGTGCAGATTTCTTTGACATACTGATTTCATTTCCTTTGGATATATAGCCAATAGTGGAATTGCTGAACATACAATAGTTCTATTGCTGATTTTTTGAGGGAACTCCATGGTATTGATCATAATTACTGTACTAATTCACAGTCCCACCAACTGTGTATAAGGGTTCTCTTTTCTCCACATCTCCACCAACACTTACCCTTCATATTTTTTATAATGACCATTCTAACAGGTGTGAAGTGATATCCCATTGCCATTTTACCTTGCATTTTCCTGATTGTTAATGATGTTGAGCATTTTTTCATTTACCTATTGGCCATTTGTATGTCTTCTATTGAGAAATGTCTGTTCAGGTCCTTTGCCCATTTCTTAATTGGGTTGTTTTCTTACTATTAAGATGTTTGAGTTCCCTATAATATTTTGCATATTAATCCTTTACCAGATGCAAATACTTTCTCCCATTCCGTGGGTTGTCCCTTCACTCAACTGTTTACTTAAGATTCCTGTGGCTATTCATAAACGTTTCTGGTTCCATACAAATTTTAGAATTGTTTTTTCTATTTCTGTGAAAAATGACATTGGAATTTTGATAAGGGTTGCATTAAATCTGTAGATTGCTTTGAATAATACAGACATTTTACAACACTAATTCGTCCAATCCATAAACACAGGATAACTTTCTATTTATTTGTATCTTCTTCAATTTCTTTCATCAGTGTTTTACAGTTTTCACTTCCTTGGTTAAATTTATTCCTAAGTACAGTCACCCCTTGGGATCTGCAAAATATTGGTTCCATTCCCCCTGTAGATATCAAAATCTGCAGATGCTCAACTCCCTTATATAAAACAGCATCATATTTGCATATAACCTATATACATCCTCCCGTACACTTTATATCATCTCTGGATTACTTATAATATTAGGTTATTAAACATGGACTGTCCAATTTCCTTAAGTACTAAGTTTGACAGTTGATATCTCTGACATTTCACTTTGACACTTTTTTTTTTTTATTGTGAAGGTTCATCCTCAGTCTTTTGAATGCATGTTGTGGTTTGTGACTATCTTTCAAATTTTTTTTAGAACAGTTTTTGTGAAACCATGGATACGTCAAAAATTCATGTTATTTTTGAACACGAGTTCCATCGTGAAACCAATGCAGCAAAGTCAGCTCAAAAGATCAACAAAATGTTTGGGAAGGACATGGCTAATGAACACACAGTATGGTGATGGTTTGAGAAGTTCCATTCTGATGATTTTAATCTTGAAAAATGAGCCATGTGGGTGACCTGAGACCAAGGTGGATAATGATGAGCCAAAAGCTGTAGCGGAAGCAAATCCATCTCAACCTACGCCAGAATTAGCAGCAAGGTTTGACATTACTCTTCCAACAATATTGGACCATTTGAAACAAATGGGTAAGGTAAAGAAGCTGGATAGATGGGTTTCACATGAATTAAAGGAGCATCAGAAGAGAAATTGTCTCGAAGCTTGCCTTTCCTTGCTGTCATGACATAAAGGCGAACCACTGTGTGATGAAAAATGGATTCTTTTGGGCAATCGCAAGCATTCCACACAATGGTTAGATAAAGATGAAGTGCCAAAACATAGTACAAAGCCGAATATTAATCAAAAAAAGCTAATGGTGTCTGTCTGGTGGTCCAGCGCTCGTATTTTCCACTACAGCTTCATCGATTACAGTGGATGTCTACTGCAACCAACTGGACGAAATGATGAGGATGCTTACGATTAAGCAGCCGAGATTGGTCAATAGAGACAGGCCAATCCTCTTGCAAGACCATATGTCACAAAAACAACGCTGCTCAAACTACAGAAGCTGGACTTGGAAACACTCTGTCACGCACTGTATTCACCAGACCTTGCACCAACTGACTACCACTTCTTCCAGGCTTTGGACCACTTCTTCCAAAGAAAAATATTCAATTCTCAACAATCTGCAGAAACACCTTTGGCAATTTCATCACCACTCGCTCTCCAGGCTTCTTCGCTGCTGGCATCAGCAAGCTACCATTAAGATGGCAAATGATAGGTTAGGCACATACTTTGATTAATCGTACTGCTTCTTGTCTGAGATATAATAAACTAAACTTTGGATTCGAAAATGAAGATTTCATATTTAATGACCTAATATTACTAGAATGTATATGCTATGTAAATAGTTGTTATACTGTATTATTTTTCTCACATTTGTGTTATTTTTTATTGTTGTGTTCTTATTTTTTTTTCAAATATTTTCCATCAACAGTTGGTTCAATCTGAGGATGCAGAACTGTGGATACGGAGGGCCAACAATACTTCTTTGTAGCTATTATAAATGGAATTGTTTGCTTAATTTCTTTTTCAGATAGTTCATTGTTAGTGTATACAAACACTACTGATTTTTGTATCTTGATTTTGTATTTTGCAATTTTACTGAATTCATCAGTTCTAACATTGTTTTGGTGGAGTCGTCAGGGTTTTCTATACATGAGATCATATAATCTGCAAACAGGGACAATTTAACTTCTTCCTTTCCTATTTGGATGCCTTTCTTCTTTTTTTTTTTCTGGTTCCTCTTCCCTACTTGCTCTGAAGAGGACTTCCAGAACTGTGTTGAATAGAAAGGGCAAGAGTGGGCATTCTTATCTTATTCCTGATTTTAGGAAAAAAGCTTTGAACTTTTTAATATTGAGTAGGATGCTAGTGGTGGGTTTGTCACATGTGGCCTTTATTGTGTTGAGGTGCATTCCTCCTATATCTATCTCATTTGTTAAGAGTTTTTATTCATGAAAGAATTTTGAATTTTGTCAAATGCTTTTTCTGTATCCATTGAGATGATCATATGATTTTTTCCTTTATTCTATTAATGTGGTACATCACATTTTATAGATTTATAGATTTGGGTATATTGAACAATCCTTGTATCCCTGGCATAAATCCCACTTGGTCATAGTGAATGATCCTTTTAATGTGCTGTTGAATTCAGTTTGCTGGTATTTTCTTGAGGAATTTTCTATCTACATTCATCAAGGATATTGGCCTGTAACTTTCTTTTTCTGGTGAGTCCTTATCTGGCTTTTGTATCAGGGTAATGCTCACCTCATAAAATGAGTTTGGAAGTATTCCTTCTTCTTCAATTTTTCGTAAGCGTTTAAGAAAAATTGATATTGTAATAGTTCTTCTTTAAATGTCTAGTAGAATTCAGCAGAAAACCATCAATTAGGTCCCGGGCTTTCTTTGGTGGGAAACTTTTTGTAACTGATTCACTCCTTACTCGTTACTTGTCTGTCCAGATTTTCCATTTCTTCATGATTAAGTCTGAGCAGGTTGTGTGTGTCTAAGAATTTATCCATTTCTTCTACACAAATCAATTTGTTGACATATAAATTGTTCATAGTAGTCTCTTACGATCTTTTGTATTTCTCTGGTACCAGCACTAATGCCTTCTACTTCATTTCCGATTTGATTTGACTCATCTCTTACTCTAGCAAAAGATTTCTTGATTTTTAACTTTAAAAAAAAAACTCTTAGTTTCATTGATCTTTTCTGTTATATTGTTTTTCTAATCCCTATTTCATTTATTGCTGTTATTATTTCCTTCCAAACTTTGGACTTAGTTTGTTCTTCCTAATCTAATTCCTTGAAGTGTAATGGTTAAGTTGTTTATTTGAGCTCTTTCTTCATTTCTGATGTAGGCATCTACTGGTATAAACATCCCTCTTAGAATAGTTTTTGCTGCATCCTATAAGTTTAAATATGTTGAGTTTCCATTTTTGTTTGCCTCAAATTATTTTTTAATGTCTCTTTTAATTTCTTCTTTGATCCATAAGTTGGCCACAAACAGGTTGTTTAATTTCCATGTATTCATGAATTTTCCAAAATTCTTTCTATTATTGACTTCTAGTTTCATATCATTGTGTTCAGAAAAAGATACTTGTTACAATGTCAATCCTCTTAAATTTGTTAAGACTCGTCACCTAATATATGATTTATCCTGGAGAATGTTCCATGTGCATTTGAGAAGAATGTGTATTGTGCCACTTTTGGATGGAATGTTCTGTTAGGTCCATTTGAACTAAAATGTGGTTTACATCTGATGTACCTGTAGTGCTTTTCTTTGTGGATGATCTGTCCATTCTAAAAGTGGGATACTGAAGTCTTCTATTATTATTGTATTACAGTCTATCTCCCCCTTCAGATACATCAGTATTTGTTTTATTTAAGTGATTTGATATTGGGTGCATATATATAATACTAGCAATTGTTATATCTTCTTGATAAACTGACCCCTTTGTCATTATACTCATAAACATATACTGTGTTTATACCAGTAGATACCAGATGATGACCTTCTTTGTCTTGTTTTACAGTTTTTGGACATCATGTCTATTTTATCTAAGTATAGCAATCCCTGCTCTCATCTGGTTTCCATTTGCATGGAATATTTTTCTCTGCCCTTTCATTTTCAATCGACGTGTGTCCTTAAAGATAAAGTGAGTGTCTTGTAGAAAACATGTAGTTGGGTCTTATTTTATTATTCATTCAGCTACTCTAAGTGTTTTGATTAGAGACTTCATTCAAGGTAATTATGGGTAGGTAAAAACTCATTGCTGCCATTTTGTTAACTGTTTTCTGGTTGTTTTATAGATATTTTCTGTCTTTCTTCCCCCCTCCCTTGCTGTCTTCTTTTGTGATTAGATGATTATTTCCAGTGGTTTGCCTTGATTCATTACTTTTTATCTTTTGTGTATTTACCATAGGATTTGTTTTGTGTTTACAAAACAAAACCCAATGTAAAACACTGAGTCTTACATAAAACAGCTTATAGTTGTAACAGGCTATTTTAAGCTGTGATTGCATAAAAAATGTAAACACTTTTCCTCTCCCCCCACCACCACATATTTTACATTTTTGATATCACAATATACATCTTCTTATACTGCACATCTTTTAAAAAATTATTGTAACTATTATCATTTTGTATAGTTCTGTCTTTTAACCTTCATACTAAAGACATGTGTGACTTACACACCACCATTACATTATTGGAGTATTTTGAATTTGACTGTGTAGTTACTTTACCAGTGAATTTCATACTTTCGTATGTTGTTTTCATGTCACTAATATATGTCTTTTTCTTTCAGGTTGAAGAATTCCCTTTAGTATTTCTTGTAAGAGAGGTCTGGTGGTGATTAACACTCCGCTTTTATTTTTCTTGGAAAGCCTTTGTTTAGCCCTCATTTCTGAAGCACAGCTTCAGGTAAAGTATTCTTGGTTGATAGGGTTTTATTCCCCCTCAGAACACTGAATGTATCATCCCACTCTCCTGGCCTGTAAGGTTTCTGCTGAGTAGTCCATTACTAATATCACTAGCCTTATTGAAACTCCCTTATATGTGATATGCTTCTTTTCTCTTACTACTTTCAGCATCCTCCCTGTCTTTGATTTTTGACAGTTTGATTATAGTATTTCTTGGTGTAGTTTTGTTTGGATTCAATCTGATTGGAGACCTTTGACCTTCCCGTACATAGATATGTTTCCCCACTGTTCTTTAAATGGGCTTTCTGTTCCTTTGTCTCTTTCTTTTCCTTCTTGAATTCCTGTAACTTAGTATTTATTCATTTGATGCTGTGCCATAAATCCCGTAAGCTTTCTTCATTCCTTTTCATTTTATCTTCTCTAACCTGTCTTTGAGCTCAGATTCATTCTTCTGCTTGATCAATTTTGCTGTTCATGCTCGTGTGCATTTTTCATTTCATTCATTGTATTTTTCATCTACAGAATTTCTATTTGATTTTTTAAAAATAATTTCAACCTCTGTTAAATTTCTCATTTTGGTTGTTTATTGTTTTCCTGACTTCACTGAATCATTTCTCTGTACTTTCTTGAAATTCACTGAGGTTCCTTTAAAAATTACTTTGAATTATTTGTCAGGCATCTCATACATCTCTGTTTCTTTAGGGTTGGTTACTGGTGCTTTATTTTGTTCCTTTGGTGGTATCATGTTCCCTGACTCTTCTTAATCTTTGTAGTCATGCATTGGCGCCTGCACATTTGAACAAGTGGGGACTTGAATAGTTTTTATAGACTGGCTTTGTCTAAGAAAGTCCTTCATGAGTCAGCCTGTCCAGAGACTCTGGAGCCTGAGTCCAGAGGGGCTAGCCTGGAGTCTGGGTCAGCAGGGGAAGTCCTGGAGCCTTAGTACATATGTGGCAGCCTGGCACCAGGGTCTACAGGGTGGGCCTGGACCCTAAGTCCACTGCAGCGTGGGTCTGTGGAGGATCAGCCTGAAGGCTAGATTTGTGGATGCTGGCCTAGAACCTGGGTCAAAGGGAGCTTGCCAAATGTTGGGGTCAACTGGGACTGGCCTGGACCCTAGTTCTGCTGGAACATGGGGCCACAGCAGCCAGACCGGAGGGTGGGGCTGCAGAGAAGGGTCTAGCACTGGGCAGGCCTGGAGCCTGGGGCTACAGGATCCAACCTAGCACTGGGGTGAATGTGTAGGCCATCTATGATTACTGGCCTGGATTCTGGGGCTATGGGGGCATGCCTGTCACTAGGTTTTATTGGGACAGGCTCAGTGTTGGGTTAAGAGGCAAAGTCTGGTGCTCACTTCTCTCTCTTTCCCCCAAGAAGAAAATACCTCTCTCCATGCTGTGCTGCCTTGGGTTGAGGGAGGCATGATGCAGGTAACGTAAAATTACCCTTTCTACCCTCTTCAATGCGTCTTTTCTTATTTCTGTGCCACACTCAGGTTCTATAATCTCTCATCTAGTTTCCTTAGCTCTTGTAAAGGTGTTTTCATGGGTGGATAGTTGTTAAAATCAGTATTTCTGCGGTGACATGAGTTCTGCAAAATCCTGTTCTGCCATCTTGCTGGTATCTGGACCTGATAACATGAGGCTTTTTTAAAAACAACTCAACACCTTGGTCTGGCACCACAACCTTTCCAACCACAGCCAATGTCAATAGCATATAAATTCAAGTACCCCAACACTAACATCCTATGCACATGCCACTAGTGGTTCTGCTCCGTTTGCTCTGCTAATACCCAACCCTAAAATACTACACATAATCTTCTGGCTACTGGAGAAAAGCCTTTAAATTGCAAGTGTGACAAACTACTAACCTCAGCTCACTCACTACTCAGTGGTATGTAATTCTCCAAGTTTGATTTCTAACTTCAGCTAGCCATTCAGTGGCATCAGATTCTTAACATCTTTGATCCACTTATTCACTCGTTCCCCTCCGTAACTTCCCAAGTTTTCAGTCTTCTCAAATTCCCTAACCAAACCCTAACTGTGTTCCTCAAAACATTATTTAAAGTTACATGGTCACTAAGCTACAATGACATACCACCTCATACCCATTAGGATGGCTACTAAACAAACCCAGAAAATAAGTGTTGCCAAGGACATGGAGAAACTGGAACCCTTGTGTACTGTTGGTAGGAATGTAAAATGGTGCAGTCACTGTGAAAAACAGTATGACAATTTCTCAAAATTTAAAAATAGAACTACCATACAATCTAGCAATTCTACTTTCTGGGTATATACCCGAAAGAATTGAAAGCAGGTTTCAAAAAATATTTGTACACCCATGTTCATTGCAACATTATTCATAATAGCTAAAATATGGAAGCAACCCAAGTGTCCATCAATAGATAAATGGATAAGCAAAATGTGGTATATACATACAATGGAAAAGCCTAAAAAAGGAAGCAAATTGTGAAATAAGCCAATCACAAAAAGATAAAAACTGTATGACTGCACTGATAGAAGGTAATTAAAGTAGTCAAAATCACAGACAGAAAGTACAATGGTGGTTGCCAGGGGCTGTGGAGATGGTGGAATGGGGAGTTATTCTTTAATGGGTACAGAGTTTCAGTTTTGCAAAACAAAGAGTTCTGATGATGACTGCAAACAATATTAACATACCTAATGCCACTGAACTGTACACTTAAAAATGGTGATGATGGTAAATTTTACGTTCTGTGTACTTTACCACAATTTTTTAAAAAGTTAAAAGAAAAGTTACATGGTCACATAAATTTAAGAAATACATTTTATATTCCTTTCTTGGAGATTCACAATGTACACCAGCATTTAAATGAACTTACATTATCTTCAGTTAGAAAATCTTGATTTCTCCATCCTCATCCACAAACACATTTAATATCACATATCCACCTTTACCTCCTTGCTCTACTTTCAGAAGGGTCTTTCCTCTTATTCAAGGTCAACCCCTACATCAATATTTTTCATTTCAATCCTTACTAGTTCAAAAAAATCTTGGTTTCATAATTACCACCTCTATTATCTTAAACTTCTTTAGTCCTCACAATAAATTACTGAAGTCTTACTTACTTCATCTTCTAAATATCCTCTGTTGCATAGTTATTAAAAATGTACATTTGAAAAGGCTACTACCTACCTGCTGACTCCTAAATACATATGAAACACAAGACAAGACCCCTCACATAGCCTGCAAGGCCCCAGTCCTCTCTACCTATCCAGTCTATCACCTTCATTTTCTTGCCTCTCAGCGAGTTTATGATCTACAAGTCCTCAAAACTGCCTATTGTTCCCTACACTCACTATGCTGCTTCATAACTTCACTCATGCTTCTGGCTGCCTGACTCCCAGTCACATTTCAAGATTTAACTTATCCTTCCCTGGTCACTCCTATTTCCCTGCCATCTGGACTAGGTTCCTATTGCATGCCTGGGTCCCCTGGTACTCCTTTATGTTCCTGCTGCATCCTGGGTACTGTCCTACCTCAATGATTGAAATGATTTGCTTTTGCATCTTTCACTCTGAGTATCCTATAAATTTCTGCAGCGTAGAAACTAATTCTTGTATATCTTTGTATCCACAACATAGTACCTGATGCCTTACCTACAGCAGACATTGAAATTGTTAAACTCAACTCTTTCCCTATCAACTCAACTCAAATCCATTTCTCCATAATTGTTAGAGGAGCAAAAAAAATAAGAATTCAGGAGCATGCAATTACCTATCTGGAAATCTAGTGAATTGTTACCAAGGTTTACAGGTATTTGGTAGGGAAAAATGTAGGTATGTCCGTATCTTCCAATTTACTTTTAAATCATTACTTTCTTTTAACTGGGAATTATTTTCAAATAATGTGATACCATTTAAAGCAGTCTACAGCAACTTAAAAGACATCACAGCCTCAATCAAGTTACACTTACATTCGGCTAGCTTCAATGTCGTCAGACTGAGGTTCTCCTGGTGATCTGTAAAATACAATTGAGGAAAAGTTGGCAAAATATTCCATATTCCAAAAAAAAAGGTAGACATGTTACTTGGGAAGACAAATTTATAAACAAGATTTAAGTACTAAATAAAAGTCTTAAAAATAATTAAAGCTTTCAACATGAAAAAAAGTGGTCACATCAGATGGCCATACAACACATTTATTTTAAGGGCTGAACTAATAAAAAAACTCAGTGCATTTTTTTAAGGAAAGGAAAGTAAACCTATACCTAGATACCAACAGACAAACCAGTGTTAAGTCAAAATTATTCACAAAGTCAAGTATTTGTAATAAAAGCACACAACTATAGAACTTTCTATAGCCAAGTATTGGTTATCTACATTAGCAAAGGTACTCATTGGTATTTATTGTCTCAAACTTTAGATCGGAGGGTCAGCAAACTATTCCCTGGGCAGACAAACAAAAGCTTGGGCCAGCCACCTGGTCTTGTAAATGAAGTTTTATTGGAACGCAGTCATACTCATTTAGGTATTGTCTATGGCTGCTTTCACACTAAAGGAACAGAGTGACTACCTGTAGCAGAGACCATATGGCCCACAAAGCCTATTTATTGTCTGGCCCTTTAATAACAAGTTGCCAGCCTCTGTTCTAGATTATTCAAACTAAAATATAGTAGCCTTGGTATATTTTGAGACATTTAAGTCTGATGTACCATTTTAATCATGATTATTTTGGTTAAACAATGAAATTAACTTTCCCTGAAAACACACTGGCAGTATGTCCTACCTATCAAAAGTGTATCATCTGGAGTATTAATGTTTTGCTCTGGATAACTGTGAATTAACTTCAGTTTTAAACAGTTGCCAGTATTTTTTATTTCTAAATATACTGCTGCTGTATTATACAGAAATATTTAAAATTCTAAGACTCTAAGAAGCCTTTCACTTCCATATTGGGGGACATGAACCAATTTTTCCTATCCCTATCATATTGTTAAAAATAAATAAATTCCTGTTATCCTATTCACTTTTATAAACAGCATCAATGTACATAGTGAATATTATAAGGCAAATCAATATAATACCGATTTCTAACACTTTTCAAATTCCCCAAATAGAAAAAAATTTTTTTTGAGGTGAAAAGCTAAATTTTCAAACTAGTATTACAAGGATTTAGCTTGTGAATTTACCACAGACTTTAGACTTCCAACTTTAAACAACTTTAACAAAACAATCTTAAAATCAGAGTCACCAGGGGGAAAAATCTGTTTTCTAAATTTCTCAGATTTTAAAAAAAAATTCACTTCTATCAAATTTTCAAAATTACCCTCACTTTAGTTCATTCAGATTCCAAGGACAAGAAACGGGGTGGGGGAAAAAGACTCCAGCAGCTTAAATATTTATTTTAGATCTTCTTTGCAGTATATTTAAATTTTCAATTTTGCACAAAATTATATAAGAACTAAAAATTGGGGCATGCTGGAGGTGGCAGTGACTTGGCAGTGACACAAATGCAAAAATTTCACTCCACCCTCTCCCCCAGGGAGCAAGCAAATCACCTCTGTGACACACCTGGTCTCCACCAGCCTTGTGGGTAAGTACCCCAAGATTGCTTCCAAACTTGTATCTCCCAGACAGAAGAGCTAAAAATTGATGATAACCCCATGTACCAGCTGACTCATTTTTGAAAGTGCGACCCTCCAGCATCAGATGTCATACTGTAAGGAGGCAGAGCTGGCTTGCAAAACAAAAAATAAACCTGCTGGCACTGAGGGAAGAGAGGCAGATTAGAAGTTTTCAAACATGTAGGCAACAAAACTTTCAAAATTAACAGGGAAAGAGAAAGAGGGGGAAAAAATGAGGACACGATGACAGGAAAATAAAAATATTACTGCAAAAAGTTAAGACACAAACAAGAAGGAAAACAAATCCAAGTCTCAGAAGTACAATATGTGACTTCTACAAGGTTTTGAGACCCTGAAATGGGACAGAGATTAAATATATCATCTAATAGTAACTACACCTATTTTCCCAATTTCTGTGCCCTAAACAAGAGTATATGTGAATATAAATATCAAAATGTCACTAAATTGCTGTAAATATACTGGATTACTTAGTATTTACATATATTAAAAACCATTTATAAGTGAAACCAAGTAATTTAAACCAATTCAGTCTAGAAGAAAAACAAAATAAGAAAGGATTGAAAGATTATTATCCTAAAATAAATTTGTCCTGGGTCTCTTAACCATAACATAGGTTGCTTCTACTCAAATTAGAAATTGTTTTTTAAACAAGAGAAAAGTGAATATACACAGAACTAGCAGAAACATTTTTCTTGCAGTATTAATAGTGCATGTCAATAAATTTTTAGTCATTCTGCTTATAGTATATTTCCATAATATTATAAATAGTTACCAAAAAACATCCTTAAGTTAGGATTCAAACTCTCAAAAAACTATGAAATATACTCCATTTAACAATAGTTCCCGCGCTTTATTTTGGCTCCTAAAGAGCCTGTATATTCTTTACTAACAAGCTGTTGGAAATAAGAATCCAGTACGTGTTCATGAATTCAGAACATATAACCAAAGGGGAAAAAAAATTTTTTAAACTATTGACTTAGGTTATCCTAAAGTTTGGGAGAATAACAAGTCAGAAAGTAAATTTTAAAACTGAAACAATAACCAAGTAACATTAGAAAATAAATAAATCTTAGAAGAGCCTCGATTTTAGGTCTTGATTTGGACTGTAGAAAATATGATCACAAAACACCCACTAATCTGAATACTGCAGCATGAGCTAGCAAATTCAAATGGTGGCTCACTTCCAATAACACTGGGTGCAGCTTCTCCATCCTGCAAGCCACTCCTTTTACCTCCACTGTAACTCTCTAGGAGAGAAAAGTATACTAGTTTTATTAAAGTTGTAGAAACTTCTAGAGAAATGTTTACTTAAAACTTTCACCACATAAAAGGCACGCTTTAAAATGCATATTAAGAAATATTTCATGTCTTTTTAATAATGTTTATAATAAAATATTTACGTAAAATCTTGCAATTTTTTGAGAAATACTTTCCTGTTTATCTACAGATAGTTTAGTGGTGGCTACCAATATTTTTAATGGGAAAAAAAAAAGCACTGAAATATTTTAGGAAGGAGACTAAATGGAGAAGTAGGTCAACTTTTAGGCCCACTATTCTTAGCAATATTCCTGAAAACTATACATTTTCCTCATTTTTACAGCATGTATTTCACTTTACAATGACAGCCTTTTAAAGGCTGTAAAATAATTCAAAATTACCTTTTACAAGCTGTGGCCATTCGGTGACATCAGGGTGATCACAGCTTTGAGTCACTGATTAAAAACAGGTTGTCACACCAGTCTAGCTGCTAACTTGATCTGAGCGTAGGCTTAATAACTCTAATAAATTAAACAAACCTTTAGTTAGAATACTTTAATATATAAACCCAATTCATTGTTCAAAAAATAACCCTCAAAGCTTCAAATTAGGTATCAATGCAAAATTCATCAGAATTATTATAGAAAAGATTTTAAGGACTAACTGCCAGCATTGTTTTTCTTATATGATGTCTTCATTTGAGAATATGTGGTAATAATCCCTTATACTTTTACATAGCGTTATAGCTTATAAAGCATTTTGATCAAAAAGTACTTTGAATCTCAAGACAACTTTGGCTTGCTCTAATCAAGGCAGATACTATAGTAAGAATTTTAAAAAAACAAAAAAATTAAGCAGCCTTGGAGTGATTAATTGACTTGCCCAAGATTTTAGAATTAGTGTTGAAGCTAGGACTAAAACCAAGATCTACTGACTTCCTATCAAGGGTTGGATTTTTGTTTTGGTTTAGTTTTGCTATACAGAGTTTCATGATTTAAATGCATATAAATGAGTAAAGATTTAGAACATGGATTGAGATCTCATAATTACAATAATAGTTTAAATGGGACTAATTTAGCCAACACATTCTTAAACTGATGGTGAAATCAGTCACCAGGTAGGCAAATGCTTAATGGAATAGTTATATACATACACATAAACACACACACACACACACACATACACACCAAAGTCTAGTCCTACTAATTCTGTATTTAAGTAGAGTCATCTAACATTAGCCAAAACCCCTTGAGTACTGCATGAAAATGTGTTCTACTCTTTCTCAGCCATAAACCTACCAAGATTCAATTTCATGAAAGAAGATGGTAAAATATGAAAACATCTCCTCCCTCAACCAAGTATCTTTTTATCCCCTTACATGGCCTTAGCCAAACTTTCCTGATTGTCACAGTTCAAATTTAGCAGGCCTACTTTATCACACTGTAGTTCTGGCAAAGATATCTACATCTGAAATATCCCAGTATGGAGAGTTCATTTCGTGCAACTAGTTCTTCCCCTCATGATTCCCCTATTGAACGTATATCCAGGCCAATTCTGAGGAGTGAACTAAGGAAAGATGAGAAAATGAGAAGAAAGAAAGACTTTATAGTTAACATCTTCAAACTAACAACAGACAAGCACAGAAGGTGGATCCAGAACCCAATATAAAACAGCAAGGTATCTTAGAACCCCAAGAGAAGGGCTGAAACATCAATGCTTGAGCCCATACCTCCACGGCTCTGAACACAGGGCTTCAAATCCAGATGAAGGTGAGGGCTGGCCTGAGTACATATAAGTAACTTTAGGGGATTCCAATAAATGGGATCTGAAATCTCTATGAGAAGTAACTCAATTTCCCAGATTTTCCCTATCACAACTACATGTCTTTTAATAAGAACCTAGACACTGCTGAGGTCAATTCGGAACGAAGCAACAATGCCCCTGAAATAAACAATGTGGTCATGATACAGCTCCCCCCTGGTTTCTCAGGAGACTAATAGCGTATGTGGATTTAGAAAATCCAAATGCGTCTAACTTCCCAACTTGTAAACACAAAAACAATAAAGTTAAAATATCTTTTAATTGAGTAATTAATTAATTAAAGACCTACATGTATTTTAAAAATTACCAAGTCAAGTTCTCTCTTCCACTCCCCTCTTTTATTAGGTCTGGTGCTCAACAGAGCATGAAAAGGCTCTAAAGCTAGTCTGGATTAATGTCCCTGTTTGTTCACTTACTAGCTGGGAAATCTTGGGCAAGTTATTTAACCTCTCTGAGCCTCAGATTCCTTATAGGTAGAACTAATATAACAGTAGTACCTATTTCAGAGCGCTGTCATGAGGATGAACAAGCTAACATCTAAATAGCTCCGAACAGTGCCTGACATGTAATGTGCTCACAAATGGAAGCTATTATTAGTACTCATAGCCTAACAGCCAAACCTGCCCCTCAATCTTCTTATGCATATTATTTTACTTCTCGAAGCACACTAATCTCTTGTAAATTCTTCCGGTACCCTACTTGTATCCCTTATACAGTCTACCTAGAACCACATTAGTTAGTGCCTAGCACAATGCTTTAAAAATGGTAGGCACCCAAATTTGCTGAACAATATTTGTCATTATTCTAACCATGACATTAAGATATACATGCAATATGAATTCCAAAAAATAAAACAGAAACATACCATATTTCGCCAAACTTCTGAGGAGCTGGTGAATTCTAAAATCAGGCTCTTACAGATTTTTAACCTAAAATATAAAACACCTCACTCAATTCTTTTTACACAAACAACTGGATAAACTTTTAAAAATTGTACTAAAATTCATTATAAAATAAAAGCAAATTTATTTTCTATAATATTCATGAACACCCAAAAACATATCAAAAGACAAATTACCCTACTGCTGTTGCCAGAATGAGTGGAAGGGTAGTTAGGCAGGCCCTGTGGCCTGAGTGCATTTAACAGGCAAAGCCATGTTTCCCACATTCATCGGCAAAGCATAGTGCTTTCCATTTCTTTACTCTATACTTTATCCTCCCTCCAAAAGGGCTAAAATTATATGAAAACTGTTTAACCACATGCCTCTAATCCCTTCAGATACCTAGAGTAATTTTGCTTTTAATTAAATTCTATATGCTGAGGATCTGCTATGTTAGGTACAAATATGGACATTTACCCACTAATTTCTAGAGTAGCAGCCTTGGGCAGATCCTTTGACCCCTAAATCAAAAGTGTCAGGTGGTCGTGAGTATTAAAAAAAATTTATTAAAAGGATGTAGCATAATGCCTGCCTGGCACATAATAAAGCCTCAATATACCATGACAATTATAATGTCTTAAATCCACCATTTAACATATCTATCAAAATTTAACTCTTATTAAAAAAAAAAAAAAAATTCTGCAGCTCAAAGCAAGCCCCCAAATAATCACTGTAAATTTAACTCATTGTATATAATCAGAACATTTCTCAGTGGAACAGGAAATGAAGTCTTTTAATCCATTCCACTTTATTACATATGAAAAAACCAAATACCAAAGATTGAGAAACCCACCCAGTGTCCTACAGGCTGATGGTAGAAAATTAATATATGGCACATAAATATTTTTTAACAAAATTAACCAACTTTTAATGCTTTAGAGAACAAAGTCTCAAACTTTAATCTATAATAGAGTCAACTGGGGAATCTAAAAATACCTGGGCTCTACCCCCAGAGAGTCTCAATCAGTACATGAGATGAGGGTTCATGAATTTATATTTTTAACATACATTTCAGGTTACACAGAGATCCCAATCTGAGAAGCCACGCCTTCCTAATTATGGATTAGGAACACATAGTCACAGAAGAAATATATCAAATCTATAAGGATACAGGATACAGAAACTGTAGGCACCAAAAATATAAGGCACGCTCTTTGCAAATTTAACCATTAGAACTCTAATACCAGATGTAGTGCCCTTATTTATATCGTGTCTCCCTCCAACAGAGAAGGGGGCTCAGTCTAGTAATCTAATACAAAATGCCTACATCAATCTACTCATCTAAAATTTTCGTTTTTATTCATTCTTATTTTATTCATGTTCTATTTTATTCTTAAAATATAGTCCATCTGCCAGCAACCAATCACTACCCTCCCCACACACACATACACACGTCATTATCGATACTTATCGATACAACTGGTATATCCTTCATCTCCTCTCCACTAGCCTATTTCCTTTCACCTCCTTCTGAACCTATGTCAAAACAATTTCACAAATTGCTTTTTCTATCCCTTTTTATTACAACACCCAGCACTTCTGTTCTCCTTTGCACCAAGTTTATGGTGCCTTACATTTATGGTAAAGCTACTTATTAAAACTCTCTAAATTCTGTCCATTTACAGCTTTCACAACTATGGACTGCTCCAACAACTCTGTTAAGTCTTCCTGCCTTTAGGCTCTCCTCCTTTAGTCCATGCTGCAGTTAAGACTAAAAAGTTTTAAAATTACACACACACAAAAGTTTTAAACAATGCTTTGAAATAGCGCTTGCAACATAATTCCCTCAACTCCATTAGTCCCTTAGAGTACCATTTCTTTATTCTCTTTAAATATCAAAAAGACCTCAAAACCATTAGCTCAATTGCAACCTTCTACTTACTGGTATTTTTCTTATAAAATTTATCATCATTCCTGTACATTCTCAATGCTGTGGACCATTAATCCTATTTAATTTTTGTAGCATTTCATACTGCTAACCATTCCTAACCTCCCCTAATTTCCCTAATGTTGTTTCCAGCCATTTTCTTTCATTTAACAGCAACAAGGTCTTCTGCTAGTTCATCTTCCTACCTCTCATACATGGCCACTCTCCAAGTTTCTGTCAATAGCCACTTTTCTTAACCTAAATTAATCATCTGTGCAATGTCATCCACCCCCATAGCACCTCTATATTTAAGACCCATAAATCTACACCTTTAAGCCTTTATCTCTAGAGAGAGATGCCTGCAACTATCAATCACCAATGGTACACATCAACTTGGATGTCTCATTAGCATCTAAATTCAATGTACCTAAAATCAAACTCAATCATTTCCCCAAAATCTTACTTTATCACCCTGTATATAACTAATCTTGCTGTCCTCCTAATTTTACACTGAAAAATTCTGCAATATCCTTTACTTTATACTCCTCATTTTTATTTAGCCTAACAACCACGCAGGTTGATACTCATTAGCCTTCTCATTCATTCAAAAAATCTCTACTAGATTTTGGGTGCCTGCTAGGTGGGTGAAGATGCAGGGGTAAAGAAACTAAACATAATCTCTCGTCCTCATGTGGTGAGAGAAATGGCCACAAATAATAAAAACCACAATAAATTATGTAATTACAATGCACACTTAAGCACTGGGAAGGAGAAACACAGGGGATGGTGAGTGGGTATTATAATTAAAAGTCCTGACTTAGTCTGGGGAAAGGAAAGACATTCTTCATAAGGGATGAGCAAGATTTATCAAACACTCTAAGAAAACCCCGTGAGGTAATGGTAGTCACCCAAATTGGAAAATTTTGAGTGATATCCTAAAGAGTGTCTCTCCTTCCCAGTATGTCCAATTGCTTACCAAGTGCTACCAATTCTACCTTAGAAATTCCCACTACCCCTATTCTTCTTTTGATGGCTTTTAGATGCTTCCAGAAAAAAGCCAAATCTCCCAATCACGTCAACTGAGACTATATACAATTTGGCCAAAACCTGCCAGCCCGGTGTCTTCTTCCAGACTAGACCAAACTTTAAGAGAACATATGTATCATTCACTATTATGCTTCCGGTACTTGAAAATGTTTACAGAATAAGCCATCTTATAAAAGAGGAAACTTTTCTCCTAGGTGATTTGCTTTTGGTCCTTTAACTAGTAAATGTAAGGTTAAGATTCAAACCCACATTTGTCTGATTCTAAAGGCCATGCTCATTTCCTTGTAGCCCCCTTCTAAATTATACTCAAACCCCATAAATTTTATCTTCGAAATATCTCTTCTTTTTTTTCCCGTGCTTACCAACACTGTACTACTACAGAGCCCCATTATTTCATCTGGTTTTCCTTGTGTCTTTATCCTTGACTCTGCTGCTAAAACTATCTTCCTAAAAACTCAAATTTGGCCATATTGCTTCCATATTCAAAAGCTTCTATGTCTTCTCAATGCCAAAAGAATAAATTTCAAACTCCTTCACATATTATTTGAGGTCCTTGCCACATGGCCCCCATCCAGTCATCCAAGCGTTACTGCTCACTATACAACATCATCACCAAATACCACATCTAGTCCCATCATTGGATTACTGGCTACCACATACTGGACATCTGTATTTCTTTATCTTTTCTTTTAGAGACAAGGTCTCATTCTGTTGCTGTGGCACGATCACAGCTCACTGCAACCTCTAACTCCTGGGCTCAAGTGATCCTCCCACCTCAGCCTCCCCAATAGCTGAGACAAGTGCACTACCATGCCTGGCTCATTTTTATTTTTTTGTTGAGACAGAATCTTGCTGTATTGCCCAGGCTGGTCTCAAGGTCCTGGCCTCAAACAATCCTCCCGCCCTGGCCTCCCAAAGTGCTAGGATTATAGGTGTGAGCCAGTGTGCCTAGCTGGCCATCTGTATTTCTGATTTCAATGCTTTTGCTTCTGAGGACACATTACTCAGAAATGCTCCCCTGTCCTTTGCTAACCTCCACTCCTCACCCATCTACCATGCTGTGTTAAAAACCCTACTCATTCTAAAGGCTGTATCTCACAGGGTCCTCTAAACTATTTTCCTACATATAACCACTATATCTCCTTTGGGTCTTACTATACACTCCCCAATCCATAAAATAATCCATTAATTTCTACCTTATATTTATTGTTTTATACCTTACATTATAGCTATATGTTTACATTTGTCAATGCCTCTAGTTGTAAGCTGGTTGATGGTAGGGATCATCTCATCCATATTTTTGTTTTCATAATAACGGTGACTATGTTTTCTTGACACCACACCTCCCCCCTACAAGAAAAAAAAAAAAAAAAGGAATCAGGATTCACAGTCTGACAAAAGATCTTGAAGTAGTTCCAAATGCGATTCATGGATGAACAAACAAGGATACCATTTCTTCTCAAATTAACACAAATTTAATTCAATGCCAGTTTAACAAAAGTTTATTTCAAAGACCAAATACATAAGAATAACCAGAAACTTTTTGTTTCTAACAGAAAATGTCCTTTTCTCCCAGAGAATTTGCTCTACCAGGTATTAGAGCGTAGTACAACTCCTTGAAAAAACTGACACTATACGCTAAAACTAAACATATGCATACCCTATGATTTAAAAATTTCACTCCTAAGTGCACATCAAACAGAAATCAGTACATATGTACAAGAAGACATTCACTAGAATGTCAAAAGCAGCAATAATCTTAATAGCCCCAAATGAAAAATGACTAAAATGTTCATCAGCAGCAGAATAAATTGTGGCATATCCCTAAAACAGAATACTACACAGCAACTATCATAAACAATCAACTATTACAACCAACCATGCGGCTGAATCTCACAAATATGTTAAATGAAAGAAGCCACATATGACTAAATGTGACTAATTCTAGTTATATAAAGCATAAAAAACAGGCAAATCTAATCTGTGCTGTTAGAAGTCAGGACAGTGGTTACACTCGGAAAAGGGGTAGTGACAGAGATCACAAGGGGCTACAGAGGAGCTGCTGCTGGTGTTTCTTGATCTGAATGCTGGCTAAACACGTGTGCTCAGTGTGTGAAAGTTCAACATGCTATACACTCTCATATATGCACATATTTAGTTTTAGTGTATACTGTGCACTATTCTGTTTTGATCAAAGGATTTAAAAAAAAAAACAGTACGGTATGAGGATTAGACAAATAGGTAAGTGGAACAGAAAATAAGTCCAGAGAAAGATCCAAAAGTATATGACAGCTGCTCTCAAAAACAAGAATTTTCAGACCCTGGATAAAAGGCAGTTCTGGACTGTAATCCAAAAGAGGACAAAAACAATTGAGTAACCCATCCACTGCTCAGATTTCTGCCCGGAGGCACTTTCCAAACTGCAGGGAGGGGAAACCCAATCAGAAGACGGCAGTCTCACTGAGGTCAGAAGCAAGAGACAGGAGTTGAGGAGGCTGAAGACAGTAAAATTTATAAGACAAAGTGCTAAAGAAGAGAGGCCCTAGAAAGGCTCCAGAAATCTGCCATTTGGGAGTCTATTACTGTGTACTAATTGTGCCTGAGTAAGGGAAGAGACTCCATGAAGCCAGGGAAAGAAGAACTGTTAGCTGAAATATTCCCAGTGCTTATAAAGGACTGAGAGACTCCTAAGTTCCTTTCAACCGGAGTGAAGAGAATACTCTGACACTGGAAACATTTAGGAAAGACTCAAGAAGGATCATGCCTTAGTAGTAGCTACTATCCTTAAGGCAAAGGCCTCTCTAGACACACCCTAATAAAGACTTGAAAGGGATCAAACTGACCAGCAAGTTATTAACCTGGCTGCCAAAACAAAGTTCAACACAAAAGGAAAACAAAATCCAGTCACTCAACAACAAAATATTGTAATGCCCAGCATCCAATAAGAAATTACTGAATACACAAACAGGAAAATACAACCCATAACCAAGAGAAAAATCAATCAACAAACTCAAAATTCCATCAATTGATAAGACTTCCAAGTAGCTATTACGAATATACTCAAACATTCCAAAATTACATGAATAAAGATAAAAATGAATCAAATGGAACTTCTAGAAATATAAAACAAAATCTCTGAAATTATTAGACAATGCAGGGGGGAAAAACCAGTGAAACAGAAGACAAAGCAAACTGAAGCACAGAGATATAAAAAGACAGAAAAATAATGAAAAGGATACTAATGACCTGTGGACAATATCAAATGGTATAACACATGTATAACTGGGGTCCAAGAAAAAGAGGAAATGGTGTAGGACGAGTAGAGGTGGTTAAAAAACATATAAAGAAGACATAATGGTCACCCTGGAGTATTCTGATTTAAAAAGAAAAAACAAATAAAGAAGACATAATGGGCTGACAATTTTCCAAATTTTATTAAAACCATCAAATTTTTTTTTTGATTAAAAAAAAACTCAACTGTCAGCAATATAATCACCAAAAATGAACAGTGACAAAGAGAAAATCTTAAGAAGCAAGAGAAAAGCATTCAACAAAATTCAGCACCATTTCATGAGAAAAACTCTCAAACTAGGCATAGAAGGAACATATCTTAAGACTTTATCTTTTAAAATATATATGTAATATATATTATATATAATATAATCTTTTATAAGCCATATGACAAACCCAAAGCTAACATCATACTGAATGCATACTGAACAGCTGAAAGCATTCAGGGAACAAGACAAGGGTGCCCACTGTCACCATTTCTATTCAACATAGTGCTGGAAGTCCTAGCCAAAGCTATCAGGCAGGAGAAAGAAATCAAGGGCATCCACATTGGGAAAAAGAAGGTCAAAATACCCCAGTTTGCTGATGATATGATCTTGTATCTAGAAAACCCTAAAGATTCCACCAAAGACTCCTGGAGTTGATAAATACATTCAGCAAAGTCTCAGATTACAAAATCAACGTACACAAATCGGTACCATTTCTATATACTAAAAACAGTCAAGCTGAGAGTCAAATTAAGGACTCAATACCATTCACAATACCTACAAAGAACATAAAACACCTAGAAATATACTTACCCAAGGAGGTGAAAGATCTCTACAAAGAGAACTACAAAACATTGATGAAAGAAAACACAGATAACACAGACAAATGGAAAAACATCTTGCTCATGGATTGGCAGAATCAACAAAAATGTCCATACTACCCAAAGTGATTTACAGATTCAATGCAATCCCCATCAAAATACCAACGTCATATTTCACAGATCTAAAAAAAATAATTCTACGTTTCATTTGGAACCAGAAAGGAGCCTGAATAGCCAAAGCAGTCTCAAGCAAAAACAGTAAATCATTACCAGACTTCAAATTATACTACAAGGCTATAGTAAGCAAAACAACATGGTATTCGCACAAAAATAGAGACATAGACCAATGGAACAGAACAGAGAACCCAGATATAAAATCATCCACATACAACCAACTGATCTTTGACAAAGCAGACAACAATATACACTGGAGAAAAGAAGCCGTACTCAATAAACGGTGCTGGGAACACTGGATAGCCACATGCAGAAGAATGAAACAGGATCCCTATCTCCCACCACTCACAAAAATTAATTCAAGATGGATAAAACACTTAAATGTAAGGCATAAAACCATAAGAATTCTAGAAGAAAATGTTGGGAAAACTTTTCTAGGTATCAGCCTAAGCAAAGAATTTATGAAGACAGCCCCAATGGCAATCACAGCAACAACAAAAATAAATAAATGGGACTTGATTAAATTAAAAAGCTTCTGCACAGCTGAGGAAATAATCAACAGAGCAAACAGACAACCTACAGAATGGGAGAAAATATTCATAAGCTATAATCCAATAAAGGGCCAATACCTAGAATCTACAAAGAACTCAAGCGAATCAGCAAGAAAAAAACAAAAAGCCCCATTAAAAAGTGGGCAAAAGACATGAACAGAAGCTTTTCAAAAGAGGATAGACAAATGGCCAATAAACATGAAAAAATGTTCAATTTTCAGGGAAATGCAAATTAAAACCACAATGAGTTATCACCTTACCCGTTAGAATGGCTTTTATTAAAAAATACAAAAACAATAAATGCTGGCATGGATGCAGAGAGAAAGGAACGCTTATACACTGTTGGTGGGACTGCAAATTAGTACAACCTCTATGGAAAACAGCATGGAGAGTACTCAAAGAACTAGAAGTAGCCCACTACTGGGCTACCCAAAGGAAAAGAAGTCATTTTATCAAAAAGACACCTGCACTGAAATGTTTATTGCAGCACAATTCACAATTGCAAAGATGTGGAATCAACCCAAGTGCCCACCAATTCGTGAGTGGATTAACAAAATGTGGTATATGTATACTGTGGAATACTACTCAGCCATGTAGAAGGATGAATTAAAGCCATTTGCAACAATTTGGATGGAACTGGAGACCATTATCCTAGGTGAAATATCTAAAAAATGGAAAAACAAATACCACATGTACTTGCTATTAAACTGGAAATAACTGATGAGCACACATGTGCACAGAGGAAAGTAAAACTCAGTGGAAATCAAGCAGGGGGGAGGCGGGAGGATGGGATGGGCAAAAACCTACCTAACGGGTACAAAGAATGCTGTATCTGGGTGATGGGCACACTTATAACCCTGACTCAAGCATAACAAAAAACATGTAACCAAAAACATTTGTACCCCCATAATATTTTGAAATTAAAAAAAAAAAAAACTTGCATGACATTAGTTAAAAAAGAAAAAAAAGCAGGAGGAAAAAAAACCTTATGTAGAAGGGAGAAAAGAGAAGTACAGTTATGCATTGCTTAGCAACAGGGACACATTCTGAGAAATGTATTATTAGGCAGTGTTATTAGGTGATTTTGCCGTTGTGCAAACATCACAGAATGTACTTACTCAAACCTAGATGGTATAGCCTACTACACACCTAGGCTATGTGGTATAGCCTATTGCTCCTAGACTACAAACCTTTACAGCATGTTACTGCACTGAATACTGTAGGCAATCCTAACACAATGGTTAATATTTGTGCATCTAAACATAAAAAACCTACAGTAAAAATATGGTATTATAATTTTATGGGACTACCCTCATCAATGTGATCTATCATTGACCCAAACGTCATTACGTGGCACATGACTGTATCATCACAGAATTCTCATCAAAAACAAATACTTAAAGAAAAACATACAGAATTATATACAGTAATTAACCAAGAGAAAAAAATATATACATGTCCACACAGAGACTTTTTTCACACAAATGCTCACTGCAGCTTTATTTACAACAACTAGGTACTGAAAACCTGGAACTGAGAACAGCCCAGGTGTCCCTTAATAGAAGAATGAAGTTACAAACCACTGAAATATGCAATAACATGGATGAATCTCAAAAACATCATGCTGAGTAAATGAATCCTTTTACAATACATAAATACTGTATGATTCTATTTATATAAGTTCTAGAGCAAGCTAATGGTTGACTTTGGGGGTGGTGTGGGCACAAGGACTAACTAGGAGAGGTATAGCTTCTACACCTTGATAGAACTTTGTTGCAAACGTGCATGCATTTGTCAAAGTTCATGAAATACTATAGTATATGTGGCAGACTGTATTTTCCAAAGATGGTCACCACCATATAACCCATCTCACATGCTCTTAACATTGTAACATTGACATTTTCTTAACAGGTAGTGGAGTCAATGGCCCTTCTTCAATAAGTGGTCTTTGTGACACTTTCAATCAAAAGAGTATAGTTGTTCCCCAGTATCCATAGGGGATTGGTTCCAGAAACACCCATGGACACCAAAATCTGAGGATGCTGAAGTCCATTATATAAACTGGTATAAAATATTTGCTTATAACCAACACACATCTTCCTGTACACTTTAAACCATCTCAGATTACTAATAATACCTAATGTAATATAAATGCTATGTAAGTCATTGTTATAATGTATTGCTTTTTATTTTTATTTTTTATTGTTGTACTGTTATTTTTTATTGGTTTTTTTCAAGCATTTTTGACCCACAGTTTGTTGAATCTGCAGATATGAAACCTGCAGATACACAGGGCTGACTATACAATGGAAGTATGTGCCCTGTGATTTTTGAAAATGCTAAATCTTAAAAATGGCATGCGTTTCTGCCTTGCTATCTTGCGATGCTCACTCGTGGAATCTAATCACCATGCTGCAAGGAAGCCAAACAACCACATGTAAAGGCAACATATAAGCATTCTAGAACAGAGCTCCTGGTTAAGTCTCAACTAACAACCTGCATCAATCTCCAGATATGTCAGTGAGCACGCCTTTAGATGATTCCAACCTCCAGTCATCAAGTCACCCCCGGCAGACATACTTAAAGCCAAGACAAGCTATCTTTGCCAATCCCTGACCAAATTACAGATTCATGAGCAAAATAAATGATTGCTGATGTTTAAGGCACTAAGTTTGGGATGATCTGTTAGATAGCAATAAATAACTGAAACAACATACTAAATTCTAGTTAATAATACTAAATTATATTACAAGGTTTTAGTTAATAACATGCATGCCAAAGTTAAGAATGTGGTATACTAACATCTACAACTTACTTTGAAAAGCATCAAAAAATAAGAAAAAAATAAAACAAAAAGGGGGAGAGGGGTCACAAAATAAAAGACAAATTATTACAAGGATAGAGAATAGATAGGTGGATACATATGAGACAAAGCAAATATAGAAAAACGCTAATTGTGGAATTACATTCTACAATTTTTTTAGAAGTCTGTAAAAGTTTAAAAATTTTTCTAATAAAATGTTGAAGGTGGAGTAAAGGCATTTCCATGCAAGTAAAAGCTGAAATATCTTGTGGCCATTAAACCTGCACTTTAGAAACGTTAAAGACAGTTCTTCAAGTAGAAGGAAAGTAACACCAACAAGAAATGTGGATCTACAAAAAAGAATCTACACAAATCTACACAAAGGAAAAGAAAAATGGGAGTAAATATAAAAGAATGTTATTCTTGGTTTTTAAATTTCTTTATAAGACAACTGACCATTTAAAGAAATAGTTACAAACCCTAATGTGGAATTTATAACATACGTAGAAGTAAAATGTAAGATCACAATACCAAAAAGGATAGGGGAGAGTAAATGGATATATACTATCCTAAAATTTTTACATTATACACTAAGAGGAACAATATTTTTGAAGGTAGACTGAGATAAGTTAAAGGTGCATACTGCAAATCCTAGAGCAACTACTAAGGGATAAAAAACAGAGGTATAAGCTAACAGTAGAGACAAAACAAAATTCTAAAAAATGCTCCATTAATTCAAAAGAAAGCCAAAAAGGCAGGAAAAAAAAAATAGATGGGACAAATAGAACACAAATATTGTCTTAAACACAACTGTATTGACAATTACAATAAATGCAAATGGACAAAACTTAAAAATCAGAGATCATATAAAACTAAAACCAAGATGCAACTGTATGCTGTCTAGAAGAGCATATTAAATATAATAAGATGTAAGTCGAAAGTAAAGGGACAGCAAAAGACATAATATGCAAAAACTAATCATAAGAAAGAAAAGAGTAGAAACACCAATACCAAAGTACAGTTTATGACAAGGAACATTACCAGAGATAAACAGAGACATTTCATAACAATAAAGGAATCAATTATTCAGAGACCTAACAGTCCTAAATATGAAAGCACCTAATGACACAGCTTCAAAATATAAGTAGCAAAAATGGACAGAAGGAAAGATAACAAATTCAAAATTTTAACTGAAGATTTCAACATTCTGCTCTTGGTAATTAACAAGTAGTCAGAAAATCAGTAAAGATGCAGAAGAAATACATTTATCTGACAAGAAACTTACATCCTCAAAAGGAAAAGAATGTACAATATATCTGAAGAGGCACTCACAAAACAATAAAACTTCTCAACATTAGTCATTAGGAAAATGTAAATCAAAACCATAATGACACTTCACGCCCATTAGGATGGCAACTGTTTTAAGTAAAAAAACCAGAAACTAACAAGTGTTAGCAAGGACGTGGAGAAATTAGAACCTTTGGTTCACTGCTGGTGGGAATGTAAAACGGTGTAGCTTCTGTGGAAAACAGTATGGCAGTTCCTCAAAAAACTAAACAGAGAATTACCACATGACCCAGCAATACCACTCCTAGGTATATAACGAAAAGAATTGAAAGCAGGGACTCAAACAGATATTTGCACACCAATGTGCATGGCAGCATTACTCACACAGTCAAAAGGTAAAAACAACCCAAATGTCCACCAATGAAGAAATAAATAAAATAAAATATCGTATATACACACACAATGAAATATTATTCAAACTTAAAGAATCAAATTTGGATACATGCTACAACATGGACGAATCTTGAGGACATTATGTTAACTGAAATAAGTCAGACACAAAAGGACAAGTATCATATAATTCCACTCATATGAGATACCTAGAATAATCAAATTCACAGAGATAGAAAGCAAAACAGTGATTACCAGGGGCTGAGGAGAAGAGGTAATGGTGAGTTATTGTTTAATGGGTACAGAGTTTCAGTTTGGGAGAATAAAAAGTTACAGAGATGGATAGTGTTAATGGTTGCACAATAATGTATTCACTTTATGGTACTAAACTGTACACTTAAAAATAGTTAAAATGCTAAATTTTACGTATATTTTGCGGCAATTTTAAAAAACACTGCAACAGAATACCAATACACATTCATCAGAATGTATGCAATTAAAGACTGAGAGTATCAAATGCTGACAAGGATTAGGAAGAACTGAAACTCTCATACACTGCTGGTGGCAATGTAAAATAGTATAACCATTTGGAAAACAGTTTGGCAGTTCCTTAAACATTTAAACACATATCACGTGACCCAGTAATTTCAATTTAAGGTGTTTACACTAGAAAAATGAAAACACACGTTCACACAAAGAGATTCGCACAAAGAGTAACTTCACTCACAACAGCCTAAAATTATTAAAAAATAGTCTAAATGTTCACTCATGAACGAATGAATAAACAAGCTGTGGGATAGGCATATTTTACTAAAAACAACAAATTAGTGATAAACACAAAACGGATGAATCTCAAAAACTAAGTGAAAGAAGCTAGACAAGGAAGAGTATATACTACATTATTCCATTTATATGCAATTGTAGAACAGGAAAAACTAATAAACAGATCAGTGGTTGCCTGAGGCCAAGAGAGAAGAATGACTACAAAGAGACATGAGGGAACTTTCTGGAGATAATTCTAATGTTTGTATCTTTACTGTGGTGGCAGTTATAGTGTATATATTTGTCAAAGTACATCAAACTGTACAGTTAAAATGGGTGTATTTTATTGGATATAAATTATACTTCAACAAACTTGATTTTTTTCAAAATTTAAAAAACTTAATATAGAAAAAGGTGGCATTTTCAGTGGACAAAGGATCCCAGTGGTCAAGACAATCGCTACCCAAATGGAAGAAAATAAAAGGTAGGTATCATTCTCATACCACATCCAAAAATAAAAGGTAGACATCATTTTCATGCTATATGCCAAACACAATCCAGATCTAAACCATATCATACCATATCCAAAAATATGCTTAATGTATTCTGATCTAAACTTATAAACATAAACCTATAAAGTAAAATCATGAAACTGCTAGAAAAAAATGCGAGATTTTTATATCATCTTTGTAAACATGCTGAAACTCAGAAGCCATAAAAGATGGACAGATTTACCTCCATAAGAATTTTGAAATTTCACATGACTAAATACTATCAAATTAAAAGGTAAAGATATGAGACAATATTTGCAGACTATAATAAAGAATTAATGTTATATAAAGAGTGGTTACAAATTAATAAAAATTTGAAAAAAGAACATAATAGGAAATGGACCAAACAAACCCAAGGAAATTATACAGGCTATCTGTAAATATTCAAATATTTATATACGTATTTTGTATATACATAAAACAAAACAGCAATGAGGTAAATGAAGAGTCCAATATGCTGTTTTAGGGAATGAAACTAGCTAAATATATTTTGTAAAGGGCAATTGGCAGGATCTATCAGATTATTTAAGTTGACATAGCCTAATGGCCTAACAATCCTATTTGTAGAAACCTACCTCACAGAAATAACAGGTATCATTATTTGTAAAAGCAAAAACCGAAAACAATCAATTTCCACAACAAAGAAAGGGTTTTGTACTATATTATGAATTCTCAGAGTTAATTCTTAGTTCAGTTCTAAAGACTGATAGAACACATCAGATTTATACCCTTCCATTTCAGGTTTATTCCAGGATGAATGTTCATTAAGGCCTAATTTCCTGTATTTTAAAACTTTCTTTTCCTTTCTTGTTTTCTTTTTTTCCTCCCTGTCTTTTTTATCCCCCAAGCTTTATGGTAAAATTATTTGTATTCATGTGGGCATGTGATGTGATGCATAGATTTAATGCAATAATTAAAAAGAATTATTCAACTCCATTCTCTCAGTTGCTCTGGTCAAAACCTTGGTATCACCTTTCATTCTTCCTTTTATTTCACACTTTCATCTAGCAAAGCCTATGGGCTCTATTTTCAAAATATATCAAGAATTCAACCACTTCTCACCACCCTCACTGGCATCACTGTCCATCCCAGTCACATCTTAATCTGTAGTAATTAATAGCCTGCTAACTAGTCTCTGATTTTGCCCTCGTCCTCTTTTGTGTCTGTTTTTGCCCTCGTCCCCTTTTCAGTCTATGCTCAACACAGAGCAACCAGAGTGATCTTGCCAAAACATAAATCATAGCTTTTCACGCCTCTGCTCAAAAACCTCCAATAGCTTCCCACCTCGCTCAAAGGTAAAAATCAAACTCATAACGAACAGATGATCTGTACCCTCCATTATCTCTCTGCCTCTTTATTTCCCATCATTTACTTTTCTAAAGCCACACTGGCCACCTCAGCATTCCTCAAACAGATCAGGCATTCTCCCACTTCAGGGTTTCCACATTTACTATACCCTTTGCCTGAAATGCTCTTCCCCCAAATATCCACATGGTTAGCTCCCTCATCTCCTTCAGTTCTTTAAGTTACCATTTCAGTGCAGTTTTCTCTGGCCACCCTATCCAAAATTTCCCCTCATCCTTTCCACCTCCAAACATTTAAATCCCACTTCCCTTATTTATTCTCCTTAGCACTATGTAACATACATTTTACATACCTTGTTTATGATCTCTCTTTGCCCTTTTAGACTATACATGCCATGAAGGCAGGGGTTTGGATGGGTTTTGTACACTGCTGTCTCCACCAGCACCTAGAAAAATGCATACTACACTGAAGGTGTTCAATAAACAATTACTAAATGAATGAGGTAGATATGCATGTGGCCATCTACCTGAAAGATTTCTGTAACACAGTTTTAAAAAAAGTAAGTTATGTAAGTTTAGTATACAAAAGTCTATGTATAAGCAATTAACAATCTGAAAAAGAAATTTTTAAAAATTCCATTTGCAATAACATCAAAAAAATAAAATTCTTAGGAATAAATTTTTTTAAAGTAACAAAAGCAGTGTAAGACCTGTACACTGAAAACTACAAAACATGAAAGAAATTAAAGATGACCTTAATAAATGGAAAGATAGCCCATGCTCATGAATCAAAAGATATATTAAGGTAGCAATACTCCCAAAATAGATCTACAAATTCAAAAATCCCAGGTGCATTTTTTTGCAAGCTAACCCTAAAAGTCATATGAGAATTTATGGAACACAGATAGCCAAAACAATCTTGGAAAAGAACAGCACAGGTTGAATATTCACATTTCCTGATTTCAAAACTTACTACACAAAGCTACAGTAATCAAGAGTGTGTGTTACTAGCATAAAAACATACATATAGATAAATGGAATACAACTGAACAGTCCAGAAATAAATTCTTACATTTATGGTCAATTGATGCCAGAATAATTCAATACCAAAAGAATAGTCTTTTCAACAAATGGTGCTGGGACAACTGATAGCCACATGTAAAAGAATAAAGTTTGATCCCTCACATCTTATGTAAAATTAACTCAAAACAGATAACAGACCTAAATGGAAGAGCTAAAACTATAAAACTGTTAGACAAGAACACAGTTTTCATCTTTATGATCTTGGCTTAGGCAATGGTTTCTTTGATAACACCACCAAAAGCACAAGCAACAAAAGAAGAAAAACAGGTAAACTGAACTTCACCAAAAGTAAAAACTGTGTGCTTCAAAGGAAACTATCATGAAAGTGAAAAGACAAACCATAGAATGGGGGAAAATACTTGAAAATCACATACCTGACAAAGGACTTGTTTGCAGATTAAAAGAAAAAAAAAATTCTTACAACCCAACAATTAAAAAATAAAAACAAATAAAGAATAGCAAAGGATTTAAATAAATACTTCTCATAAGATGCAATCAGCATATGAAATTATGCTTATCATGATACGTCATTAAAACCACAAAAAGATACCTTCACACCCACAAGAATGGCTACAGACAAATGTTAGCAAGCAGTAGAGAAATCAGAACCCTCATACATTGCTGGTACAACTATAAAACAATGCAGCCACTCTGGAAAAGAGATTAGCATTTAAAATGTTAAACACAGTTACCCTACGACCCTGCAGTTTCAATACTAGGTATATACTGAAGAGAACTGAATTTATATGTTCACACAAAAGCTTGTATATGAATGTTCATAGCAACATTATACATACTAACCAAAAAGTAGAAATAACCCAAGTATCTATCAACTGATGACTAAATAAACAATATGTAGTATATCCATACAGTGTAATATTATTCAGCCATAAAACTAAAGTACTGTTATATGCCACAGTATGAACTCTGAAAATACCATGCTAAGAAAAAAAAAAACTACACATAAAAGGACATACATTGTACGACTCCATTTACATGAAATGTCCAGAATAGGCAAATCCATAGAGACAGAAAGTGGTTGCCATGGGTCAGGGGTAGGGAAGAATGGGGAATGGCTGCTAAAAGGTGGAGGATTTCTTCTGGAGATGATGACAATGTTCTAAAATTAGATAGTGGTGATGGCTGCACAATTGTGAATATACTAAAAACCATTGAACTGTACACTTCAAAAAGGTGAATTTTATGGTAACTGAATTACATCTCAATAAAGCTATTAATTTTAAAAGTTTAAAAGTTTAAAAATGTTTGTGTTTTAAACACCCCCAAAAAGAAAAAAAGCTATATTTCAGTACTAATACAGATATTTTATACTTGATTGGTATTTTCCTTCCAGGCATTATTTTCTACATTTAAACAAGTTTAACAACTGTTAAGTTATAGAATTGGCTGTGAAGGAAAGAGGAACCCTTCAATTCTTTTTATACTTAAAAAAAGGTTTTATTTATTTTTCTTTTCTGTATTTCCTCACTCACAAAAATAACTGATTCTACACACCAATATTTGTCAGGCGGCAGAGGCAACTAACCACAAAAATGCAAGAGGATACAATCTGGAAATGTGAAAATGTCAGAATTCCTGGGAACTTTTCATGATTTATGGGATTAACCTAACATTAAAATTGATCCTGGGCTGGTAAATCTAGGATATATGATCACACATACACAGAGGCAGAACTTTGGGATCACAATCACTGTATATTGGAAGAGAATTGAAATCTCCTTCTAAAGTGAACCTTGGCTCTCCCCTCCCTTTGGGTTCTTTGAACATGTTTTGAAAAGTAAATAAGTTAAGCTTATTTACCTACCTGAATAACTACAGAAGGTAGACTCATAATCTGCCAAAATTAAAATGTTATCTTTCCCCAATAAGATATATTTACCTAAGGGTTTTATCATGTGACTTACCAGCAATGGGAGAATCTCATCTGAGTGTAGTTCTCAATTGTCATCTATGGAAATCCTTTAGAAATTTCAAATCACCAGAATTATTTCAATTGCTTTTAACCATAAATCATTCTCATTCTGGTCAACAGTTCTACAACCTGAAAACAGAAGCCACCTGTGCCATACAGTCCCAATGATTTATTATTGTGAAATTTTCCTCTAGGTTTTTAACACTATAATTTGAGTTCAGTCTTATATAGTGCCCAACCTAAAATTAAACCTAGAATTATGCCAACTTCCAGCCTGCTATATATGTACTCAAAAAAAGACTTATAATGCAATATACTAAAAGAACTAAAGGTAGGTGGGTTTTCCTTGAAGGAACTATGAATATATATTTTCAGGTTTATTATACTTCATCTGCTTTATCAAATGTAGCACCTAAACTCATAAACTAAAATCTCTGATTTAGGAATAATAAAGGACTATTAGTTTCTAATTTAACTTCAAAATGCTTTTCAGAAAATTTACATCTAATTTTAAGTGAACTAGACCACACCTGTTAAATAGCAGAAAAATGATGTTCTAAAAACCATCCATACTTAAAGAACATAAATATTAAACATACTGAGAACATTTATTCTTCTATCAAAGTCTTATAAAATACTTTAAGGTAGCCTAGTTACAAATTTTCTTTTGAGCAGCTATCAACTGGAGTAACATTTCTATTTAGGCTATTAAGTATGAAATGTCCGATTTCCTTAAGCACTAAGTTTGACAGTTGAGATCTCTAACATTTCACTTTGACACTTTTTGTTTTATTTTTATTGTGAAGGTACATCCTCACTCTTTCAAGCACACGGTTTGGCTTATGATTATCTTTCAAATTTTTTTTAGACCAATTTTTGTGAAACCATGGATAAGTCAAAAATTTGTGTTATTTTCAATTATGAGTTCCATCATGTAACCAATGCAGAGTAGACAGCTCAAAATATCAACAAAGCTTTTGGGAAGGACATGGCTAATGAACACACAGTACGTAGATGGTTTTGAGAAGTTCCGTTCTGGTGATTTTAATCTTGAAAATGAGCCACGTGGGCGACCTGAGACCAAGGTGGATAATGATGAGCTGAAAGCTGTAGTGGAAGCAAATCTATCTCAACCTACATGTGAATTAGCAGCAAGGTTTGACGTTACTATTCCAACAATATTGGACCATTTGAAACAAATGGGCAAGGTAAAGAAGCTGGATAGATGGGTTCCGCATGAACTAAAGGAACGTCAGAAGAGAAATCATTTCAAAGCTTGCCTTTCTTTGCTGTGATGACATAAAGGCAAACCATTTCTACACTGTATTGTTACGTGTGATGAAAAATGGATTCTTTTTGACAATTGCAAGCGTTCGGCACAATGGCTGGGTAAAGATGAAGTGCTAAAACACGGTCCAAAACCGAATATTCATTGAAAAAAGTTAATGGTGTCTGTTTCGTGGTCTGGTGTTGATATTATCTACTACAGCTTCATGAAACCTGGTCAGTCGATTATACCAGATGTCTACTGCAACCAATTCTATGAAATGATGAGGATGCTTGCGATTAAGCAGCTGAGATTGGTCAGTAGAGATAGGCCAATCCTATTGCGAGACCACACATCACAAAAACAACGCTGCTCAAACTCAGTCTCCAGCTTTCTTCGCTGCTGGCATAAACAAGCTACGGTTAAGATGGCAAAACTGTGTCAACAGATTAGGCGTATACTTTGATTAATTGTACTGCTTCTTGTTTGAGATACAGTAAACTTTGGATTCGAAAATGGACATTTCATATTTAATGGCCTAATAATTAGGGGAAAAAACACCCTGATCCTTACCAATCAGTATATGAACATTCATTTATTTATTCAGCACTTACAAATGCCTGAAGCTGGGCATGAAGGAAAAAAAAAAAGAGACAGACAATAAACATTTACTCTTGTCACAGAATCTTCAATCCAGGAGTAAAGAAATTATTTAATTTCAGTTGACATAAGTACTACTCAGGATTCAATAACAGCATTAAGTACTAAGCAGGATTCAATAACAGTATAATACAGGGAAGCTCCTAATGAGTGCAAGGAGAAAGACTTTCAAGGAAGGTTTCCCTGAGTAATATTTAGGCTGAGCCCTAAAAGACAAGTAGAATTTGTCAGCTGTGTTCCAGGCAGACTGAAATGCACTGGCAAAGGCCTTGGCACAAGAAGGAGGTTGGACAACTTAAGAAAGTGAAAACAGGCCAGTAGTATTAGACAGTACTCATCAAAGGGTAGTGTGTAGGCAGGTAAGGCTGAGGAGGTAGACAGAATCCTACCAAAGAAGAATTTTAAATACAAAGTGACAAGGTAAAACAGAATTGTTATTTGTTCACAATAATCCAAAAGAATTAAAAACTATTAAAACTAATAAAGAGCTCACCTAAGTAGATGGATACAAAATCAATACCAGCAATGATCAAAAGTAATGTTTAAAAAGAAAATGCTATTTGTACTATAAAAAATTATCAAATATCTAGGAATAAGTTTAATAAAGTATGTGCAAAAGACATTTATGAAGAAAACTGCAAGATACAGAAGAACCTAATAAATGGCAAGATAAACTATATCAATTCTCCCCAAGTTAATCTATATATTCAATACAGTTCCAATCAATATCCCCAAAGGGACTTGATAAACTGGTTTTAAATTATGGAAGAGTAAAGGTCCAAGAAGAGCCAAGACAATTCTGAAAATGAATAAAGGGGGAGACTTGGTCTCCCAGATTTCAAAGCTTTATATGAAGCTATTATAAATTATTTTAAAAAATTTTAAATGCAAATAAATTAAATGAAAAATAATAAAAGGACCTAAAATCACACCTAAGCACATGGGAGATAACATGTGACATTTTTAAAAACATATATGGGGAAAGATTCAATACATTATGTTGGAACAACCAGCTTTTCACATAAAAAAAGATTCCTAACTCCCTTCAGATGGACTTAAATGCAAAAACCAAACAAAAAACCCTCAACTATTAGCGGACAATAAAAAGGTGATTTCTTAAAAAACAAATCATAAAGAAAAAGACTATTAATTTTGAAATCAAAAATTAAGATTCTATACCATAAAAGAGAATACTACAATGGGCAGGATTTTATATTTTATTCTTATTCTGATAACTTTCCTTGGCTGCAACGTAAAGAAAGAAGGTTGGATGAGATGATCTGCAAGATCCTTTTACAACGTAAATGTTATATGATAGTGCCTCTTTTAAAAACATTTAACTTATGAAAATTTAAAACCTACAGAAAATAAAATTCTTATCCTTTTACCCACCACTCAGAATAATCAAACAAATGCAAATTAAAGTGAGATACTATTTTACATCCATCAAATTAGCAAATATTTCTAAATCTGACAATCTCAAGTATGGGTGAGAATGTTGGAAACAGAAATGACCTTATACTGCTAATAAAGTATACACTGGCATATCCATTTACAAGAAGAATTCAGCAATATCTAGTAAAGTTAAAGATATTCGCATCCTCTTCCCCAGCAATTTCACTTCCACAGATATTCCCAAGAGAAATTCCTGCACATAGACAGACACATGTAAAGCTGATTCCTGCATTATTTATAGTAGCAAAAAAGGAAACAACTCAATCAATAATGGGGTATATAAATTTTATATATGTATATAATGGAGTACCATGAAGCAGTGAAATCAAATAAACTAGGTCTACGTGCAACATACATATCTCAAAAATTTTAAATATTGAGTTTTTTTACAAAATCAAGCTGAAGAAAAATATAGAACACACATCTGTAAAAATTTTAAATACAAAAACCAACTCCATATATCACTTATGGATACATGTTTACATATATAGTAAAAGTTTTACCTCAACATAGTTGTTATTTTAGGTCAGAGAGGATAATAGGACTTGGAGGGATGGGATTGCTACAAGTGCATATGTTCCCAAAGGATCAAAACTGGCATAATTTATACTTCTGGGTGGTGGATAAATGGGTATTGTTTTCTGTATGTTTTAAATATTTTATAATTAAAATATATACATATATTTTAAAAGAAAAAACTGACACATTAGCATATAATGTCCAAGCTAAAAATGACCTTGGGAGATCATCTAATCTAACTGCCTTCCTTCATAAAAGAACTAAGGAAAGATAACAGATAAGAATATAAAATAAATACTACTTTAGCATGGCAATTTTAGACACATACTAGGTGTCTAAAACAGCACTTAAGGGAATTATATCTTGACCATTTAAAAGAGATCAGCCCCAATTTCTCAAAATCTGGCATCAACTAGCAATATGGACAGCACATACACATACATGCTCACCCCTCCCCAATTCTCCTAGGAATGCCTTGTCAAATTCAGCACAGGCATAGGCAGTAAGCAGACCCCTAGCTTTGCCTAGCTCTACTTAAAATTACTTTAAAGTTCTGAAGTCCAGAGGACTGTTCCTGATCAAAGCTTATCAGCCCACAGCAGATATCTCAAAGTAGGGCTGAAAGCTAGAAAGCAGTTCACTCATCCAGCACTTAACAAATGCCTAAAACTGCACATGAGAAACTTTAAATAATAAGATAGCAAACATTTACTGTTCTCAGAGAATCTTCAATCCAGGAATAAAGAAGTTATTTAATTTCAGTTGAGATAAGTGACCCACCTATTCTCCAGTTGAGATCCACCTATTTTTAAATTCATCCCTCCCTACCTTTCATTTAGCCCAAAGGTGGAATAAGAGAAATGGAGGTAGGGGAAGGGAGTGGACTGATCCCTACTGAGTTAAATAAGACCATAATATTTTTTTCATTCTTAACATAATTTGAAATACATCCACTAAGCAATAAATTTTTAAAAATATACATGATTTGAAATGCAGAAATCAAGCTTTGTATAAAAGACTGAAATTTGCTCAGTTCTTCTAATACACTATAGTTAAGTGTTCTTATTGAAATACTATAGTTAACTTTTAAGAAGCATTTCCATTCTGTCAAGCAAAGTGTATTCCTACCTCAGTTATCAAACTTTATCCATTTAATTTCCTATTTTCCCTCTCTGTTTTTTAAAAATGTTTAATACGTTACAGGGATAGCAAAGTGTGTAAGAAACTGAATGAGAATGAAGCAGCTTAAGTAATTAGGGAAGCTTTTCATTTCTTACAAACTCTGAATTTGGATTATCTTAAACAGCATTATTTTCTATCGCCAACAAAAGAACATGACACACTGTCAACTTACTTCACAAACTGGAAAAGAAAAATGTTATCCAATTAATCTTTATGTGAGTAAGATTTAGCAATTAGTATACATGTTACATACAATAAGTGCTCAAAAGATATATTAATATTTTTAATTCCCAAAACAAAAACTTAAAATATTTAGCAAAGACAAACATTAAATATCCTTATTTATGATACACTGTAAAGATGTTATCAATATTGGTGCACACACACAGGCACAATAGAATTCTTAAGAAAAAAGGACTAATTAATAACCCATATTTCTCCCTATGACCCATCAGCTTTATAAAGAAAACACTGCTGTCCATTTCATCCTTTCCAAAGAACAGCATTATGCTTCACATCTAAGAGATAGGAAAGTATTTGTTGGAAGTACGAAGAGAAGAAATTCCTGTGGTGTTATATGCAGCACTAAAGGTATCATATGAGAAGAAAATTAAGAACAGTGAGTTTTAGAGAGGGAGCTAGAGTGCAAGAAAGTGACAAAATGTGACATTTGTCCATAGTGAATGGTACGTACATGGGTGGTTGTTATATTATTCTCTGTACTGTCTACATATTTAATTTGGAGGGGGAGGAGATTCAGACTTTATTCTACATCACAAAGAATATAAAAATAAATGAGTTAGGATGATGGCCAGCCCACAAGGGCAATTCTAAGACTACTTTCTCACATTTGAGAGGAAGGCTACTGAGATAGAAGTCTATAAGTAGCTTGAAATGGATAAACCATCCCTCCTGATTCAAGGAGACAGAAGTCATTACGGGAAAAGAACATGCGTGGAAGTACAGCACTGGCAGCATCTTCACTCAGCCCACAGCTATGTAATTTGAGTGCAACAGTGCTTGTCTTAAATGTGAAAAGGAACATCTTGAATTGCAGAAAGTATATACAACGGGCACACATTAAGAACTAGAAAAGAGCTACAAACCTGCATTCCACAAAGAGATAGGTCAAAATTTATTTGTTCATATTTGATTTCTGTAACTTAAAGGGATCTGTGCTATACTAACCTCAACTGATCCCGACAGGTACAGAAGATCAACTTTTGGAACACATTGAACAGTTAAGAGTCACAGCATTAGATACCACACTGGCCAGCCAACAGTTTTCATTTAAGGAAGATCTTATCCTACTTGTATAATAAGTATTCAGGGCTCATATACCACCCTCTATTCTTTTACTTGCAGTACAGATGCTGACTTTAATTAATAAAGTCTTACAGAAGATTCTCTTCTATGGCCCACATGTGATGCCTTATACAAGATTCCTGTTGAGATTTCCTGGAATTGAACTACAGGAATAATCTTATCCAGTATGGCTCTATGTCCCCTAAAATCTCTTTTCCTTTCAGGTCAGTCTTATGATTCACTTGTCATTTATCCAATTAACACAACAGGTCGAATAGAGCAAATTACAAAAGGGATTTGACTTCGGATCAATAATACTGAATAATGTATCACTAACTATTAAGATCTATTGTTCATGTCAAATGCAGTTAACACGTAAATAAATTCACTAACACATAAATTCACACACTAAAAATTTCCCAAAGTAATATTTCTAAAAATAGGTTCTTAATTCACTTTTTCAAGAATGATCACATTTGAAAAACATACTTTTCTGAAACAGACAAAGCAAGTCTCACCTTCATTTGACAGAAGGAACAAAGGCTTAGAAAGCTAAATACCTGCTCATGACCAGCGAGGAAGCTAGGTAAGAAGGATGAGCCCAAGATCTTCTGACACCAAAATGAGTGCTCCTTCCTCCATTTCAACAGTTCTTAGTGGCTTCTGTTCACCAAATCTGTTTAGATTCTGCAGCACTTAAAATTTTATAGATAATTTTAGAGAGTTCAGTCATAAGGCTTAGAAACTAATAACTGACTTCCAGCTAAACCTCATGTGCAAAGAGTAGTATTAAAAAAAAAGCTAATTTCCTTCTGAGGCCTAACAATAAGCTTCTTTTTAAATTATTATCCATAATAGTATTTACTTGTTATAGATAACTTAGACCAAAGCACTCTAAGTGACATTTTTAAGAGTAAATGAAAATGAAAGCTGGCAAAGAAATTCTGTATTTATTAATAACTCACTTCATTAAAAAAAGAATGTTTTTATATAGCAACTTTAAATATTTCAAACATTTCATGCTTGAAGACAAGATTTAAGTTTCTAGAAGATTAACACTAATAATTTCTATTTAACGTAATTTTACTTCATTTCTTTTATTAGAAGAAATTAAAGGTCCGCTGGTGACATCTTGTGACGGTTGCCTTCTGTTTACAGTATAGATTCTGAAGTGATGGGCCTTGCTTAAAAAAGACCAAAAAAAAAAAAAAACAGTGTAGAAAACACTCACATATCTCCAAAAATGTGGGTGGGTATTCACAAGCAAGTGTAACTACTCCCCAAAAGTGGGACAGAACACGTCCCAGAGTGTACACAGTCCTCAACTAGAGTCCAAAGACGCAGAGTCTGGTTCTGGCCTTGCCACCAGGGTGACTTTAAGAAAATCATTTCAAACCTTTACACTTCAATTCCCTCGTGTATAAAACGACACAGAGTAGCTGACCTCAATCTACTGCCAGAAGACAGAATGATAATCACCGCCACAAAAAAAGAATATTTACAGACAACTGCCAGAGTAAATTTTTTTTATTTTATATACATATACACACATGTACACACACACACACATAAATACAAGCACATTATGTGCAAGATATTAGGTGGTGGGCTGGGACTAAGACACACACGTCAGTGGGTTGCATTAAAAGAGAAAGTAAAACAGTTAATTCTTTAGAGTAGCTGGTGGGTAGGAGGTATTGAGTCCATAGAACTGCCCTAAGATTGGAAGGGCACAGGAAAATGAAGGTCCACTATGTGCTAGGGTTTCAAAAAAAATGGTATTATGTGGAGAAAGTCACTAGACTACAAGCTTCCAGAAGACACACAGACATCTTTCTTGTCCTTGTGGCCCCTGTACCTAGCTCAGCTCATAGTAGCCACACTAAGTACCTAATAAATGTTAGTTGACCGTTTACTGATTTACCAATAACTACTTTATTTATACATACTCTGGTGCTATGATCTGAACATGTTCCCCCAAAACTCACATGTTGAAAGCCTAACCCCCAGGGTGATGGTATTAGGAGGTGGGGCCTTTGGGCAGCTCTGCCCTCATGAATGGGATTAGTCCCCTTATAAAAGAGACCCTCTTTATAAAGAACCCCCTCTACCCTTCCCCAACAGGAGGTTACAGTGACAAGACAGCTGTCTATGAATCAGGAAGTGGTCCCTCACCAAGACATCAAATTTGCCAGTACTTGGATCTTGGAATTCTCAGACCTCCAGAACTGTGAGAAATAAACTTCTGCTGTTTATAAGCCTCTCAGTCTATGGTATTTTGTAATAGCAGCCCAAAAAGACTAAGATATCTGGTAACACACTGTCTGGAAAACACTAGGAGTCCTTGGCTTTAAAGAACGAGTTCACAGCTAATTAGAAAGAAAATAAACAATATAAAGGATAATATGTTATAGTCCACTATATGTAAGGTACTTTGAGACCATTCAGAAAAACCCAGATAGAAAGAGTTCTAAGGTAATATTTATTGAGGACCTATGCGTTAGTCGTTTTACATACTTTAGTCCTCATTTCACCAGCCCATTTTACAGATAACAAAACTGTGGCTCAACAAGATTAAAACAATTAGGATAAGGCCAGAATTAAAAGCAGAGTCTAAGTACAAAGCTATTTCCACTATACATACCATGATGTCTCTGATTATCAAATTTTATCTTTACCCTTGGCAGTAAGGGGAAAACTCAAAACCAGTCAAAACTATTGTCCTGAACCATCATGAAAAGAGCACCTAAGATTTTACCCAAGTATATTACTTGAAAGATCACTTTTGAAAATTTGTTCTTCACTCATAAAAATCTGAAAACTAATTTTTTTAACAGCTGTATATATGCTTAATGTAACATTTCTACCTTTAGACCTAAACAATTACAAGTCTAAACAAAAAGTGTACAACATGACTGGAGAACTTAACCAGCAATCATTTAAGAAAACAGACATCTGGAAACATCATTTCAAGTGCTTGGGCTGAAAAATTTAGCTATGACCTATAGTTTTGGATCATTCCACTGACTGACATTGAGAGGAACAGTAAATTATTACAAATTTTTTTGGAAAGGAGAAAAGAGATTGACATAGGAATGATCTAAAATTTAAGAAACACAACTGAAAAAATGTTACATGTCAAAGACACTGTAAGTACCCAATAAATCTTGTTTAAAAGGGACTGGACAAGCGGAATGAGAATGTGTTTTCCTCACACCTCTGACCAGTAAATACTTTTACTTAGGGAGTTATTCTTTAAGTCATGAAAAAAAAAGTAGAATTTAGGACAGAGAAAATAAATCAGCTTACAAAACCTTTGAGAAGAAATCAAAACACAGTATTTTGTATCTCTGTATAGGTAAATGTGGGAGTGGACAAGGGCAACGTTCAGAGGATGGTGTGCAAACTGGTGTGCATACTAATGCTAGTTGATAAATACTGACACAATAAGGCTTTCATAGTCTACATTTTAATTTTGTAAATAAAGATTACAAGTTATTTCTTTGTATTCTGTTCTTGTATTTCTTCTGTGTATATCAGAAATACATAAAGACTGAAAATTATTTCTTGAAACTATTTCCTGACGTGGTGGGTTTGTTTTTTTTTTTTTGTCATGTTATTAGTGTTTCTTTATAGGGCTTCTGGTCATCCTTAGAGTTTAGCAGCAGCATCATTAATATTGTATTCATTTTAATAAAGACGTGATAAGTAGTTTAGATTTAAAAGTAGGATTTAATTCCAAAGCTCTTTCCACTATACATACCAAAACAAAAATTTCTTCTCTCTCCTAAATTCTAAATTTTACATGACTTACCAAATAATCTCTTAAGTACTAGTCAGAGGTATGAGGAAAACACTTCTCATCCCACTTGTCCAATTTATTCAACAACATTTACTGCGTACCTATGTGTCTTTGACAGGTAACTTTTAACAGTCGTATTTCTTAAACTTTGGGCCATCTCTACTGCAAACCCCTTTCCCTCCCCAGAAATTCTGGGATAATTTGCTGCTTCTCTCAATACTGCAAGCAGTGGAATGATCCAAAATTATGGGTCATATCCATGTTCCTTCATAATTGAGGGTAACTTTAGACTGTAAATCCCATATGCTATTAGTTTACATTTTCAACAGCACTCTAACCATTTAATAAATATAATCCCAAACATATTTTGTACTGTTTCTATTTTAGCACACCCATAGTAAGTCATAAAAAATTTAGAGACCAAATTATCTTTCGAGGACTCTAAGCTTAACCAGTGTTTGTATTAAAATAATTTTTTTTTAATTTTACAGACATTTGGTACATTCAATTCTGACTTTACCAACAAAAGCCTCCACACCAAGATGAGGAAATCGTCCTTTCATTTTCTCAACTGAAAAGGAAAAAAAAAGGCCAACTGCTTGCATGCAGGTTTACATTTAACACAGCAGTCTCTGGCAAACCCAATTAACTCACGTTCAACTTCAGAAATCCCGGTGACCAGCAACACATGAGTAATCTGTGAACATAACCCTTGAGCTTGACATACGACTTCATCCACTCTCTCCCCCCATCAATTCACCCCCAAAACCCCAACCCACCAAGCACACGGCTGAATATGTCTTCCCCAAGAGAGCCAAAAACCTCGAAAACGCCGAGAAAGAGCTGCCTTTGAAGGAGAAGGCCTGTCCTTCCCGGCCTGGGGCCCAGTCTGGCTCAGCGAGCCTCGCTCCAAGGACGCCCAATTCTCGATGCCCTGCATGTCCCGCCCCGCCCCGGGCCCGCTCGCGTCCCCTCGGGCGACAAAACCCTCCCTCCGGTGCTCAGCCAGGACTGACAGTTACGGCTGCAGCAGCCGCTGCCACCAAGGGCCTACTCCTGGCACCAGCCCCTCCAGACCACGCGCCCCCAAACACTCGCTTCGGCGGTGGGAGTGGGGGGTGGGGGGAAGAGGGTGCCTACCCTCGCCAGTGTGGGACCCGAAGGGTGGCCGGGAAGACAGACGGGACCGAGGGGAGCAAGCGCCGCCAGCCCAGGCCGCGTCCGCGGCAACACTGACCTGTCGTCGCCCCCGCGCCTGGGCTGCGGCCCTCGCAGCGGCGGCCGCCTCACTGGTCGTCGTCGCCCTCGCCCGCCGCCTCCGCCCGCCACCGCCTCGTTCCCTTTCGCTGCCGCCACCGCCGGGGCTCATGCGGGACCCGCGCTTCCTTCTCCGGAAACCGAGGCCGGGAAAAGGGACGCCGGAGCCGCCAAAATCCCGGCGTTTGTCGCCAGCAGCCGCTGCCTGTCCACACCGGGGGGCTGCGGGGCCCTCCTGGCAGGGTCTATAGGCCGCGAGCTATTCCGAGGAGGAGCCACGGGAGGCGCCGCCGCCCGCAGCCGAGAGCGCCGGGTCGGCAGAGGTGAAGCGTAAGTACGCGGCGGATGGCGGGCGCCCGGGCCAGCGGATGGCTACGCGGCGGCGGGATGCGCGAGCGAGCAAAGGGTAGTGTGTCGGAGTTCTAGCGAAGGGGAAAAAGCCCTGTCGTCTCCTGTAGTCACCCCGAGCCCAGCGCCACCATCTTGGGAGAAACACGGATCTCGCGGCAGCGACGCAAGACGGGAAGGACGGGCTGGGCGGGCCGAGTATCCCGGCAGGCAGCGCGCGCCGCCGGGCCGGGCGAGGGCTCGAGGCCGGGACGCGGGGGCGTGGGGCGGAGCCAGGACGAGAGCGGGAGGGCGCTACTCTGCGCCCCGCCCCCCCGCCGGCTCCGTCCCCCTCCCGCTTGCCGTCGCCGCCGGCGCAGGGGCCATAGGGAAGGGGAGGTGGTCTGCGGCGCCCCGGAGTCCCACCAGGGCCGGTCGCCATTTTGGGACTGAACCGAAAGGGATAATACCTCTTTTTAGGCCCAGCAGTTTGTGACCTGCCTTAAAAAACGGCGTACACTCCGGAAACCCCCTACACCCTCCTGGGAGGGTTGGAGAGCCCCTTCGTCTACCCAACCGAGGGACACCTGCGTTTTGTTTTGGGATGAATCGGCTCCAAAAGTCAGCCCAGCCTTGATAGCCGCCAGCCCTGAGCTGTGGCCAAAGCCTACTGTTACTAGGTCTCCGACCCCAACCCGTTTCTACCCGGAGCTACCCTTGTAGACCGTAGAGATGGCCCGACAGTGCGGGCCGGCCTTCAGGGGACCAAGGTCATCTGCTTAGGCCTCTTGCCAGCACAGGATTTGTCACTGGTTTACTAGAGACCAGAAGGTAAAAGCCCGTCTACTGCAGTGTTGACATTGACTAGGTTGCCTATTAAGAGAAGTGGCCTTCTGGTTGACCCCAGCTAGAGGCTAATTTTGATCTTTATGACAGCTGAACCCATTTAGAGGCATGCGTCATATTTAGTACCAGGGTCACCATTTTAGTTAAAAGAGTTTTATCTTTTTATGGCTTTACAACACTTACCAGCAAAGTTGCAAGAGAATCACGAACAATTCATATAGTCTATGGCTTGCAACTTTTCCGATAAGCTCTTAAAATCCTATGGGAGGCCCGGATCATCTAGTATTCAAATTCTTTATATCAACAATTATACATAGCAGTGTATTTTTAACCTGTCATTCTTAGAGCATCTTTTTTATATAGTCACAACTATGACTAACTATAAAAAAATTAACCACCTATAAAAAGAAAAAGGTAGAAGAGTTTAAATTATTCTAGGACAATTGATGGTAAATAACAGTGTTAAGCTAGTTTCGATTTTAAGACGTTTTAACTCAGCTCTTTATTCATTTTTCATTTCCCCCCATTACAGATCCACGTTTGGAAACTATTAGCTGTTATATTTTATGCAAGGGGCTAGTTGGAATTTAATTGTTTAAGGATTTATCTTTTTATATTATCAAAATAGACAACTGAGAATGAAAATCTTTAAAGACTTTTTTGTTAGAATAATTAAAGCAAACTATTAGTACTATATATAGCATGTGAAGATACTTTTAGCTATTCTACTTCATCTTAAGTAGAAATTGTCAGAGTAAATGAAATGTAATTTTATAATAGCCTGGTGTGTTAAAATGTGGCAGAAATCCCTGAGTTCCAAAAAGATTAAAGAAAGATGGGAAATAAATCTGTTCTTAGATGTCAAAATGACTATCCAGTGGTTTACTAAGATCAAGGAGGATCCTAATTCCTCCTAAGAATCTGGAGAAATTACCCATATCCCTTTTAGTTCATTAATGTTAAATATGTATTCTTATGTGTGATATTAGTGTCAGACTCGATTCAAGAACCTACTGTGTGCTTTGCTTTATCCATTTTCAAATTTAGAAATGTTTTCTTGGTAAAAATTGCCTTCATGAATGTTGTCAGGAATCTTTAGAATATTAGTAGTGTTTCACCTTCATATACATCAGTTTATATGAAAAATTTTTTCTCCCATATCAGACAAATATTTTTCTTCAAATTTTTTTCCCAGAAAAAGGACTTAGTATCTAAGTGAATAGTAAATGGTTTAAACTATTTCGAGTCAAGATGAGACCCAGTAGTTTCTAAAATTTTTTCATTTCAGGTGTAGAGTAAAAAGAGCAGTTTAATTTTACAAACATAGGCATTAATGCCTTGAACAAACTTTGAACTTCTGTTTACCCAGAACTATTTATGTGCCAGGCCTTGGGAAACAATAAAAGATCAACAGTCCCTATCCCTGCCCTCAAGAACTTTCAGTTCAAGAAGTCACACCTGTAATACTGTGGACACTTTTTCACAGTAACCCAACACTTCAGTGATTATGGAGATATCTCCTAGTATGTATCTAATAATACAAACTTTTTTTTAAAATGAAACCATTTGTCCTAAATTGCTAGTGAAGTTGTTTTTTCAACAGGGCTGTTTGTTGCTCAGGATTTCTTGTTGATGTGAGCCACAGCAAATGAATCAAAATGTAAAAACACAATTTTTCGTTACCCAGCATGCCCCGGGATCAGAAATAAGCCAGGAGCCTGGAAGAGAAAAAGTCAGATATGGTGGGGTGAAAGTCATTGTTGCTATTTCTAGGCTGCATCAAAATGTTACACACTCAGCTATCAAAAGACACTAAGCTTTCAGTATATGAATAGTTCCCAGTATTTAAGAAATAGCTCCATGAAGAACATTGTGTAGCATATAAGTGCTCAATACATGTTAGTGTTTAGTAGTAGTAGTAATATTAGAATTAGTATTATCTGTATCATTATTTAGTGTTACACACATCAAGCATGAACTTCTTCATGCCCCCACCCTTATTCTTATAAACGTCTAAATTGGCGTTCCTCCTGGTCTCCTGACTTAGCTCCCTCCTGTCTACAGCTAATTTTTTTTTTGTTGTTGTTGGGGTAGAGTTTGCCTCAAGACTCTTCCTCCCACAATCATTCCCTGTTCCATTCATAAATTCTCCCTCTACTGACTTTGTCCCTTCTATTTAAAAGAGCCATCAATGCTCAGATTGTCATTGCCTTCCAAGTCCCTCTTCAACTACTGAAATTTAGCATCTGCCTCCATCTTGCTGTGTACATTCCTTGTATCAATGTCACTATGGCATAATAGCCAAGTTCAAAGGTTACTTCTCAATTTTCATAGTATCTGACGTCTCTGCAGTCTTCCACACTGTTAACCACTGCCTCCCGGAAACTGCTCCCTTGGTTCTGTCACCTTGTATTCTCTGGCCTCTCCTCCCATGTCTTGGGCTACTCTTCCTCAAGTCTCCTATGCAGAATCCTCCCTCTTCATCCTTGTTTCTCTTTACCCACCACATTACACAGTCTCTGACAGTCCCATTTGCATACACTCTTTTATCGCTTATTTTAGTCAGGGATCAAGTCTGAATCTTGAACACCTCAGGAGCTTCAGACATGATATCTTCAACCCCTTATTGGAAATTTGTACTGGATGTTCCACAGGCACCTCAAACTCAACATGTCTAAAATCAAGCCCCTGAGTTTATGCTGTTTTCCACCATTCACTGAGATGGGGATAACTGCAGAGGAGCAGGTTTTGGAAGAACAAACATAGTTTTGGCAATGTTAAATTTGAGAGGCCTATTAGAGATATCTGTAGCACATACTGCTTGCTAGCTGACCCCTAATACACATTCTGCTCCTCATCCATGATAATAAAATATCTAGCCAGTCACATGATTGCCTATAATAAACTCTAAGTGTGACCATGTCACTAAGTTCTGGCCAGTGGGGTGTGAGCAGAAATAATGTGTACAACTTCCAGATCATTCTCTAGAAGAAATTGCATGTCCTTTGCCCTTTCTCTTTGTCTCTTTCTGATGAGTGAAATGTGATTGGGTTGGTGAGTTATGTTGGAGTGTGCTATGGTTTGAATGATGGTGTCCCCTGCAAAATTCGTGTTGAAACTTAATCCTCATTGTGGCAATCCTCAAAGGTGGGGCCTTTTGGGGAAGTGATTAAATCATGAGGGCCCTACCCTCATAGTTAGATTAGTGTCCTTATAAAAGGACTGGAGGGAACTAGCTTAGGCCCCCTTTTGTCCTTTCATCCCTTCAGACATGTAAGGACACAGCATGTGTCCCCTGCAGAGGATGTAGCAACAAGGAGCCATCTTGAAAGCAGACAGCAGCCCTCACCAGCCACCGAACTTGCTGATGTCTTGATCTTGGACTTCCTAGCCTTTAGAATTGTAAGAAAATATGTTTCTATTCTTAATAAATTACCCAGTCTCAGGTATTTTGTTATAGCAATACAAACACACTAGGACAGGGGGAGACATGCTAGGGATCACAGAGCAACAAGGTAGGCTCCTGAGGCCTTCATTGGGCAGATCCTGTGTACCAGCTCAACTTTGGTGTGAGATAGCTACTAACTTCTGTAATCTGCCATGGTTATTCTGGGTCCCTTTTGCGGCAGCTAACCCTGTATCCTAACATCCAAGTGAAGGCATCAAGGAGGCAGTTGGAGGCAGTCTGGAGTTAGGGGAGAATGAAACCAGCTCATCCTACATCCCTTGACTTGATTGATCACTCTCCATCTGTGGCAGTCCCCAGTCATAATAATGTTTGTAACCCTAGATTTCTTCCTCTCCCTCACTCTCCTGGCAATTAACAGGCAAAGTCATATACTCCCTGAAGAACCAGTTTTATAATTAGGAAGTATAGCAAAGTTGTTAAAAGCACAGGCTCCCAATTTACTAGCAAGTGAAAAGATGCCAGGCAAGGTCATAAACCCCTTTCTGATTTAGATTCCTCGTCTGTAACGTGGGGTTGTGAGGATTAAGTGTTAATATACATAAAGCACTTAGAGTAATGCCAGGCACGTTGTTCAAGCTCGGCAAAGGCAAGCTCTTTCCCCCGTGCAAATCCCACTTCTGCCACTTCAGCAGAACCCCAACTACTTCAACTGATACCGTTTCCCCATTGGTAAAGTGTGAAAAATAACATCACTGACCTCATAGGGCTACTGTAATACTTCATTCATCTATTCAATACATATATATCGAGAAGATATGATGTGCCAGCGCTGTTGTAAGTACTAAGAATACAGCAGTGAACAAAACAAAGAGCCTACCCTCATGGAGTTTATGATCCATGGAGGAAGAAAACCATGCCTATATGGTATGTCAAGAATGGGATGAGTTAAGAAGAAATGTAAGGCAAAGTGGCCAAAGAAGGTCTCAATGAAAAGATGGACATTTAAGCAGAGGCTTGACAGAACTGAAAGAATGAGCTGTGGGAATATAAAGGGAGGACCCTTCCAGACAGAGAGGGCCCTGAGGCAGAAAGGTGCCTGGAGCCATGTAGAAACAGGAAGGAATTGTGGACAGAACAGAGGGAGGGGATGAGTTGAAGATGAGCTCAGAGAAGTCACAGTGTATTGCAGCCTGGAGGACTTCGTAGCTTATCGTAAAAACTTAAATATTTGAGCTGAATGTGGTGAGAAGCCTCTGGAAGGGTTTGAAAGAATTATGACAAGATCTAACCTATAGAAATCACTCTAGCTACTGTGTGAAGAATGAACAAAGTGCAGGTGAATTGTTTAGTGCCTGACACATGGGCAGTGTTCAATAAATGGTAATGAGTACTATTATTATCATTGTTATAACATCCATTTCTTCCTTTTTAATCCCACTACTACTACCTTAATGTAGACCCTTAGCATTTAGACTGTTAGTGTTTCTGAACTAGACTGTAAATTCCAGAAGGGCAGAGTTATATTATGTCATTCACTATTTTATCTTCAACACCCAGCAAAATGCTGGTCCATATTATAGTACTTTCCTACTGAATGTCTCCATCGCAAAAGGTTTTCTTAAGAAAACATTTATGATGGCATTGCTCCCTTTCTTAACTCTTATGAGTGATTCATCATGACCTTCTGAATAATGTCTACACTCCAAGAACAAGGCCCGTTAGATGTGGCCCCTCCCTCCGTTCAAGCCCCATCTCCTTGCACTCCCCACATGAACCCATTGCTCAAGCAGTAGTTACACACCTGAGAGTCATTTGGAGTCGTTTTGCATGCGATTCCTTCTACCTTTTAGACGAATTCAAGCACCTCCTCTGAGAAGCCTCTGTGATCCCCTCAAGCAGGGTTCTTGCTCATACCTCTGTGCCACTTCTTCCCATCATGCCACTTCCCACACACTGTGGATCTATGCGCTTACACTTCTGTCTTCCTTAAGACTCTTGAGAGAGGAAAGCACCCTTGACTTCCCCTTGTGTTCCCAGTATCTATCTCAATGACTAAAACGTGGTAACTCTTTAGAATGAATGAGTGAATCAGCCTTCGTGATGTAAAAGAGGTGAAAGAAAAAGAGAAAGTTAAGAACTGAGACCAGCGTGTCTAACAGAGGATCCCTTTTACAGAGCTAACATGAAAAAGTTGTGTATCTTTGGATGTTTTGCTTTTCAGTGATGTCAAGCAGAGATAGAAGGCGCAGAGATGCCTGCTTATACAATTCAGTAGGGACAGAAAAATCAAGGAAACTAATTTACTGTAAGAAATATTAATTTGTTATAAACTCTAATAACTAAACAACAATGAGTAAGTCTTTTAATCTTTTAGAACCTTAGTATATGATGTACAAAATAAGATATTGAACAAGATGGCCTATAAAGTCCTCTTAAATCTATGACTTATTCAAGCACTAATTTCCCTTACAGCACCTATATCCAAGACTACATAAGACATCATTGAAGCAAAAACCTGAAAGTCCTATCAAATCATGCTTTGACCTTGGTCATTTCAATCTCTTTGTGTCTGCCTTAACCCATCTGGAGAGTAGGTGGAAAAGGGAAGCATTTCATTGAACACAAGCTGCTGCTGCTGCTAATCTGAGCTGTTCTGAATAAAACAGTTCCAGTTGAATCAATGAAGCAGCCCTTAGAAATTTCTCCTTCTGACAAGTGCATCATTTGAGTTCCTTGAAATCATTCACATTGCGTCCATATGTCTAATACCATTTTAAATACATATCGCACTGTTTCTAACAGGGATTCTAATAAAATAATTTTTCAAATCTAAGGAAGTGCATTGGTTAAATGAAATATTAATATTAAAGATGGTACAAACAAGTACACTTACTGTTTTTCCTCAGGATCTCTCAACTAAAGAAAACATCTGGCTAGGGAAGAAGCATGAATATCATTTGCAACTGATAAACAACATTTTATTTTTTTAGTATTACTTGACACATACAGAGTACAAAATTCTGTTATCAAAATGATACATTTTACTATGTGGACTCTTTTTGGCATTGCTTCAAACAGAATTTTATACTTAAAGCTTGCCTTTTAAAATTTTTGTTTTTATTTTGTTTTTTAACATTAAACTAGCGTCATAATATGGAAAGATCAAGATTTTTAAAGATAGTAATATAGATATCATTTGTGACATAAAATGCTTTATATTGCTTCCTGTTTTAAGTTCCTGCTGAGCATAGTACTGATTGCATCTATATTTCAGTATTTAACACAAAGTTCCTGAAATGACAGTGTATTTCCATAAATTGAATTTGGCACTCATTAGGTGCCAATTGTTTAAATAAATCTCATTTATTCTTACAACAATCTTGGATATTATACATTTTATGGGTTAGAAAATTGAGCTTAGACTGGGTAAGCAACTTGCCCATGTCTCACCGCTAAAAACTAGTAGTAGAATTTAAACCTAGGGGGGTGTATGTGTTCTTGTCGCATGTTGCTTTCCCAGAACACAAAAATAAATTTTTTTAATCTCAAAAATGTTTCATTGAAATGTTTTCTCAATCATTCAACAATCACTTTTTTTCTTGCTTCATAGCAGTATGATACCATAACAATATTCTTAAATTGTTACCCCAACAGAAAGTTCCTTTTCCATACTGTTGAGTTCAATAGTGGGCATCTGGAAGCCCCAGACAATGTGATCTGCCATCACTCCTTCCCAGCACTCTGCCCTGATTATGTAATGTTGGGCTAGCTCCTTAACTTCTTTAAGCCTTGATTTCTTCATTGGTAAAGGGAATGATATTGTAATAATTAAAGAGATAATGTGTTGCTAAGGACTTGACTCAGTGCCTGGCACATAGCAAGTGCTCAACAAATGTTGATGAATGAATAGATGAAATTGTCTTAGGTTTGCATTAGGTTTGAGTTTCCCCCAGAAACAGACCCTGAGACAATGATTTGAGTGCAAGTAATTTATTTGGGAGGTGATCCCAAGAAACATTTGATCTATCTTAAAACACACATAAATTACCAATACAACTATGAACAACAAATCTACTAAGTAAAAGTTGAAGATGTCTTTGCAGTTCTTTTTGTCCTTAAACTAAATTCTCCTAAAGATATTCAGAGTATTGTGTTCAGAAGTTTCTTGAATTAATTCTTATCAGTTTGATATATATTTAGGTTTATTTGTTTCTGTCTGTAGAAATTTTAGGGCTTGATTCTTTCATCCCTATTAATTTAATTTTAGTTTTGAATATGTAAAACATTTTGATGTTTCAAGCATCAAAACTACATAAAAAGATATACTCAGAGAGGTTTTACTCTTCTCATCCCTTCCACCTCATTCCCACCCCTCCTCATAAGTAATCATTTTCATTCTTTTAGTTTATTCTTCCTGAGTTTCTTTTTGCAAAAAATAAGCCTACAAACACCACGCACAAACACTCGTACATATATTTGTGTGTGCATGTAATATATATATATATATAATATTTGTTGTAATTATTGTCCCTTTTTCCTTTCTATTTCCTGAGTTTATTTCTTTTGGTATTTAGAAAATGTAAATTAGTTAAGAGAAAAATCTACTTATTGTCTTTGCAATAATCAATGAGCGTATTCTACTTTCCCTATTCTCTCTCCCTCTTCTTCTTTCTTTTTAAATAAATATATACCATGGAATACTATTCCCTTCTCTTCTTATTTTAAAAATGGTATTAGTTCTACTTTATTATAACATGTAATTTTTGCATACTATTCTTTACAGCTAGTCAGTGATTTGTTTTAGAGTTAGAACTACAATTACATACATTCAAAGTCCTTTTACTGATGTTTTCTTAGTTATATCTTGGTTGCATAAAGGTTGTAATTTAGTAAATACCTCAGAAAAAGGTCAGGCATATAGTATTCCCTGAGTTTATTTATGTTTAAAACTATTTTCCTATAGCCTTGATATTTGAAGGAAAGCTTGGTTGGATTTTTTTTAAAAATCCTTGGTTCACACTTTCTCTTTGACCTTTCTCTCTCTCTCTTTCTCACTCTCTCTATATAACTGCACTGTTTCCTACTTTTCTAGCTTTTAAAAAGTCTTAGAACAATTGAACTTTCTGTCCTTCATAGGGTACTTTGTCTTTTAGCATGGAGCCCATAAGATTTTTCTTTATTTTTTAATGTCTAATAGTTTTACTAGGATATTATTTGGAGATGAATATTTAGAGTCAATCTTTCAAGTTCCCAATGAGGGCTTTTTCAACATATAGATTCAAGTGTTTTATTTCTATATTGTTTTCTTCAAATTTGGTAATAAAATCAGGTGGGCCCAGCAGTAATCCATCATAAGAGTGGACATGATACATCCAAGATCAACCTTGAGTGGGTCCAAAGGTCACAAATAAGCCCCAAGAACAGCTGTCTCTCACCCCGCACATAATTCACCACTATTGCCTCTCCCTTAGCTCACGTCTTTGGCCCAATGGAGTATTCCCTGTGACCAGTTAATAAAGGTTTCTGAATTTATGTGTTCTGTCTGTGGGAGAAAGGACACCCTATATTCATTGCTATATTTTGTAAGATTATACCTCTGCACCACAAAATTGATTCTAGTTGCAGTAACTGAATCTTCAATAGGACATTTCACCATTGTAGTAACTGAATCTTCAATAGGACATTTCACCATTGTGTAAGGCCAGCTGCTTCTGGTGATGTTAAGATCAATGAATCCCTTGGTTATCAATCCATTACCTCACTTCTTTTGCTGTAAAATGAGTTACTTGGTCAGGAACAATGTTGGGTGGGAGACATTGTCAGTGAATAAGACATTTAGTAGTCAGTAGATGGTGGTACTTGCAGAAACATGGTGGGTAGAGAAGGCAAATATTAAAAATAACTATCAATTTCAATGAGGACAAATTGCTCTCCCTTTCATTATAGGAGAGGCCCTACCGGAGACTTTATAATCAACCTGTAATCTAAAAGCAGATATTTCTTCTTGTGTCTTATCTACTGGCAGATTGCTCAGCAAAGGTAAGAGCCAGACCAACTTTGGTGAGGGGAAGTCCATATTGTTGAACCAATGCATTTTCTCATTGTCTGTCACTTTGGTCACTTTGTTCATACACCATTAAGTGAACAATGGGGTAAGAGGATCAAGAAATTGACATCCACTAAATTGGCATCTTGTCTACCTGATTAATGAACACCTTCTCTGTAGTGAGTACTTGGGGCCTGCAATAAACAGATGATTGGTTTCCTCTCAAGATATTTGCCAGATTTTGAACCTGCATGGGGTAGATAAATAGCTAAGTCCACAACCTCGAAAGGGTCAAACTTCCAGGTTTGAGGAGATAGAAATTTTTCATTCTCTTATTCATAAGCCCAGGTGGAGCATCTATGATTAGTAGGTTTTAAAAAGAGAAGAAAATGAAAAGATCAACTAAATTCAGGAAAAGTTGGAAATTTTCAAAATACAATTGAAACTATAGAAGAAATAATTTCAACAGAGACCTAGAACTCTAAAATATAATTAGATGGATATTCTAGAAATGAAAAATATCATGTCTAAAATTAAGAATTAATTGGATGGATTTGGCAGAAGGCAAGAACAATAAACTTGAAAATAGGTTAATACAAAATATCCAAACTAAAGCTCATGGTGGGGGAAGAGCAAGGGAAGAAACATGAGAGCATAAAACATATGTGAAATAAATCATCCAAATAGTCAAATAATATAATGTATGTGTAATGTGAATTCCAGTAGAAGAGGAGGGGAAAAGGGGGCAGAAGGGATATTTGGAAATATAATAGTGACAATTTTATCAAACTCTTGAAAGGTATCAACCCACAAATTAAAGATTGGTGAACCTCAGGCAGAATAAATACAAAGAAAACCTCACTGAAGTGCAACATAGTCAAACTGCTAAAAACCAAACATAATGAGATGACTCTAAAAGTAGTCAGAGAGGTTATATATATAACCTTTAAATGACCAACAATAAGACTGATGACTGACTTTCTATGGAAATTATGGATGCCAGAGACAATAGAATGACATCTTTGAAAGCTGAAAGGATAAACACAGCCAGCCTAGCATTCTATACTCAGAGAAAATATCCTTCATAAATGAATATAAAATAAAAATGTTTTAGACAAAAAAGTTGAAAATAGTCGTGGCCAGCAGATTTTTTTCTAGAAGAGAGTCTACAATAAATTCTTTAGGCTGAAAGAAAATCATCCCAGACAAAAGCATAGAACTGCATGAAAGAATAAAGAGCACTGGATTGGGTAAATATGTGTGAAAATATAAACAGATAATAACTGTTAGAAATAATTATAATGTATCGCAAAATTTATAACATGCAGAAGTAAAAATATGTGCCAGCAATAGCACAAAGAATGGGGACATTAAATTGATTAAATATGTTGTATAGCTCTTACATTGCTCAGGAGGTGGTAAAAATAACTAACTTAAGGTAGACTATAGTAAGTGAAGGATTCAAATTGAATCTCTAGGTAACTATTAAAATATTCAAGAATAGCTAATAGAGGAGAATAATACAATAGAAAAAATTGATTAATCCAAAAGAAAACAGCAGAGGGAAAATATAAAGGATCTCAGAGCTTGAAGACAACACCTTTGAGTTAAACAAGTCAGTCAGAGAAAAAGATCTGAGAAACATGAGGAACAAACAAAGCCTACAAGAAATATAGGATTATGTAGGCCTAACATAAGAATCATAGGCATCCTTGAGGGTGAAGAAGAAAATACACAAGCATTGGAAAACCTATTTGAGGGAATAATTGAGGAACATTTCCCTGGCCTTGCTAGAAATCTAGATATCCAGGTACAAGAAGCTCAAAGGACCACTGGGAGATTCATTGCAAAGAAGCAATCACCGCCACACATAGTCATCAGACTGGCCAAAGTAAACACGAAAGAGGCACTCATACAAACCATAACGCGAAAGCAGCGGGTAACTTACAAAGGAAAACCCATCAGACTAACTGCAGACTTCTCAACTGAGACCTTACAAGCCAGAAGGGATTGGAGCCCCATTCTCAGTCTTCTCAAACAGAATAATGGCCAGCCAAGAACTTTTTACCCTGCAAAACTGAGTTTCTTGTACAAGGGGAAAAGTAAAGATTTTCTCAGACAAGCAAACACTGAGGGAGTTTGTCAAGACCAGACCTGCCCTGCAGGAATTACTCAGAACTGCATTATACACTGATCAGCTCAATAGACACCCACCAGTGTAAAATCACGCAAAAGCTAAAGGTCAGAACCCAGATACTACAGTGGCTTAAGAGATAAAGCAATGCAATAAAGTTCAGCTCAACCGGATGAACAGAAATCCACCACACTTATCAATTGTTTGAATAAATGTGAATGGCTTGAACTCTGCACTCAATAGACATAGGCTGGCTGAATGGACAAAAAAAATACAAGCCAAGTGTCTGCTGTCTCCAGGAAACACGTCTAACCCACAAGGACTCATTCAGACTCAAGGTGAAGGGGTGTAAAACTATTGAACTATGAAGAAAGACAAAGATGGTCATTATATAATGGTGAAGGGAACAACTCAACAAGAAGACATAACAATCCTAAATGTTTATGCACCTAACACCCAGATTCATAGAGCAAACCCTACTTCATCTAAACAAAATGATAAACAGCAGCATCATAATAACCAGGGACTTCAACACCCCACTGACAGAATGGGACAGATCCTCCAAGCAGAAAATAAGCAAAGAAACAATGGACTTAAATGGAACTCTAGAACAAATGGGCCTAACAGACATTTACAGAATATTGTACCCAAAAACCACTGAATATATGAGCTTCTCAGCAGCTCATGGAACATTCTCTAAGATTGATCACATCCTAGGCCACAAAACATGTCACAAGAAATTTTAAAAAATCGAAATTATACCATGTATCTTCTCAGACCACAGTGGAATAAAATTAGAAATCAATTCCGACAGAAACACTCAACTCTATACAAAGTGGAAATTAAACAACCTACTGTTGAATAGTTACTGGGTCAAGGAGGAAATTAAGATGGAAATCAAAAGATTCTTTGAACTAAATGACGAAGGGACACAAGTTATCACAATCTGTGGGATAGAGAAAAGGCAGTCATAAGATGAAAATTTATAGACATAATTGCCTACATTGAAAAGACAGAAAGATCGTGAATTAACAATGTAATGAATCATCTCAAGGAATTGGAAAAGGAAGAGCAAACCAATCCCAAACCCAGCAGAAGAAAAGAAATAACTAAGGTCAGAGCAGAACTAAATGAAATTGATAACAAATGAATTATACAGAAGATTAATGAAACAAAAAGTTGGTTCTTTGAAAAGATAACCAAATTGACAGGCCTATCAGTAGATTGACCAGAAACAGAAAAGACCCTAATAAGACTCTAAAACGACCCTAATAAGCTCAATCAGAAATGAAAAAGGAGATATTACAACCCATACCACAGAGATACAAAATATCATCTCTGAATACTATAAAAATTTCTATACATCTAAACTTGAAAACGTTGAGGAAATGGATGAATTCTTGGAAACACTCAACCTCCATAGGCTCAATGAGGAAGAAGTAGAACACCTGAACAGACCAATTATGAGCAACGAAATTGAAGCAGCAGTAAAAAATCTCCCAACAGAAAAAATTCCTGGACCAGATGGTCTCACAGCCAAATTTTACCAGACCTAAAAAGAACTGGTAACTACGCTGCAGAAATTATTCCATAACATCAATAAGGAAGGAATCCAACTCGTTCTATGAAGCCAATATCACCTTGATACCAAAGCCAGGAAATGACACAACAAAAAAAGAAAACTACAGAATAATATCCCTTGTGAATATAGACACAAAAATTCTCCATACATTCATAGCAAACTGAATTTGGCTGCACATGAAAAAAATAATCCACCATGATCAAGTAGGCTTCATCACAGAGATGCAAGGATAGTTCAACATATGCAAATCTATAAATGTGATTCACCACATAAATAGAAGCAAAACCAAAGACCATGTGATCCTCAAAATAGATGGAGAAAAAGCATTTGACAAAATTCAACACCCTTTTATGATAAGAACTCTTAACTCTTAGACAGAACATACCTCAATACTATTAAAGCCATATATGTCAAACCCACAGCCAACATCATACTGAATAGGGAAAAATTGAAAAGATTCCTGCTTAGAAATGGAACCAGACAAGCTTGCCCACTTCTGCTCAACATAGTACTGGAAGTCCTACCCAGAGAAATCAGACAAGAGAAGGAAATCAAGGGTATCCAAATGGGGAACAAAGAAGTCAAACTATTGCTCTTTGCTGCCAATATGATCTTATATCTAGAAAACCCCAAAGATTCTGCCAAGAGACTCCTGGAATTGATAAATAAATTCAGCAAAGTCTCAGGTTACAAAATCAATGTACACAAATCAGTAGTATTCCTGTACACCAACAACAGTCAAGCTGAGAATCAAATCAAAGACTCAATAATTTTCACAATAGCAACAAAGAAAATAAAATATCTAGGAATATATTTAACCAAGGAGGGGAAATACCTCTAGAGGGAGAGCTATGAAACACTGAGGAAGGAAATTGCAGAGGATGTAAACAAATGGAAAAACATATCTTGCTCATGGATCAGCAGAATCAACATCGTTAAAATGTCTATACTACCCAAAGCAATTTGCAGATTCAATGCAATCCCCATTAAAATACCAAGGTCATTTTTTGCAGATCTAGAAAAAATAATTCTACACTTCATATGGAACCAGAAAAGTCCCCAAATAGCCAAAGCAACCTTAAGCAAAAAGAACAAATCTGGAGGCATCACTTTACCAGACTTCAAGCTATACTACAAGGCTATAGTAACCAAAACAGCATGGTACTGGCACAAGAACAGAGACGTAGACCAATGGATCAGAACAGAGAACCCAGATATAAAACCATCCTCATATTGCCATCTGATCTTTGACAAAGCAGATAAAAACATACACTGTGGAAAAGAATCCCTATTCAATAAATGGTGCTGGGAAAATTGGATAGCCACATGTAGGAGAGTGAAACAGGATCCACACCTCTCACCTCTCACAAAAATTAATTCACAATGGATAACAGACTTAAACCTAAGGCATGAAACTATTAATATAAGAATGCTAGAAGAAGAGGTTGTATAAACTCTTATAGATATTGTCCTAGGCAAAGAATTTATGAAGAAGACTCCAAAGGCCATCACAGCAACAACAAAAATAAATAAGTGAGACCTGATTAAGTTAAAAAGCTTCCGCGCAGTGAAGGAAACCAATAGAGTGAATAGACAACCTACAAAATGGGAGAAAATATTGGCATGCTATACATCCGATAAAGGGCTCATAACCAGAATTTACAAAGAACTCAAGCAAATCAGCAAGAAAACATCAAACAACACCATTAAAAAGTGGGCAAAAGACATGAACAGAAGCTTTTCAAAAGAAGATAGACTAATGGCCAATAAACATATGAAAAAATGCTGAACATCTCTAATCATCAGGAAAATACAAATCAAAACCACAATGAGACATCACTTAACTCCAGTGAGAATAGCTTTTATCAAAAAGTACCAAAACAACAGATGCTGATGTGGATGCAGAGAGAAAGGAACACTTATGCAGTGTTGGTGGGACGGCAAACTAGTTCAACCTCTATGGAAAGTAGTATGGAGATACTTCAAAGAACTTAAAGTAGACCTACCATTTGATCCAGCAATCCTACTGCTGGGTATTTACCCAAAGGAAAAAAGACATTTTATAACAAAGACACTTGCACTCGAATGTTTATAGCAGCACAATTCACAATCACAAAGATGTGGAAACAACCCAAGTGCCCATCAATATATGAGTGGATTAATAAAATGTGGTATATGTATATCATGAAGTATTACTCAGCCATTAAAAAAAAAATGGTGAACTAATACCTTTTGTAACAGCCTGGATGGAACTGGAGACCATCCTCCTAAGTGAAGTGTCACAAGAATGGAAAAACAAACACCACATGTACTCACCATTAAATTGGAACTAAATGATCAACACTCAAGTGTACATATGGTAGTAAAATTCAATGGAAATGAAGCAAGCAGGAGGCGGGGAGGAGAGGATGGGTAAATTCACACCTAACAGGTACAATGTACACTATCTTGGTGATGGACACACTTATAACTTTGACTCAAACTGTACAAAAGTAATTCATGTAACCAAGACATTTGTACCCCCATAATATTCTGAAATTTTAAAAATTAATTAATTTTTTTAGAGAATAGATGGAATAAATAGAAAATAAATAGCAAGGCTGGAGATCTAAATCCATCTATTTTATTGTTACATCATATGTGAATAACTAAACATTTCAATTGAAGACAGATTGTCACACTGGATTTAAAAACAAGGCTCAAGTATGTGCTATTTACAAGAGAAGAAATTTAAATGTAAGAACACAGTTAAATGGAAAGTAAAAGAGTAGAAGAAGTTATAACTTGCAAACAATAGCTAAAAGAAAGTTATCAATATATAATATCAGATTAATAGACTACAAGTCAAGAAAAATCACCAGAAGCAAACAGAAACATTTTGTAATAATAAAAGCATCAATTAAACAGATAAAAATCCTAAAATTTTCTGCACCTAATGTTTCACCTATGTGCACTTAATAGCTTCAAATTATTTATTTTTAAATGTACTAGAACTTGAAAAGGAAACTAATCTAAAATCATATAATAATAGTTGGAAATTTTCATACACACCTCTCAGTAAGTATTACAACAGCAGCCAAACAAATCAACAAGGATATAAAATATTTGAACAACACAATTAATCAAATTAATCTGATCAATCTATATTCAAATTGCCTTCCCAGTCCATAAGTCATTCACTGAGAATTATCGATGCAGCCTAAACACAGTTTCTCCAGCTCCCTTGTTGGCATAAACAGGCCAGATCAGTGGCCAGAAAGAGCTAATATGAGGTGATGGATGAGCCTGACTTAACCCTCTCTCTCTTCCCTAAAGGAGACATTTACGGAAATAATTTTCTTGCATTTCTTGATACTTTTGCCATCTAAGTTTGCATTCCTAAACACTATAGTGTAGTTTTCCTTGTTTCTTGAACTTTATGGAAAAGGAATCATATAGCATGTGCTCTTTTGAATCGGCCTTCTTTCATTCAAAATTACATTTGTGAGGTGTATCCATGTTGTAGCATGTATCCGGAGTGAGTTCATTTACATTGCTGTATGATGCTAATGTACTACAACTTATTACTTCATTCTACTGCTGATGGGCATTTGAGTTGTTTCCTATTTTGGGATATAATAAATAACACTGCTAGTAAAATTCTTGAAATGAATGTAACCTGCTGCTTCCTGAATCACGAACAAAGGACTCTTCTACCACAGAAACAGCTTCCCAGGTTCTCCAGCCTTCCTTTTCACAGTTCAATTTTATGACCTTCGATAGCTGTTTGACTAACTATATTCTTCCACCAGACAGTATGATTTATCAATGCAAAATAATCTTCACTTTCTGTCTTAGTCCATTTTGTGTTGCTATAAAGGAATACCTGAGGCTGGGTAATTTATAGAGAAAAGAGGTTTATTTAGCTCACGGTTCTGCAGTCTGTACAAGAAGCGTGACGCTGACATCTGCTCAGCTTCTGCTGAGGGCTTTTGTGCTACATCAGGACATGGCAGAAAAGGTCAAAGGGGAAGCATGTATGTGCAAAGAGGGACTTTCTTTATTGTTCTATCGATACATGTTTGCCGGCAGGGGATATTATGAGAACAAATGAGATTTAAGATTCTTAAAGTCCTTTGAGCCCCTTGGGAGAAGTGCGCTAGACTCACCCTCTGATTATTTGTATTAATGAGACCCAGGCATAGTACAGATCAGTGATATCAACAATACAATAAACTCTCATTTAAGTCGTACAGTTTAGTCATATGTTATGAATTCTTCTCCACCTTCTTTAATAAGCTTGCTAAAGAGAAAAAATAACAGTAAGGACTAACAATGATTTCGAATTGTTAATATCTATATGATTCTCCTGAACAGTTTATTATTAATATACTAACATTCAGTTTCCCTGCCTCCATTTAGAGAGTCTGGATTAATACTTTCTGAGGTAGAGCCCAGGAAGCTGCATTTTTGACAGGCACCCAAAGGAGACTTCAATAGAGGTGTTCTTTGGACCACACTGTGGCAGAGCTATCAATAAGCAATGGCAGGAAGGAGAAACAAAGGGTATGGCTACAGAGGTGAAGAGAAAGACAAACATATGTAGAAAGATTATCAGAAAACTAACTGTGCTTCTTGCTGAGGACAGGGATAAAGATCTGACTGTGGGCAGTGATTATAGTTTGTAGTGCTCAGGGCTCTCCTCACTGAGCAGCACATCCATCTCCCACATTAGGGTTCAAGCAAGCTGGGGGTCTTGCCTCCCATATAGTCTGGCAGATTCACTAAAACTTCAAGGGTTCATGCACTTACACAGAAATAAGAAGTCATTTGAGGAGAACAATTGTTTCAAAACTGAAAGTAACATGTTCAATTTTAGATTCTGTCAGAAGCAGAAATACCAAGAAGACAAAGAAATTAAATTAGGCCAATAAGTACATTAAGAGAGATAAGGGACAAAATTAGTAATATGAAACAAGAAAAATAAAAAGGCTAAAAAGAACTAAACAGAAATATTAGGTATCAAAAGTAATATTTAAAGAACACAACCATTAGAATAAGTAGCAGAATGTATGTGTGTGGGGAATGAATTAATGAATTAGAAGACAAATTGAGGAAATCTCTTGGAAGGGAAAACAAAAAAAAATATTGTAAACAAAATTAAAAAGATATGGAAGAGAGAGAACATGGCATTAATATTCAGATAGTAGGTGTCTCAGAAAGAGAAAATATAAATGGAGATGAGGAAATATTTGAAGAAATAATGGAAATAAATTTCCCCAAAGATGAAAGACCTCTGTTTCAATGAGCTCAGAGTTCCCAGGAGGAGACAGAAGGAAAAACTCACACCCAGACACATCATAGTAAAACTTAAGAACATTGAAGACAGAAATGATAAGTCTTCATAGATATAACGAGTCCCAAACAAGCCCAAGAATCAAATTGACATCAGCTCTTTTTCACTATCAACTCTGGATGCAAGAAGACAATGAAGCAGGATTTTCAACACATTGGAGAGAGATCACTTAGAATCTAGAATTTTATATCCAGATAAGTTATCATTCAAATTCAGAAACATGATAAGATATTTTCAGGCATGGAAGGCCTCAGAAAATTTGCCACCCAAAGATCTGTGTTGGAAACGGGTGAAATATTTATATAAGTGGAGAGAAAAAATCTAGGAGATGCTGCAGGAGGTACATGAGGGAACAAGGGATTTCATAACTTGGTAAAATTTGTTGTGTCTATAAAATAAGATCAAAGAAAAAAAATAGTCATGATAACTCTGAATTTTGAATCTACACATTGCCAACATAAAGAGTGAGGAGTCTGAGTTATGTGAAAGTAGGCTAAAGTTCTTTCTTTTTGGGGAATGGAGGAGATGTATGCATCAATACCAAAAGAAAAAGAAAAAAAAGACAAATTAAATGATGCAAAAAGTGGGAGAGAACTAAAATAATAAATTAAAATTATAAAAATGGGTTTTTAGATTCCCTAAAAGCATACTCTGAAATGAGAATTCTTGTACAAGTATTTTATTAAGGAAATGTTCCCAGGGGAAACTGGTAATGGAATGCACAAAACACAACATGGACAGGGAGAAAATGAAACAAGTTACCACCTCATGAATATGCAGTGGTGATGGTTTTTGTGTGACCTGGTAGAGCAACTCTGGAGTGTGTGTTATGGCTTTCATGTTCTCACAGCCATCAGTCATTGATGAAGGCTTCCTGAGCACTTCCAGAGGGCCTGGGGACAAAGTGGACTCTGGGAGACTGAGGCAGTTATTTTAAATGTGGCAAGTGATGGCTGTTGGAAACAAAAAACACACTGACTATGGGGGCTGAGCCAAAATGATTGAAAAGGACTCATGAGGATCTGGACAGATCCATTGTCTGTATGCAGGTCTAAATATAACAATACTGTTGATATATGTAAATGAAGTAAGCCTACAGAAAATATGAACATGCAAAAGTTGAAAGTATAAGCATAATAAAAGACATTTCAAACACCAACCTTCTGTCATTATATAGTGACTCTTTCCAACCCTACTAATGTTTATGGTCTTAAATCCTATTCTTTTTCATAATGTTAGATAGGAAAGGGGTTTACATAAGGATAAAAATTTCAACACACCAAGTTGGTATCTCAGTTTTAAACATGTATGCACCTAACAGAGTATCTTTAAAATATTTTAAGCTGATGATTCAATAATACAGAATAACAAGTTAAACAGTTAAGTTGAAAGAAAAATTTCAAAAGTATAGTATGTATAAAAGTATAAAGGAACAGATACAATATATTTATAGCGGAGCTTCTCCTATTACTCAAGGTATTAAAATCAGTAAAGCCATTGTAAAGAGTGGAATGCCCCTGGGAAAATAAATCTAGCTCCCAAATGATTGGATATTAAATTTTTTTCTTTATGATATGAAATTATTTTCAATGTTGAAAAAGACCAGGAAAGCTGTTCACAATATTTTTAAAGCTTTAAAAACAGGTGATAAACTACAAAACTCTTTTTGTATAAAACTAAAATTAAGACAAAACTACAAAGCTTCATTTTTGTAAATATATTTCATATATGTTTATAAATTAAAACCACTGGAAATATATTGACTAAATTGTAGACAAATAAAATATAAAAACTTTATAACTTTTGAAAATTTCTAAAAATTATAACTTAACAGAACTGATTCAAATATAGAAGACTATAATTATTAAAGAAATTGAAGTAGTGGTTAACAATATTCCCACAAAGAAAATGCCAGGGTCAAATGGTTTTACAGCTGAGTTTTACAGATGACAAAGGTATAATAAAGAAAAATTATAGGCTCATTTTTCTCATTAATATAGATGGAATAATCCTAAATAAAATACAAGCAACTCAAATCTAACAAGGAATACAAAAGGTAATATGTTATGACCAATTTGAGTTTATTCTAGGTATGTAAGGATGATTTAATATTGTCAATATAGTTCTTCACACTAGCAGATGAAAGGAGAAAAAAGCCATATAAATATCTTACTCTATACCAGAAAAAGTATTTGATTGAATTTAACACTCACTTACATTTCAAAAAAAATTTCTTAACCTGATAAAATGTATTTATTTAAAAATCTAAAAGACAATATCCTACATCAAATTATTAAAAGCCATTCCATTTATAATCAGAAAAGAGATAAGGATATCCATTATCACTACTTCTATTCAACATTGTATTGGTGGCCTTGCCAGTGCAACAAGACAAGAAAAAGTAATTACAAGTTTAAGGACTGAGAGAAGGAAGTAAAATTGTCATTACAGTTATGTGCCTCATGATGTCATTTTGGTCAATAACAGACTGCATATATGGTGTTGGTCCCATAAGATTATAATGGAGCTGAAAAATTCATATTGCCTAGTGATGTTGTAGCTGTCCAAATGTAGTAGTATAAGACATTACTCATGTATTTGTGGTGATGCTGGTGTAAACAAACCTATTGTGCTGCCAGCCATATAAAAGTATAGTTCATACAATTATGTACAGAACATAATACTTGATAATAAATGACTAAGTTACTGGTTTATGTATTTATTGTACTATACTTTTTATCATTATTTTCGAGTATTCTCCTACTTATATAAGAAAAAGTTTACTGTAAAACAGCCTCAGGCAGATCCTTCCAGAAGGAGGCATTATTATCCTAGGAGATGACAGCTCCCTGCATGTTCTGGCCCCTGAAGGCCTTCCAGTGGGACAAAATGTGGAGGTGGAAGACAGTTATATTGATGATCCTGACCCAGTGTAAGCCTAGGCTAATATGAGTGTTTGTGCCTTAGTTTTTAACAAAAAAGTTTAAAAAGTAAAAAAAAAAAAAATTTAAAATAGAAAAAAGTTTGTAGAATAAAGCTATAAATAAAGAAAATATTTTTGTACAACTATACAATGTCTTGGTGTTTTAAGGTAAGTATTATTACAAAAGAGTCAAAAATTTTTTAAAAATTTAAAAGTTTACAAGTTAAAAAAGGTTACAGTAAGGTAAGGTTCATTCTTGAAACAAGAAAAAAAATTCATATAAATTTAGGTGTACTCACTCACTGACTCACCCAGAGCAAATTCCAGTCCTGCAAGCTCCATTCATGGTAAGTGTCCTGTACAGGTGTACCATTTTTTGTGTTTTACACTGTATTTTTACTATACCTTTTCTATGTTTAGACACACAAAATACCATTGTGTTACAATTGCCTACAGTATTAAGTACAGTAACATGTTGTATAGGCTTGTAGCCTAGGAGCAATAGGCTGTACCATATAGCCTAGGTGTGTGGTAGGCTATACCATGTAGGTTTGTGTAAGCACACTCTATGATGTTCACACAACAACAATGCATTTCTCTGAAAGTATCCCCATAATTTATAGACACATAACTGGTATTTGCAGATGATATGGTCATTTACATAATCAGTCTAAAATAATCTACAGGTATTATTTGAAATAATAAGATTAAAACACAAACATCAGCTGCATTTCTATACACAAACAGCAAACAACTAGAAAATGTAATTAAAAAGAAAGTTTTTATAATAGTATCTGAGAACCTTAAGTATCTAGAAATAAATACTTATTTTTATAAGTCACTGAAATTTTGAGGTTGTTATACAGCAAACATGATTAATACAGTTCTACACAGAAAATTATAAAGCTCTATTATGAGATATTAAAGAAGGCTCAATAGGGAGATCTTCTGTTCTTGAATAGGAGTTTTAATAGAATAATATTTCAATTCTTCCAAAATTGATCCATAAATTGAAAACCATTCCAATCAAAACCTCAACAGTGTTTTTCACTTGAAGATCCTATAGGGAAGATTTAATAGCCAAGACAATTTTTCAGGGAAGGGGACTTCCCCTACCAATTATCAGGCTTTACTATGAAACTAGAATAAGACAGTAGGGATGTTGGTACAAGGATAGACACACTGATCCATGGAAATGCACCGGGAGCCCAGAAATAGATTCCTACATGTTTGGGACTTTGGGATATGAAAAAGGTGGCATATTATCAATAAGGAATGAACTGACAGAGCTGAAAACAATGGTTAATCAAATGGAAGAAGTTGAACATATATCTCTACCTCACCCCATTACAACATAAACTTCATTTAGATTAAATACTTTATTGTCAAAAGTAAAACTTTAAAACCCATAAGAAGTATCTTTCATACCTTGGAGTAGGAAAGATTTCTTAAACAAGACATAAAATTGTTGACTACAATATAAAATAAAGTATTGATAATGTAGGCCAAAGTAAAATGAAGAACTTTGTTCACCAAAATACCCCTTAAGGAGCTGAAAGTTAAGAAGTAAACTGGGAGATATTTGCAATATACATAATCAACAAAGAATGGGTATTAAAGAGCTCCTGCATATCAATAAGGAAAACACAAACAACCCAAGAGGAAAAATAGGCAACATGAAAATATTTTTTAAGAAGAGAAACACACGGGAATAATACATATATGACAATATATATGTTGACATTATTAGTGAGAAAAATACAAAAAAAGGCCCTAATGAAATACCATTTTACCCACAAGGCAGGCCAGAAATGCTGAAGAATTGACACTCTCCGGGAACATCCCTTAACCAGTGACTTCTTGTAGTTAGTGCAAAAATACCTCAGCTGCCCCCAAAATACCTCAGCTGCCCGCTCTTTGGATAGGAAAATTCTGAGGCAGGCGTTCCCTGTGGGAGAAAGCTGGCAAAACCATACTGGCTGCAGTTCCTGTCCAATATCACCTCTCCACTTCTCTCTTGGTATTGTCTACTTCCCAAATAAAGTTCTTTCACTTAAATCCTTGTCTCAGGGTCTGTTCCTGGGAAAACACAAATGAATGCAGTGTATTTTTTGAATAAAAATTGTGTTGTAATGAGAATACATGAAATGGAACAGTTGGGAATGATGCACGGGGGATTCCGGTTGGTGGTTACCTTATGTGGGGGGTGGATGAGAGGGGTCCAGGTGGGTATATGCACGACCTTTGTCAAGCTTCTGGCTTTTGTTCTGAGTGATGAGTTTGTAAATGAGTATTACTAAAAGTAACCAACTATCTAATAAATATGTCAAGTTTGTCATTAACCCAATTCTGTGCCCCTGAGGTCCTTCAGAACAGGAGAAAAAAGAATGAGGGGAATAGAGAATAAGAAAGGAAGGAGGGAAGAGAAGAAGGAAGAACCTATCAGCCACATTAAGATGTTAGTGAGCTCTAGGAGGAATGTATTCAAGAAAAAGTGGGTTGAATAAGGCAATAAATGAAATGAGGAAAATGTTAGAAGTTATTAGAAGTCTTTTCTCAATGAGAAAAAGAGAAGACAATGAAAAATTCCAGGAAAACAAAAACTGTAGAAGATCATACTACAAGTATGAAGCAATCTAAAATGTAGCAGGACCTGGGGCAACTGGGGGAATGTAAGAAATTTGAATCTATTTTACTTGATATTAGAATATTTCTCTCTTGAAACAAATTAAAGATGCAATACCTTTCACAATAGCACCAAAGAAAATTAAATATTTAGGAACATATCTAACTAAGGAGGTCAAAGACCTATATAGAGAGAATTATGAAACACTGAGAAAAGAAATTGCAGAGGATGTAAATAGATGGAAAACCCTACCATGCTCTTGGATAGGCAGAGTCAACATAGTAAAAATGGCTTTGCTACCTAAATTGATTTACAGAATCAACGCAGTCCCTATCAAAATACCAACATCATTTTTTGCCAATCTAGAAAAAATAATTCTACGCTTCGTGTGGAACCAGAGAAGACCCCGTCTAGCCAAAGCAATCTTAAGCAAAAAGAACAAATTGGGAGGCATCTATCTACCAGACTTCAAACTATACTACAAGGCTATAGTAACCAAAACTGCATGGTATTGGTACAAGAACAGAGACGTAGACCAATGGAACAGGACTGAGAACCCAAATAGAAAACCAACCTCATACAGTCACCTGATCTTTGACAAATTCCAAAGAAACGTACACTGGGGAAAAGATTCCCTATTCAACAAATGGTGCTGGGAAAACTGGATGGCCATATGTAGAAGACTGAAACTGGACCCACACCTCTCACCTCTCACAAAAATCAACTCACAATGGATAACAGATCTAAACCTAAGACATGAAACCATAAGAATTCTCGAAGAAAACGTTGGAAAAACTCTTATGGACATTGGCCTAGGCAAAGAATTTATGAAGAAGACCCCCAAAGCAATCACAGCAGCAACCAAAATAAATACATGGGACCTGATCAAATTAAAAAGCTTCTGCACAGCCAAGGAAACTATCACTAGAGTGAACAGACAACCTACAGAATGGGAGAAAATATTTGCATGCTACACCTCTGATAAAGGGCTGATCACCAGAATCTATACAGAACTTAGGAAAATCAACAAGAAAAAATCAAACAACCCTATTAAAAAATGGGCAAAGGACATGAACAGAAACTTTTCCAAAGAAGACAGAAAAATGGCCAGCAAACATATAAAAAATTGCTCAACTTCTCTAATCATCAGGGAAATGCAAATCAAAACCACAATGAGACATCACTTAACTCCAGTGAGATTGGCTCATATCAAAAAATCCCCAAACAACAAATGTTGGCGGGGATGTGGACAGATAGGAACACTCATACACTGCTGGTGGGACTGCAAATTAGTACAACCTCTATGGAAAGTAATACGGAGATACCTCAAAGAATTAAAAGTAGAATTACCATTTGACCCAGCAATCCCACTACTGGGTATTTACCTAAAGGAAAAAAAGACATTTTATAATAAAGACATCTGCTCACAAATGTTTATAGCAGCACAATTCACAATTGCAAAGATGTGGAAACAACCCAGGTGCCCATTAATACACGAGTGGATTAATAAAATGTGGTATATGTATACCATGGAGTATTACTCGACAATAAAAAACAATAGTGAATTAACACATCTGGTATTATCCTGGTTGGAGCTAGAACCCATTCTTCGAAGCGAAGTGTCACAGGAATGGAAAAACAAGCACCACTGGTACTCACCATCAAATTGGTACTAACTGATCAACACCTACATCACACAGGGCAATAATATTCATCAGGGGGCGGGCAGGCGGGAGGGGGGTGGAGGGGATGGGAAAAACTCTCACTGAATGGATGCGGGGAGCACAGTTTGGGGGATGACCATGATTGTAGCTCTGACACGGGCAGTGCATGGGCAATATATATAGCCAAAGTGGTGTACCCCCATAATATTCTGAAAAAATAAAAAAAGAATATTTCTCTCTTTTGAGAGGCATAAGAGTTATGATTTTGAAACTTTTCAGATTGCAATGTAATTGTAGCACATAGTTCTGCAGTGAAACATGCTTGCATAGTAGTTACCAACATCAGTCTTTGTTACTATCAGAACTCCAATTCTGATTAGGTTCATGCTGTGCCAAATTTTTTAAAACTACATTTCCCAGCCTCCCTTGCAACTAGGGGTAGCCACGCGACATGGCTTTGGCCAATAGGTGCAAGCAGAAGTTGCTGGGTGGAATTTGTTGTTTACTTTCTTGAGTTGCTATTCCATCTTCTTCTTCCTGTCCTTCAATAATAGACTTTCCTCAAGATTCAACACTAGCCAAAGCCTTTAGTCCTCTGCCAAATACCTGTTCCTTAACCTTTTAGTTTTCTGCCACTTTACTAAGAATGCATTCCCAAAACTTGCTAGTAACATCTTAATAGTCAAATCTTAATTACCTCCTGAGACTTCATCTTCTTGGAACGTAGTGCATCCTGTAATACTCTTAAAAGCCTCTCTTTGTTCAGGCAGTGTCTCAGCTCCTCAAGTACTTTGATTCTGTGTTGATCCTGTGCTAACCACAGAGATCCTCCTAGTGTTTTTTCTCATCCTTAAATTTAGATATTCATCATTGTTTGCTGTTAGATTTTTTTTTTTTTTTTTTGGTCAGTTATCTCTGCTACGGGGATTGCGTTTCTTTCAAGGTTTGGCAATGTCTTTGATGAAGATCATCTCCAGCCTATATCATTCCTCTTGTCTTTCACCTGTGTGCCAGGGCTGCATTTCCAGATGTGTGCTCCATAGAGCCACTCCCTTCTGTTCAGAATGTCCAAACTCAGACTTGTCATTTTTTTTTTTAACCCTGAGCTGGGTCTTCCCTGTGATGGAGATGTTTTGGCCAATCGATTGTTTTAAACTATCAACATCAGGGCTTTACCATGTGCCAGGGACTGTATCAAGGTCTTTATGTTTTTGATTCTCACAGCAGTTCTGTCAGGTGCATACCATTACACCTGATGAAGAAACTGAGGCCTATAGAAGTGAAGTAATTTTTCCAAGGTCACACACCTTCTAGTGGCTGAGGGTGTTTCTCTGATGCCTAAGTCAGTGGTTTCCCTTTCCATAGTAATGCTTCTAATATCCTCCTAGTTTAAAACCTGGATTCCACATTAAATCAGTTGCCAGATTCTGCCAATTCTATCTCCCAAACTCCCCATGTGTCTCTTCTTATTGCCTAACCAAAGCATACTCACTGTCAGCTTGCTATCTGCAAGGTCGCTGTCTCCCTCGCCCCAAGCCCTCGTGCACTATTACAAGGTTACCCTACACTAGTACAGCTCCTCTCCTCCACCTCATGTAGACGGAAGAAAATCCAAGCTTCCCTGAAGTGGCCCCAGCCTACTCTTTCACTCTTAGTTCTGGCTTTTCTCAACCTGTCTTGGGCTGCTGCCAAATGACCTTGCCCAGGACGGATGGTTCTCCACCAATCCACCTTGGAATTTGTGCTTGTCTTCAAAGATTGTAACAATCCACCTGGCCTCCTATGTGCCCGGCTCAGAATCCAGACCTGTCCAACCCCTTTCATGCCTCAATGGGATCTTTTGGCAGTTTTCCTTTGACTTTGTGTTGAGTACCTGGGTTCCTGCTGTGTTCTGGTGACTAACTCCCCTCTTCTAACCCTCTACAGAGACTGGGGCCCCACTACTCTTGGCACTTCTCTTGGAGCCTGAAATTCTCTGCCAGAACCACAGGGTAGCAGCTGAGACTGCTGCCTCATGCACCTGCCTGAGCAGCTGCATAAATGCCTGCTCCCAGCCTCCTCATGACCCTGTCTGCCTGCCTTTGAGGACTGACCTTGACCTCCACACAGGGACTTGCTGCTAGGACCACTGTCCCTGCTTTATGTCTGACCCTCCAGACCTGGTTCCTTGTTCTCAATCATTCAAAGCCAAGTCACCTTAAAATGTCTGACCCAGGGGCTCCCAAAGTGTGTTCTGCAGAGTGTTACTAGGCACTAGGTGTGGGATGATTAAACAAATGTAGGCGATGTTTAGTTATATATAAGTAGTTTTCCTTAGATGAGACTTTCTAGCCCGTTAAGCACCATCTGCTGTGATAAGGAGCTGTGATAAGCACCACAGATGAGCACATATGCTTGGTCCCCAAAGAGCTCACAGTCCAGTGGTAGAGAAATATCACCACAGATAAGTGGTAATACAATGGGTATAGGTCATGTTGGGGACAGTAAGAACTAAATAGTTCTGCTGGAGTATTTGGAGTATTTGGGGAAGTTTCACGAGAAAGGGATGTTAAACTTGGATCTCAAAGGATGGTTCAAGAAATTCTGCTCTAGGCAAAGCATGTGCAAAGATCCAGAGTCACACCATGCTGTGTGTGGTCTGGGAGTGGTGTGGTTCAATGGGTCAAGGATGCAGGATGTGTGAGATCAAGGTGGATGTGTGAGATCAAGGTGGATGTGTGAGATGAGGGTGGAGTGTAGGCTGGGGCCAATAAGAAAAGCCTTTAAAAATAAAGAAATTAGACTTTGGGGCAGCCAGAAGGAGTTTCAAGAAAGTTTTTAGCAATGTGGCTATGGTAGTCATATGGCCTGTGCAGTGGACTATGCTGGTTCAGGTTCTACTGGAGGATGGTATTGGCCTGGATGCAATTGAGATGTGGATGAAGAAAGGGCAACTCATTCTAGGTAAAAGGTGTAGCCCCTGCATGTACTTGCCCCTGGCATGCCCCTGCAGAAAGGGGCATGGCCAGGATTTAGAGGGCAGACAAGCCCAGGGAGCTGTGCAGGTGGTCCAGGGGTACTGTCAGCATGCTGGGGACAGAGACTCCTGGCTTAGGGAGCACCCAGCAAGCAGGACTGGGAGCTGCCTCTGTGGCTGCCTCAAATAGCAGCTCTCCAAACCCTTGAAGGGCTAGAAATGGGAGTAGGGTGGGAAGAAAATGAGACTGAAATGCTGGGCGAGGGTCGGAGAAGGATCAGGTTATTCAAATTGAAGCAAAAAGCAGGGCCTTGGTTTTGAAGGCAGGGAAGAGCTCAGCAAATGGACAGGGCAGGAATGAAAGATGAGACTTGGATGAGCGGCAAGGCTGACTTGAGGGCAAACTGCTGGGCAGTGACTGAGGGCTTCTTTGGTTTCTTTCAGGCACAGACATAGTTGTCCCCAGGGCTGGATAGAGAGTTGCCTACAAGTCATGGTTAAAGGGAGGGCAGGGGCTATGCAATCCACATTAGGTGCTGAGGAGGAAGTGAAATGATCACTGATCAGCAGTGAGGGGCTGGGCTCATAGAACAGAGGGTGCATGCTGTGGAGTCGGGAAGAAATAAGGTTAACTAGTTGGATCAGGTTGGGGTGGGCTTGGTGTAAGCAGAGAAATGTACATTTAAGCAGTGGAAATTAAGCCCAGACTTTTGATGGAGTTGGGGTGTGAGGAAAGCAGAAGCAATCATTGCAGGTTCAGCAGAGAGCCTGGGAGTCAGGGCTACTCAGGGAATGTTACTGGAGCAAAGCAATGTGGTTCCGAATTAGAGAGGGAGCTATGCAGTTGGAGAGAAGAAATACAAAGAGTATCTTGACAGAAGAACTGCCAGTATGGGTGACTGATGGGGTAGCTGCACAAAGAGGAGGGAGGGAGTCAGAAAGAGCATGAAGCTGCCATCCCGGGAGGCCCTGACTGGCAAGCACAAAGATCGCATCCTACAGCTCTGCGTTCATGCGCCTCGTGGAGATGGTACCCAGTGAGCTTGTGTTAATTATGAACTGCAAATTATTATTTCTCAGACCGCAGGAGGGAGGAAGCGTCTGTGATAAGATGGTGAGCTCAAGCAGGAGACGCTCGCTGTGCAGGTGGCCTCTGGAGTGTGCTGTCAGCAGGGGAGAGCACAGTTTGCTTTGCATGTCCTGGTAGAGAATGGGGAGGAAGAGAATGATTGGGGCATAGGTGCCACAAGGCAAGTGTAATATGGCCTAAACGTTTTCTCCAATTCTACATACCCCAGTGGGGGAAAAAGAAGAGTAAGCATATCATCTATTAATATATAATGTAAGATTTGAGGGTAGTGCCAGTGGAAAAGGTCTTGGGGGCATCATGAAGCTCAAAGGATTGTCCAAATTAGTTTTGGTGCCAAAATCCTATTGTATCAAATATTACTTAAAATAATTTAGATTGTCAGCTAAGTTTTGAATGTTTTTTATTATGTGGAGTTTCACTTTAACTGGATTTGACTGTGATATAGAATCAAATCTGAATCCCCAGCATATATTTTAGGGAGTAGCAAGTGAGGTCATTGCATTTGGCATGTTGCTGAAAGCAGTGCCCAGGGAATAAACCCTGACATCAACCAGTTATCTTAGCTTACTAAGAACATACCACACTTCCTTGATCTTCTGCCAAGGAACACTGCCAACTGCTGACACAGAAACTGGGAGAGAATGCTGGGTGTCTAATGTCCCTTCCACCCTCGGAAATAATCCCCAAATAATTCCTCCAGACCTAGTGTAGAGCAGACAGGACCAGCCTGTGTGGAAGGGTGTGTCTGCAGGCACTTTTTCTGAACTGTTACTTCTGGCTTGACTGTGGTGGCTTTTATTGGTGGATTATACTTTTTCCTTGTTGAGGAAGAAGCAACAGCAACATGACCACTGGAGAATTTTTAAACAGAGGTCTAGAGGTTAGGGATATATTAAGACTCCTGTGCTAAAATCTATAGCAGAACTGGAAGAAACAGAAAACCATACTTCAGTGCTCTGTTGACTGAATGGTATATGTCCATGACTCGTGAAGTTGGGTCCAGCACAGAGCATGCGTTTTGTCTAAGTAAGTGACTATGTCAAATAACACTTGGAATTGATAGATCCCACAGAAGGAAGATGGCTGGGGCCATAAGGTTGCCTTGGAATGCATCACTGCCCCAAGAGGGACATCCTAGTGACAGGCTTGGCAGTCATCCTTGCCTGAGAACCTCACTGTAAAAAGTTGCACCTTCAATGGCAACTTCTGTAGAACAGAGCCATGTTCACCAGAATCCATTTGAGAGGCAGCAGAAGAGTCTATTAGAACATGTTTGAAGAAGATGTTGACGTAATTAAAGAGATTTTTTTCCAGAAAGGTTAAGAAAGCAGTTGGCTAATTTTAATATCTACTTCTGCACACAGAAAACCCACCATCACATACCTTCTAGTATTCCTTATTGAAAAGCACTGTCCGGGACATAGCTTGAACATGTAATCATAAACAGAATGGAAAATACAAAAGACGTGCTTTGGAACATCTTAAAAAAGGCTTTGGTTCAAAGTTCTTTGTCTTCAGTGAGGACTATCAGGAAAATTTTAGGTTAGAAAAGGTAGATTCATGCGAGTATGTGCCTGGACTGCCATGGTAATGTGTAGTTATCACATCATTTTTTATATTCTTGTTTTTAGAAAAATAGATTTTGATTCCTAAGTGCTAAAAATGCCATCAACCTTGAAGCAACCATCCAACTTTAGGATGAACTCTGCCACTGTCACAAATGATTATGGTTTATAGATTGTAGTCATTTTATTTCAAATAAAAGTGATTTTTAAATGGTTAATCTAAAAACTTTTATTGAAAATTTTTTTCTGATTATAAAAGTAATAGATGCCATTATGGAACATTCTGAAGGTTGAAGAATAGGTTGCCCACAATTCTTCAAGGAGATCTACTCCACCAATGTGGAGAAAATTCTGTGCGTGTACATTCACACATTCAACAAGTATTTATTGATCCTCTTCTATGCACTAGACACTCTTTTAGATGCTTGGAATACAAAATTTAGAAGACACTGTTCACATCTTTCAGAAGCAGGCAGCTACAGAAGAACATGCTCAGAAAATGAACAGTTCCAGTGTGGAATTCAGTGTGAGGCAGCCTGTGCAGAGGGAGAGCAGCCAGAGGAGCAAGAGGGCAGGAGAAAGATTCTCAGGGCAAAGAGAATTTGAGGCCCACTACAAAGCAGAGGAGTTGTGGGACAGGTCTGAGGCACAGGGAACAGCACGAGAAAAAGCATAGAGGTATGAGAAAGTACGGCAAGTCCAAGAAGTCGTTTTCTCTGGCTGGAGGTTGGCCACTAGTAAATGATGAGACTGAAGAAGTTGATTGGGAAGCCAGCTTGCGAAGGCTTTGTGTGCTTAATAGTGAGTCTCATTTCAGACATGAAGAGGACTTTCAAAAGTATCACTTAGAAAATTTAGCCGTCCTCCAAGGAAGAGAGTACAGGTTTGCTCGAAGGTTTTCTCCTACTCCCCCGACCAGCCTTGGCACTGGAACCCGTGAGCCTCGGCAGCCTCTGTTATACAAACTGTAGCCATCCTCATCCAAGGTAGTATCATTGTCACCAATAGAAACTTTAGCACAGAAAACAAGCCAGATAAGCACAGTGTCCTGCCTCAGGCTGAACATCCAAGCAACCCACACCTGTCCCACCTGGAGAGAAGGGGTGATGGGAGAGGTCTCACTTATGAGGTGGGAGAAAGCTACTCAGAGGATTAAAAACAATGAGCTGATGACTAGTGCTGGGACAGAGATTCATGGATACTCTCCAAATCTAAAGGTTTACTCTTTAAACTGTCTCATAGATCTCGAGTCCATTTTGTGGCTAAATAATAATGGCTATTGCTCATTGAGCATTTTCTTGTGCCAGGTGCTTGCTGGGTGTTCATGAGATGCTCATAGCACCAGAGCAACTGCTTTCCCATATTAACTCTCCAGTAAAGGTGGCACAGGCTGCTCAGTGCAGGTATGAGCACATCTCACCCTGTTAATGGGAAAAGATTTAGAAAAGCATTGCAGACCAATGCTCAAGGTGAAATGGCACCAGGGACATAGTGGGAGTCTGATTTTGTCTGTAGATGAAAGGCACACTGAAACATAAATTGTATGTATCCCTGGGAGGTGGGAGCCAAGTGATGTATATTTCCTTCTTTAGGCCTTTCTTCTAGGATGAACACGAACTATTTTTATAATAAAATATTGGTTTGGTTTTACTTATTGATTTATTTTTTGTAAAAGGGCAATTTTATCTGGCTGAATGGGAGCCCAGAAGCTGTGAACAAAATAATCCCCATGTTCCTCTAACATGCCCCTAAATCATTGAACTCCAAGCATTTGTTTGCATCTGTTGCCATGCACGAGAGTTTTTATTCGGTCAATGGGGATAGTTCCTATTAAGTCAGCGGGGTGGAGGTTGGATCTGAGTTTCTACAGTTAGAAGGAGGAGGCAGGAAATAGAGCTACTTTTCATGGAAGACTTGGAAAAGAAGGGAGATCAGAAGTTGACAGAACTATTGAAGAAAAACCTTGGATGACTCTCTAGCATATGCAGAACTGTTTGGGGCCCAAGGGACTGAAGATGGCACAACAGTAGGGAGCAGCCCCTTCTCCTCACCTCTGCACAGTGACAAGCAATTCTGTGGCACCCAAGAGTATCCTAAGACTAGGCGTGGACGTTGTTGTCACATGATGGGCAGGGACAGGGTGAGAGGAGCGGGGCGAAGGCCACTTTAGCCACGCAGGTGTGCAATCTGTCGGTCTGGACAGTTGGGAGCTGAAGTGGAAGACCAGGACAAGGGATGGCTTGATTTCAAAACATCAAGCATGGCCTTGTTTTCCATTATGTTACTAGGACTGGAAAGAAAATGCATTTATGAACAACCATTGGAATTCAGCCTAAAGCTTGGCACAGGTTTTGGTTGGTTGCATGGTCTTGATAAGCACCATAGTATACAAAGCAGCTGGAGGCTGCCGGGGTCGTTATGAAAGAAGGTGGCAGATGTGCTGACTGCCATATGCCTGCCCGGCCCCCATGGGACTCAAGGAGAGGCAGGCCATGAGCATGAGGGAGCCACACCTCCCTGTGGAAGACAAGGCCATGACCAAGTACAAGCGCATTAAGTAAAACAGAAAATGATTGACTTAAAACATTCGGTCTTATGAATAAGAACTTCCCGACATGACTCATGAAGGAGTCCAACTGTGCTTGAATGTAGACCAGGTCAGAAGTTAGTGTGACACCCACGGGTTTGATGAGAGCTCTGAGGGGTCGTTTGTCATCCTCACGTGGCCAAAGACACAGGAGGGTTCTCTTCCACTTCCTTCAGGATAGATGCTAAAGTCAATGACAAAATCAACGTAAAGACCCCATGCTGAGAAAGATCATATTTACTAAGGCAGTGCTATTTTCAGATTTTTTTTCCCCCTAGGAGAGCTTTAATATAATTTTGGAAAGAAAGTGATGCAACCAACATTTTACTAAGTAAATGGATCCAGTAGCCGTTACACTATTTCTGGAGTGAGGAGGAGCATAAAGGAGTACATTTAAAAAAAATCTGTGTCCCATTTCAGTGTTTATTGGTATGGTATGTAGATGAAATATAGCTGCTGTTAAAAAAAAAACATGATTTATTATGGCAGGATATGGTGGATCACACCTGTAATCTCAGCACTTTGGGATTGTGAGGCAGGAGGATCAATTGATGCCAGGAGTTTGAGGCCAGCTTGGGCAACATAGTGAGACCCCATCTCTACAAAAAATAAAAATAAAAAATTTGCTGGGTGTGGTGATGCATGCCTGTAGACCCAGCTACTTGAGGGGTTTAGGTGCGAGGATCCCTTGAGCCCAGGAGTTCGATGCTGCAGTGAGCTATGATTAGGCCACTGTACTCCAGCCTGGGCAACAGAGAGAGACCCTGTCTCTTAAAAAAAAAAAAAAGTGATTTATCATTCAGTCAATGAAGGTAGATTTCTCATGGCCCTGACACCACCCCTGGGTAGTCATTCACTGAGCCTTTGCCAATGTGCTGTGACAACACAAGGGTCAGTTAGTCCTGGCCCCTGTCCTGGAGGACAATCATGTCACATAAAGAAAAAAAGAGAAATAATTATACTCTGTGGTAAGGTCAAGAAGTGTGAGGACAGCCTCAGTGCACTCTCAGGGTGTGCCTGTTATGGAGCCCCTGGCATGGTCTTTAGTGCTGCCCCATGGTGTTCGCCTGGATTGCCCCAAGGACAAAGACTGCTGTGCTCAGATAATTGTGATTGGTAGCATCCAATGGCCCCCTGAGGTCCTGAGAAGTCCTAGGATTAAGGAGTGCCTTTAAATCTATTTAACGGAAGATGCTCAAAGTTTTTTGCTTACAGTTTTTTCCCTTGTACCACCTTGTAACACGAACACTCTGCTTTCAGGGATTCTAAGTAGCTCTTCCCCATTGTTTTCTGTGAAGCACCCTGTTATTTACTTCTTGACCTTACCACAGAGTATAATTATTTCTCTTTTTTTCTTTATGTGATGTGATTGCCCTCCAGGACAAGGGCCAGCGCTAACTGATCCTTGTGTTGTCACAGCACATTGGCAAAGGCTCAGTGAACAACTACCCAGGTCCTGTGTGCTCTTGCAAGACTGCCCAGGAGACAGGGCTGGGCCTTGGATACTCTGAGGGTATGGAAGGGGGTTTCTCTCTCCAGTTGCTAAACTGTTAGGTGTTAGGTATATGACAAACAACAGCTACCACACGATTTTCTGGTAGTTATGCTATTTGAGGGGATCATATGACAGTATGGGACACCTCCACTCTGATAACACCCTTGTGCTGGGACAGAGTTGTCCATCAAGCATGGAGAATTGAGGTGTCCTCTGAGCCCCAGGTTCCAGTGCTCAGTCTCCCATTGTTGGTGGACAGGAACTGAGCTGGAAGGCAGTTGCTGGGGAAGGAGTGTGGTGCAGCTGCCAGTTAAAACAAGGCCAAGGTAATGATCAGCCTACACATCACTCTGTCTTTAATCAGTTAGACAAATTGAAAACTTATGGAGAAAAAGGATAAGATTACTTTTTCTAAAGTGCTCTTCAATTGCCCTTAATTTTAATTCTTTTTGAATTTTATATAAATTTGTATTTTTTTTAAATTTAGTTTTCTTTTTTTAAAACCTTTTCATTTTGAAATAATGGTAAAATCACAGGAAACTGCAAAAATGTAATACAGAGACATGCCTTCACCCAGTTTCTCCCAGTGGTAACATCTTGTATGAATATAGTACAGTATCACAACCAGGGTAAGATGGTGATATTCCCTGCCTCATTCTTGATTTAGTAATTTGTGTCTTCTCTCTTTTTAGCTTTGTCAGTCTTGCCAGAGGTTTGTCAATTCCACTGATGTTGTCAAAGAACCAGTTTTCCAGTTCATTGATTTTCTCTATTGTTTTTTCTGTTCAATTTCATTGATTTCTGTTCCTGTCTTTAATATTTCCTTTTTCCTGCTTGCTTTAGGTTCTTTTGTTCTTCTTTTTCTAATTTCTTGAGGTGGCAGCTTAGATTTGAGAACTTTTTTCTAATGTAGGCATTTAGTGCTACATATTTCCCTCAGTACTGCCTTAGCTGCGCCCTACAAATTTTGATACATTGTATTTTTATTTTCATTCAGTTCTGTGAATTTCTGACTTCCTTTGAGTCTTCTTCTTTGATCCATGGACTATTAAGAAATGTCTTGTTCAATTTCCAAGTGTTTGGAGATTTTCCTCATATCTTTCTGTATTGATTTCTAGTTTGATTCCATTATGGTTAGAGAATCCACATTGTATGATTTAATTCCTTTAAATTTTTTGAGGTTTCAGCATTACTAATCAGCAGAGAAATGCAAATTAAATCCACAATGAGATATCATCTTACACCAGTCAGAATGGCTTTATTAAAAAACCAAAAAATAACAGATTTTGGCAAGGATGCAGAAAAAAGGGAACGTTTATACTCTGTTGCTGAGAATGTAAAGTAGTACAACCTCTGTGGAGAACAGTATGGAGATTTCTCAAAGAACTAAAAATAGCACTACTATTCCATCCAGCAATCCCTCCACTGGATATATACCTGAGGGAAAAGAAATCATTATATCAAAAAGATACCTGCACTCTGTTTGTCGCAGCACTATTAACAATAGCAAATATATGGAATCAACCTAAGTGCCCATCAATGGATGATTGTATAAAACATGTGGTATATATACACCATGGAATACTACTCAGCCATAAAAAAGAATGAAATCATGTCTTTTGCAGCAACATGGATAGAACTGGAGGCCATTGTCTTAAGTGAAATAACTCAGAGAAAGTCAAATACTGCATGTTCTCACTTAGAAGTGGGAACTAAAAAAATGTGTACACATGGACATAGAGAATGGAACAACATACACTGGACACTAGAGAGGGTGAGAGGGTGGGAGGTGGGAGGGGAGTGAGGGACAACAAATTGCTTAATGAGTGTAATGTATGCTGTTCAGATGATGGTTACATTATAAACCCATACTTCACAACTGCATGCTATATCCATGTAAAAAAACTGCACTTGTGCCCCCTAAATGTATTTTTTAAATTTTAAGCTAAAAAAATAAATAAATAAAACTGGGGACATCTGAATGTCTAAATAAATAAATAAATAAATTTGTTGAGATTTGTTTTATGTCCCAGGATATGGTCTATCTTGGTTGTTGTTCTATAGGTGCTTGAAAAAACATGTGTATTCTGCCATTGTGAATTGGAATGTTCTTAGACATCTACTAGGTCCTATTGATTGATGGTGTTGTTTGTTTCTTCTATATCTTTGATGATTTCCTGTTTAGTTGTTTTATTCTTAATTTTATTATAACATCTTGGTGATATTTCTTCTTCACAGCTGCTCTTATTTTTCATTTAACTTGATATGACCATATACAAATTTTGTACAGGGCTAGAGCAGCATATTAGAATTACCTGGGTCCAGAGCTTTAAAAGACGCAGATGCCTGAATCACATTCCAGACCAATTAAATCAGAATCCCTAGGGGTGGGTCCTGAGCATCTGTGACTCTATTGTACAGCCAGGGTTGAGGACCACAGGGTGGAGGCTCCACAAGGTGACCAAACCCAAATCTCCCAGGTAACCGACCTGGATGAAACCAGGAGGGCAAAACGGCTGTTTCTGGAGCAGTGCTGTCCAGAGAGCTGCCTGAGGCGGTGGAATGTTCTGTGTCTGTGTTGTCTAACAGAGTAGCACTCATCACATGTCGCTATTGAGCACTTGAAATGTGGTGAGTGAGACTGAGAAACTGAATTTTTAATTTTATCTTTATTTTAAGTAATTTAAATTTAAATAGCCCTACGTGGCTAATGACTACTATAGGCAGCTCTAGACAAGTGTAATTTTTCTGTCTTCTTTTACCAGAAAAAGAAATGTATTTTCACCCAAATATCCAACAATAAATGTGTCTAAGTGGAAATATTCTCAGTTAAAAATGTGTTCTTTTTATATCAAATAGTACATTTATCAACAAAACACATCAGTTGATCGTTTCTCTCTGTGGAGAAGTAAGACCTTAGCAAATAGTTCAATGTGCTTCTTTGATTACAAAATTGCACTGATGGAAAACATTTGTAAATGATAATTCTAAGGACTAACAGTTGTGCCGGAAAATAAACTTATATTTTCTTTCAAATACACATCTGTCATCTGTGGCTTTTAAAACTTACTGTGAATACCTCAATGGATGTCATTCACCTCTCCGTTTAGTAAAGCTTATTGTTTCCAGGAGCACAATTATAACAGTGAAAAAACATTTAAACCTAACTATGTTGGGCTCAAAGGATGCTTCAGTCACCCTATCACCTATAATCAAGGTGTTGTGATAAAATGTACTCATATTGGCTGTTCAGTGTTTCCAACATGACTGACATGTTTGTATAGAGAGCCAGCCCATGGATTCTTCACCAGGGAGTAATTCCTTAGACACTGGTGAAAATTGCTTCATGATAAATCCTAAATGCAAATATATTACACCATAAATTTGAGGTAACAGAAAAATAAGCTACTCTTCATTTTGAAGCATTTATTCATTTTCTAGTCATTTTTTATTTATTTATTTATTTATTTTTGCAGCTGTCCAGGTTGCATCTCTAGTCATTTTTAAATGCTAACTTTTAGTGTTGGAAAAAGACTAAGAAGAGGAGTGCCTTATCATTAAGTTCATCAAGAAAAAGAGCTATAATGAAATTACTGTTTTGATTCTTTCTAAAAATATTTCTGAAAAATTGAAATAATAATGGTGTATCATGACAGCATTAGAATCATATATAATTTTTCCATATTTTGTTATTCAATAAAAATTTTTAATAGTACTCATAAACTTGGAGAAAATGTTAAAAAAAAAAAAAAAGAAAAGCATGGATCCCTGCTTTCCATAGCTCCTTTCAGCTCTTGGAACTGAGAGCTTTAATTTTCAATCAGGCCTGTCCAAGTCCTGAGAAAAGCCTACCTAATCCTAAACCTGTGTAAATAGGCTCTTCACCAGTTGGTTAAATCTGAAATGAGTCTGCAGCGAAAAGTCTGATGTGTGTGTCCAGAGCAGTGCCCAGACAGGTGGGGAGAGAAGCCCTGAGTCCATGCATCTGCCATGTTCTAGCTTTCTTCTGTCCCAGGTTCCTGGTATCCATTTTGGATACCACTGACCTAGAGGGAAGGGCTACTATAACCCCCTTGGGAGGATGGTCAGCCATCAATCAAAGTACACATGTGGGAGAATCAGGTCTGTCTTGAGTTCAGCATAACCATCCAAAGAAGGTGCTGAGAACCAGAAGGGGTATATTCGTGCTGTTCTGCCAGGCCAGGGAGAGGGGACTCTTTGCTCTCTTGATATTTGGGGAGTGACCTTTCTCCTGCTCCCACCGCACACTGATTTGTCATTTCTTGTGCTTCTTCCTGCCCTCGTTGTCTTCCAGTCTCAAGGGATGAAGTGTCCTTGTCCTGTTGGCTGCTCAGAGACTCCTGTCACAGCGGCTCCCAGCCTGTACATAAAAATCCCTAAGGACTTTGTAAAAAATGGAAATTCTTCAGCTTTACCCCCTGTCAGTTCTGATGCTAGCTGTTGCCCAACGATTTTTATTTTTAACTAGCCCCCCAGGTAAGCCTCACACAGGATTTGGTGGGTCACCTTTGAGAAATACTCCCTGCTCCATGAGGAGCATCCTCTCCATGTTCACTTTATTTTTACAGACTCATTCCCTGGTCTGTAAATATGCTCACTTCCCCACCAAAAAGAGAAACCTTTCTCAAGCCCTTTTCTCTGTGTTCTTTTGTAGCCAAGCTCTCCTAAATATATAAACCCCATGCTTGTCTGTTTCCTCACCCAATTACTCTTCAGGTCTCTGCAATCCAGTGGTTGTCCCCACCACTCAACATATACTCTTATTATCCTTAAAACAAACAAAACACACCAATCAACCCACACCCAGACCCTCTAACTAAGGCCACAGAGCCCTGCAGGCTCAGCCCACCACCTGTTTGCCTGCAGCTCTGTCCCACTCCCCACTGCTTGCTGCCCCACAGTCCAGGCTTTCTTACAGTTTCCTGATGTGCAGAGCTCTTTCCTGCCTTAGGGCCTTTGCACTACTGCTGTCTAGAGCCCAATGCCCTCCAGCTGCTTCCTCCTCACAAGTTGTTACTTCACATTCCTGAAGTCACAGCGCGCATAACAAAGAGAGGCCTTGTCTGCTCACCCGATTTAAAGCCCCTTATTATTCTCTCTCTTATAGCTCCTGTTATTTTCCTTCAGAGTGTGTGTACTACTTTACAGATTTTTTATTTGTTTATCTATACTCTCCCTCACTAGACTATGAATGTCAAAAGGTTGGTGGCTTTATTAGGGTAGTTTATCACTGTACCAAGCCCAGTTCCTGGATCACAGTAGATGCTTTACTTGTAGAAAAAGTGAATCAGTAAGGCTGTTTTGTCAGAGGTCACCAATGACTCCCTACCTTCCAGATTCTGCACCTGGATGCTTAACTCGCTGAGTGAGGAAGCCTGGCCAGGACTGAGTCAGCAGAAAATCTCTGACTCTGTATTTGCCCTGAGGGCTCTCTGTTCTCTCCTGAACAAAGCCAGGCACCTGGAGGTTTCACCTCACTGTGGCTGATCCTATTGCTAGAAGGGCCTGGGAGGGAGTTTCGTTTTTTAACAATTGCAGTCAAAAGAAAACCAAAAGTCTAGTTTCTTCCTCTGTACAAAAAGATGGTACTGCTGACGTTAACTCTGTGATTACAGTGATTACAGGATAATCTCAATAAATCTCTTGAGGCTTTTTGCTTTTTTGTTTTTGCAGAGTGAATGAAATAAAGGGAGAAATAAATCATCCACTTCCTGAGTAGCACTGTGGTGATCAGGGTTCCCTTAGAAACGAAGGTTTCCAAGGCTTTGCCTCTCAGCACCCCTGTGCACAGCGTGCTGGCTTCTGAGCACAGTGTCTATAATGTTCCCATCTAAGCTGCATTACACTTGCCTTCTTTGGGGACATAAATCTGCTAGCAATAAAAACATCTGACTGGGTAATAATGTATGCCATGTACATTGTTAGTGTTCTTAATTGCTGTTAAATAGTGATGGGACTTAACTGGTGTTTGAATGAAAAGCCTTTTTTTCCTAAACCTGGTGCCTGCCCAGATACCTAAAGAACGTGCACACATACACCCCCCAAATGGAAACTTCAACACATCATTAGATCTCCTTCAAGATGCTTTCTTAGCAGATGAGACACTCTGAGTGAGAGTCAGGACATTTTGTTGTTTCTTTTATTATTTAGGAATGTCTTGAAAGGTAATAGAAATGAAATAGAAAAAAGAAACGTAAGTGTTGCAAAGAAAGTGAACGACCACTATTGTTAAATGACAGGGCTAGAAAACTCATGAGAATAACCTGTCTAGAATTAGTTTAGTAGAGATGGATACCAAGTGAATATTAAAATCAATATCATACTGCTTACTTACTACATGCTTACTTGTATGTGCCTCACACATATCATCCCACAATGCTGAACAGATAGAGGGGCTCCAGGTTTACACGAGTCAGCTCTTAGTATGTCTTTGCTACTTGCAATTTCCAGCATCACTGCTAACTTAACCCAGTTCCTTCACGCAGTTTATCCGAATTGTTGACTACTGAATAGTTCTCAGTTCTAGGACTTAATAGCTGATCAAATGAGGCGGGGAGGATGAAGAAGCCATTCACCAATGTCCTGAGCATCTGCTACTCTGTCTCAGGCCTTGTGCTACCTCAAGGGACACCTGGGGAAGGGTGTGCTGAAGCTCCCACATCTGGCGATGGGAACAGAATTGGGATTCACAGAGAAGAGCAGATTTGGGGGAAAGGTGGCGAGCACTAAGGACCTGCATTTCCAAAGAGCTGTTTACATGGTGATGTCCAGCAAATACCCAAAATAAGGGACTGGAGCAGCAGCTGAGGCCAGTCTGAGGTGGGGACTTAGGAGCCAGGCCCAGAGCAGTCCCTGAAATCCTACAAGTTGATGAGTTTGCTAAGGACGTTCAAACTTTCTATTGGAAATTACTTTCTGTGGGAAGTTATTGAAATCAGAAGCTTCAAGAGAGCTCATGAATTGGGATCCGTGGGAAGAAATAAAATAATAGAGGAGATGGAGCTGAAGTCATCAGAAAATTTCTAGAGTCTGGAAAGTGCCCAAGCAACCAGGCCAGGGAGAGTTCCTTGAAGCGGATGGGCACAGTGACAAGTGCAGTAGTAGGTACAGCAGCAAAGCCAGAGATGGCTCTGATGTCGTGCTGAGAGACGCTGGGGCAGTCGTTCAGCAGAGCCATGGAGGTGGGAACTGTCTGCCGGGGCTAAGGAGTCAGGGATAAGAGGGTGGAGGTTGAACGGGGGCTGTGGGCAGTAGATGGAAGGGAGAAAGTGGGAGGAAGGGAGAGATTGACAATGAGGGGGTGGACAGGAGATGGTTCTCCAAACAGAGGTTGGACTGCAAAGGAAAGCAACAAGAGAGAAGGGAGAAAGATCGGAGGCATGAGACGAGATGTCCTGGACTATTTTACAAAACTGGGAGGACAGGTAGTGTGATAAAAATGGAGGAGGCAGAGGTGTCCCTGCAGGCTTGAAGGGGGTGACATGTGTTTGGAGCCATCACTTTAGACAATACACAAGAAAGTCAAGAAAAGACGACAAAGTTGAGTACCGTGCAGTCACTCGGAGGGCCGAATTATAGTTAGTATGAATTTTGAGAATCAAAATAGCACAGCTTTGTGACTTTCTCCAGAAATTCTTGGACAAGAAAATGCAGAAAAGAGGGGAGGTTGGAAAAGCAGCAGTTATAAGGTCCTGGAGAGTCTAGTGGTTTACAATGACTGACCGTGGATCCAGCCTGGGCAGAGAAGAAGGAGAGGGCAGAAAGGGCAGGAAAAGCCAGGAAAACAGGGAACATTTTAAGGACAGGAGACTCCTAACTGAGGTGAATACCTCTCTTCCCTTGGAGAACCAGCATTTCAAGGGCCAGTGAAGTTCCCGCTCCCCCTCATCTGCTTGCCCCTTCCTCGTAGGTGCTGCTGGGTGAGGAGCGGCAGAAGCCCAAGTTGTCCCAGAGAAGCCCAAACTCCCAGTGGTGCTTTTTCTGGGATGCCCAGGTCTCCCTTGCTTTATACCAATATATGCGCTGCAGAAGAAGGTGTTTCCCTAATTATGGGGTAGGGATTGAATAAACTATACCCGTAATGTCCGTCGATGCTAACAAACTACCAAATGTATAAAGGTGATTAGTAATAACAATACTTCCCTGCTGATGATACAATCTTGCACCATAGTTTATATACCAAGTCACCGGTCTAACCTGTATAGACTCCTGGAGAATTTAAGTGGCAGGAGGGGAGAGCTGTGCCTTTTGTTTGTCCTGAAAGGCATACATGCCCCTGCTGCCTACCGTGAAAGATAGATTATAATTAGTCACAAGGATGTGGCTGAGTGCACGGTGTCCTTCCTTCTGCTGTTTCCTGCTGCCGGGAAGGAGCCAGCAGCCTCTAAACAACCTGTAAGAGCAGCTCTGTTGCCACGTGCAGCGTTGGCTTCAAATCCCTCTTGCTCAATCCCATCTCCCTGCAGTTTTGGCTTTCCTTTTTCCGTTCTTTCCTTTTCCCTGGGCTTGCCAAATTTGGGTTTAGTCAGTGCTGCGGTGTTAATGCTGCAGATCATAATGAGCCAGCTCACGCTGACTCAGAGCCCAAAAGCCCGAAGCTTTGCACCCAGAGCTGAAGACAAAAGCAGGGGCAGAGGCAGGGAAGGGGGGCACTGGGCCAGGTATGCTTACTGGAGGGTCTTTCTTTGTCCAAACATCTTACAGATGCCTGAGGGAGAGGGCAGGAACAATTTGAGAGGTTATGAACTCCGAGAGGAAAATGCTGTTTCGATAAAGAGGGAATATTGCAAGCTTTACTCTGTATGTGCGTGTTTGCTTGTGTGCATGTGTTTTAAAACAACTCTGAACATGCAAATTTTCTTTAATTGAAATTTTTATTGATATAATTCTAGATTCATATGCAATTATAAATAATACAGAGAGATCCCATATACACTTTCCCAGTATTTTGTGAACTTATAGTGTACTATCACAACCAAGATACTGACATTGATACAACCCACCATCTATTTCAGATTTCCCATTTTGCTTGTGTGTGTGTGTGTGTGTGTGTATGAGTACATACAGTATTTAGTTTCTATGCAACTTTATCACACATGTAGCGTTGTGTTTCCACTACCACAGGCAAAATACTAAAAGTTTCTTCACCACCAGAATCCCCCGTGTTGCCCTGTTACAACCACAGCCACCTCCCCTCTGTTCTCCAAGGCCACCCCAGCCCTTGCCCCTAGCAACCACTATTCTCCATTCTAAAGTTTTGTCATTTCAAAAATGTTATGTGAATGGAATTATACAGTATATAACATTTGGGATTGTTTTTTTCCCACTCAACACAATTCTCTTGAGATACACTGAAGTCATTGTGTGTATCAATAATTCCCTTTCATTGCTGAGTAGTGTCCTGTGCTGTGGATGAACCAGTTTGTTTAATCATTCACCCTTTCCACCTACCTATAGTGGTATGTTTGAAATGAGTTTCTTCTAGTCAGCATATAAAGGGGTTGTGTTATTTTTATCCACTCTGCCAATCTCTGTCTTTTTATTACTGTATTTAAACTATTTATATTGAAGATAAATATTTATTATACGTTGGTGCTTAAGTCTGCCTTTTTAATTGTTTTCTGTTTGCTTCCTCTGGTTCTTGTTCCTCTGTTTATTTTCTTGCCTTTCTTGGTTTATTTGAATAATTTTTTGGATTCCATCTTGATTTATTTATAGTGTTTTTGTGTTTTTGAGTATATTTCTTTGTATAGTTTTTTTTAGTGTTTGCTCTGGGTATTACAATGTAAATAAGTGACTTAGCACAGTCTACTAGTGTCAGCATCTTACTACCTTATATTAAGTGTGGAGTCTCACTTGCACCTAGATCTCTTTACCTTCTCCTTTTTAAAATTTCATTGGCTTGAGTATTATATGTTGTTAACATTTTTGTTTTAATCTTCAAATATGATTTACAAAACCCATGAGGAGGATAGTTCTATTGTATGTACCCACATTTTTACTTCTGTTGTTCTTTGACTTCTTTCCTTCCTTCCTTTATCAGTTCCTTTCTGGTAGACAAATTACTTTATCCAGTCTTTAAGGGTAGGTCTGCTAGGGACAGATTCTTTTAGTTTTTTTTCTTTCATCTGAGGATGTCTTTATTTTCCTGAAGGATACCGTTTCCAGACATAAAATTTGTGGTTGAATTATTTTTCTTTTCAAATACTTGAAAAGTGTTGTGCCACTTTCTTCTGGCCTCTGCTGTTCCAGATAAGAAATCTGTCATTTAAATCATCTTTCCCCTACAAGTAATGAGTCATTTCTCTCTCATTTCTTTCAAGCTTTTTTTTTCTTTGTCTTAGGTATGGATTTCTTTGGGTTTATCCTCTTTGAGATCCACTCAGCTTCTTGAATCTACAGGTTTGTGTGTGTCAACAAATTTGGGAGGTTTCCAGTCATTACTTTAAATTCTCTTTCAGCCCCACTCCCTTTCTCCTCTGCGTCTGAGACCCTGATGACAGAAATATTAGATCTGTTAGGTCTATCTTATAGTTCCATAGGTCCCTGAGATTCTGACTCTGTTCATTGTTTACATCTATTTTCTCTTTATTGTTTGGATTGGTTGCTGAAATTGGGCAAATTACATCCTCAAGTTCAGCAGTTCTATCTTCTGTTATCTCCATTCTACTATTGAACCCATCCAAGGAGGGTTTGTTTTTTTTTTTTAATATCTACTATTGTATTTTTTAGTTCTCTAATTTCCATTTGTTTTTTTTTAACCTCTATTTCTTTGCTGAGATTTAAAATTGTTTTTATTTGTTCAGGAGAATTTGTAATTGATTGTTGAAGCATCTTCATGACAGCTGTTTTAAAATCCTCATCAGATTTAACATCTTATTCATCATTGTGTTGATGTCAATTGATTGTCTTTCTCATTCAAGTTGTGATTTTCTTGGTTCTTGGCATGGTAAGTGGGGGTTTTTTTGTTTTTTTAAATCATATTCTGAACATTTTGTCTGTTACATTAAGAAACTCTGGATCCTATTTAAATCTTTGATTTCAGCAGGCAATCACTTTGTTTAGGTTTAGCTCAGGTCCTGGATTACTTTTGTGGGCTGTAGTTCCAAATCAGTTATATTTCAGAGCCTTTGGTCTTCTCAGTTTATCTCCTGGTGCTGGGACTCCCGCTGCCTGCTAGTGCTGCTTGAGGGATGGAACAGTTTCCCCCAGGTTGGGCTACCAAGTGTCCCTTCTAGGAGAGGGGAGTCTCAGGCCAATGGGGCCAAAGAGGCTTCCTGGGCTAGGTCACTTGTCACAGTGGCCTCCCTCTTCTGGTTCTGCCCACCCACCAGGTATGTCAAAGAGTCTCAGCATAGAGGGGTCTCTTATTTATATTTTCCCTGGACTGTATACCTACAGAGGTAAGACCAAGACTGGCTGTAGTTGTGCACCTGTAGCTCCGATGCATGGCACAGAATAGAATGTGTAACAGGGTGTATAGTAGGCTGGCTGTGCTATTGTTCTCCAGCACCTAGGGCCCCTTTGAAATTTGACTTATCCATGTATCTCAGCTAGCTAATGAAATGTAGCCAGGAAAGAGTGTCACTTACAGGTGGAAGCTTTGAGGGCCAGGAGAACGTTTGCTTCGCAGTCTTCCCTCTGTCATGATCACTGACAATGTTTCAGACAGTAGCTGTTCCATTAGCCACATCCCAGAGTGAGAACAATGACAGCTCAAAGCAGATCTTGGAGGGCACATTATATGAGTGAGCAGGAAACTTTGTATGTGAATTGTGGAAATCTGGAAGGTTTTTTGTCACCACAGCATTACCTAGCCTATCCTGCAGTGAATTTTGCTTAAAGCATTAAGTAAGGAGACAAATTTTGATAGCTCTGGAAAGTACTAGAAATGCATAAAACCACATATCTTAAAAATTGCATTCATTAAACATTTTATTAATTCAGCTTGTGTCCTCTAGTTTAACATAACAATTGTGATTTTACTTTAGAGAAATGAGAAACTGCAAGTTTGGTTTGACAGCATCTGTCTATATTAGAGTAGCGGGGTGGCCTGTGAAGACATTGCAATATAGAGTACTTTCTAATAGAAGAACCCTGGGGTGGGGATATTTTTAGTTGCTAGAGAAAGCTTCCTTCCTGTCTTCACCTCCAAGGTGGACTCTAGCATTAAAGATTTTTGATTTGGTGGCTTTGTGCTTATCCCCAAATTGTTGCTGTTCATAGCATTTTTATTTTTTTGTCATTCTTCTCACAAATTTCTGTCTCCATCTTAGAGCCTTGTATTGCAATCTCCACAGGCCAGTAGTGGGATCTGTTTATCTTGAACCAGCCAATAAGCACAGCCTCTGGGTGTGAACAAGACCACAGGCAAGGAAACTGGATACCATCACAGAGGAAGGAAATCAAATTTCCTCTGAGAACTCTTAAGTAACCCGACAGCACTTACATTATTGCTAAATGATGTTTCTTAGATTAAGCTGGCTTTGACACTTTCTCCAATGCTCTTAACATAATTTATTACTGAAGAAAAGGTCTTCAGGTCATTTAATGAGGATGCAGAAATACTTTCTGTCAAATTGTGAGGAAGGAATCCATGTATTTTTACAATATTGAATAGGTGAAAGTGAAAGCACTTTAAAATGAAGTTAGAATGATGCATGTACCCCAGAATCAAGGAACCACAGGGACACGTGGCCGGTTAAGCCCCTGAAACAAATTCTGTACCCATGGCTGCCCCTAAACACTCTTTTCTACTGAAGACACCTATAGCCTCCAGCCCATTGTCTTTTCTCTCTTTCTACCTTCATTTTACAGCTGCTACCACCTACTTTTTATTCTTGAGGTTTCTGTTTCCCTAAATTTAGCAATGGAATAAGTTCCTTCATCTGCATACACTGGTCCTTTTCGGCTGTTCTGATCAAGGCATACTGTAGGCTTTTTTATTTTAAGAATTTTATTATCCTCCAGATGGCTTTCAAGTCTACTGTATAGTTAGAGAGATATGGGGTTAGATTATGTTACAATGCTACAAACCTTGTGTTCTTGCCCAATTTCAGCAGTTTTTCTTGAATAAACCCTTCTCAGATTACTTTAAGACTTTGGTTAATTTCAAGAGTTCATAAAGAATTGATTTTTGATAATTTTTCCAGTGTGTTCATTGCTTTGATGGAGAGGTGGACTTACGGAGATCGACAATCTACTATCCCAGTAGTAAAATTTTAATAAGTTAAACTATAAGGGAATATATTCACAAAGATAATGCATTTTATTTAGTAAGCATTTGTTGAGTAGCTAATATTTGCTGGGCACTGTGGTATAGGTACTGAAGATCCAAGTGTGGGAAAGAAATAGCATTTGCTCTCGAAAAGTTCACCATTCACAAAGGAAACAGAAGAGAAGAGAGAAGACAAGTGAGCTGAGGGAGGGATTAAGGCTTCTCCTTCAGGACTAAGGGAGGGATAGTCTGGCCAGAAAATAGAGTGAAGGGGCTGACACATCCACTTCCATTTACATTTTGGCCAAGCTAAAGAATAGGAACTGTAAGGACATTGTGAGAGTACTCACATGTTGAACTTTGCCCCAAATTTTGTATTTTTCGCTTTATTTCTTTTTATTTCCACCTGGAGAATGATAAAAGAACCAAATGACAATTATAAAGCTGAAAATATCATAGATGAAGTGAAGAATTTCAACAGAGGATTTAAGGTGACAGAAGAGAGAATCAATGAATTTGAAAATAGGTCAATTGAGATTACCCAGGCTGAGAAACTGAAATATAAAAGAATGAAGAAAAATGAACAGGGTCATGAATACCTGTGGGACACCATCGGACACGCCAACCTGCATATGCTGGAGCCCAAGCATGAGAGAAGAGAGAAAGGGGGTAGGAGGGGTATTTGAAGAAATAATGACCAAGATGTCCCAATTTTGATGAAAAGCATTTATGTAATGATTTAAGAATATTAAATGTTAATAACTGAAATACATCTACACCTACACACATAAACAGTCAAAGCTGTTGAAAGACAAATAAAGAATCTTGAAGACAGAAAAAAACAACTCATCATGTGCCAGTGACCCCCAGTATGATTAACAGCTGGCCTCCCGTAAGGGTCCCTGGAGATGCGGGGCAGTGAAAACGACATACTCAAAGTGCCAAAAGGAAAAGAATGTCAGTCAAGAATTCTGTGTCTAGTGAAATTATCCTCTAAATATGAAGGATAAATCAAGTTGTCCATAGATAAAAACTGGGAGAGTACAGAGAGAGCAGACCCGCCTTATGAGAAACACTAAAGAAAGTCTTGCAGGCAGAAATTAAGGGACACTCAATAGAAACTTGAATCCACATGAGTTTATAATACTTTTCTTCTTTATCTGATTCAAAAGCTGACTCCATACAGCAGTAATTGTAAAACTGTGTTGATGAGCTCATAATGTACATAATTTCTATGATAATAATGCACAAAGAAAGGGGGAATGGAGCTATATTGGAATGAAGCTTTTGCATACTGTTGAAATTAAGTTGGTTTAATCTGAATGAGATTGTTTAAGTTATCATGTTATTTATTTATTTAGTTTAGTTTATTTTTAAGAGTGGGTCTCTCTCACTCTGTTGCCCAGGCTGGAGTACAGTGGAACAATCATAGCTCACTGCAGCCTCACACTCCTGGGCTCAAGAGATCCTCCTGCCTCAGCCTCTAGAATAGCTAGGACTACAGGTGTGCACCACCACACCTGGCTAATTTTTTAAAAAATTTCTGTAGAGACAGGGTCTTGCTATGTTACCAAGGCTGGTCTCAAACCTCTGGCCTCAAGTGATCCTCCTGCCTCAACCTCCCAAAGTACTGGTATTACAAGCATGAGCCACCATGCCCGGCAAGTTATCAAGTTATTAATCACTCAAAAAAAAAATTCAGAAAATACATAGTAAAAGGAACAAAAAATAAATTAAAATGGCACAATAGAAAATAAAATATTAATATATAAAAGGTATTAATGGAAGAGTATAGGAACAAGAACCACAGAAAACATAGAAAACAAATAACAAAATGGCAGACATTAATCTTGCCTTATCAGTAATTATGTTAAATGTAAATGAATTGAACACTCCAAACCAGAGACTGGCAGAAGAAATAACATAATCCAATTCTATTTTGTCTACAAGAGACACAGTTTAGATTAAAAAACCTAAAAGGTTGAAAATAAAAGAATGGAAAAATACACAATGCAAATAATAGTCAAAATAGAGCTGGAGTGTCTATACTCACATCAATAAAAATAGATTTTAAGACAAAACTTGTTACTAAAGACAAAGGACAATGATAAAATGGCAATTCCTCAGGAAGACACAACAATACTAAACATGTATTTACCTAATAACAAAATTCAAAAATACATGAAGCAAAACTGACAGAATAGAAAGGAGAAATAGACAATTCAACAACAATAGTTGGAGACTTCAGTATCCCACTTTCAATAATGGATAGAACCACTAGGCTGAGTATCAACAAGGAAATAGAACATTTTAACAACACTGTAACAGAAACAGACTTAATTGACAAATCATTAGCTTGACTGAGCAAGAAAGAAGAAAAAAGGCTCAAGTTTTAAAATCAGGAACCAACCTCACAGAAATAAAAAGATTATAAGGGAATAACATGAAAACTGTATGCCAACAAATTAGATAACTTAGATAAAAGGGACAAATTCCTATAATGATGCACACTACCAAAATTGACTCAGGAAGAAATAAAAAATGAATAGATCCATTAAAAAGTAAATACATTGAATTAATCATTTCAAAATGTCCCACAAATAAAATCCTTGGCCCAGACGGCTTCACTGGCAAATTTTACCAAATATGCAAAGAAAAATACCAATCCCCACATACTCTTTCAGAAAATAGAACAGAAGGGAACTTACCCACTCCATCTATAAGGACAATATTACCCTAATATTACCCAATATTACTAAAACCAGACAAAGACACCACAAGAAAAGAAAACTACAGACCAATATCCATTGTGAATATTGACACAAAAATTCTGAATAAAATACTAGCAATTCACATCTGGAATATATAAAAAGGATGACCCACCATGACCAAGTGGGATTTTGCCCAGGATGCAAAGTTGGTTTAACATTCAAAAATAAATCAATTTAACACACATATTAATAAAGGGCAAAAGCCACATGATAATTTAAAGAGACACAGAAAAAGTATTTGACAAAATCCAATAGCCTTTCTTGAACAAACACTCAACAAACAAGAAATAGGATGCAAATACCTCTCCCCAGTAAAGAGACCTATGAAAAACCCACAGGAAAAGTCATATTTAATGGTGAAAGACTGAATGTTTTCTACCTAAGATCATGAACAAAACAAGGATGTTTACTCTCACCATTTCTATTCAACACTGTACTGGAGGTTCTAGCCTGGGAAATTAGCAAAGAAAAAGAAGTAAAATTCATCCAGAGTAGATAAAAAGAAGTAAAACTATTTCTATTTCTGATGACATGAAAATCCTAAGGAATATAGAAAAGTCCAAGAAATAATATTTTTAAAAAACTATTAGAACAAGTTCAGCAACTTCGCAGAATATCAGGTAAATATACAAAAATCAGTTGTATTTCTAGACACTAGCAATGAACAATGAGAAAATGAAATTAAGAAAACAATTCTGTTTCTAATAGCATTAAAAAGAATAAAATAATTAAGTATAAATTTAACCAAAGAAGTATACAAGTTCAAGACTTATACACTGAAAACTACAAAGCATCACTAATAGAAATTAAAGCAGGCTTAAATAGGTGAAAAGGCACTCTATTTTCATGTATTGGAAGATGTAACATTGCTAAGATAGCAATATTTCCCAAATTGATCTGTAGGTTCAATGTAATCCCCATCAAATTCCCATCCTTTTTTGGGTAGAAATTGACAAGTTTATACTAAATGTATATGGAAATACAAAGGACCCAGAATAGCCAAAACAACCTTTAAAAAGAAGAACAAAGTTGTAGGACTTACATGTCCCAATTTCAAAATGTTCTACAAAACTATAATAATCAGGACCACGTGGCATTTAAGATAGACATATATATCAATATAATAGAATTGAGAATCTAGAAAGAAATATTTATAGTCAACTAATTTTTCTACATATCAGTGATGAACAAGTAGAATTTGAAAATAAAAACACATTACCATTTACATTAGCATCCCAAAAATGGACTACTTAGCTATAAGTCTAACAAAATATGTTCGAGATCTATATGAGGAAAACTAGAAAACTCTGAATAAAGACATTGAATGAGAACTAAATAGAGAGATGTTCCATGTTCATGGATAAGAAGAACCACTATTATCAAAATGTCAGTCCTTCCCAACTTGATCCATAGATTCATTACAATCCTAATCAAAATTCCAGCAAGTTATTTTGTGGATATCAGCAAACTGATTCTAAAGTTTATACAAAGAGGCAAAAGACCCAGAATAGTCATATCAATATTGAAGAAGAACAAACTGGGAGGACTGACACTACCAAGACTCACTACAAAACTACAGTGATCAAGACATCCCCTGGTATCGGTAAAAGAATAAATGAATAAATCAATGAAAACATAATGGAGAAACAGAAATAAACCCACATATATATAGTCAACTGATCTTTGACAAAGAAGCGAAGGTGATACAATGGAACAAAGGTAATCTTTTCAACTAATGGCGCTGGAACCATTGGACATCCACATGCAAACAAATCAGTCTAGATTCAGACCTTAAACCCTTGACAAAAATTAACTCAAAATGGATCATAGACCTAAATGTAAAACAAAATTATAAAATGCCTAGAATATAACCTAGGAGAAAATCTAGATGACCTTGAGTGGTGGCTTTTTAGATATAATATCAGAGGCATAATCCATGAAATAAATAATTGATAAGCTGGACTTTATTAAAATTTAAAAATTCTGCTCTGCAGAAGACATTTCAATAAAATGAGAAGACAAGCTACAGACTGGAAGAAAATATTTGCAAAAGACGTATCTGATAAAGGACTGTTACCCAAAATATATAAAGAACTCTTAAAATGCAACAATAAGAAAACAAACAACTCAATTAAAAAATGGGCCAAAGACCTTAAGAGATACCTCATAAAAGAAGATATACAGATGGCAATTAAGCATATGAAAAGATGTTCCACATCATATGTCATCAGGGAAATGCAAATTAAAACAACAATGAGATACCACTACATACCTATTAGAATGGCCAAAATCCAGAACGCTGACAATTCCAAAAGCTGGTGAGGATCTGGAGCAGCAGGAGCTCTCAGTCATTATTGGTGGGAATGCAAGATGATGCAGCCACTTTGGAAGGCAGTTTGGCAGTTTCATTCAAAACTAAACATACTTTCACCATAAGATCCAGCAGTTGATCTCCTTGATATTTACCCAAAGGAGATGAAAATGTATGTCCACACAAAAACCTATGCAGCAGTTTTATTCATAATTGCCAAAACTTAGAGGCAACCAAGATGCCCTGTAGTAAGTGAATGGATAAATGAACTTTAGTACATCTAGACAGTGGAACATTATTCAGCATTAACAGTAAATGCACTACCAAGCTATGAAACAACATTCAGGAAACTTAAATATATGTTACTAAGTGAAAGAAGCCAATCTGAAAGCCTATAATGGTGTATTATTCCAAGCATATGACATTCTGGAAAAGGAAAAACTATAGAGATAGTAAAAAGATCAGTCATTGCAAGGGATTAGATATGAGGGAGGGATGAATAGGCAGAGCACAGAGGATTTTTAGGGCAATGAAACTATCCTGTCTGATACTACAATGGTGGATATGTGGCATTATACATCTATCAAAACCCACAGAACATACAACACCAAGGGTGAATCCTAATGTAAGCTACAGACTTTGGGTGATGTGATATGTCAATGTAGGTTCATGGATTTTAACAAATGTACAACCCTAGTGGGGAATGTTGATAGTGGGGGAGTTTGTACATATGTGGGAACAGGAGATATATGGGAACTCTCTGTACTTTCTGTTCCACTTTGCTGTGGACCTAAAACTGCTCCAAAAAATAAAGTTTATTAATTTGAAAAAACATAAATAAAGGAAAACTAGAGAGTGAGAGAGAATGGTGCTCTCTCGTGCTCACTTTCATGGTGTCCTCTTAGTTTCTTTAGTATGCTATGTGCAAAGACTGCTTGGCCTGCTTTCATTCCCCTACCACTCACAGCCTTTGCAACCTGGAGAATATGCAAGTAAGATGCTAACAACTGTATAGCTACACCATCCTCCCATCAGTTCTTCGGTCAACAGGCATTTGTTGAGCATCTAATATGTGCCTGTGGTGCCTGGAGGCTGTGGCATGGAAAAGGAGTCAAGCACTATTTACAGCTCTTTACCCACAAGGACCTGATCATCTTCTTGGGAAATAGAATGTCACCTTGCAGCTGTTAGTAAATGGTTATATTACATATTGCTATAGTCAGCTGGGGAATAGGGTAATAGTTGGTAAGCTACTAATTATTCAGCATAGATAATAAGTGTGAAAAGGTTTGGTGCAGGAGGAAAGATTCATTTCAGCTGGAAAACCCTGAGAAAACTCATTCAAAGGGGCAAGAGCAAGAGCAGCATCACATTGGACCCCATACCTGGTTAATGCTCTGCTGTCATCATCTTGAAATTCTGATGAATTTTTGAACAAAGATCTTCACATTTTCATTTTGCAGTGGGCTCCCCAAATGAAGACCCCTCCTCTCCTGGAAAGAGATGTTTGTATGGGTCATGCCTGATTTAGAAATCATAGTCGCTACCACTTACTGTGCATTTACAAGTGCCTGGAAGGATCTTAGATGCTAAGATATTATGTCCTCCAACCCACACAAGGGAGGAGAAAACCAAGGCTCAGAAAGGTCACCTAAACTCAACCAGTTTGTGGGAAAGGCAGGATTCAAACCCAAGCTCATTTCTTTTCTTTCTGATTCATTCTTTTCAGGTTTTAATATCAATTCTTTAAATTCATGGTTCATACTTTGAAGTGATTTTTATAATGTTTGACAGGAATAAAGCAGCCCACTTCTGTGAATAGTTTAGTCCAGAGGTTCCTAAACATTCTCAGTTCACAGCACCCTCAATGTCTTAGTAATTTTTTTCACAGGGCCCATAGGCCACAAGAAATACTTAATAGTTCTGTTTATGAACTAGTCAGGTCCAACTACCTTAATGAGTATTTATGTCCTAACAACTTAGTAGATGATTAAAAAATAATATGTACAGATGGAAAGAAAAAGATCATATTTTAATTGTATTCTTAAATAACCACAATTTTTTACTAATGGTATGTGGATACATCAATTGGCCACTAACGATATCTAAAACCTTGGAATTAGATTAGACAGGCCACTTTTTTCCCACATCTATCACAGCAATCACCGAAAGCCAACCTTTGCAAAGCTGTGACATCATGGAAGGAAATGTAGTGACCTAATGTTAAAACTGACTTATCTCCAGCCAGCAGTCCCTGAGGTGTCTAACAGACATACTTGTGTTTCCCTCAAAAATATAAAAATATTCAGGCAGTGCTGTGAGTCCCATGAGGTATCTGCCCCAGGATACAGTCTGTTTATACAAAGCAACACCCCCTTGCTGGTGGACATGTCTAGGACGTCCTTTTCCCTCTGCATGGTGACATTAGAAATGCAGAAAATCGTAGATAGGAAGAGCTGAGGGAAAAGGGGGGAATGGAAATAGAATAAAAATAAAAAGGAGTCAAGAACTGTATTTTTTAATGCAGTAACCACAAAAATAAGCTCATATTTTACTAGGTATTCAATATCAGGGTACAATTACAACTAAGACAAATTATGTTATCTATTAGACTTTACCTTATACATTAAGTGTAATCCCAAATGGGGAGAGAACCACTGCTTTTTAATATAAGTGATTTCTCAATTTGAAAATAGAATTGTAGCAGTGTCACAGGTGTAATAAATTCCAAGAATTAGTTAGTGGTTCAACAATTGTTAGTAACCAAGAAGTTCCATTTTTTTTCCTTCAAACATCCTGGTATATGGGAAACTGAAACTATATTCAACCACTCACTTAAGTCTAGTTAAAGTCAACATTTAAGAAGAATGAATAATCCTCTTTAACCTTTCTAATAAAAAGAAAACACAAGGCAATTGTTAGTTATAATTTGTGATTAGTAACATGTCATTAGTGGGTGTTAGTTGATTTTATCTAGCAGTGTTTGGGTAGGTGGGTTACTTTTTGTGTGTGTGCTTCATTGATTGTTTTAATTCCATGTTACTTCAAGAAGGATGGATGACTTGGTTTTTGATGAGGACAGAAAGATTTTACATCTCATTTCACTGGGTTTTTTTCCTTCTGAACATTGGACTTCCATGTGCTTATTTAAAAAAAAAATATGTGGCTACTGCCATCTGTTGGATGGAATGTGAGTCCTACTCAGACACGAGGGACCTTTAACACCCAAATATCTGTCCCTTCTTTTGACTTCACACCTTGTCTCCTAAAGGTAACATTCTGCCTTTGACCTATGTGCACAGTTCCCAACTTCCAGCTCTAGAACTTGGTTTATTTGGGGAATGTTTTCTACTGTGCTGGGGTACTTCAGACGTTTGAATTCTTTCTCCTAAAGAGAGAATGTGAGGTTTTCTATCTTCCCGGGAAGACTCAGAGAGTGAGGCAGGCATGTGGGGAGGAGGGATGTGGCTGTGTGTGCGTATGTGTGGCAACAAGCGTGTTGTTAGCATGGGGTGGTAGAAGCTACGTTGGACTAAGAGGCAGAAGAATCAGTCAAAATTCAGTTCCCAAATTGTGGTGCACTTTGAGGCCAGTGATTTTATTCCTCTGGGCTTCAGTTTCCTCAGCCGTAAGATGAGAGGGCTGGGCTAGAACTGAGGAAGTCTCATGAGCTCAAGACCCACGCGGTTCGGTCTCTCCAAGGAGTCATTTAAAGAATGGCAGATATAACAGCAAACACAAATGTCAGAAGAAACGTCAATCTGCTTCTCTTGCGAAACATAAAGAAGAACCATTTACAAATCCACGGGAAATCCACCTTACCCCGCCCCTCCTCCTCCCCTCCTTGGTTCTCATTTTCCTGCTTGTCTGTGCTCTGATTGTCAGCCATCCTCCGTCCTCACTCCCAGTGCTTGTCCTCTGTGCGGGGCTGCTTCCTCTCTCCACTCTTGTTCGGCTTCTTTCTCAGTGCTCCCTTCCTCATCCAGCCCCTCGGGTCTCACATTTCTTTCCCCGTTCAGTTCCCAGCAGCAGTCTTGGAGAAGCAGCCCTCTTCTCCGAGGTAGGGAACAGGCAAAGAAGCTGACCCGTGGAGAACACACTTCCTCTTGGCCTGGGGAGGGGGAGAGGCGAGCAACGCGTGCATATCGCCATGCCCTGCCAACACCAAGAGCTTTCCAGCCTGTGCCTGACGTGACCACGGTACCTATAGCTGAATTCACTGGCTAATGAGTGCACAACTGAATTCATTCGCCTTGAATTGGAGATTTTTGAAGGTTGAGGCTGTTTTACTCCTTTCTCCTGCCTTGCTAAAGAAAGAAAGAGTGGGATCATTACTGAACTCAGCTCTCATTTACTTTCTCGAAATTCGCTGTCCACGAAACCTGGAGTTTATTTACTTCATTCCTTCCCTCCTTCCTTCATTTAGTCAGTGATACCATTCGTTTATACCAGATCAGGGAGGGGTAGCATTTCAGAAGAATTCCTTTATGATTTCTTCTCTGAGGATGAAGCCTTGGTTGAGTCTTCCCCGGGCGTGGTCAGAATGGAGCCTTGGCGTGGGGCTGTGCTTCCCCCAGTGTGAGTTCTCCTGGGGAGGTGGTTCTTTCAGCCCTCCTGGGCTAGGCTGGCTCCCCTGGTCTGGGCTGCCCTGTCCCTCTCTGCCCCACCTCCACGCCTCTCCTGTGCCCGGCTCTGCTGGGTGGGGAGGGAGTACAGCCAGCCTGTGGGGACTCAAACTTTCAAGGAAATAAAAAAGAGTTTCTCCTTACAAGAGGTTTGGGGAGCTTCCTGGAGGACATGTCGCCAGTTCTGTCAGTGAAAAGATGGTTCAGGGGGCCCCAGGCAACTAGGATAAAAGGGAGTGAGCCCCCCGGAGGCAGACCCGGGAGGAGGTCTGCAGGAGAAGCATCCTCTCTGTCATTGCTGGAGAATAACAGCCAGTTTTGCAGTCGGTGGTAATGATTCATTTCCTCAGTGGAGGTTTGGGAGGATTATAGTTGGAATTTGAAAAAGTCATTGCTATATCTGGCGATGAAGGAACTCTGAGTGATCACCGTGTACTGTTTGGTGTTTTGTCATCTTTGGTAATATCACTGTCTTAGTCAGCTTGGCAGGCTCTGACAGAATACCATAGACTGCATGGCTTAGAAACAACAAAATGTATTTCTCATAGTTCTGGAGGCTGGAAGTTCAGGGTCAGGCACCAGCCTGCTCACTGCATCCTCACGTGACAGAAAGAGAGAGAGCTCTCTGGGTGCTCTTTTAGAAGGGCACTAACCCCTACTTGAAGACTCCACCCTGACGACTTCATCACTTCCCCCAAAGCCTCACCTCCTAATACCATCATGTAGGGGTTAGGATTTCAGCATATGAAGTTTGGGGAGACACAAGCATTCAGTCCATAGCAACCACCAACAGTACTGTACTGAGAAAAATGTAAAACAGAGCTGTTATATTAAAAAAGAAATTATCTAAATAAAATGCCATTATAATGGAGCTCTACAACCACCAATGCCCTTAGGATAAGTGTATAGGCAGTACATGCATATGTGTGAGTGTGTATATATCCAGTGCTTTTTCTGGGCATTCATGCTTTAGAGCACATAGTAAAGCAATGAGCAGTGTTCACATTCCCAGCTGACTAGAGCTAGTATGTGTCTCTAAACACTGGCTGGTTGTGAAGGCAGAGTGTTATCAGAATGCCCTGATGTCAACAATGTCCTCTCCTGCTTTGCTTCAGGAGGGGTGAACATTTGTTTAACAATCTGACAACATAAAAAGTGAGTCTGCCAAGAGTGGGGTCCATCCGCTCAAAGTCACTTTGCCTCCTCCGGTGCTGGAGGGTCCCTGTGGCTCACTGTCCACAGGCCAGAGAACTCATTGCCAGTACAGATGCCTACCCAAGCTCTTCCCCTGGGATGGACAGCCCCATTCCTAACCTCAGCCCAGAGGGGCATAGCTCTTTGTTTCTAGCATCTTCCAGTAGAGAAGAGCCATTGTTGAGGATTGGTCCATGGAGGTCATTGCCTCCCTTAACTCCTACAGAGTAAGCAAGCACTGAGGCAGTCTTGTACATTAGAGCACAAGGCACCAGTACATGTCTTCAAGGCTGCGCTGCCCTCGAGTGCCATCCCTGTCTATAAAGTTGTGTGGTGTATAAGAAGAGACGGGGTCTAGAGACTGGCATTGGCACACTGTGACTGTGTAGACCTGACTCTGGGCACCGTGTGGGTGCAGAGCTACCATGCCACTCTTACAGAGCTACACTATTATGGGGTATCTTGGCAGGAAATAGTGGCCTGAAGTATTCAGGCACTCCAATGCCTTGGAAACACTATTATGGGATAAATTATAACATAATATAAAAAAGGCAAAGGGAAATGGGGTTTTAAAGGGATTCAATGGGGACTTTGACTTGAAGCCTAGGGACTCCTCTTTTAGGTTATGCCTCATTATAGATTTTTTTAAAAAAACAATGAATTTGGTTTTTCTATTAAAACTGCCTCTGAGTTGACTTTATCAGAAGTCCATATTTTCCTATTTTGAAGAGGTGTGGTGACCACTGGTAAGAACTTAGAGGTATAGTCATCACCAGCTACTCTCAACTAACTACCAGCTAGAATGACTCTGAGTTGCTCTTGGTTAAGACAGAAGCTGAGACATGAATGGTATTCACTGCATAAATGGCAAGAGCTGGCACTAATGGAGCCCTTCCCATGCATCATGCCCTGTGCTGGATGCACCACATGGATTATCACATTCAGTCCCCAGTGCAACTCATGGGACAGGTATTCTCATCCTTCTATTCAGAGGGGAAATTGGTACTCAAGAGAGGCTCACATAGCAGAACCAGACTTGGGGTTCAGGCCCCCTGGCCCCAAAGCCTTGAGTTATGATGGGAAACCCCGCCTCCAAGATGATAGTGAGCAGCTTGGTATAGTGTTTCCTCCTGTGGTGAGCAAGTGCTCCTACGTTATGGTACCAAACCAAGGACAGGCTCCTGATGGACTTGGCAGCTGCAGACATTGACCCTGCCCTTGTGAAACTTATAGACTTATTAGTCTAATGGTAGAGATACAACATCAATGTAAAATAAATACTTACTAGTTACTGTTATTCCGAAAACAATATTGCTTTACTATACCATTATAAGTAGTCTCTTTCTTTTTTATGTCTGCAAATCAAATATATTTCCCTGCATCCTGAGAGATAACAACGTAAGCAGATGGGTATTTGATCAATTTATCCATCATCCACCCATCCACCCAACAAATATTTGGTGATTTTGACTAAATGCAGTATCTGTGCTAAAGATTGAAGGACATTAAAAACCAGACACAGCTTCTTCCCCGAGCCCCTCATGAAGAATCCTGAGGCGAGGAAGCACGAGGAAAGTGCCATGGAAGAGTGAGGGTTTCTAAGAGAATGAGCTCTCACTGGGGAGCTGCGGAAGTATTGATGAACAGGCAGGACTTTGAAAGAGGAGATGGGCTGGTGGCGTGGACACTGCAGATGAGCAAAGGGACCCTCCTGGGGAGGGTTTGGACATGTGGGGAGCGTGGGAATGTTAGCGGAGGGGGAGAGCTGGGCCAGGTTGAAGGGGTAGGGCAGGGCCGGGCCACAGAGGCTGGAGCCCCCAGGCAGGCAGGCAGCTGAGGCTGAATTCAGTAGGCAGTGGGGGCCATCGAGGCTTTGAGAGCAGGGGAGATCCATGACATGGGGTTACTGGGAAAAGGATGCTACTTAGAGTTGGGCCAATCCTGGCTAGAATCCTGGCTTTGTCTTTTTGGTTGTGTCCATGTGGTCAGTTGCTCTTTGAGCCTCAGCTGCCACATCTGTAACCTGGAGGAAAGGGTTCCTGCCTCTCAGTCTTGTTCGGGGGACCCCACCCATGAGTAACCTGGTTAAGACAACTACAGTGGTGCAAGATGCCAGAGGCTGAACTGGGGGCTTGCAGTAGAAATGGTACAAAATGAGAGACAGACCTGAGTCAAGGAAGAACAGATAGAACCTGAAGCCCTAAGGGAGGTGTGGTTGGTGGAGGGTGCGGGGTTGTGGAGCAAGATGTGACCAAAAGGGATGGATTCTGGGCTGCCTACTGGGTGGTTCCCAGCCAAGGAATATAGTCGCTATGGGGCTCCGGGCCTAGGACAGTTTTTCTCTGGAGTCAGGCTTTTCCTTTCAAGCCACAGCAAATTCTTGGAGTCCCTATTTCCATACAGGGTTCTGATGTCTGATGCCAGATTTACAACCTGAGGTGGCAAAGGATTTTCATTTTTCCTTGGGGCTCAAACCACACAGCGTTGCTTGGTTACCTCCAGTGGTTGGCCGAGAAAGCCACCCTTTGTTCTGCTTTGAATGGAAGGCAGGCTGCTGAGCTGCTGCTGACATTTACCCTACCCGAGCTAGCGGGTTTCATCTCTGCCGGCTGTGCTGGTGGGGGCGGGGCTGGGAAGGACAGGCCTCAGGCATGGTTTCCACACTGGGACAGCAGTCCCAGCCTCGGCTTCAAACACTCTTATCCCCGATGGTATTGTTGACAAACGTGCTATGAAAACAGAATTAAGGGGAAAAATTAACTCATGATTGCTGAACTATGATGAGATTGATGCTTTTGAGCACTTCCCCTGGGGAAACCAAGCAGGACTCTCCCAAGGGAAAATGTATCGCAAGGGAAGACAATTAAAAGTTAAAACTAGGCTAATGAATCTGATAAAGGAAGAATTGTTCTGATTATCGATGCTTAGTCTTACAATGGGCCTTTGGACGAATCTGTGAAGAGAAGGCCGTGATGAAAAGACAATGAAATTCATGCTTCTGCACCCTGAATCCGCGTCCGCGCGCCGTGCAAACGCTCTGCGCCTTCACCAGCAGATGTCGCTGTCTACACGCTAAATGCAAACAGCCCCAAAGTTTCCCCACACCTCCCCCCCGTCCCCCCCCTCCCCGCTTCTTATTCTAAAATAAGACAAACTTGTCCACGTTTTTTCATAAAGCCTTACTTATCACGTGGTCATTTTTGTTCTGGAAAAGAATGATATTGTTTATCCCTTTAAAGAACTCTATCTGTAAAGGGAACTGGCTTTTGAGAGACCCACACATTTCATATATTAAGCTATACAGTGAAACTCCATTTACAAAGGAATTGCTGAACACCTGTTATTTGCCTGAAATCGGCTTACGGGACTCGAGGCATCCAAAAACAGCTGGGGAGCTGTCCTTCCTCAAGGGTTTTAAAACCTCTTTTGGAGAGGTGAGACTTATATAATAAAGCAACTTAAAACATTGGAAGTTAAGTACTAAAACTAAAAATGAGTGTCACATTGTTTCAGGAAGATGCGGGGGCGGAGGGCGCCGGAGCAGCTGGAAGGCTTTAGGGAAGGACACCCCAAGATAAAGAGGGTGCATTCACTTGGTTGGCAACGAAAAGGTACTGTGGTGAGTTTTTTTTTGTTTGTTTTGTTTTTCCTGAGAGAATAAAAAGAAAAATAATTATTTTTGGAGAATCCATCTGATGGAATTGTGAAAAATGAAATTGAGGGGAGTGGTGTTATTACAGAATCCAGGAGCAAGAACAGGAACTTCTGCAATGTAACTAGAAGTAAGATTAGCCCTGGAGGCCACCATGTCACCTTATTGACAGATACAGTCGCTGTATCTTCTTATCTTCTCAGTCCAAAATCAAGACACAAATGTTGACACATGGTCAGACAATAAAACAGAAGGTTTGAAATCAGGGCTGTTTCCAGAAACTCTAGGATATACGTACAGATGCTGCAAGTGTATGGAGAAGGGAGTGACTTGAGTCTCATGAACTTGGGGGATATCAATGGTGTGCCATTGATAGAAAGGGAAAAGCTGGCGAGGAAGGTTGGCTTGGATGGAAAGATGTTGAGTGTAGTATGATCCCTGTTGCTGAGACTGACATAGGCCAGGCTGGCGGAGATCTGGAGGCATTGAAGGTCGAGAAGCTGGAAGCCTGACCGGAGTGGGCAGGGCTGGAAACTATTTTTAGGAGCCATTGGGAGGAGAGAGAGAAGGCTCCAGGTTAGAGTAGTCAAGGTTCATGCCTTAAGGAACCAGTTCATTTTATTAAATTACATGTGTTAATATAAATAAGTAATATTCAGGAAAGACAATAACTAGAAACCTGTCCCTGGTGTGATGTGCTCTTAAGCACACAAGTTCCTGGCAACTTTGCATCCTTGCTGCATTCACATCATGGGAATTCGTGGCCATTAGTCTTCAGTCTGCACCCCTTCCGCCCATTCCAGAGTTTCACCATAATTACCTGGGACCCCCAAATGTCCCTCTACCAATTAGCTGCCCATAATACTTGCTCACCCCTTCCAATCTCTGGGAAAGCAACTTATTATCCAATGTGGAAGGTCCTGTTCTGGATACAGTCCATTTCCTGAATCCTGTGACAAAGAGAGAGAGAGAGACACAGACAGACAGACAGACAGAGAGATATGGGGGGAAATGTGGCTGGAAATTCAAAGCAGCCACAACCGTTTCCAAAACACATTGTCCTTCATTTTCCACTGAATCACTCTCTAATCTTGACAAACTTCTAAATAGATCCATGCCTCAGTTTGTGCAACTGCAGAATGGGAAAAACGATGCCTACCTCTCAGGGTGGAGTAAAGATTGTAGGGGCACACAGTTAGTAATCAAACATGTTAACACCAATTATGTGGTTTTCACATTGGGTAGGTGTGAGGAGAGGCCTGGTGTTGGTAGGACCAGAGTGCAAACAACAGAATCCCAGGGTAAATCCTCTTGATTTGGCATAAGTGATGAAAACGAAGATTAAATATCTGACCAGAGATAAGAAATTTATGGGCATGGATGCCACAGCTTTGATCATTTTGCATATGAGCGTGTGGTAAGAGGCAGCATTTCTTTTGTTTAAAACCCTTTGCACTTAATTCGCATTCAGAGAAAGGTTGTGGAATCATCCACGCTCATTGCAAACAAGAAATTGGGATGCCAGCAAAGCCAATGTTGTTGTGAGACTGTTGAGCTATTAATCATAAAACAGCAAAACAGGGCACTTTTTATTTATAGCAACTGTTGCTAAGCAGATAGTAAAGACCCCTTTCAGAGCTTGCATATTTTTTTTTCCCCACAGAAAAGGGCTTGGCTTGTACAATGATTTTTCAGATGAAATAAAAACCTTGCAAGTGCATGAGCCCTGAGTGCTTGTGGTTTTTAGACCAAGGACCTTGGCATCAGCCAGCCCTGCAAGATGGGGCACGTGATATGGAGCAACCCTGTGAAGGGAGGCAAGGGGACTACTGGCTCCTTTTAACGGCACACTGGGTGCATGAAATCTCTTTAGACTGGAAGTGAGTGAGCAGCCCCAGGAAAGCCTAGATGAGCTATTGTGCCTTCCTTGGCTTCCCAGGTCACATCCTGTTGTGCTGGTCAGGGCTAGGGGGCCTGTCTGTGGCCATTACTCACTCAGACTTCCCTTCCCCAGCCCCTCTAGAGACAGATGCTACCTGCTAGGAAGCGTGTGGGAGGCATCGGCCCACAGAGGGCCCCTGTGCTCAGTGGCTGCGAGGATCATCTCCAGGCTGTTTTCAAAGCTCGGGAGCTGAGCTTCTGCAGTTTCTGGACAAAGCAGGCACTTAAACATTGGTGGAATTCATGAATGGCTTCATGCATGTATTTGGACCTGTATTCTAGCCAATGGAAGATGTGGTAGACAGAAAAATAGCCTCCCAAAAGATAACCACATCCTAACCCCTGGAACCCATACATGTTACCTTTACTTGGAAAAAGGGTCTTTGCAGATGTGATTAAATTAAGGATCTTGAGATAGGGAGATCATTCTGGATTATCCAGTAGACCCTAAATGCAATCACATGTATCCCTGTAAGAGGGAAGCAGAGGGAGATTTAACTGCAGACAGAAGAGGAGAAGGTGATATGAAGATGGATGGAGACTGCTGTAGACTGAATGTTTGTGTCCCCCGGAAATTCATATGTGGAAACCTAACCCCAATGTGATGGTATTAGGAAGTGGGATCTTTGGGGTGTGATTAGGTCATGAGGGCAAAATCCTCAAGAATAGGATTAGTGTCCATTTTAAAGAGGCTCCAGAGAGGTCCCTTACCCCTCAACCACGTGAAGACACAGCAAAAAGACGACTGTCTGTGAACTAGGTAACAGGCCCTCACCAGACACTGAATCTGCCGGCACTTTGATCTAGGACTTCTCAGCCTCCGGAACTGTGAGGAATAAATTTCTGTTGTTTACAAGCCACCCAGTCTATGGTGTTTTCTTATAGCAGCCCAGACAGACTAAGACACAAAGTTTGGAGTAATGCAGCCCCAAGCCAAGGATCTCCAAAGTCACCCAAACTGGAAGAGGCAAGGAATGGATTCTCCCCCGAGTCTCTGGAGGGAGTGTGGCATGCTGACACCTTGATTTCAGTCCAGTGAAACTGATTTCATACTTCTGGCCTTCAGAACTATAAGGAGTAAATTTCTGTTGTTGTAAGCCACCAAGTGTGTGGTAATTTGTTAGAACCACCACAGGACACTAATACAGAAAATAGAGTCATTTCTTCCTCAACCAAACTCCAAACAACCAAACTCTACCATGCTCCTAAAATTTCAGAATAACTAGCATGAGATACTTTTGTCCTACACAGTTGTTACTGGGGTCATGTTACTGGGGTGAAGAGAATCTTTTAAAATAATTTTTAAAATTATTATTGTAAAATTATTGTAAAAGTAAAACACATTTAGGGTAGAACAAAGAAGCCAAACATTGTACTAATGTATAAAATTAAGTGTGCCCTCCACTCCAGATTCCCTGAGGTCAGTCCTCTAAACTGCTGCTTCAAATTATTATGAAAAGAAGTATATTTACATCCCCCCGTTCATATACAAACTGGATCATTCATTCACACCACACAGTTCCTTTTTTGTTCATTTGAAAATGTATCTTGGGAGATCTTTTCATGTTAGCACTTAGATATTTCCTCATTCTTTTTCAACAATTGTGTAAACATTTTATTGTATGGATATCTCACAATTTATTTAATCAATACAAAATGAGAAGTTATTAAGGAAAATGAAATATGCTTTTGCTTTGACAAGGACAGTATGCCTTTAAGCTGTAGTTATAAGATGATAGAATATTTTTCTTTCCCTAAATCACAGTGAAGGTTTGTGATTGCCCTTAAAAGGTAGTGTGATTGACGAAGAGGTGTGGGTTCTGCACAGTAACCCTAGGATTGTAGGAGAAGTTTGGGATCCTCCAAGTAATAATATTCATCCTATAGTTCACCTGCAAACTGTTGGGCACAGCCCAGGAGCATAGAATGCTCTGAAACACACCGGCTGAATGAAGGAATGAATCAACACACTGCTATTGGGTTTATCTGGGACCTTACTCAAGGTCTCAGTGCTAGTAAGTGGCAGAGCCAAGATGTTAACCCTGATCAGCTGACACCTGAGCCCATCCACACTCTTACCTAGTAAAGGCAAATACTTCGGCTATCCATTGCTGCATTATAAGCCACCCAAAAATCAGTGGCTTAAAACAACAACAATCATGTATTTGCTCATGATTTTGAAATTTTGGCAGTACATGGTGGGGACAGCTCATCTTTGCTCCATGTAATGTCTGCTTGTATTGAAGTGTCCAAGATGGATTATTTTACTCAAGTATCTGGTTCCTTAGCTGGGTGGTTGAACACAGGGGCTGGCAAGACATCTCTTTGTCCATATGGCCTCTCCATGTGACTAGCTTGGGCTTTCTTACAGTATGCTGGTCTCAAGCCAGCTGGCCTTCTCACGTGGCAGCTGGCTTCTCCCAGAGCACAAAAGCAGAAATTGCCATTCTTTCTTAATTTCCAAACTTGAAAATTCAAAAATATCACTTCTGCTGCCTTCTTTGGTCAAAGCAATCACAAGGCCAGGTCAGATTCAAGGGGAGAGGAATCAAACAAACAATGAACAATTCTGCCTCTTGTTGAGGAAGAGTCAAGGTCATATTGCAAAAGAGAATGGGGGATTGGAGATATTGTTGTGGAAATCTTTGGAAACACACTCTACAACAGGCAATTAGACACACACATGCACAGCTATCATAGGAGAAGAAAGATGTGTCATAAAGGGATGGTTTGTGAGACTGACAGATTACTTCCAGTTTGCAGAATGAAAAGCAGAGATTCATGGAGGATGCAGTTGAGTTGGCATTGGTGAGTAGGTAGAATTAAAAATTTGCATGTGAGAAGAAAGTGGCTTAGGAGCACAGTGTGAGCAAAGACCTGAGGTGGGAGGGTGGGGTGTGTGTGTGTGTGTGTGTGTGTGTGTGTGTGATCAAATGTGGAGCACAGGTGACCGATGAGACTGGCTTTCTTTGGCACCCAGGAGAACAGGCGCATGTTAGCTCCCAGGGTATTGCAAATATGGGCAGAGATGAAGATGACTTCCCACTCTCTGGCTACATGGGCACGTGGGAACAGCATCCTCTTCGAGGACTGTTGCCAGGCAGAGGCACATGTTTGTGCACCTACGCATTGCCATTGACCCCAAGATGAGAGCCAAGTGGGCCGTTTTCTTCTTGCTTCTCTCACCCTGAGAGAGAAGTGCCCTCCGGAGCCCTTGGCGCTGCACCTGTGGAGCCAGCACAGCTGGGAATGGCAGCACCGAGGTAATTATGGGAAGAATATGCTAATAAGCAGATGCCCGTGATTAACTTGCCTTTTCTGTTGCCTGTCAAATCCAAGCTGCATTTGTTGGAAAAGATAATTTAATTCGAATCAGATGCCTGCAGTAAATATTTTATTCAGAGCCATACATGACAATAGAGGAAGTTGACTCACAGTCAAACCTTCAAATTCCCACCTTTGTATGAGGCCTCGGCCAGACTCAAGGCTTGAGCCTGGAGTCTGCTCCAGTGAGCTTCTTGTTGGACAATCAAGGACTGTGGCGCACGTGGTGTTATTAGCTTATTAATGCTAGTGTACTATGGTGATGGTATGTGTCCCCTAAGAGTGGACAAAGCTTGACTTGGAAATTGTGGACTAAGTACCCCAGCCTCTCTGCATGTCCCCCTTGCACAGCCTGTTGCTTTCTGCACATCCTGCTGCTCTGAGGGGATCCTGGCTCTGCTCTGCTCCCTCATGGAGGCTGTGCCCACGCGCCATCATCACGCTTGACCTCGATGCATGGACATGTGCGTCTGACTCTCGCCTGGATGTTGCCGACTTGCTCTGGAAGTGACTCTCATGATGGTGACTTAGGCGTGGTAAATGCCCCAAAGCCTATTAGATTCCTTTTCCTCATGTGATGCATTAGCCCTGATACATCTTATAGACTGGGAATGTGAAGCCTGCTTAGGAGGCAAACGGCTGTTTTTATTTTTTTTGGTGGGGGGGAGGGGGCTTCAAAAGGTAGTTTTCTTTAATAACTTTATATCACAACTTCCCCCTAATACTCCAAGTCTGTTGCCATCCCCACATCATCATTGATCTCCCTTCAGGCCTGGGATCCCGGGGAGGGACGAGTAACTTCTTGTTGCAATGGAGAAAGAAGGCCCAGAGAGGGACATATACACGGGGGACCCAACCTACCAGACACAGAACAGGATGTGGCCATGTCCACTTCAAATCTCAGAAGCTCCTTGTTCTCTAGAAATGTTGGAGTCAGAGCTTTCTTCAACATACCTAAGAGATAGACCACTCCTGTTCTCCATTTTCGTTTATAATTAGGTACATCAAACACAAAGCTTCTGCACCGGCAAAGGAATCAACAGAGTGAAAAGGCTACCTACAGTTTGGGAGAAAATATTTGCAAACTATATATCTGATATGGGGTTAATTTCTAAAATATATAAGGAGCTCGTAAAACTCAAGAGCAAAAAAACAAATAACCTGGTTAAAAAATGAGCCAAAGCCTTGAATAGACATTTCTCTTAGCTTTGCCTCCATCCACAGAGAAAGCCTCCTTAAAAAGAAAGCACAGCAATCCCCCTGGGGGATGAATGTGCTGGGAGGCCAGAGCTGTCTTGTGGTGAAATACAGGAGCTGTGACCAGAGACCAGCCGGCTGGCTTGGGAAAGCACCCACCTGGCACTGAGTGCAGCGTGACATGGGGGAGACTTCAGGAGTGGGGAGCTCGAGCTTCGCATGGGGAAGGGAGTTGTTGGTGCCTGAGGGCATCATGAATACAGCAGTTTGCCTGTGAGTGAGGACAGTGCTCTGAGTCTCTGGTTTACTACAGGCTACACATTCTGCCTTCAAGGTCATGCAGGAGTGTGGGGAGCCAGCTACTAAATGTCAGATGGGAAAACACTGTCCCTGTAGTATTTTTGAACTGTTTGAACACTGGCATAAGGTGAGCAAAGCCCTTAACTGACAAGGATTCCCTCCCTGACCAATCTTTAGTGAGGTTCCTCTGAGCCCCTTTTTTGACTAACCTCTTCCTGGGTTCTGTCTTTGGTCTGTCTAGCAAGAAATCCTGTTATCAGTTTACCTACCATTGATATCTAAACAAGTTCCTCTTCCCTCCCCTGCCTGACACCTAGCCAAGTTCCTCTTATTAGTCTGCCATCCCCGTCTTCACTCTGCTCTTAGGCTATAAATTCCCACTTATCCCTGTTGTATCTGGAGTTGAGTTCAAGCTCTCTCTCCATGGCAATAGTCTTAACAAGTGTCAGAATAATTTCTCTTTAACATGGCCCAGGGCCTTACACTGTAGAGGCACCATTAATATAATTCCTTTCTCCCTTCAGTTGAATTTATTATTTTCCCCTCTGCCCCCTGCCCTTGCTCATCTCCAGAAGGTGCATTTTAAAGTCATAGTACATTAAATGGAAATACATATGACCTGACTAGGGAGGATCTCTGTGTGCCTTTCTTGTCCGTCTCAGAGGCATTCGATTGTAACGCAAGCTGGAGTGTTTTTATGGGATGGTCTCTCCTTCCTTGAACATGGTTGCTCTTCAATGTGGAGAGCACCATGCAGTCTGTGGAAATCATTAAAATAGACTGGGTGGTTAGGTGATATTGCTGCCTGTCAACCTTCTGAATTAGGACCTGGCATTCAAACACTAGCTGGAATATGTCACTCTCGGTATTTTCTCTTCAAAATTCACCAACATTGTCTGAGTCCACTCTTCACATTCAATGTATCAAGACCTTATACATTGTAAGATGTAGCAAGTTATTGGATGAAAAATTGGGAACATATCGCTTTGACTTATGACAATTCATTTCACAGCCAGATGAATGAGTTTACTATCAGGAATTGTAGTTAATGGGCTTCATCAAAGTTACTGGTTAATGGGCAAAAGATCATCAGAACAGAAAAAACTTTGTCCCAAGCATGTTATTTTATTTACGAGGTAGTCACTGAACTTCAAGTCAGACATAGGAATATCATGCATTAAAGAAAAAATATTTCTGATTTTCTCTTCTGAAATTGGTTGCCAGTATGAGAATGACAGGCAATACATCCAGTATTCCCCTACTGCTGAGTGCCCATGCTCAACTGCATTTAGGTTTTGAGGGAGGCCTACTTTGCGGTGCAGGGTGTGGAACAGCCCTATGTTGGAGTTACTGTTAAAAGGTGAATATAGTCCTAGCCAGAGACAGTTTGGGTTTACACCACTGTTGCAGAATTTTTACTGAGAGTGCCTCTTTCACCCTCAAAGATATCCTGTATTGGCTTATTTTAAAGCATAGAGTCACTCTAATTATAGCATGGTGATAAAGATGAGGTTTACTTCATTGTATAGGGTCCTTTTCATGAGGATTCAGGAAAATTTTTTCTCTTTTCTTAATCCTTAACATCAAGGATGTTTGTAATACTTCTTTTCTTTTTATTTCAAAATATTAAGGGGATACAAATGTTTTTGGCTACATGGATCACTTTTGTGAAGCTTGAGTCACAGCTATAGCAGAGCCCATCATCCAAACAGTGATCATTACACCTGTTAGGTAGGTTTTTGCCCCTCCCCTTTTCCTCCCCTCCCCTGCTTGATTTCCACTGAGTTTTACTTGCATCTGTGTACATGTGTGCTGATCAGTTAGTTCCAGTTTAATAGAGAGTACATGTAGTGTTTGTTTTTCCATTCTTTAGATACTTCACTTAGGAGAATGGTCTCCAGTTCCATCCAAATTGTTGCAAAAGGCATTAATTCATCTTTTTTTATGGCTGAGTAATACTCCATGGTATACATATACCACATTGTGTTAGTGCACTCATGAATGGATGGACATTTGGGTTGATTACACATCTTTGCATTTGTGATCTATGAGGCAATAAACATTCAAGTGCAGGTGTCTTTTTGATAGAAACATTTCTTTTCCTCTGGCTAGATACCCAGTAGTGGGATTGCTGGATCGAATGGTAGGGCTACTTTTAGTTCTTTGAGGAAATCTCCATACTGTTTTCCATAGAGGTTGTACTAATTTGCAGTCCCACCAACAGTGTATAAGTGTTCTTTTCCCTCTGCATCCGTGACAGAATCTATTGTTTTTGTACTTTTTAATAAAAGCCATCCTAACAGGGGTAAGGTGATATCTCATTGTGGTTTTAACTTGCATTTCCCTGATGATTAGTGACATTGAGCATTTTTTATATGTTTATTGGCCATTTGTCTATCTCCTTTTGAAAAGCTTCTATTCATGTCTTTTGCCCACTTTTTAATGGGGTTGTGTGTTTTTTTCTTTCTGATTTACTTGAGTTCTTTGTAGATTCTGGTTATTAACCCTTTATCAGGTTTATAGCTTGCAAATATTTTCTCCCATGCTGTAGATTGTCTGTTTGCTCTGTTGATTGTTTCCTTAGCTGTGCAGAAGCTTTTTAGCTTCATCGAATCCCATTTATTTATTTTTGTTGTTGCTGTGATTGCCATTGGCATCTTCTTCATAAATTCTTTGCCTAGGCCGATATCTAGAAGAGTTTTTCCTACCTTTTTCTCTAGAATTCTTATGGTTTCATGCCTTACATTTAAGCTTTTTATCCATCTTGAATTAATTTTTGTGAGTGGTAAGAGATAGGGGTCCTGTTTCATTCTTCTGCATGTGGCTATCCAGTGTTCCCAGCACCATTTACTGAATAGGGCTTCTTTTCCCCAGTATATGTTGTTGTCTCCTTTGTCAAAGATCAGTTGGCTCTAGGTAGGTAGTTTTATATCTGGGTTCTCTATTTCGTTCCATTGATCTATGTCTCCATTTTTATACCAATACTATGCTGTTTTGATTACTACAGCCACGTAGTATGGTTTGAAGTCTGGTAATGTGATGCCTCCAGATTTGTTCTTTTTGTTTAGGATTGCTTTGGCTACTCAGCTTTTTTCTGGTTCCAAATGAAGCATAGAGTTATTTTTTCTAGATCTGTGAAGTATGATGTTGGTATTTTGATGTGGATTGCATTGAATATGTAAATCACTTTGGGTAGTTCGGACATTTTAGCAATGTTGATTCTGCCTATCCATGAGCATGATATGTTTTTCCATTTGTTTATGTCCTCTGCAATTTCTTTCCTCAGTGTTTCTTAGTTCTCCTTGTAGAGATCTTTCACTTCCTTGGTTAAGTATATTCCTAGGTATTTTATTGTAACACTTCTTATTAACAATATTGTTACTATTTTGGGAACAAAGTGATTCACATATAGACAAAATTTCTATTTTTGCATTGAGTTTATGAGAAACTCAGGACCATCTCTAGTAATTCTCCAGGTCTACCTGCATGCATTTTTATATTGCCTCACTCCATTTGCTCCAAATTCTTGACTTTTTGCTTATAGCATTGTTCTTAATTTTTAAGATTCCCTTGAACCAACTTTGGAACAAGACAATTGTAAATCAATTAGAAAGGTTGAAATGCACAGCACTCTGTGTAGCATTCTGAAAACGCTGTTCCATTCTGCTCTTAGAGTCACCATAAGCTGCCACATTTCCAAACTGTTTTTTTTTTTTTTAAATCAGTGTTCATCGTTTCTGAGGTCAACACTAGATTTCTGCTTCCAGGAAGATGGATATAGTTTCTCCTCTATTTCTCCTACTGAGTAAAAATGAAATCCCTGGACATTATATATAAAACTTATATAAGAAGACTGTTAAAGGTGGAGAGAAGAAGGTAGACCAGCTGGGTAGACCTTGGGACACAAAGAACAACATGCTGGTGAATTTCTAGGTTTTTCTTTTTGCCTCATATGTCCCAGAATTAGAGCTGAAGAGGTCAGCAACCTAGAAACTCAAAAAAAAAAAAAAATTTCCTCCCACCCGAAATACTTCTCTCTTAACAAAAGGACTGCAAAAGAAGCAGCTTAGCAAGACAGAAACCTATCAGATAGTTACTGCTCTATTCCACACAAACACCACAGAAAAACTGCCACCATTAACCATTCCAACAAAGTCCAAGTGGGAGACTGGACTTCCATCTTCACAAGGCTGTAGTGAGGTACTTCAACACCCACACTGTGGTGGTGTAAGTAAAGGCCATGCTGGGAATGGAGACTTCATCCCCCAGGTGGTAATTTGAGCACCCCTCCAGGTGTCAGTGAAGATGACATGAGGAGCAGTAATGAGGTACTCCTACACTTCCCAACCAGGAATATATAAGTGGAAGCATCTTAGTAAGGAGCTCAGATTCCCAACCCTGCCCAGCAGTAACAAGGAGTTGTCCCCTCCTCAGTTGTCAAAGTCGGCTAAGTAGGGAACTTGAACTTCTACCAACACCTGGCGTTAATGAGATGGTGCCTCACCCATTGTTCTGCCAGAGTGGTATTAAAGAAGCCATCTAAAAGAGAAAGTTTAAATAAGATCTGAAGTCTCATAACATAATAACTAAAGTATCCAAATTCCAATTAAAAATAACTAATCAGACCAAGAACCAGGAAGATCTCATAATGGGTGAAAAGATAATAAATAGATGCTAATACCAAGATGACAATGAAGAGATGTTAAAATTATCTGAAAAAGATTTTAAAGCAGTCGTCATAAAAATGTTTCAGTGAACAATTATGAGCAGTCTGGGAACAAATGAAAAAAAAAAAAAGAAGGCCTCAGCAAAGAAACAGAAGCCAAATTAAAATTTTGGAACTGACAAATATAATAAATGAAATAAAACAATAGATCAGCCCAGCAACAGAAAGGAGCAGAAAGAGGATAGAATCAGGGACTTGAAGATAGAAAAGAAATTACTCAATCTGAAAAAGAATATAAACTGGGGGAAAGAAAGAATAGAGTTTCAGGGACCTATGGAACTATATGATGAAATCTAACATTATGGTTTTTGGAGTTCCAGAGGAGAGATGAGGGCAGGGCTGAAAAAGTAATCGAAGAAATAATGGCTGAAAACTTTCAAAATCTGGCAAGAGACATAACCTACACATTCAAGAAGCTGGGAGAATCCCCAAAAGAATAAACTCAAAGAAATCCACACAAAGACACATTACGTAAACAATAGAAACTATGTAGAAAGAAATCTTGAAAACAGCAACAGAGAAATGACACCTTACTTACAGCAGAAAAGCAATTTAAATGACAGCAGATTTCTCGTTAGAAATCATAGAGGCCAGAGGAAGTATCACAATATTTTTCAAGGCTGACAGAGAATTTCTGTCAACCCATAATCCTATATCCAGTGAAAATATGCTGCAGGAATGAAGAGGAAGTAAAAACATTCTCAGATGAATAAAACTGAGTATTTGCCCCCAGCAGAGCTCCCCTAACATAGTAGATAAAATGGAAGAAAGACAATGAAAGAAGAAATTTCTTCTTGGAAAGAAATTTGGAATATCAGGAAGGAAGAAACAACACAGGCAAAAATATAGGCAACTACAATATAGACCTTCTTCTTCTTGTTTTTTCTAAGTTATATTTAATGGTCAAGGCAAAAATTATAGCACTGTCTGATGTGATTCCTAGTTATGTATGTATATTTTAAATGGAGGTGGGCATATGGGCGTAAAGGAAGGAAAGTTTTCGCCATTTCATGTAAACTGGTAAAATATCAACACTAGTGACTGTGATAAGTTATGTGTATATAATGTAACACCTAGAGCAACCATTAAAAAAAATTATACAAAGAGATGCACTGAAAAACACTATAGATGTTGTGAAATTCTAAAAAAATGTTCAATAACTCACAGAAGGACAGAAAAAGAAAACAAAAGACAGAAAGCAGAGAGAACAAACAGAAAAAAAAGGAATTAAATGGCATATTTAAACCTAATATATCAATAATTACATTAAATATGAGTGGTTTAAGCATACCAATTCAAAGGCAGAGATTGGCAGAGTAGATTAACACAATAACTGCTGTGTGAGTTGTATTTAACTCACACTAGTTTTGAGCCTGGGGCCTCATGAAGCATACGTAACCCACAGGTCTCTTCACCTTGGGAGCCACAAGAACTATTTTTCAAGTTGCATGTAACTCACACACATAAAACAATAAAAAATAACAAATTTTTCATTAAATTAGAAAGGATAATTTTGTTTTTGAAGTTTTTATTCTATTTTCATAATAAAACACTGTGGCCCCAGGAAAAAAATTTTTTTTTCTGGTGTGGCAATCAATGTGTTAAAACAACTATGACCCACCTCTATGCTGTATACAAAAAACTCATTTCAAATATATAATAATATAGGCAGGTTGAAAGTAAAAGGATGAAATAAGATATATCATGAGAAAAATAATGAAAGAAAAGCAAGAATGGCTATACTTTAATATTAGATAAAGTAGACTTCAGAGCAAAGAAAATTACCAAGGACAGAGAAGGACATTAAACGATAAAAGTTTCAATCCGCCATGAAGACAGCAATCCTAACACCAAACAACATAGCTGCAAAGTATGTAAAGCAAAAAGTGGTACTGAAAGGAGTAGTAGAAAAATCCACACTTATATTTAGAAGGATCAACACTTCTTTTTCAACAGTCAATACAACTAGACAGAAAATCAGGTAAGATGTAAGAGAACTCAACAACATCATCAACAAACAGGATATAGAAGGTGCTTATATTATAGAACATTGCACCCAACAAAGCAGAATCTACCTTCTTTTCAAGTGTCAATGGAACATACACCAAGATAGACTATATCCTATGCCATAAAATAAACCTCGATACATTGGAAAAAACTGAAATTATACAGAATGTATTTTCCAACTACAAAGGAATCAAACTAGAAAAATGGCAGGAAAATCTCTAGACACTTGGAAACTAAACAACACACTCCTTAATAATTCCTGGATTGAAAAAGTAGCCTCAGGGAAAATTTTAAAAATACATCAAACTAAATGGAAATGAAAAAATACAACATATCAACATTCATGGGACTCATCTATAACAGCATTGACAGAGAAATTTATAGTACTAAGAAATTAGAAAAAAAGAACAAAATAAGCCCAAACAGAAAGAAGAAAAGAATAAAAATAAGAGCAGAGATAAATGAAATTGAAAACAGAAGCACAATAGAGGAAATCAGTGAAACAAAGATCTGGTTCTATAAAAAAATCAACAAAATTAACAAACTTCTACCAAGACTGACAAAGAAAAAAGAGAGAAGATACAAATCACCAACATCAGGAATAAAACGGGATACCACTACAGATCCTGCAGACATCAAAAAGGAATATTATAAATGTGGAAGGGTAAATAAAGAAATACTATGAATAACTCTACAGATGAATTTGACAAATTACATAAAATGGACCAATTACTCAAAAAACTGCCACTACTATTAAGGTAATTGAATTCTTAATTTAAAAATTCCCATAAAGAAAAACCCAGACCCAGATATTTTCACTGGAAAACTCTACCCAACATTTAAAAAATAAGTAACAGCAATTCCACACAATCTTTTCCAGAAAATAAAGGAGGAGGGAAGACTCCTGAATTATTTTATGAAGCTAGAATTATCCTGATATCAAATCCAGAAAAGGCAGGATAAAAACAAAAACAAAAAACACCTTAGAGTAGCAATATATGGAAAGCATAATATACCATTACTCAGTGGAGTTTATTCCAGGGATGCATGGCTGGTTCATTATTTGAAAATCAGTCAGTGTAATCCACATATTAACAGGCTGAAGAAAAAAATCACATGATCATATCATTTGATGGAGACAGAGCACTTGACAAAATTCAATATTCGTTGATGATAAAATTCAGAAATATAGGAACAGAGAGGAACATTATCAATTTGATAAAGACCATCCACAAGGTCCTTTTGTGGTTCATAAGCATGATGATTGGGTTTCCAAGATAATGTGTGAGATGCATCTCCCTCAAACCTTGTTATGATGTTGGCACATTACCTATCTTACATGGAAAAAATAAAAGTACCCTACAGCGAACCTTATATATAATGACAAAAGACCAAATACTTTCTCCCTAAGACTAGGAACAATGTAAAGTTATCCTCTCTCTTCATTTATATTCAACATAATGCTGGAAGTAGTAGCTGGTACAATAAGGCAAGAAAATGAAATAAAGAGTGTGCAGATTAGAAAGAAAGAAATAAGACTGTTCTGATTTACCAATGACATGATGGTTTACATAGAAAATCCCCATGTATACACACACACAAAAATCCCCCAGAAGTAATAAGTGAATTCACCAAGGTCACAGGATACAAAATCAACATGTTAAAATAAATTACATTTCCATATACTAACAATGAGCACGTGAACAGTACTATTTACAATCTTTTAAAAAAATGAAGTACTTAGTTGTAAATTTAACAAAACTTATACAGGATTTTTATTCTGAAAACTACAAAAGGCCAATGAAAAGAATCAGAGAAAATATCAATAAATGCAACAACATACCATGTTCATTGAATAGAGAGTTGACATAAAGATGTCAGTTCTACTCAAATTGATATACAGGTTTAACACAACACCTGTCAAAATCCCAGCAAGATTTTTTTGTATATATAGACAAAATTATTTTAAAATTTATATGAAATATCAGGGGAACTAGACTAGCTAAAACATTTTTAAAAAGAAGAATAAAGTGGGTAGAATCAGTATATCCAACTTCAAGACTCATCATATAGCTATAGTAATCAACACTGTATAGTATTGGTAGAAGGATAAACATGTAGGTTAATGGGACAGAATAGAGAAGCCAGAAATACAGCCAATTCTTTTGATAAAGTCACAAAAGCAATTCAATGGAAGAATGATGTTGTTTTCAACAAATGGCTAAAGAAATTGAACATTCATAGGCAAAAAAATGAACTTTAAGTTTCATACATTACCTTAAAACAAACTCAAAATGGAACATGGATTTAAAGATAAAACATAAATCTATAAAACTTTTAGAAAAAAAATAGGAGAAAATATTTGGGATCTAAGGCTAGGCAAAGAATTCTTAGACTTGACACCAAAGCAAGATCCATAAAAGAAAAAGTTCATAAGCTAGACTTCATCAAATTTAAAGCCTGTTTCTTTCCTGTGAAAGACTTTGTTAAGAGAATGAAAAGACAAGCTACAGACTTGGAGAAAACATTTTCAAACCACATATCTGACAAAGGACTGATATCTAAAACAGATAAAGAACTCTTAAAACTCAACAGAAAATAGCAACAACAATCCAATACGGAAATGCAAAAAAGATAAAGGAACATTTCACCGAGGATATTCAGATGACAGATAGTGTATGAAAAGATGTTCAATGTCATTAGCCATTAGGAAATGCATACTAAAACTACAATGAAATATCATTACACACTTATCAAAATGGCTAAACGAAATGAAAAAAAGTAAAATGCCAAATGCTGGTGAGGATGCAAGGATGCAAAGAAACTGGATCTCTCATATATTGTTTGTGGCTATGTAAAATAGTACAGCCTCTAAAGAAAACATTTTGGCAGTTTCTTCAAAAACTAAACATGTAGCTACCATAACACTCAGCTATTACACTCCTGAACATTTATCCAAGAAAAATGAAAACCTGTACACAAATGTTTATAGCAGCTTTATTTGTAATAGTCAAAAACTGAAAACAATTCAGATGTCCTTCAACAGGTGAATGGTTAAACTGACTGTGGTATATCCATGCCATGGAATACTACTGTGCAATAAAAAAGAACAAACTGTTGATATACTGAAAAAACTGGACAAATCTCCAGAGATAATTCACTCAGAAAATTATGCTGAGTGAAAAAGGCCAATCACAAAAGGATACATACCATATAATGTCATTTATATAACATTCTTGAAATGCAAAATTATAGAAATTGAGAAGAGATTGTTTGCCAGGAGTTAAAGAGAGGGTATAGGTGGGAGGAAAGTGTCTGTTGCAGTAAAAGGTCAGCATGGAGGATCCTTGTGGTGATGCAAATGTTCTGTATCTTGACTGGATCGATGCCAATATTCTGGCTGTGATATTGTACTGCAGTTTTAAGAAACTGCCATACTTTTTCTTTTTCATAGTAGCTGTACTATTTTTCATTCCCACCAGCAATACACAAAGGTTCCAATTTCTCCACATCCTTGCCAACTTCTGGGGTATTGTTTGTTTGTGGGGTTTTTTTTGTGTTTTGTTTTGTTTTGTTTTGTTTTTTATAATTGGCATCCTAATGGGTCTGAAGTGGTTATACTGAGGCTTTGCAAGATGATACAATCATTAGGGGCAACTGGGGAAGTGGTATACAGGATCTCTCTGTATTCTTTCATAACAACCGCATGCGAATTTATAATTATCGCAAAATAAAAAGTTTGATTAAAAAATGACATGCTTATTGTCAAAATGAGACAGTAATGTAAACGTAAAGGAGAAAATAAAAATCACCCATAATCCCACCACTGAGAGGAGGCAGCCTTTGGTGGCTTTGGAGACAAAAGTCTTAGGTATAATTTGTTACCCCATCACGTTTTAGCTTTGTTAGCCTCTGTTTTCTTATCTATAAAATGGGAATGTTATTGTCAAGAATTGTAAGGGGTCTAACAATTTACTGCAATTGCTAGCTCACAAATTAGTCTGCTACGGTTTCATGAATGCTGAAAGACGTGATTCCTGGGCCAGAGGCAAAGGCCATCACCACTCATAGCAACAGCAGTACCCACAGTGCCAAGCCCACTTCCCCGGGGCCAACACAAAGAAGGCAAGGCAATGACTCTACATCCAGTGGTTTGAGTTACAGTGGAGGAGTTTAGGGAACTTAAAATTTTTATATCAGGCAGTAAGCTTGCCTGACCTTTGCCCCGGAGGGAGACATTTTTATTATCCTGGACAGTAAATCCGATTACCCTGTCTCCATCTTCCAAGGCTATGTATAAACATCCTTGAAAGGAGAGTTCCCAACAAAGAGATTCAGCCCCTTTGATTTCAAACTATGCAGAAACCCAAGAGACACCTGGGGAATTGTCTGCCAACTATTATATACTTCAAAATGTGAGGTGGTTGTTTGTTTTCTTTCGGGAGAGGACAGAGTAAAGGCTTCGAGGGTAAAGGCTTAGCACAGTGCCTGGAATATAGTAAGTACTGAATTAAAGTTAGTTTCCATCTTTTAAAAAAATTTTGCAATCGCAGAAGTCTCTTCCAATCAGCTGGTGGTGTCGTATATCTTTCCACCTATACTCTCCAACAAATTTCAGTGATCTCTGGCCTTTGAATTGCTTTTCCTTCCTTTTTTGTTCTTGTTTGCCAAGGAAACAAGAAGTTCCAGAAAACAGCTGTAAAGGATGTTAAGAAGCTCTGTGCTGCCAGTTTCATTTCCCAGGATAAAGTTGATGAAATTATCTATGGGTCTAACAGCTTTTCAGATTATGGAAGATGAAATTCTATGTACTTGGGCCAGTAATAGCTTTAAAAACTTTCTATTCCCGAGTTGCTTCCTAGTTTATTTTTGGCCTCAATCTTATTTTAGAAGTATAGATTTAAGTATTTTTGAAAATGGAATGAAAAAAGAGGTGGGACTTGCTTGTGAGAAAAAGTAGGGGGTTTGGTGGGAAATGGGCTTGGAGCAGAAATTCCTCTTTCACTCCATCACATTTCAGTGTGTAGCTGTGGCCAGGGGACCACATAGGAAAGACTGAAGGATGTTACTAAAAACCTTCACTTGTAAAAAATATTTCTTTTCCAACTCAGGCTTTTCAACTCTGTATGTACGAGCAGAGACTTAGGACATTGGACAGGAAAATACCAGCAACTTACCAGGATCTCAGTTCTTGGGAAAATCTAGTGAAGATTTATTTTAAAAATTTCTGTCCATGGAAATGATTTCTGATATACTTTGTGCTTCTTTCAACTTAAGGTCCAGGTAGAAGAGAAGGTAAAAATAATATTCTTAGCTTTTTATCAGAACAAACCCCTTCAGGTCCCAGTCTAGTCTCTCATCCACTTTTTCCCTAAGCTGGCATAACACCTCGTGCTTCTGTTAACTCCAGAGGGGCAATATTTTCGGTTGGTTATAGTTTTCTTACAGTAGAGAGTAGAAATACAGAGGGAATGATGTTCTCTTGGAATCAAGAAATTTTATAGACCATCTCCATAAGTAATTAATTGAAAAGAGGCTTTTAAAAAGTCCTCTACTGAACTTTATGCATAAAACTGCATGAGCTGCTGTAGGAGAAACAGAAACAGCCACAATCTCGACATTTTAGAAACCGGTACTCTAATGGGGAGCAAAAGAAACAGGTAGAATTCAGTCAGACAGACCAGGGTGAATCAGGGAGACCCAGGGGGGTGGCAGACAAGAGGTTCTGAGGGAGACCACCAGAGACGAGGACGCTACCAGAGGGATTAAATCCATCCTAAATCTGAAAATGCTTAAAAAGTAACTGGACAGATCAGAGCAGACTGCAGGAAAGGAATTTCAAAGTATCTGCCATTTACTGGGCCAAGCAAATGATTTAAAGGGATAGACTCAGTTTGATGGAGCACGTATGATTTATGGCTCTCGTCCCCAACCCCCTGGCCTGTTAGGGACTGGGCCACAGAGCTCCCCCACTACCCCCCCACTCAACACCCTCTGCCCCGGTCTGTGGAAGAATTGTCTTCCATGAAACTGGTCCCTGATGCCAAAAAGACAGGGACCACTGACTTAAGGGATAGTCTTCCAAATGCATAACTTCTGGGGGAAAGAGTAAAAGAAATAGAAAAGGAAGAAGCATGTTTTGGCAACTGGGTAGCGAATGGGAAAAGAGGTAAAAGGTGAAAATTTAGGTTCTTCAAGACAAAAGCACCACAAAATCCGAGGACTTACAAACCCTCCACCACCACTGAAACAGAGAAGCAAAGAAACAAAAACAAAAATCCTGTTAAAATACCTGGACTTTGCTGTACAGAAAAGGATGCCATCACACTACGAATCATGTAAAACACGTCAACATCACTAAGATGAACAAGAGCAAAATTAAACACACGGAGAACTATTGATTTGCAGGAAATCATGAAGTGAATCTTTACACAAATTTGTCCTCAAAAAAGAGTGATAAAACAGAAGAAAACTGTAAATCTACATTCCAAACAAAATTGCGTTTACTCAAATAAGCATTTTAGGATATGATAAATCACCTTGAAACACAAACTCAAAAACTAAGAACAGAAATGAACAATAAAAAAGAAAAAATGTTTTAAAAGTTGGGTACGGTGGCTCACGCCTGTAATCCTAGCACTCTGGGAGGCCAAGGCAGAAGGATCGCTTGAGCTCAGGAGTTGGAGACAGCCTGAGCAAGTGTGAGACCCCATCTCTACTAAAAATAGAAAAAATTAGCTGGGCGTGGTAGCGCAGGCCTGTAGTCCCAGGTACTCAGGAGGCTGAGGCAGGAGGGTCACTTGAGCCCAGGAGTTCGAGGTTGCTCTGAGCTAGGCTGATGCCACTGCACTCTAGCCAGGGCGACAAAGCAAGACCCTATCTCAAAAAAAAAAAAAAAAAAAGGTTGATTGAATTGAGAAAGGAAACGAAAGAAAAAGACACAATTACCTCAGAAATGAACACTAAATTACAAAATGCCCAAGGGAGAATAGACTCAAATGCAGATTTAACAAGGGGCATCAGAGGAAGAACACCAGCAGGATAAAAGTGACACAGCGAAAACACGGAGTGGGGGACAGAAAGCAGGAAACCGGCAATAGGCAAAGAGGGAATAATATTCCTTTTATTGAAGTCCCTGAAGAAGTAAAACAAATCAACAGAGCAGAACTAATATTTACAACTATAATCCACGAAATGATTCCAGAATTAGAAAAAGGCCTGAATCTACACACTGAAAGCACTGACTGGCTACCTGGGAAACTAACCAAGAAGGACCAACTCTAAGGCAGTTCCTGTAAAACTATTAGATGTTAAAGATAAAATCCTAAATATCTGCAGGGAGAAATGACAAATGATTTTATAAAGTGAAAGAATTAGACTGGCTACAAACTTTTCAAAACCAACATACAAAGCAAGGCAACAATGGAGCAGTATTTCTAAAAAATTTAGTAAAAGAAAGTGAAGGAGTCCCTATTTCCCTCTTTATGTCCACATTAATTCATCGGAATCCTACTGTGAGGGAGAGTTGACTTCTATCCCTTCTGTTTATATGATTATTTATTTATATCAGCTTGGACTCTTTACTATTTTATTTTATTCTATGTGTTGAAATCTGGCCTTATCATTGTTTACTTTATTGGTCATACTGTTCCAGCTTTGACAATTGGAGATGCCTTCAAGTTGGCTCCTGGGGTTTTAAATTTCCAAGCAGAAGAAACTTTCTATTTTTAATTTTAAGTAAATTTTATTTTTATTGTATTGTGATCAGAATGTGTTGTTTGAAATAGTTCTCCGTGAAAATTGCTGATGTTGTTTTTTTTACCTAGTCCATAGAATAAAATAAATATTCATGATTCCATGCTAATATAGATATATAATCAATAAATAAATGGGAGAGAAGAGGCAGCTCTTCCTCACAGTAGAATTTCAGTTAATTAAGATAGACAGAAAGAGGGATGTAGAGAACTACCATTAGGCAAATACCACAGAATTAAATATTATATACAAAATCCACCAATGGATGCTAAAATTAATGGCATAAATTTGAGAAGATTTGAGGATTTGTATAGTCTCGAAGTATCTCCCTCAATATACTTACCACCTACAAAGGAAAAGACAGTAACTATACAGTGGAAAAATCTAGAAGACATGAACTTAACCAAGTGATCAAGGTAAACTAGAAAAGCCTAAGAAACTGTCATAGACTATAAAAGAATAAGATGAAATAACAGATAAATACAATATAGGATCCTGGAACAAAAATAACAAGTTAAAAAATTTTAAATTGTGTGAAAAGATGTTCAGATTCATTATTCATTAGGAAATGCAAATTGAAACCACAATAAGATACCATTAAGTACTTATTAGAATGGATAAAAAAATATGGACAATACCAAGTGCTTACAAGGATGTGGAGCAACAGAAACCTCTTGATGGGAATGAAAAATGGTATAGTTATTCTGGAAAACAGTTTGGAAGTTTCTTAAAAAGTTAAACATATACAACATCAAGAGTATACCCTTATGTAAACTATGGACTTTGGGTGATAATGGTGTGTCAATGTAAGTTGATATCCACCCATCATTACTTAATTCTTTCATTTAAATCATTGAATTCCTTTCAAAAAAGGATTATATTATATCCTTGAATTCACCAGTTTGGTGAGCTAGCTATATTTTTCCAAGAAATTTAAAAATAAATATATAACTATTTAAACAAATTTTAAAATACAGCCAGAAACAATGTTAGGAAAGAGTGATAGACCACTGGCTCTTGAAAGGATCCTTAAAGAAAATCTGGTCCAGCTGGGCACGGTGTCTCACACCTGTAATCCCAGCACTTTGGGAGGCTGAGGTGGGCGGATTGCTTGAGGCCAGGAGTTTGAGACCACCCTGGGCAACATATTGAGACCCCATCTCTACAAAATTTTTAAAAATTTGTCAGGCATGGTGGCATGCACCTGTAGTTCCAGCTACTCAGGAGGCTGAGGTGGGAGGATCACTGAGCCCAGGAGTTGGAGGCTGCAGTGAGCTATGATGATGCCACTGCACTCCAGCCTGGGTGACAGAGTGAGACTCTGTCTCTAAAAAAAAAAAAAAGAGATAATCTTGTGATTCATTTGATAAATGATTCAATCATTTATCAAATTATGTGTATGAGGGCTGCATCATCTCAGCCAAGCATTGTTTAAGGAGGCTGCTTCTCAGTGATTCAGAGGCAACAGTGGCAGAGAAGCATATTCTGTCCTGGGCAAGCACTTCCTGGGGATGGAGAGAGAGCCCTCCTGGCTTATTCCTGATTACCTACTGGTGAGTTCATGCCTGGCACTGAGGAAGTGCTCAAAAGTTAGTATGGAATTAGATGTTGGAAAGGCTCCAAGGTGTCTTTATGGAGAAAGAAGTACATTAACTATGCTGGGGCTCCCATGGTTCCTTTGGCATTTGTTTATTTTGATCCTACATTGATTAAGTTGGGGGTGGTTCATGATCGTTTTTGCCCTTTTGAAGTAGGACTGTCCCAGGCCTGCTCACCACTATGTATCATAATGAAAAGGCTGCCTTCAACTCTGGTGGCTACATGGAAAATTGATGCAGGAGATTGTTAATTGGTTCTAGCTCTAGCAGCAATATAGGAAAGAATATTTTGTTTAGAAAAAGAAAAAGGTCAAGGGAAATATAACAGAACAGTCTCTCTGTATCCCCACCTTTTATATGTTAGATAATTTTATCCATTGAAATGAAGCTTTGTGTTCATATTTTGAAAGTGCTGAATTTACAGGAAAATAAGCTAACCATCCATTTCTAATTAAAGCACTCAGTAGAATTGTACTGTAGGTTGGTGTGTACATGGCTGAGTGTGAAGAATTAATATAATAACTTAAACCACATGCAGCTGCCCTGATGGACTGTAAAGATGTATCTTACCATCCAGCAATGCCTGGGATGCAGGTTTTTTCCTGCCAAGAGTAAAGGCCAACATCGACCTATCAGCCCAGAAGGTTGGAGATGTTTTGGTCAAAGTCTCACTCAGCATATTCCTCTGTTGTTGAGTGGCAGCATCTTTACTTTATTTGAAAATGTATAATTTAATGCCTCATGTTGCTGTCGTGTTTTTAAGCAGGGCAGGTCCAAGTTTTGAGAAGTCTGAAGCTCACACAGTTGTTGTTATTCTCCTTAACAAAAGGAATAGAAGATTGCAAATACAAAATCAGGTACATAAGAGAATTTGCTTTAGAATGAGAAAATAAATCCCAACAAATTACAAATTTTAAGAAGCTGAAAAACATCACAAAATCCGGGAAAACAACAACCTATTTTTATTAACGCCCTGTCTTATCTATATCACACTTACTTCCTGCATTTTTTGGCTGCATGCTCTTTGATCCATTTTGTAATATCATTTGTAGAGAGAGATTAGAAAGATAATTCAGACTTTCTTCTGATTTATTTACATTTTTATTTATTATTAGTAGTTGGAATGTACCCCACTATTTGTAGTATTGATTGAAAGGAGCCTACTAATATAGGAATTCGGATCAATACCATTTTGTGCAATTCCCATCAAAAAATAAAAACCAAACCACCTGGTCTATGATCCTTATCAAGTATGTTCCAGAGAGAGAGAGAGAGAGAGAGAGGCATTTTGTTTTGACTACTGCCTGTGATAACTGACCCCTGGGCTTGCGATTTTCAAGTATGATGATTAGGCCTGAACACTTCACTGCCCACATATTTCTGCTGCTGGGAACAGTGGAATCTGTTCCTGTCATAGCTAGAACAGTTTCATTTCCGTGATTAAAATGTCCAATCCTGTGTAGGCATCACTCTGTGAGAAGGTCAGAGCCCATACCCGCTCCAGGCTTGGGAGGCTGCAGCATGGGCGGGGGCTCATCTCCTCTTTTGCAAGCTTGCATTTCTGACCCCTCCAGGGTGGCTCCCAGGACAAATGGAAAAGGCACACCTTGCCTGCTGCAGTTGTCGTTTTGGTGTTGGGCCTTCTAGGTGACTGGGGTGCCCTGCTGACTCCCTCTTGAGTGATTTTGTGGATTATTTTGAAGAGTTCCCAGGGCATCTTGTGATGCGAGACCTGCTTCTGTAAGCTGGCCACTTCCAGTCCTTTGTCCTCTGGGCTTCTCAGCTCCCTCTTCTCCCCTGCTCTTCTGCGTCATTTTGCCTCTCCAGGTGGCCTGCTTGGGCAAAGCATCCTTCCAGTGGTTCCAGGCCAGTTCTCTCTGTGGGTGCCATGCCTGGTCCTGGGAAAGGTGCACGTAGGAGGAGTAGGAGATGCTCTCAGGGGAAACTCTCACTCTCCTCTGTGGTCTCACTTTTGAAGGCGTGTGTGGGTCCTTTAGCTCCCAGACTCCAGAAGACATGTGCCTTCCATGTGCTCTCCTTGACGCACCTCTCACTTGGCACAGATGAGGAGATGAAACTCCTTCCTGCCACCATGGGGCAGAGAGAAGCATCTCGTCCTCCTCACAGGAATGCTCGCTCTCTGCCATCAGTTGCGCAGATTCATAGCCTGGAGAAAGGTAGGGGATTCCTGCTGGCAGAACCAGTTTTAAAGTCACTTGGCAAATTTAGCGTTGGTGCTTTAGCACTTCAGTCTAGGTTACAGGGGCTATAACCTTGCCATCTGTTCTGTTTTTTTCAGCTGAAACTGACAAAAGCACTTCCACTTTAACACCGTGTTATGAAAATGTGTATCTCTATGCATCTTTTTCTTTTTCTCAATCAAGACTGTATCAAGTATCAGTGGCCTTGCGCCATGATCTTCACCCCCAAAAAGCCCCTAGAGAGCGCCCCCCTTTGCCTCTCACCTAGTTGATGTTTTTGTTGCCATCACTGCTCAGGACTGTGCCCCATCTATGGTCAGATTTCCACTTGTTTCTGACCTCCTACCATATTGGTTGTGACATTCCTCCCAGTAGGCATAAAAGGCTTTCCTGTGTCACACAACTTATTGAATCTTGGGTTTTCTTTGCAATCACACAGTCGAAATATTTGGCTGGTGGTGATGGTGGAGTGGTGATGGTAGTACAGATACTGGTGGAAGTGGTGGTATTTGAGGCAGTGGTGATGGAGGTGAAACCTGTGGGGCTGTGGCAGAATAGACCCACAGCAATCCTGTAGGAATCCTCTGAGCTCTGGGGTGTGGACTCCACTGAACACAGTCTCCACTAAGGACGAGCTCACAGTGAGAACAATCACAAACTGTAGTAGGAAACGCAGTATATGAAGGAGAGTGAGCAGATAACACAAACGGGGGGATTTGCATCCCAAGACCCAGATTTAAGTTCTGAAAGAGATCTTGGAAGGAGAGAAGAGAGATCATTTACAGCAGTGGTCCCCAACCTTTTTGGCACCAGGGACCGGTTTCACTGGAGGGGGAAGGCGGAGCTCAGGTGGTGATGCCAGCAATGGGGAGCGGCTGTAAATACAGGTGAAGCTTCCCTCGCCCTCCCGATGCTCACCTCCTGCTGTGTGGCCCAGTTCCTAAGTTTCATGGGAGACAATTTTTCCACAGATGGGAGGGTGGTGGGGGGAGGCAGAGCTGGGGGGAGGCAGAGCTCTGCAGCCTGGGGGTTGGGGACTGCAGATTTAGAGAGAGGTTCAAAAAAGAATTCATAAGCCCTCTGATGGTTGAAATGCACTTAGTCCTGAGCAGACTAAATGAAAACAAATCCATACCTAGATATATCACAGTGAATATTCCAAACTTCAAAAACAAAGAGAAAATCTTAAAAGCCACTGAGATAAATGGCAGATTGGGGAAAGGAAGCAGGAGGGCAGCTGGTGGTCCTTCAAGGGCTGTAGCTGATGGCAGATCAGCAGTTAGAGATTCCAAGAGAAGGTGGAATGACACCTTAAAAGTGTAGAGGCAAACTAACTGTTGAGCACAACTGATATTTTCAGGCACACATGGGGATTCTGAAAGTGTAAGCAGTAGTTGCAGGTCCTCACTTGAATGTAAAAAATAACTAAAGCTTGAACATCAAGAAAAAGGGAAATTAACCCAAAAGCAAAGAGTAGGATACAGAAAACAATGATGAGGAAAGAACTCCATGACCATGTTGGCAAATCCAAATTAGGATTAATTATAAATAATAACGTTAATAATGATCTGGATAGGTTTTAAAAGGCAGCAGAACCACAGATACAGAAGAAGACAAGAATTTATAAGGAACTGAGTCTGAGAGTCTTGTTTTCTATGGGGCCAGAAGAGAATGATTGATTAGCTTTCAACTATGTTGAATAATCATGTTAACCATTTAAGAATAACTCCCAAAGAATATAAAGAATGTATAACTTCCAAACCAGTTGGAACAATATGAGGACAAAGAAAAATTTTTAGTAAAATAGAAAGCAGGAAAGATGGGGAAGGAAACAAAGAAAATGCATGGTAAATAAAATATCAGTGAGAGGGCAGAAGTCACTCCAGGTGGGCTGGGGAAAGAGGCAGCTCCTCTGCAAGGCTAGGTGTGGGGGAGGGGAGCCTCTCTCCTGCAGCACCTCTGTAGCCCCCATTCAGCTTTACAGGGTGAGGAAGCAACTCACAAGCAGGCACAGGCAGGGAATGGGTATTACCAGAATCACTGGTCTGCCTGTACTAGGTTCAACACCCGTTTCCACTCAGCACAACCCATCCTTCCTCTGAGCTCTTGTCTTTATTTCCAAACCAGTCCCTTGCACCTTTGTTGTCTCTGGGTGTCTCTGCAAGCCTTTCAAGGTCTGGCACATTGTTGGGACCACAGTCAGCTTAGATGGATGGAATAATCAAGCAGGAATAACCCAAGAGTGTGGTACATGTTTTCCATTTTTCAGAGGAAACAAGCTACACACAATACACATTTACCGTCTGTTCTCCACTAATCTGTGCTTCAGGTGCTTCCTCATGGGTTGTGCCACCCCTGAAGTTTCAGAAATAAATGTGTGCCCTTCTAGTTAAATGTGGATGAAAAGCAAGGGATGATAAGGTCTCTGGTGCTTGTGAGAAAAATGGGTTCCTTTCTGTTCACTTTTTCAGGTGGTTATAGAATTTAAAATTGGCCCCTTAAAACCCATCAACTTTATAACCCAGATGTGGCACAACCTAGTCCTATTTTAGAAAGCTATTTGAAACCTATTCCATTAAAGAGAGCAAAACAGCTTCATGGATAAACCCTCTGCTTTCTCCCTGGGCCCATTTCATCCTACCCATTTGTTTCCTTCCTTTGAAAAGACAATCAAAGAGAAGGCTGGAATAAGCACCTGTCCACCTGACCTTTTCTTGCATTGCAAAAAGATGACTCTTGCTGGCCTGGAGTTAGAAGAAAAGATACCAGCAATCCTTTAGTGGAAATAGGCTAGGCTCTGCGGGAGAACCTGGAGGGGGATTTAAAGAGACAGCCTTGACAAACCTCCTCGGTAGGTTCTGAGTGATCAGGGACTGGCCAAAGTAGGGTGTACGGTATTTGGGGTGCTTGGTATTTATGCATGGGGTTGGGGGGGCTCCTACCCAGCTCCCCTTTGGCATTTCCATATGAGCTCCCATTAGAGAGCAGGACTCAGCCATTTGCTTTGTCCTCACTGATTTGTTCCTCTCAAGGTCCCCCATAAACCTTAAGTGCCTTTCTTGCAGGTCGTCTTCTCTTTCTGTATTAAGCCTATTTTAAAAAATTTTTTACTTTTTTCCATAAGCAATGACACTATACTCTTAATATTTCTGTTCAGTTTAGCGTGATGACCATTTTTTGAGCTCCTACTATGTGCCCAGCACAATTGAGAGACTGCTTTCAGCATGCGTACCTGGGAGCACCTACGGAGTCTGCTTTTTCACAAGGTCCTTTTAAGTGTGGAGGTGCTGTGATCTCAATTGGATCTTCCTCTAAGAAAGACATCGCCCAGAGGTGAAATAGTTGACTGCTGCCCATTAAGCTACCATTGTTTTTCCTCAGTCCTTATTTTCAAAAGAAGCTCGAGATTCCTGAACTTTGTTCTTTTTTGATTTGTGGTCTTGCTTCCCGCTATTAGGAACAAGCTGGCAGTAGGCGTTTTGCTCACATATTGGCCAATTAGTTCTCCATCCTCCACATTATGCCCCTAATTTCCCTAAGGTAATCATGCCATTAGCCACAACACAGTCAACAACAACAACAACAACAACAAAAACAATGCCAGGTGATTAAATAGAGAGGGTGAGCAGACAGGCTGTGGAAACTTCTCTTGGCTTCATTCCCTGCAGAAAACAGTGTTGACATATTTATGAAGCTGGCTGTGCATAAAAAAGCACGTCTGCTGACCTGAGTCTCCAACATCCTCTTCTCCCTTTTACAACCTACTGCACAGTCTGAGCGTGCAGTGTATATTGAAGAGGACTTTTTTTTTCTTTAGGACTAGAGTGCTTTAAAGAAAATTCACTGGCTCCATTGCTGGCAAGAAAAGCACATTCTTTTCTATGCAGGTCCCAGATGATACAGTCTCAACTCTCTTTTGAACACCAAAAATAAAACAGGTCAAGCCAAGATAAGCAGATGTTTTACCGAACAAGGTACTTAAGCCCTGGAATTAAACAGCCAAGGGTGCAGTAACCGGAATCTCATCCCTGTCTGGTTCTTTCTTCATAAAGAAAGTTCCTCCTGTGGCATGTGAGGTATGCACTACTCACTCTTTTTAAAAAATTAAACTGTTTGCAATTGAATTATTTGGCAAATGGGGTGCTTACAATTGAAAGAATCTTATGATGAGATCTCTTTATAAAGCAATAAATCCTCTTTAACTGTAAAATCAATATAATGGAATTAAAGAATCTGCCAACAATGAAAAACTTAATCATCTACAATCCCCTAACTTGAATATGACTCTTTTCAATTACGCTTTTTTGTAGCTTTGAGTTTTAGGCATATATGGTTTACTTAATTGAAACTGTGGAATGGAAATAGCATCAGGTTCTTCTTTTCCCTCACCCAGTATTATTGTAGCTTAAATATTATCCATTTTTAAAAATTACTGTACATTTAACTTGCTGTGGATTTTTTTATGATAGTAAACGTGATCATGTTTTGAGCCCATACAATCCCACCCACAGATAGCTGATTCACAGCAGCAGCAATAGGGTAGTCACGGCCATTGTGTGGAACATGTGAGGCCATGCAGTGGCACATTAGGGGGATACTTGGGAAACGCTACAAGTTGTTAATGGAAAAAAACCAAACTCTGTAAAATAGTTTAAATAGGTTTATTCTGAGCCAATATGAGTGACCATGGCCTGGGGATCCATAAACCCAAGAAGCCTTGAGTAAGTGGTCCCGAAGTGATCGGGTGACAGTTTGGTTTTACACATTTTAGGGAGACAGGAATTGCAGGTAAAATCATAAATCAATACATTGGTTTGGCTCAAAAAGATGGGACATCTCAAAGTGGGGACTTACAGGTTATGGATGGGTTCAGAGATGCTTTGATTTGTTAAAGAAATAAAGCTTTGTCTAAAGACTTGGAGTCAGTAGAGAGTAATACTTGAGTTAAGATAAGGGGTCTGCTGTCTCTCATGTGATGCTATTCCAGGGTCAGGTTGGAAAGTAAGCCACATTATACCAGGTTAATAAAAAAAAAAAAAAAACATGTAATGACATTTTAGGGTTTGTAAGGTCTGACTTAAGCTTTGCCTTTTGTGGCCTTAGATCCTATTTGTAATTTAGTATTACACTGCCGCAAAGAATCTGTTTTGTCACTCTTATGGTCTCTATTTTAACATTAATGCTGGTGTGTCTAAACTCCAAAAAGACGGGGATGTGAGGAGGTAGCCGTATCTGACCCCCCTTTCCCTCATGGCTAGTGTCAACCCAAACAAGGGACTGAGGCAAAAATCTCAACCAATGGAGGTTTATTAAGCTGAAGTTGAGAACACGCCTGGAAAAAACACAAACCACAGACAAAACTGTGACTGTTTTTCCAAAGAGGAATTTAGAAGTTTCAGTATTTAAAGGCATACAGAAGGAAAAAAAAGCAGGAGGTGGGGGTAGTGAGACAGATGTTACATTCTTGTGAGACCCAGGAAAATTTACATTTTACCTAAGATAAGGCAAATACCAGAAGAGAAGAGGGGAAGGAAGTATCAATTATGTGATGTCTCTGGGTAGGTGGAAAACTGTCTGATCCTGTTTTGTCTCTGTTCTGCCGCCTGTGAAGATAAACTTGTAATTCCTTATTAGTATGGAATGGAACAGACTTTTGTTTTAGGAGCTAGACAGAGCCTGTGGACTCTGAGTTACAATTTACATGTCCTTGCTTGTGGGAGGTCAGCAAAGCATTTCCTTAATAAACGATCTGTGGGGCCAGTTCTTCACAAGTGCCTGAGGCCTTTCCTTTTCCTTGGCATAAGGAGTGGGGGACGGGGGATGCCCTGAGATTTTTATTTTCTTTTTACACCAGGAACTCAGTTTTAAGGTTTTTCTTGTGTCCCCTTGGCCAAGAGGGGGTCTGTTCAGTTGGCAGAGGGCGTAGGATTTTATTTTTATTAAATAGTTTACAGAGTGAAAAGACCTGCCCCTACCCACCTTATTCTTCTGTAGAAAAATTTTCTAAATAGATCCCCAGGAACTGTATGCTAGCCCAGAGAACCCTGTTATAATCACCAATATCACTAATGCTTTCAATCCAAACTTTTTATATATTGAGTTTGCTTTAATAGGGCAAATGACAGTGGCATAACATTTTGTAGTTCCTTTTTCCATATGGATTCCTTTTGTTAATAAGAATGGCCTCTTTTTGAAACTTTCAATTTGGTATCTGCTGCATGGAATGTGCATGAATCAGGTAATTTTTACAAAGCAAGGTTTTCAAAAACCAAAGTAGTAGTTGAGACATAAAACACTGTGGCTTCTATTTAGTGCAAAAAGAGACATCTATTATTATTGGTAAATTGAGACCTAAGTGCTGATTCTCTACCTTATAGGATGCCAAGCAGAGAAATAAAGGAAATCCCTAAACGCTGGGATTCCACATTGGGAATCAGCACGGGTGTGCCAGGCACTGCACTAGGCACTTCATTAGCCATATCTCCTATAGAGGGTAGCCCATTAAAAACGAAAAGACAACACTCCAGATCTTCTTATAAGGTAGTTGTTTGCTAGAGGTTCTGAAGTGAGGCATCCAAAAGCCTCCTATCTTGTGTTAGGAAGATTTGGAGTTCTTTCACTTAATCTGAAGCATTCGTAAAACCAGTGCCCTCCTGGCTAACTATTATGACTAGATCTGGGGGCAGTGAACATATGGTGGAGTGGCTCTGAGTAGTGTGCATTTTTTTTATCATTAAGTAGGTTTTTTTTTAAGAGAGTGTGTGTGTGTGTGTGCTATGACACACAGAAAAGCACATACAAAATAAACGTATGATTCAACAAATATCTCCTAGGGAGCACTTGTATAATGACCACCTAGATTCAAAAATAGAATATTCTCAGGAACCCCAGAGCCCCTCCTCCCACGCTCCCTCCTTTTGAAAGGTGGCTGAATTAGTTTTCTGTTGCTCTTGTAGGAGACCAGAATATGCCACCCCAAAATACGCCTCTTTGGTATAAGGGCTATTTTGAGCTGGTTATTTTGAGAAACTGCAGGGATAGGAGAAGCTCTGAAAACAGAGTGGAAGTAGCCCTTTGTAAGGGAAATCACATCCGTAAAGGAAACCTCCATTTGTGAGGGTGTCTGCCTCTCTGTACCAGGAAGGGAATAGTGACTAAGTCACCAGAGACTCTTCCTAGGGGAGGAGGTGCAGGCTTAAATCTGCATGACAAACCTCCTCTTGCTCTTCCTGGTCACTGCACCATGGTTGGCTTCCCTCATACCCTTCTTTCTTTATTTTTAGCTAAAAATCGTATTTAAGCCTGAATTCTAAGACACTCCTTTGAGATTTACTCATTTTCCCCCAGGTATCTCCCATGTATACATGAGGTATTCATGTTAATACAGTTACGTGCCACATAACCACATTTCAGTCAATGATAGAACACATATATCATGGTCCTATAAGATTATAATACCACATTTTTACTGTATCTTTCTATATTTAGATAGGTTTAGATACACAAATACTCACCATTGTGTTACAAATTGCCTACAGTATTCAATACAGTAACATGGTGTACAGGTTTGTAGCACAGAAGCAGTAGGCTACACCGTATAACCTAGGTATGCAGTACGCTGTACCGTCTGGGTTTGTGCAGGTACACTCTATGATGTTCACACAACACTCCATGATGTTCTCACAACAGCAAAATTGCCTAACAATTTAAATTAAGTTTTTATTTTGATCCATCAGAAATTTGCATTAGAAAAGAGAGCAAGTGATTCTGATACCCTGAAAGCAGAGCACTTCTTGTATTTATGTCCGTAATTTGCCACAAAAATCAGCACCACAGAGTTCTGGACAGAGAAGAGAGTCAATAAACATTCACTGACTTGACTTGAATTTGTATAAAAGTAGGGCAAGAAAATTATATATTTGGCATTTAAATTGGATGAAAATGGACAATGGAGAGCATAAAAACACCTTTGTAAAGTCACAAACCAAATGAGGATCAACTCCCAGAGCATCTAAATCTCTCAGAGGTTGAAGTCTTCATAAGGTGTAGAATTTCTTTATGCTGGTCGTTAGCACAGCACACCTCTCTCTCCCCCGCCCTCCACATTTTAGTCAAGAATTCGGTCTCATGAGAAGCTCTGACCCAGTCAGCAGCAACTAATTCAAAGAATGGATCTTCTTTCCTCCACAGAGAAGCAGTATGAAGATGCAGGATTGAAGTGCATCTGCTCGCGTGGTTTTTCAACATACTTTCCATGTCAGCTTTATCAAGCACATGAATATTTAGATTACATTTTCCACTAGGGCAGAGAGTAGTTTTTGCCTGGTGGTGATAGAAAGTCAGAATGATGTCTCAAAACCCTCTGAGTTTTTGCATGAAGTGGGTAAGTGATAGTGGTGATTTTAAACCAAACATGAGTTTGTTGTGGAGAGAGACAGTTTATTAATTTAAAAAAAAAAAACAAGAAAAAAGATAAAAGGAAAAAAGTTAAACGTGGCTTAGAATGGAGGACCCCTGATGTCTGATGTCCTTTTCTATTTTCATCACTAATTGTACAAGCTTCAGGCAGGCCATTCCATCTCCCACATGCCTGCATTGAAATGGGAGCAAGAGAGGCTTCTTTCTGAATTTATCCTCAGAGGACAGTGCTTTGAACTACTTGAAGGAAATGATAGGTCTTTTTTGTTGTTGTTAGTTGCGTGTGTTTGTGTGCATGCATGTTTGAAGATTCCTCCTGTCTTTGTTTTGTGCCCCTTTAGTTTAGCCCAAGTCTCAGGCCTGTTCTTCATCTGCAGGCTGCATCGCTTTATCAAAGGTGGCCTATTTCCAAGATCTGGGCTGTGAGCCAAGGTTTGGTAAAATGTAACTCAAGAGGAAAGAGTCGCATCCCTCTTCTCTGTTTCATTTGGGTCAGACTGTAAGTGGCATCTAAGGCAAAGAGGACGCATTTGTCCACTATATTGCTAGAGCTGAAATACAGAGCTGGCAAGGGACCCTAGTCTGCTCAGGAGCCAGTGGGATGCTCCTGTTACCCAAGTCATCCAGGGTTTCTCCCTGACTGTCCACGCTCTCCTGCAAACATCAGAGTTCAACTTTTCCTCCTTCAAGCCAGTGTCTGTCCTGCTTTACCTTTCTCCTCCTCTTGCCCCTCTTCCCACCAGTGTTCAGCCACCCTCTCTTTCCCTGTCTCTGCTGTTCTCTTCCTCCCTCTCCTTGCTCATGGCCTTTCTCTTTGATTTTTTTATTCTTTTCATTTTCGCTTTGATCTTTCTCTGTTTTTATGCCTTAGAACTGCTGGTGTCATTCATGGGCCTTAAAGGAAATGTGGTATCTCAGAATAGGTAGAGACCTCTTTGAACTAAAATAGAATCTTAAGCCCCTCAGCTGACTGCATGGACCCCCTCTTGGCCAAGGAGACCCCAGAAATACCCTAAAGCTGAGCTGCTGGCCATGAGAAGGGAGGTCAGACACGCCTGTCATGCCTCCCTCCCTTCCTGGAGATGTCCTTTGTAACTAATTGGCAGGCCTAAGGCTAAACAAGACAAAGCTTAAACCACACCTGCAGGTCATCATTTAACAGATCACTTGAGTCTGGGTGTATGTCCGGTCTATGTCCAGTGGCTTGTTTCTGATTAACAGACCTCCTTATCTTAACTTAAAACCTTCCAAGCCTTTAGACAAAGCTTCACTTCTTTACCAATTATAAAACAAAGAATCTTTAAACCCACCTATAACCTGTAATCCCCTGCTTTGACATATCCTGCCTTTTCTGGCCAAAGCAATGTATGCCTTCCATGTATTAATTTATGACTTTACATGTAATTCCTGTCTCCCTGAAATTTGTAATACCAAACTGTAACCCAACCACAGGCAAACCACTTGCTCAAGGCTTTTTGGGCGTGACTTTCAGGCTATGGTCACACATATTTGGCTCAGAATAAACCTCTTTAAATTATCTTACCGAGTTTGGGTTCTTTTCCATTGACACTTCTGGAGCCTATTAAATCAGTCTCTACTTGGTGCCTGGGGACAAGAACCAAACACTAACCCCAGACCAGAATCATGAAGACAGGCTACTAGAAAGATTATGATCATAAATCATAGGCATGATGGTGGCCCAAGCTATAGTCATTCATTCTGTCACCAATTGTTGATTGGGTGCCTGCTCATTCCACATACTGTACCAGGCATAGGTAATACCAGAAGTGAAGATGCCGCTCTGTCTTCAAAGGCATGAAGTTTGTTTTTATGGCTTTTCTCCCAGAGTTGTTCAATTAATCCTCATGCATAAAGATAAACAACAGGTACGGGGCATAACATTGATACATATGATCATTAAATGATTTAAGCAAATGTCCAATGATTTGATCATTACCACAAGCAACAAGAAACTGTTCTAAGCCAAAACATTTTCAATTAAATTAGGATAGACAAGTTCTGGATGAGATTGCAGTTGAATTGTTCTCTCCCACAGGTGATCTGAGGCCAGCTTCAGAAAACTACATAGAATTCTTCTGATGGCTTTCCATATGACGTAAACCAGACTGTCCATAAGGCATTAAATGTGTTCATGTGATGTAGCCTTTATCCATCTTTTAAAAGAAATTTCAAGATAAGGTCTGACGTGAACCTGGGCATGGATGGTGCTGCTATCCTTCCAGAGAGAGTAACTTTTAAACTATTTCATTCATTTATTAAACAATTTAAATAATAAATATTAAAATAAAGGAAGTTAAAAATTTTCTACCCCAAACATGTTTCTTTGTCATATTTTGAGATGGCTGCCATGTGTCTCACAGATAGACATAACAGAGCTGTCTCTTATGGGGGAATTTGCATCTGTAGAGAATCTGCATTAATGCAGCCAGGTCTACCCTTTCCTGATCTAGAAAAGATTAACTGAGAGTCCGACACCTTTAAACATATGAAAATAAATGTTTATCATCTGTTCTGACGGCTGCTACCTATAACGTGCCATTCACATAACAAGACTGCCTTTTTTAGCTGGTCAAGCCTCTTTCTCTCTCACTAACCAAACCTGTTTTTCTGCTTTCAAGCCCTATTCTTTAAAAACCTCTGTACCTCATTAAGGAGTTGAATCTTCATTCTCAGGGTTCCTGTGTATACAAATTAAATAAAATAAATTTGTATCTATTTCCTCTTATTAATCAATCTGCCTTATGTGAGTGATTTTTTTTGGTGAACCTTAGGGGGGCAAGAGTCTTCGCTCCCTACAGTTACCATGTGAAGCACCTATGCTGCTTTTACCAAGGAGTATGTGATGTAGTACACTGTGAAATTAATGAGATATCCTAGAAAAATCAACACAGTGGCTCTAGGGGGTACACATTTTAGTTTAGGATCCATAGAGTTACTGGATTTTGCTGAGGAACTGTGTCATAATAAATCCCCTTCAGCTATAACCTCCAGGTTTCAGATAACGCAAAAAAGGATTAAAACATGAGCATATTAAGATTCTATAAGACTTTATGATTTCATCTCCTAAGAGCATATTATAGTGCCTGCCTAATCTCAAGCAGGTGATTAACAAATGTTTGTGGAAGGTTGACTCTACCTGGTAAACCCAGTTAATCACATTAAATCATTTCCCAGTAATGCTGATTAAAGTCTCACCTTTGCACCATGCATCCGATTTTTCAGAACTCACTATTCATAGGCCAGTGAGTCACTCTCCTCCCACCCACATGCTGATATTCCATAGTTGTCAGATTGCATCTACACATTCATGTAATGATGACAGGGAACCAGGAAAGACAGGGGAACCAAAGGAAGGGGGTTAAAAAAAGAAAAGAAAAGAAAGAAAGAAAGGGAAGGACAAACTTGTTTAAAGAGAATAATGAATAATTACTGTCAAAAATGTTACAGCCTAACCAGGTTCATTGCCCACTGCACAAGAGGAAGCCAATACACTGAGACAGCAGGGATTACAGTGGAGAAAGAGTTTAGTATCATAGGTGCCAAGCAAGGAGATGGGAGGAAGTTCTCAAATCCGTCTTCCTGATAACTTGGGAGAAAGGGTTTTTAAACATAGTTTGGCTGCTGATTGGCTGGGTTCAGGGTGGAACCATAAGGGTGCAGGAATTGTCTTCTTGTGCTGAGTCAGTTCCTGGGTGGGGGTTGCAAGACCAATTGAGTCAATTCCTTGATTATGGGCCACTGGTCTGGTTGGGTTAAGTCATTCCACTGGAATGCAGGGCCTGGAAGATATCTCAAAAACTAGCCTTAGTTTTCACAAGGGTGATGTAATCTATGCAAGCAATGAAGAAAACTAAGAATCTTTATGACCATCAGCTACATGACTCCTGAGTAGTAGGCAATTACAAGTTAGGGAACAATGGCTGGTTATATATATATTTCCCCTACCACAGTAGCCTTGTTAATTTTATTAAGGGCAGTTTCAAAAATGCTGTTAAGTCAGTGAATAAAATATTAGCACTATGTCTTAAAATGGTGTTAATTTGTCTAAAGTCTCCTGTGAAAAGTACATGGAAAATATGCCAGGAATAAGGAACTTAAAAGAATTTCAAGACAAATCCCAATAGAACCTGGCATAGTAGATATAGAAATGGAAAGAAAAATGAAGACAAGGACTTAAAAAGTTAAGTCAGCAGAAAGGAATTAACAGTGAGAAAAAGGCTAGAATGTCCTTTAATTAAAATACTTTAATGAAAGTCCAAACAGCAATGTTCTCCTTACTCTGTGATTCTGATTATAAACCAGCATAATGAATGTGCTCCCACTTATCCAGCTGGGCTCAGCTCTGAAGAAATATCTATGGTGTTCAGGACACTGTCAAACTCCATGCAAAATGAAGGGAAATGGTCTTCTTTGCACTTCATTTACTTAATTTCTAGTATAGGGGGAAGGGGAAGAAGGCGGTGGAGGAAGAAGAGAATAAAAACCAAGTGACACAATTAGCTAGTTGCTCTGCATGTTGTCTCATTTGATCCTTATCTCAAACCCATGAGCTAAGTATTTTGTAGTCAGTATTTCTGAGGTAAATTGATATTAAACTGCACAAATTTAAATTAAATTGTACAATTTGACGGTGCTGATGATATGATAACCCCAGTCAAGATAATGAATATATCCATCATTCACAAAAATTTCCTTATATTCCTTTATGGTGCCCCTTCTGGCAACGATTTTTCCCATCCCCAGGCAACTTAATCTTTCTGTTACTACAGATTGGTTTGTATTTTTTAGCATTATACATAAATGGGATCATACAATACATAATTTTTGGTCTGATGTTTAAAATCAGCATAATTATTTTGAGATTTATCCATGTTGTTGTGTGCATCAGTTGTTCATTCATTTTTATTGTTGAGTAATATTCCATTGAATGGATGCACAACAATTTGTTTATCTTTTCACCTCTTGTGGACATTTGGGTTGTTTCCAGTTTAGGGCTACTACAAACAAGCTTCTATGAATGTTTGCATGCACGTCTTTGTGCAAGCATATACTTTTGTTTCTTTTGGGTAAATGCCTAAGAATTAAATCACTGGGTCATATGGGTGGTGCATATTTAAGTTTTAAGAAACAGCCAGATGTTTCTGGAAGTGATTGTTTCATTTTTAATTCCAATCAGCAATGTACGGAGAGTTCTGGTTGTTTCACATCTTTGCTCACACCTGGCTATGGGCAAACTTCTTCATTTTTGCTATTTTAGTGGGTGTGTAGTAGTATCTCATTGTGGTACTTACTTGCATTTCCCTAATGACTTATGATGTTGAGCATCTTTATGTGTGCTCATCAGCCATTTGTATATATTCTTCGCTAAAGTATTTGTACAAATATTTTGCTCATTTTAAATTGGGTTGTTTGTCTTCTTCATTAAGTTAAAGGGTTCTTTATATATTCAAAATCAAATTTTTTGTTGGATATAGGTTTTGCAAAGACTTGATTTACCTTTTTATTTTTGTAATCTATGTCTTTGAAGAGCAAAGGTTTTTTTATTTTGAATAAGTCTGATTTATTGATTGATTTATTGATTTTTTCTTTTATAATTTAGACTTTTGTGTTGTATCTAATAAATCTTTGCCAAATCTACAGTCACTAAGATATCCTTTTAGATTTTCTTCAAGAAGTTTTATAGTTAGAACTCTTAGGTTCATGTCTAAGATCTATTTTTAGTTAATTTTTGTATATGATATAGTAACGGCCAAGGTTCACTTTGATTTTGATATCTACTTGTTTTAGCACCATTTATTGAATAGTCTGTCTTTTCCCTATTGAGTTACTTTGGCATCTTTGATCAGTCAATCTTAACCAATTGGTGACTTACTTCCATTTCTGGAATGATGGAGTAGATGTATATTTCTCTCTTTCTCCTGCTAAGTACAGCTTAAAACTTTGAAAAGTGACATGGTGGTGAGTTTTATTTTTGCCTTTATATACCTCAGACTGGAAGGTGGAGAAGCTGGCAATCCAGAAACACTGAAGGACACAGAACAAAAAAAGCTTAAGAAAAACTGTCTGTCTAGCCACAGGATTAGGAAAGGAGCAACCTTCACAGACCAAAAACTTGTAGATAATGAACACACTATTCCAGCCACACACTACAGAAAAAAAGCAGAAACCCCATCCCTACCCCCACCAGAAAATATAGAAGGCAGAGTCTAGACTTCCACATTTGCATCCCAACACCTCCTTCCCTACCAGGGTGGTGTCAGAGATGGCCAGATAGGGAGCCAGCCCTCCCCTCGCCCTACAGAGTCAGTGGAGACCACATGGGGAGATTAGATTTCCACCTTCACTCACCTAGTGTTGACAAGGCAACTCACCCCCTTCCCCCTAGGGTGGTGTGAGAGGAATCCTAGATAAGAGTCAGATCTTTCACCACTGCTCAGTGGTATTAAGGCCACCCACATACAGTTTCAGTGAAGGCCACATGAGGAGCAGTAACAAGATGCCCCACTCCTTCCCAGGCAGGGGAATGTCAGTGGAGGCCTAGGTGGGAGCTGTAATTCCCACCAATACCCCACAGCACAGAAGAGTTACCACCTCTGGTGTCAATGGAGGTCAAATAGTAAACCTGGACATTTACCCACACCTGATAGCAAACAAGCAGCACCTACCCCCTTCCCCTGCTATAGTGATGTCAAAGGAAGCTAGTTAAAACAGAAAGTTTAAACAAGATCCAGAGTCTCATAAGATAATAACAAAAATATCCAAGTATTAATTAAAAAATCATTCATAATACCAAGAACCAGGAAGATCCCAACAACAAAATGAAGAGAAGAGAGGACAGAATCAGTGAACTTGAGGGCATAAGAAGAGGAATTACCCAAACTGAACAATAGAGAGAAAATAAATTTAAAAAAAAAAAGAAAGAAATGAGCCTCAGGGACATATGACAGTTCAAAAAAAAATCTAATATTCATGTCATTGTAGGCCCATTATAAGAGGATAAGGAGGGTGGGGATAATAAATTACTGGAAGAATTAGTGGCTGAAATTTTTCCCAATGGCAAAACCCATATACCCACAGATTCATAAAACTGAAAAAATCCTAAAAGGATAAACCCAAAGAAATCCACACCAAGACACATCATTGTCAAACAGTAGAAACTAAAAAATAAGAAAAATTCTGAAAGCAACCAGAGAGAAATAATGCATTATATGTAGGGGAAAACAATTAGAATGACAGCATATATCATGTCAGAAACCATGGAGGCCAGGTGAAAATGGTGCAACATTTTTCTAGTACTGACAGAAAAGAATTGTCAATCCAGAATTCTATATCCAGTGAAAATATTCTTCTGGAATGAAGCGGAAATCATTCTCACATGAAGAAAAATTAAGAGAATTTGTTGCTAGCAGAAGTTCTTAAAACAGAAGGGAAATGATAAATGAAGAATGTAGGAAACTGAGAAAGAACAAAGAACAATAAAAAGAATAAAATATGAGTAAAAGCAATGGATTTTTTTCCTCCTCTTGAAATTTTTTAAGTTATGTTTGATGGTTGGAGCAAAAAATTTAACAATGTCTAATGTAGTTCTCAATGTATTAGAGAAATATTTCACATAAATATATTACAAATGGGAGATGGTAAAGTGACAAAAGCAGTGAAACTTTCTATACTTCATGTGAACTGGTCAAGTGTTAACACCAGTATATGGTGATAAGTTAGTAAATATAATGTAATACCTAAAGCAACCATTTAAAAAACTATACAAAGAAGTGTGCTCAAAAACACTGTATACAAATTGAAACTGAGATATAGAAAATGTGCAAGAAACCCAGTGAAAGGCAGGAAAAAGAAAAGAAATGTGCCTGTCATGATAGCTCATGCCTGTAACCCCAGCAACTTGGGAAGCTGAGGCAGGGAGATCAGTTAAGCCCAGGAGTTCAAGGCTGCAGTAAGCTGTGATTGTACCACTGCAGCTCCTGGGTGACAGAGCAAGACCCTATCTCTTAAAAAAAAAAAAAAGAGAGAGAGAAATGAAAACAACATACAGAAAGCAAAATATAAAATGGCAGATGTAAGCCTTATCATATAAAAAATTACATTAAATGCATTAAATGTAAGTGGTCTAAACATATCAATTAAAAGAAAGAGATTGGCAGGCTGCACTAAAAACCAATCCAAATATATTCTGTTTACAAGAAACTCCCTTCAGCTATAACGATATAGGTAAGTTGAAAGTAAAAGGATGGAAAAATGTCTATTGATGTAAGCATCAATTAAAAGAAATTGGGAATAGATATATAAATATCAGACAAAGAGACTTTATCTGATATTTATGTATTTTCTAGGTAAGGTAGAAAAAAGGAAATTACCAAGGACAGAGGAGAATATTACATAATGACAAAAGGATGAATTCCACTAAAAAGCCATAGAAATCCTAAATGTATATGTACCAAACAGAACTGGAAAGTATGTAAGGCAAAAAGTAATAGAAGTAAAAGGAGAAATAGACAAATCCACACTTATATTTAGAAACTTCAACATCACATCTTCAACAACTGATAGAAAAACTAGACAGAAAATGATCAAAGATATAGAAGAACTCAACAAACCATAAACCATTAGAATCTAATCAATGCTTATAGCACACTCCATCCAACAACAGCAGAATCACATTCTTTTTAAGCATCCATGGAACATATACTAAGATAAACTATATTCTGTGTGAGAAAACAAACCTCAGACAATTTAAAAGAATTGAAATTATACAGAGTATATTTTCCAACCACAACAGAGTGAAACTAGAAATCAATAGCATAGAGATGACAAAATAATCTCAAAAACACCTGGAACCTGAACAACACACTCTTTAATATTTATGGGTTAAAGAGGAAGTCTCTAGTGAAATAAAAAAATTAATTGAGCTGAATGAAAAATGAAAATATAACACACAAAAATTTGTGGAACACAGCTATAGCAGCATTGAGAGAGAAATGTATAGCACTAAATGCTTACATTGGAGAAGAGGAAAAGTCTTAAATCAATAATCTAAACTTCCACCTCAAGAAATCAGAAATAGAAGAGCAAAATAAAACCAAAGCAAGCAGAAGTAAGGAAATAATAAAGAGCAGAAATCAATAAATTGAAAATAGAAAAACAACAGAGGAAATCAATAAAACAAAAAGTTGGTCCTTTTAAAAAGACCAATAAAATTTGCAAACATATAGCAAGACAGGAAAAAAGAAAGAGGATTCAAACTACTAATATCAGTAATAAAACAAGGAATATCACTGCAAACCCTGAAGACATTAAAAGGTTTATAAAGGAATACTAGGAACAACTCTACAAACATAAGTTTTACAACTTAGACAAAATGAACAGTATAAAACCTCCACAACTCACCCAATATGAAATAGATCATTTGACTAGCCTTATCACTGTTAAGGGAATTGAATTTGTAATTTTAAAATTCTGCAAAAAGAAATCTGTAGGCCCAGATGGTTTTACTGGAGAATTCTATCAAATACCTAATACATAAATAATACCAATTCTACACAACCTCTTTCAGGAACTGTATCAACTCCAACTGTAAAGCCAGTATTAATTGCTGTCAAAACCAGACAAAAGGAAGACTACAGACCAATATCCCTCATGACTATAGATGCAAAAATCCTTTTACAATTAGCAGATGTACTCCCGCAATGTATAGAAAGCAATGATATACCATGACCAAGAGGAATTCATTCCAGTGATGCAAGGCTGGGTTAATATTTGAAAGTTATCATACATATAACCTAAAGAAGAAAAATCACATGATCATATCAATTGATACAGAAAAAGCATTTTTAAAAATTTAATACTCATTTTTTGACACAACCCTCTGAAATATAGGAATAGAGAGGAACTTCCTCAACTTGTTAAAAAGCATCTACAAAAACCTTACAGGTGGTATCATACATAATGGTGAAGACTGAATGCTTTATCCCTAAGATTGAGAACAAGACAAAGATGTCCACTCTCACCAATGCTATTCCACACAGTACTGGAAGTTCTAGCTGGCACAATAAGGCAGCAATAGAATATAAAAAGCATACACATTAGGAAGGAAGAAATAATACTGTCCTATTTGCAGAAGACATTATCTACATAGTACATTTCGTGGAGTACACAAAAACTCCTAGACCTAATAAATGAATTCATCAAAGTTATAGGCTACAAGATCAACATGTAAAAGTCAATTGTATTTCTGTATCCTAACAATGAACACATGGAAACTAAAATTAAAAATACAATACCATTAACAGTCATTCAAAATAAAAAGGGAGAAATACATAGTTGTAAATCTAACAAAATATGTAGGACTTGTATGCTGAAAACTACAAAATGCTGATTAAGGAAATAATATTTGGTCTAAATAAATAGAGAGCTATTCCACATTCATGGATTTGAAGATGCAACATAGTAAAGATTTCATTCTCCATAATTAATATACAGATTTAACCCAATTCTTATGAAATCCCAGTAAGATTTTTTGTACATAAAAGCAATATTATTCTAAAATTTACACAGAAAGGCAAGTGAACTAGAATAGCTAAAATAATTTTGAAAAAGAATAATAATGTGGGAAGATCACTCTATCCCATCTGAAGACTTACTACTTAGCTATGGTTATCAAGACAACATGGTACTGGCAATGAGATAGACACATAGATTAATAGAATAGATTAGGGAACCCAGAAATAGCCACACACAAGTATGGCCATCTGAGTTTTGACAAAGGTGAAAAAGTAATTCAATGGACAAACAATAGTCTTTTCAATACATCATGCTGGAGGTAATTGGAGATGCACAGGCGAAATATGAACCTCAACCTAAACCTCACACCACTAAAAAACAAAAAACCCTCAACGTGTATGATAGATGTTAATGGAGAACATAAAAATATATATTTTAAATGATAATATAGGGTAAAATCTTTAGGTGCTAAGGTTGGTTAAAAATGTTTACACATGACGCTAAAGAACGACTCATAAAAAATAAATTGATGAGTAGAACTTCATCAAAATTAAAAACTTTTGATCTGGGAAAGATCATGTTAAGAAGATGAAAAGACAAACTAAAGAATGGAGAAAGTATTTGCAAATCACATATCTGACAAAGGAATCATATCTAGAATATATGAAACTCAACATTAAAAGACAAATAATCCATTTAGGAAATGGGCAAAAGGCTTCTAAAGGCATCTCACTGAAAAAATTATAAGGATGGCAAATAAGCACATGAAAACATATTCAACATCATTAGCCATTAGGGAAATGCAAATTAAGAACACAACTTTAAAGCAACAAAAGTAAAGAAGGACAAAAATGGACACTATATAGTGGTGAAGGGAAAAATCTTACAAGAGGATTTAACAATCCTAAACATTTATGCACCCAACACAGGAGCACCCAGGTACATAAAGCAAATTCTGCTAGACCTAGACAACATAATAAACAGCAATGCCATAATAGCAGGGGACTTCAACACCCCACTGACAGAACTGGACAGATCCTCCAAACAAAAATTAAATAGAGAAACAAAAGACCTAAACAGGACTCTAGAACATTTGGGCCTAACAGATATCTACAGAACACTCCACCCAAATAACACTGAATATACATTCTTCTCATCAGCTCATGGAACTTTCTCTAAAATTGACCACATCCTAGGCCACAAAACAGATCTAAACAAATTCAAAAAAATAGAAATCATACCATGTATCTTTTCAGACCACAGCGGAATAAAATTAGAAATCAATTCCAACAGAAACTCACATCTTCATCCAAAAACTTGGAAACTAAACAATCTGTTGCTGAAAGACTATTGGGTCAAGGAGGAGATTCAAATGGAAATCAAAGGATTCTTCGAACTAAATGATAATGGGGACACAAGTTATCAAAATCTGTGGGATACAGCAAAAGCAGTCCTGAGAGGAAAACTTATCGCCTTAAATGCCCACATCCAAAAGACAGAAAGGTCACAAATCAGCAAACTAATGAATCATCTTAAGGAAATGGAAAAGAAAGAGCAAAGCAATCCTAAAGCCAGCAGAAGAAAAGAAATAACCAAGATCAAAGCAGAATTAAATGAAACTGAGAACAAAAGAACAACACAGAAGATTAATAAAATGAAAAGTTGGTTCTTTGAAAAGATAAACAAAATAGACAGGCCACTCGCCAGGTTGACCAGAAGCAGAAAGGAAAGGACTCTAATAAGCTCAATTAGAAATGAGAAAGGAGAAGTCACAACTGATACCATGGAAATACAAAACATCATCTTTGAATACTACAAAAACCTCTATGCCCACAAACACGAAAACGTGGAGGAAATAGACAAATTCTTAGAAATATACTACCTCCCTAGGCTCAACCAGGAAGAAACAGAATTTCTAAACAGACCAATATCAAGCACCGAAATCGAAGCAGTAATAAAAAATCTTCCCACAAAAAAAGTCCTGGACCAGATGGGTTCACACCTGAATTCTACCAAGCCTACAAAGAAGAACTGGTGCCTATACTGCAGAAATTATTTGAAAATATCCAGAAGGATGGAGTCCTCCCAAACTCATTCTACGAAGCCAATATCTCCTTGATACCAAAGCCAGGAAAGGACACAACAAAAAAAGAAAACTACAGACTAATATCCCTTATGAATATAGATGCAAAAATTCTCAATAAAATCCTTGCAAACTGAATTCAAATGTACATCAAAAAAATAATTCATCACAATCAGGTGGGCTTCATTCCCAAGATGCAGGGATGGTTCAACATACACAAATCTATAAATGTAATTCACCATATAAATAAAAGCAAGAACAAAGATTATATGATCCTTTCAATAGATGCAGAAAAGGCTTTTGACAAAATCCAGCATCCTTTTATGATAAGAACTCTTAACAATATAGGCATAGATGGCTCATACCTTGAAACTATTAAAGCCATGTACGATAAACCCACAGCCAATATCATACTGAATGGGAAAAATTGAAAGCATTCCCCCTTAAAACTGGCACCAGACAAGGGTGCCCACTATCTCCACATAGTGCTGGAAGTCCTGGCCACAGCAATTAGACAAAACAGAGGAATCAGGGGCGTCCAGATAGGGGCAGAAGAGGTCAAACTTTCACTATTTGCAGACGATATGATATTATACATAGAAAACCCCAAAGATTCAACCAAGAGATTACTGGAATTTATAAATGAATTCAGCAAAGTCTCAGGATACAAAATTAATGCACACAAATCCATAGCCTTCATATATGCTAATAACAATCAAGCTGAGAAACAAATTAAAGATGCAATACCTTTCACAATAGCACCAAAGAAAATTAAATATTTAGGAACATATCTAACTAAGGAGGTCAAAGACCTATATAGAGAGAATTACGAAACACTGAGAAAAGAAATAGCAGAGGAGGTAAATAGATGGAAAACCCTACCATGCTCTTGGATAGGCAGAGTCAACATAGTAAAAATGGCTTTGCTACCTAAATTGATTTACAGAATCAATGCAGTCCCTATCAAAATACCAACATCATTTTTTGCCGATCTAGAAAAAATAATACTACGCTTCGTGTGGAACCAGAGAAGACCCCGTCTAGCCAAAGCAATTTTAAGCAAAAAGAACAAATTGGGAGGCATCTATCTACCAGACTTCAAACTATACTACAAGGCTATAGTAACCAAAACTGCATGGTATTGGCACAAAAACAGAGACGTAGACCAATGGAACAGGACCGAGAACCCAAATATAAAACCAACCTCATACAGTCACCTGATCTTTGACAAATTCCAAAAAAATGTACACTGGGGAAAAGATTCCCTGTTCAACAAATGGTGCTGGGAAAACTGGATGGCCATATGTAGGAGACTGAAACTGGACCCACACCTCTCACCTCTCACAAAAATCAACTCACAATGGATAACAGATCTAAACCTAAGACATGAAACCATAAGAATTTTCGAAGACAACGTTGGAAAAATTCTTATGGACATTGGCCTAGGCAAAGAATTTATGAAGAAGACCCCCAAAGCAATCACAGCAGCAACCAAAATAAATACATGGGACCTGATCAAATTAAAAAGCTTCTGCACAGCCAAGGAAACTATCACTAGAGTGAACAGACAACCTACAGAATGGGAGAAAATATTTGCATGCTACACCTCTGATAAAGGGCTGATAACCAGAATCTATACAGAACTTAGGAAAATCAACAAGAAAAAATCAAACAACCCTATTAAAAAATGGGCAAAGGACATCAACAGAAACTTTTCTAAAGAAGACAGAATAAATGGCCAGCAAACATGTAAAAAATTGCTCAACTTCTCTAATCATCAGGGAAATGCAAATCAAAACCACAATGAGATATTACTTAACTCCAGTGAGATTGGCTCATATTAAAAAATCCCCAAACAACAAATGTTGGCGGGGATGTGGACAGATAGGAACACTCATACACTGCTGGTGGGACTGCAAATTAGTACAACCTCTATGGAAAGTAATATGGAGATACCTCAAAGAATTAAAAGTAGAATTACCATTTGACCCGGCAATCCCACTACTGGGTATTTACCCAAAGGAAAAAAAGACATTTTATAATAAAGACATCTGCTCGCGAATGTTTATAGCAGCACAATTCACAATTGTGAAGATGTGGAAACAACCCAGGTGCCCGTCAATACACGAGTGGATTAATAAAATGTGGTATATGTATACCATGGAGTACTACTCAGCAATAAGTAACAATAGTGAATTAATACATCTGGTATTATCCTGGTTGGAGCTAGAACCCATTCTTCGAAGCGAAGTGTCACAGGAACGGAAAAACAAACACCACTGGTACTCACCATCAAATTGGTACTAACTGATCAACATCTACATCACACAGGGCAATAATATTCATCAGGGGGTGGGCAGGCGGGAGGGGGGTGGAGGGGCTGGGAAAAACTCTCACTGAATGGATGCGGGGAGCACAGTTTGGGAGATGACCACGATTGTAGCTCTGACACGGGCAGTGCATGGGCAATATATATAACCAAAGTGTTGTACCCCCATAATATTCTCAAATAAATAAATTAATTAAAAAAAAAAAGAACACAACAAGATATCACTACATACTACTAGAACAGCTAAAATAAAAAATAGTGACAATATCAAATGCTGTAGAGTATGAGGAAAAACAGGATCTCTCAAACATTGGTGGGAATGCTGGTGGGAATATATGATGGTACAGCTACTATGGGAAATATTTTGGCAGTTTCTTAAACAAGTAAATATACACTTATCATATAACCATGGGAATTTATCCCAGAGAAATGGAAACTAATGTCTACAGAAATTATGTACATAATTGTTCATGGCAGCATTATTTGTAATAGCCCAAAACCCCAGAATGTCCCTCATAGGTGAATGGCTAAACAAACTGGAGTTAATTCATACCATGGAATACTACTCAGTAATAAGGTAGAATGAACTATTGATACAACTTGGATGTATCCCAAGGGCATCATGCTGAGTGAAAAACAGTCAGTATTAAAAGGTTATACACTATATAATACCATTTATATTTAATATAACATTCTTGAAATTATAAAATTATAGAATTAGAAAATAAATTGGTGGTGGGGGTTAGTACAAAGGATATCTTTGTGGTAATGGAATAATTCTGTATGTTGATTGCAGTGGCAGTTACACAAATCTACATATGTGCTGAAATGATATAGAACTATACATTCACATTGTGTCAATGTCAAATTCCTGGTTTTGATATTGATTGTAATCACCTAAGACATGACTACTGGGGGGAAACTGGGTTAAGAATACATGGAACCTATGTGCCTGTGTGCTACCTTTGCAACCTCCTGTGAATATTTCAAAATATTTACTTCAAAAGTTCAAAAAATCAATTGAATATATATATATATATATATATATATATATATGTAATGGGTATTTTTGGACTCTGTTCCATTGATCTATATGTTTATTCTTATGTTCATTTTATAGTAAGCTTTGAAATCATGACTCAGGTAGTGTCATGAGTTAATTATTAAAATATCTTCATTGGATGTATGTTGAAACTGAGACTCAGAGAGTAAATACCTTATTTAAAATCAGTCAGCTAATAAGAGCAAAATGTAGGCTCCAAAGCCAGATTTGCCTAATTTCAAAAATCTTGCTCTCTTGCTAACATAGATCCACACACACACTGATAACAAACATTCTGAAGTGGCCTTGTACTCAGGTTCTCACTGTTCCTTGTGTGGTCCCAGGACCAGCAGCACGGGCATCACCTGGGGCATGTTAGAAATGTAGGCACTCAGCTGCCCCTGCCCCAACCCCTTGACCCACTGAATTAGAAGAACCTCAGTGCTTTGCAAATTACAGTTTGAGAAGCACTATGCTAGCTGCCCAATGTGTTGTCCCTATCAATTCCACATTCACTGCTTAAGTTAGTTGATCAGATTATGAATGTGATATAGTTAATATATTAAACCATTGAATGAAAATAATTTTGAACAGCAGATCTTGAAAAAAAAATAGAGATGGTTAAAATTTTATATTTTTGGATACCTGTCTTAAAATGCCTGGCTAAATCTTAGAAGCTGTAAAGAGATCTTACTGAGAGTTAGCATTAGGGGTGAGAGGTAGGGATTTAGGTAGGTGACTAGGGGAGGCTTGGGTATCTACCCAAAACCTACCCCTGACAAAAGCAGTGCTGCTGTTTTATACTTTTTTTTTTTTTTTGAGACAGGGTCTTGCTCTGTTGCCCAGGCTGGAGTGCAGTGGCATCATCATAGTTCACTCTAGCCTCCCTGCCTCAGCCTCCCTGTAGCTGGGACTATAGGCATGTGCCACTACACCTGGCTAATTTTTTTTTATTTTTTGTAGAGACAGCGTCTCACTGTTGCTCAGGCTGGTCTTGAACTCCTGGCCTCAAGCAATCCTCCCACCTCAGCCTCCCAAAGTGCTGGGATTACAGCTGCTTCCAGCCTGTTTTACACTTTTGACTTTTACATATTAACTTCTTCCTTTTGGCCTCCCCTATTTCAGAAGAGAAATAAATTGTCATTCAAATTGTTTTTGGCCCATAAGTAATGCATCATTTCTCTCTGGCTCTTTTGAAGACTCTTCTTTATCTTTAGTTTTCAGAAGTTTGATTACCACGTGTCTTGGTATGGATTTCTTTTTAGTTTATTTTATTTAGGATTCACCTAGCTTCTTGAATCTGTAGGCATGGTGGGCTAACAAATGCAGCACCCTCCACACACACCAAAAAAAAAAAGATATTCATGTCAAATCCCTGGAACCTACAAACATTACCTTATTTCTAAAAAGTGTCTTTCCAGACAGGATTGAGTTAAGAATCTTGAGATAAAGAGAGAATCCTAGATTATTTTAAGATTATCTTAGGTGGGCCCTAAATGCGATCACAGGTATCCTTATAAAGAAAAGAGGAGAAGATAAATACACAGAGAAGACACTGAAAAGAGAAGGGAGGCAAAGACTGGAGTGATGCAGCCACAAGCTGAGGAATGCTGGCAGCTGCCAGAAACTAAAGTCAATGAAAGGATTCTCCCCTGAACCTTTGGAGCCTACAGTCACCTTGATTTTGGTCCAGTGACCTTTGATTTTGGACTTCTGGCCTCCAGAACAATGAGAGAACAAATTTCTGTTATTTTAAGCCATGAAGTTTGTGGTAATTTGTTATGGCAACCACAGGAAGCTAACACAATATGTTTACATATTTTGCCAAATTTGAAATGTTTTCAGACATCATTTCTTCTAATGCTTTTCAGTCCCACCCTCTCTCTCCTCTTCTTCCATAATTTCGGTGGTTTGAATGTTAGCTCTTTTTACTGCTGTTTCACGGTTCCCTGAGTCTCTGTTAATTTTTTCCCAGTCTATTTTCTTTGTGTTGTTCAGACTGGGTTAGTTCTGCTGATCTGTCCTCACGTTAATTGATTCTGTCCTCTGTCATCCCTGCTCTACTATTAAGTTCATCCCATTAGTTTTCCATTTCAGTTATTTTGTTTTTCAGTTCTGTAATCTGCATCTAGTTCTTTTTTTTATAATTTCTATTTCTTCATTGCAGTTTTCTATTTTTTTCCGGTTTGTTTCAAGAGAATTGTAACTGCTTGTGGAAGCATTTTTATGATGCCTGCTTTGAAATCCTTGTCAGGTAATTCCAACATCTGATTCATGTTGCCTTTTCTCATTCAAGTTGTGATTGTCCTGGTTCTTGGCTTTGTATGTAATTTTCAATTGCATCCTAGCCTTATTGGACATTGTATTATGAGACTCTGGATCCTATTTAATGACCTTTGTTTAGCAGGCAGGCCACCTGTAGAGATGTAGTACAGGGGCTGGTGGCATCCTCCCACTGATCCCTGCTCACACTACATCACAAAAGCAGAACATGCTGAGTCCACACTGCCTCTTTGCAGAGGGGTGGGGTGAGAGTTAAGTCCATTGACCTCTTCTGGGTAAAGTGGGGTACTGACTCACACCACCTTTTGGGGTATAACTGCAGCCTCCTCCTATGCCCTGTTGACCTTGGGGAGTAGGAAGCAGAGGGCTGACTCACATCATGGGGGGAGAGGCTCAGCTTAACCCAGACCCACTGAGTCTACCATGGCATAGGAGATTGGTGTGTCTCACCTGTGTCCCCAGGCTTGGTCCCACAACAGCAGGCCAACACCTGCTCTATGGTACAGGGGAAAATCAGCACCCTGCCAAGCCACTGACACGAGGGTGAGAGCATTCTTTTCTTTTTTCTTGGCGTTTGGCTGGAAGAGGGCTGGGACTGTCAAAAGGTTTTCCATCCTTAGCCTAGCTTTCCTGTCCCTTGCCTGGGGCCTTTTCTGGGCACCTTCTTAGTCTGTGCCTGCAGTGGTCTGGTGGGGAGGCTCTGTGATCCCCCTCCCCGGGATATTGGGAGGAGATATCACATGCTGTTTTCCAAGTTCCTAGGCAGCCCACCGCCTCCTCCTCCCACCTGCCAGTCTTCCCAGGATCTTTTGTTGTTATGCCCAGGGATTTTTATTAATAGTTGTGAGGGCAGGATCTGGGAGGATCTTATCTGCTTGGTCTTGTTGGGACTAGAAGTAATCATGTATTGATGTTCTTTATAATATTTTGTTGGTGGAGAGGTTCCCATAAAAACTTGAAAACTACTCTAAAATCCCTCCTGGAGCTAAAATTCTGTCTTTGTCATTTCAACTAGGTTGGAAACAAACCCTTTCCTGTTCACTGCATTCCCTGGGCTGTTGGTCTTTATGCTGCTGCCCCAGAGACGCAGAGGACAGGGTGGTTTAGATTAGAGTGTGGCCTCCCAGCCACCTGGTGTCACCTCCTGGTCCACCCACTTACTGCTGTTGACTTCAGGCAAGTCACTTCATCTGTCTCTGCCTCAGTCTCCTCATATGTAGAAAGGGGATGATAATAGTGTTTAAAAGTGCCTGGCAGAAGTAAATAGTATACTCTGCTATTATTATTTCTTGGCTTCTTTGCAAATTTTATACCTATGAATACCCTTCTCCTTTGGAATTCTCTTCGTCTAATTCCATGATTCTCTATTCTCTCACTCTGGCAGTTTTCTATCTAAATTAACACAAATTCTGAACTGGGAAGGATTGGGTACAGAAAAGGCAGGGAAGTAGAGACATGTCACTTTGTGTCAGGAACAGGAGATGCTGAGGAACAGCCTGGAAGAAGAATGTGGATGCTGACTCTCTGCCTTTTCCACACTCGTGTTTCTGTAGGACTCTAACAAGGAACTTCCTGAAGAAATCTGGTATAAGCAAATGCTGTACATCTTTGTAGTGAGTCTGGATTCAAATAATAGTCTCCTAACAGACCTTCAAAAAATGCCGTTCAATTTTCTTGTTCACTCAGCAAAATCTGGTTTTCCGGAAGCCAGTGGCTGAGTGGAAATTAATCATTTCCTAGCAACGTCTGCTCATAAGTGCTGGTGGAAGGAATGGGGTTCGGAGGATCCATTTACTTCCCTCCATCTGCTGTGTTGGGAGTGCTCTACAGGAGGCTTTTAGCCCACTGGAGTTGTTTAGTTATTTTAAAGGTATTAAAAGTAAACCATTTACATAATTCTTATGGCTTATTTATAAAAGCCAATATTTGCTGACCAATTATTCTTCTTAGAGCAAAGTCTCAGTCTAGTGTTTTCAATTATGGGGAAAATCAATGGTCCAGGTACTTTTTAAAGTACACAAATAAAATACACAAAATTGCTTTCTGTATATTATTGAAGAAAAGTAGTGGGAAGAAAATGTCCAACGCAAGCATGTGTGAAGTCCCAGGGTTTCTGTATCAGTGCAAAAAAAATGCATCAGGGCATTTCAGTGAGTCCATTTTTGCCATATTGGATGAAAGAATAGAGACAACAGCAAGTTACATTGTTCTTTTGGCCCAGGGAGTAAGCATTAGGATGTCCCAGTTTGAATGTACTCATGTTCTCTCCTACTTTCCAGTTACTGAATGCTACCATCAGAGCAATCAGTTTGGAGGTATGAGAAAGTCGCTTCTGGAAACTTTTGGGTAGGACTGAGGTTGTAGGGAAGGCTACACTCCCTGGCTTCCATTCATACTGATGGTTTTATCCTCCGTCCTTGCCAGATCTCTTATAATAGCTATAAACAGTCCATACTTGACCCACTGTATCACTGGAGGGAAACTGGGGAACTGCCAGGGGTAGAAGGATTTTACCCCAGAGTGGGGACTCATTGTCCACCTGCACCTTTTGGGTGGGATGTCCCCCCCATCTCCCAACAGGCCTAGTCTCCCTAGAACTACCGGGTACGAAGACGGCAGACACGAACCCTACTGGACATCGTGGCAGAGCCACATTTACCTCATGAGCATACCCTAGACAAACCTTACTGTCCTTACTCCCACACAGCTCCTATTAGATTTCCCTCAACAGAACTGTCCTCTCTGACCTGCTATGGGACTCAGCACACGGTCTGTGGCCACTCTGGAGAACTCTTTGCATTTCTGGCATTTCCACAGCTTCACAGCCAGCTTCACAGCCTGGACCCGGGCAGTAACACAGGGCCTCACCCTTGGGTTAATCCTCTGCTGTCCTGTCTTGAAATTCTTAATGGTTTTTGATCAAGGGGTGCTGCATTTTCAACAGGCACTGGGCCCCACAAATTATGTAGCTGGGCTTGAACAGTCTGTGTTTTTCATCCATCATGGTCTGTCTCTCAGTGGCAAGAATACTCACTCTGACACTTAACCCTCTGGACAGCAGGGATCCTTTGGTCTGTCTTTCCTTTTACTCCTTAAACTTTTGGAGCATGGAAAATGGGGTTGCTCTAACATTTTATCTCCAAATTCTGGTCAGAGCCTTTCACACAGTCCAGACTCAATGAATAGCTGAATGTGTGAATAAAGGCTCCTCAGCGTCTTTGTCTGTAAACTCTTACTCAGCCGGGATTCCACAACTGTGTAAGTGTGTGTGTGCACATGCACGCACACACACACACACTTTGTCTTCTAGCTCCTTAGATCTATTGTTGGAAACACAATATGACTCGTTGGAAATATGATATAAACCCTTTAGGAATCTGTAGACCAGCTCAATCTATGCCCCAAAGGAAACTGGTTAGATAGTGAAAAATGGTAGCACATGCACAAAACATGTCCAGGTGACTTGACAGTACATGACACAACTTGGTTTTATTTACCTAACCAATTATATTTGACTTGGATTGCTGATAAGTTTGACTTTCCACAGCAAAACACATACCAAAGGGAGGCAGGAAGGGGACCCCAGGGATGTGCTGGGAGCAAGCAGGGCCTTGCAGACCTGAGTCAGGGAGGATCCCTTGTAGAGAGGGGGAGAAGGGTCCCAGGAAGGCAGGGGGTACTGCTCCCAAGGCACCAGGGGGCTGAAGGGGGCCTCCAGGTATGTACAACTGACCCGACTTGGATGAGGGGGTTGGTTGACCCATGGGAAAAATAAGGTCCCCGACTGGGGATGGCAAGACCCCCCAGGGCAGACCATTTGTGGAAGCACCTGGCCCTGGCAGAACTGCAGAGCAGAGTGGACATGACCCCACCCCATCCCCACGTGGAGAGACCTTCCTCTCCCTGGCACCCTTCCCTCTTATTCTGATAAAACCACTTTCAGGTAAGTATGGCAGTGGATAATATTGACCTTCTTAGGCACATATGAATTTTCATAGAGGCCCAACAACTGTGTCCAAAGCGGGGTTTCAGAAGGGCAGACAGGCCGCAGGAGGAGAATTCTCCAGGTCCCTCTAGGGTGTTGCTGGGGTGCCCTGGGACAGACTGTGTGTCCCCAGCACGTTTGCAGACACGGGGCACCAGTGCGGCTCCTGCGGGGAGGCTGACAACAGAGCGACAGGGCGGGCGGTTGCAGGCTGCACAATCTACACTCGCGGGAGGGCCGCCTGCAGGAGCCCGCTGGGTGTTCGTGGCTGTGGTCTGGCCAGGCTGCAGCAGAGAGAAGGCCAGCTGGGCCACCACCCACAGCGCTGCCCTTTGTCCCTGGGCTCAGGTCGAGGAGGAAGCCTCAGTTAAGGACAGCTGCAGCCCTCCCTGGGGGCCTGGAGTTTTACAAGCCTAATGGGCTACTCCTTTGAGAAGATTCTGGATTTATGTGGCTCGAAACTCACCTGAAAAGACTCATCAGTAGACATAAACAGCGGCCATCCAACCTCTGAGAGGCACTGACGACAATGTGAGCACATGCAGGGCACCCTAGAAAGGCGGTGAGATTTAGGTGTTAGGCTTTCTAGTGCAGGGTGAGGAGAAGGAAGCCCAGAAAGTGATCGTGCCCTCCCTTTCTTTTAGAGAGCGTGTGGGGAGTGGTGGAGGAGCCACTTCCCTTCCGGATGGCATGTCTGCCTTTTAGGGCATCCCAGGAGGTGTTGGGATTTTGTGTAACTTCTGGAAGAGGGGCTGTCTGGGAGCGCATCCCCCTGAATAGCCGGGGTGGGGTGGGGGGTGGTTGGTGGGGTACTATAATTAGAGTTGGAGCAGCGGATTCTAGGTTGTTTAACAGCTCTGGAATTCTACGGCTCTGAATGGCTTTTCACATTAGTGATCTCAAGCTGAGGGACTGAATCTACAAAGGGACAGTGACTAGACCGTCTGTAAAAATAGAATTCTGGCCCATAGCTTGCAGCAACCTGTCTAGGAAACCAGCCCCTTTTCTACAATAAAGAATCCATGAAGCCAGCCTGCTATCTCTAGTGACAATCTAGGAAGCTAAACAATAACTTCTGTGACAATCGGCCCAAACTGGCCAGGACTTGATTAATAACTTAAGCTTCCCTGCTTCCAACTTAGGACCAACCAGAGAAAGCCAAATATTCACCCTTAACCAATCCCAGAGGAGGCTCTGCTTCTAGTTAGCCCCCTACAGCACCCCCACACCAATAGCCAGCAAGCAGAGCACACCTGAGGCCTTACCTTTCCCCACTATAAAGAATTCCCAGACCTCTGCCTGCCTTTAAGTCCCTGCCAAATGCAGGGCTGGTCTGACTCTCTTGCTAAAGCCAGCTCTGAATAAATAGCCTCTTTTCTTATCTGGGTGGCCTTCGCTTATTTCTGCAGAACCCATAGCTGAAAGGCTGGGACAGTGGTCACCTGCCATTCAGGCCCATGCCCCCGGAAGTCAGTCCTTGTGTGTCTCCATCCTGCCTGTAGGTAGCCAGAGTGTTCTCATCTCCAGCCCAGGTGTGCAGCAAGAAAGGGGCTTCTCCCAACATCTAATTGCATAGAAAGGTTGCATCAATTTTCTGATTTTACTTGCATAACCTTTAGGTATGTACTGTATGAAACCACATCTCTCTCATATATTGGTTTACCATGAGGGGCATAATTCTGATGGGGATGTAAAAAGCAACAAAAATGTCACTCCACCTTTGTTTAGAGCCTCCTTCTCTGTGCCAAACACAGGGGTACAGAGATGAACACCACGGCCGTGGCATTCACAGTGCTAGGGGCTGCAGGCATGCACACAGAATGTCACGTCACAGCATCCAGCTGTCCCAACAACATGGATAGAGGGCATGGGTGAGTCTGGGAACATCATTGAAGGCTTCTCCAGGAGTGACATTTATAAGACATCGCAGAGTTTGTGTGGGCATGTGCTGGGGGGGAAAGGCTTGTCCAGCTGCTCCATGCTGCATTTTCCATGTCTAGATAAGAATGTGACTCCAACACAGAGACAGAGAGGGCTATAATGTTGCCAGCCAGGTGTGTATTACAGGTGTATATGGGACTAGTACAGCATACTATGTAGTATGCGTGCAATATACTTACTATATATAGGTAATGAAGGGAGACAAAAAACGATTTAAATTTTGACAAGACCACAAAGCAACAAACTGACCCTCCTTTTTTTAACTTGGATACCTGCTATTCTGCCAAAAGACAACTTCTAGAATAGATTTGAATGGGTTCTTTTCCCCCCAGTTCCACAAACTCTGAAGCCAGTGTCTAGCTTACTAAAAAAAGAATTGTACATAATATTTAAGATGCTGAGTGTTTCATAGGAAAGCTGAATGCTGCTATAAAATGCTCTTTAAGTCCTTTCTTTTTTTTAATCCCCTTGTAACGAATGAAACTAAAGGGAATTTCAGGGGACAAAGATGGGATTTGTTATATGATAAACAATTTGTAGTTTCAGTCTTTCTATATTGAGAAGTGGTGGTTGGGGCATTTTTTTAAGATAGCTAGCTACACTTCTTTTCCCTCATGATAATAAATTTGCCATAACTCATAGCATGGACTTGCCCTAGAGGTAGTTGTTAACAATTTTGAAATATTAAGGTCTTGCCAAGGTTCTGATGATTCAAACCTGTACTACTGATTATTAAGTGGGACAGACTGAGCTTTCTGTTGCAAATACCTTGAAGGAAAAAGTAATTTCTAAACATACAGAGCGATAACTTGTCTGTATGTTTTGCATCCTTTGCCACTTCCCTTCATATTAATATTTGATAAAGATTTTAATTTATGTGAAACTTCTAAAGCAGAATCAAAGGTCCTCTTGGGGAAATGGCAAGTCTTTAGGACTGGCAAGACCCTGTATGAATAGTACCAAAGCATTACTACGTGGTAGACGACATACTCCATTAAAATTGTTAAACTCTCTGAAAAATAAAATGCTCAGGTCTTCAGGACGGCACAAAACAAAGGTTAATGCTTTTGGGGGAATATTTCTTAGGGGGCTTGCTGAGTGTGTAATTGACTTTTGTTTGTGTTACGTGACTGATGACTTCATTGAAAATCCGCACAATTCAATTTTAGCTCTGGATTACTTCAGTTGACCTTTCTGAAAGTTTTGTGTGTGTAGAGTAGATGTTGGACTTGTTTTAACCTATTAGGGCTTTTATTTTTTTTTCACTCTATATTTAAAGTAAAATTTACTAAAAGAAAAGAGGTGTGTGTTAATGCTAAGTGGGTTGGTTTGGGTTTGGTTCCTTTGAGTCAGGCTTTCTGAAACATTGCTATATCCTGAACTTGGAGCTTCAATTCTAAAATCTTCATTAAAAGCCTCTCACTTGAACCCAAACCAAAGTGCTTGTATTGCCTCTTTTCTAAAAGTTCAGAAGAAAAATATCACCAGTTCAGACTTTTCATAATGAGAGAGGAGTGTTTGCCTGCCTTATAATGACATGACTCAGTGCTAATTTTTTAAACTGGATTTTAAAAATTGGGTAGTATAACAATTAAGATCAAGCCACTTTTTATGGACACCCTATGGTTTTATAGTTCTTAATCTAAAGTAAACATTTTATATTTCCTCCTTTTGGAAAAAACCTACCTGCTACAAGCCACCATGTGCACAGACTGCGCAGTGAGCTGGGTCGGCTCCCATAGCCCTTGAGGCGAATCACGAGAGTCCAGCCATTATCATCCTCCTGAGTTATTCTGAAATGGTTTTTTTTTGTACATTTTTGGCTGTAGTATTGGTGGTAGAATATACTATAAGATGGATCATCTCTACTCTGTACTTATTTATTTCCAGACCTCAGTCACAGCCTTCTTTTCTCCCTCCCACCTGTCTTTGCCTGGAGGATGTACTGTGCATAGTCACGCACTTTCTATTAATATATTAGAAATCTACAGATCTGTTTTGTACTTTTTATACTGTTGGATACTTATAATCAACAGTTTTACTAGGGTATTGAATAAATTTAGTCTTATTAGGAAAAAAATTATGTCTGTACTGAAAATGTACAGACTTTTTTCTTGTCATTATTCCTTAAACAATGTAACAACTATTTGCATAAAATTTACATTATATTTGGTATTGTAAGTGATCTAGAGATGGGAGAATGTGCATAGTTATATGCTAATTCTATACCATTTTATATCAGGCACTTGAGTATTCACAGATTTTGGAATCTAAGGGGTTCCTGGAATCAATCCCCCATGGACACCAAGGGATGACTAGACTGAGTTTTCAGAAAACAAAATGCAATCAGTCTGAGATTATGTCCTTTGTACTTTTTTTGAAGTTAAAATATTCTTTCCCTAATCAAATGATTGTGACAATAAATAGTATTTTTTAAAATTAAGTTTTATTGGCAAAATAAAAAGATCTAACCTCCCACCCCTTTTAATTTGCTGCTTAGTGAAAGTCTGGAAACCACCAATCTGGTGGGTGAAATTCCATCTCAGGTAATGTATTTGGGTTTTGTATTATGTAGTTACTGAGACCCAAGAAAATCTTGATAATGTTTAATCAGCACAGAGAGGCAGCTTTTTCATATAAAACCACTCATGTGGCCCGCTATACCTTTTTTCTTCAACCTGTAGTCTTTTGTTATTGGTGGTAGTGGTAGTGGTAAGATATTTTCTCATTTCATGTATGTAAGTACAATTTTTCCTACATTAGCCTGCTACCTTCTCTTCCTCAGATACACAATGTCTTAAACTACACAAATCCATAAATTTTCAGTGGCTGGGAAGATAGTAACCTATTAACTGAGGCTAGATCTATTGGTACAGACGCATTCCCAAGATCAAGATCAGGGGTGGAGAGAAGGTGGCAAAGGGAGGGAAGAGCCGCACAATCCTGCTGCCAGAGAATGTCCTGGAGTGTTGGCAGGAAAAACGTGCAGGGTTTGGCCACACAAGGAACAAAGGGATGGGGGGCCACCAACAGCATCTAGCACACCAGGTATTGCTTGGGGGATTCTAAGGGGTGCAGGGAGGGCCAACCCTCACCGTGCAGAAGGCTGCCAAAGGAAATCAAGTTTCCATAAACTTAGTAGATTGAGGGCAATGGTGTCTGCCCCAGGTACTGGCAGTGGCTTCCAGCATATGTACTGCAAGAGTTGTTCAGATTCGTGTTTCTGAGAATAGTCCTTCCAGATACACAAAGGAAGAAAGGAAAGTCATAGCTGTAGGCTGACCAACCCCATTTATTTGATACCTGCTGTATGTAGAACTCAGAAAACTACAGTGACCCTGAAAAGCATGTCCAGAAAAGAATTGGAAAAGCTATTTACTGTCCCTAAGATGCTAAATGTCTTGAAAAGAGAGGGGCTTTTGACATGGGTGGTTTAAAGGTGTAAGCATCCAGCCTGGAGCCATTACCTTGGGTGTGGGGACTGGTGTGAGCACTCCATATACAATAGCACAGGGAACGGCTGAAGGGATTTGCCAGGCAATCACATTGAGGAAGAGAAGCAATTCACTTGGAGAACTTTAGCAAGATATTAATTTTTATAAAGCCACAAAACTCTGCCATTTTAGTCTACAGCAAGTTTTCTTACATTTTGGATTCTGTTGCAAGATTATCCTTAGATTCTAGACTAGTTAGGAAAATAATCTTCAATATTTGTAAGGGCTTTTAAACTATAACGTACCATAAGCTCTCTGATTTGCCTCTCAGAGGGCTGCCCTGTCCTGTCTATGCAGTCCTGGGTGAATTTTCCATTTCCCAGCTACACAATTAGACTTTATTTTTATGATTGAAGGAAGCAATATATTTGAGAATTTCTTATATGTTAAAAATGTTAATAAGCGAGAATGCAAAAAATGGTACAGGCACTTTGGAAGATAATTTGGCAATTTCTTACAAAATTAAACACACTCTTACCATACGATCCAGCAATCACCAAATACTCCTTGGTATTTATCCAAATGAGTTGAAAACTTATGTCCACACAAAATCCTGCACACAGATGTGTATAGCAGCTTTATTCACAATGCCAAAACTTGGAAGTAACCATGATGTCCTTCAGTAGGTGAGTGGGTACATAAACTTTGCTACATCCAAACAATGAAATATTACTCACTAAAAATAAATGAGCTATCAAGTCATGAAAAGACATGTAGGAACCTTAAATGCATATTACTAAGTGAAAGAAGCAAATCTGAAAAGATTTTATACTGTATGATTGCAACATATGACATTCTTGAAAACGCAAAACTATGGAGACAGAGATCAGTGGTTGCCAGGGGCTAGAAGGGGGGAGGGATGAGTAGGCAGAGCACAGAGGATTTCTACTCTGAAATGTGTATGACACTACAATGGTGGATACATTTTGTTAAGCATTTTTCAAAACCCCAGAATGTATAACACCAAGAGTGAACCTTAATGTGAACTATGGACTTTGGGTGATAACCAAGTGTCAGTGATTGTTCATGGATTGTAGCAAATATATCACACTGGTTCTGGATGCTGACCGTGGGGGAGGCTGTGCATGTGTGAGTGCAGAGAGTATATGGGAAATCTCTGAACTTTCTGCTCAGTTTTGCTGTGTACCTGAAACTGCCCTAAAAACTAAAATCCATTAACTTTTTAAAAACACTAGTATTGTAGTGATTGATTGTCACTGTTTCTTCTCCAAGATGAGGAAATGGACTGAGGGACAATGGAATGACTGCAGAGAAGGGGAGTAGAAGTTGCCGGAACAGCATCCATCATTGGTGGCATGCTTTGTGCCCATGTGGCCTTGTGTCATCCCAGCTGTAGTTCTGCGGAGTGACTGACATTAGAGTTTAAATGGGTTCAGCCTCAAATTCAAGTTGCAAACCTGGACTCCTTCAGTTCAGTGCCTGACTCCAGAGCAGCCCTGGAACCTTCAAGCACTGTACTTCTTGAACGGGCCGTTTCTGGGAATGTAGCTCTGCCCACCCCGGGGCTGTGGCACTTGCTCTGGGGACAGTAGTATCCGACGTTGACGTTTCTTTCACCACCCTCGCCCTCCTAACCTGGCAGGATCTCACTAGTAGTGGACTATCCTACTAGAGCTTCAGCCATGAAGAGAAGTCCAAACAACAGCGTGTCTCTGGGCAGCACCACCTGGCTCAGCTTAATGTCTCCTGTCTGTGGTTTATTCACAATAAATTGATGCATTAATCACAGAACCAATTTAGTTTAAAGAATTGTAATTTTTAAAAGGTCTTCTTTTAATCTTTTTTTAAAAGATTAATACAAAGGCAGTTATGAATAGACATCAGAAACCCCATATCTATCATACTAAAATATCACCAAATTGACACAAGAGGATTGAGCAAGGAAGTTGTGGAGACAAGAAATTCCATTCATTGAATACTCTCCCTCTGCCCTTTGACTCTACTCTTAGCAGTAGAAGAAAGAATGAGAAAAACGCCTTTTCTGAAAGTTTGTTTTTTTGAGACAGGGTCTTGCTCTGTCACCCTGGCTGGAGTACAGTGGTGTCATCATAGTTCACTGCAACTCCTGGGCTCAAGCGATCCTTCTGCCTCAGCCTCCTGAGTAGCTGGGACCACAAGCGCACGCCACCATGCCTGACTAACTAGAAAAGTTAGAAAATTTTTGGTGAGACGGGGTCTCACTCTTGCTCAGCCTGGCCTCGAACTCCTTCAGCTCAAACAATCCTCCAGCCTCGGCCTCCCAAAGTGCTAGGATTACAGGTGTGAGCCACTGCGTCTACCCTGAATGTTTTCTTTTAGTGTCATTGTATTAGTCAGGGTTCTCCAGAGAAATAGAACCAGTAGGAGATATACAGATAGTTGTAGAAAGATTTATTATGAGGAATTGGCTCACGAGATTATGGAGGCTGAGGAGTCCCATGACCTGTGGTCTGCAAGGTTGAGGCCCAGGAAAGCTGGTGGTATAATTCAGTTCCCATCTGAAGGCCTGAGAACCAGGAGCTCCAATTTCTGCAGGCAGGAGAAGATGGATGGCCCAGTTCAAGCAGAGAGAACAAATTCATCCTTCCTCTGCCTTTTTGTTCTATTCAACAGACTGGATGATGCCCCCTTGCATTGGGGAGGGCCGTCTGCTTACTCAGTACACCAATTCCAATGCTAATCTCTCCCAGAAGCACCTGACACACCAGAAATAAAGTTTTACCAGTCATCTGGGCATCCCTTAATCTAGTCAAGTTGACCACAGTCATTGTCTAGTGTTCAAGGGAGTTTTTGAGAATTCCAACTAAAACATCAGGAATGCAAGCAATCCAGAATAATAGATACTCACTGTGATTTTTTTCTTGATTTACTTTTACTGACATTAAAATTTATTGTTAATTCTTGAACTGCAGCCAATGATAACATAGGACATATTACTAATATATATGAATAAGCCAGTATATATAACTCTTTTAAAAAGCTGTCTGTGCTCTAAGATATTTTTAAAAAATAAATGAGAAATGACAAGCTTTAGGAAATATTGTGTATAAAATGAGGTAGACTAAATATTAGAACCTACTGAGATATGACTGAAGAAACACTCATAGGAAAATGTTTATTCCTAAATACTTATATCAATATAAAGAGAGAATAATAATTAATAAATTAACCAACCAACTCAAGAAATTAATGTAACATGGTGCAATAGCTCTATCTCAACCCACAGGTAGTGTTGTCATGTTTAACGGGAAACCCGAAAAGCAATTAAAGAAATAAAAGTCAGGAATAGAATAAATACATCTCTTATCACCATTATTATTTAACATTTTTCTGGAAGTAGTAAACCAAGCAATTATACAAAAGGAGAAAAAAAGGTAAAAGTTATAAAAACTGGAAAGGAGAGGGTAAACATTATTTGCATATGATATGATTCTTTACTTGAAAAATCCAAGATAACTACATTTAAAAATTACAAATAGTATGAGCATTTAATTGGGTGTCTGGGCAAAGAAATTAACATGTAGGGAGTCAAATCTTTAATGTATAACAAGAATAAGTTAGATGATATAAAGGATAAAAATATATCATTTACAATAGTTTTAAACAGAATAAAACATGAAGGAAAACTACTAATCAGAAAATTGCAACAACTGTATGAAGAAAACCTTAAAAATGGAAAGGTGTAGTGTTTCACTGCATAAGAGGACAAAACATAATAAAAAAGCAATTTTTCCTAAGTTAATATTAATAGGATCTTACTAGAAATTGGGATAAAACTAGTTCTAAAGTTTATATGAAAAAAATAGGAAGAATAGCTAGGAAAAATATGTAAGAGAAAAGTAATAAGGAGGGAACAGTCCTAATCAAGATTAATTTAAACATGGTTGAATTTAAAGCTACAATAATCAACACTGAGACATACTGGAACATGAACAAATAGGCATATCAATGGAATAAAGTGGAACCTCTTGAGTAAATAATTAAATGAAATTAATGGGGGAGAAATATGGGTTTTAAAAAATAAAGTTGGAATAACTGGGGGAAAATCTAGGGAAAAAGTTTGGATTAATACATTATACTTTACAAGAACATAAACCAAAGTTTTACAAGTGAAAAAGTAAATCATAAATGTGACAAAAGAAAACATAAGAGAGCTTATTTAATATCTCAACTTGCAGAATATCTTTCTAAGAATAACTAACAACTAAGAAGCCAAAACACATAACAAACTGGAAGGAGGAAAGAAAGGAAGAGAGGAAGGATAAATTCAAGTACATCTGCATGGAAAAAATTACCTTAGACCATATTCAAAAATAAATGACAACTGGGAAAATTATTTGCAATTCACAGCATACACAAAGATTTCTTAATATCAATAAAGACTACAGACCAATAGAAAAATGGTTAACACATACAAATAGAGTGTTAAAAGAAAAAGAAACACTCTTTTACCCCAAATAACTACAAGATACCAGTTTTCACTGACCAGATTAGCAGTCATTCAGAGTTTGATTTTTCTCCATGTTGATGATGTTGCATTGTAGGAAACTGATGTGACATGCTCATAGGAGTGTAAATTGCTTTAATCTTATGGAAAGAAATTTAGCAATGTCCTCGTTGTTTGGTCCCACTTCAAGGATTTTATCCTGCAGATGTACTTGCACATGTGTGAAATGATGTATGTGCAATGTTAGTCCTTGAAGTATTTCTGTAGTAGCAAAAAATTAGGAATATCATCTAAATTGCCATGCATTTGGGACTAAGCAAATATGGAATACCCATATAATGGAAGACTATGCATGTGTTAAAAAGGATGGAGCAGTTTGTGTGAACTGATATGACGTTACCACTAAGATATTGTGAAGTGGGAAAAAGGCACAGCAAAGTACGTGTGCACAGTAGACTACCACGTGAGCAGAACAAACAAAAAGATGTTCTGTAAAACCCAGTTTATCCATAACTATCTCTGGTGACACAATACACAAGAAACTGGTTGTATTGATTTTCTAGGGCTGCCATTAACACAGTACCACAACTGGGTGGTTTAGATCCACAGAAATTCACTGTCTCACAGTTCTGGAGCCTGGGAGGTCCAAGATCAAGGTGCCGGCCAAGTTGGTTCCTTCTGAGGCCTCTCTCCTTGGCCTGTAGATGGCCGTCTTCTCCCTGCCTTCATGTAGTCTTTTTTCTGTGTGTGTCTCTATGTCCCATTCCCCCTTTTATAAGGCTCATCCTAATGGCCTCATTTTAACTGGACTACCTCTATAATGACCCAATCTCCAAATAAATAAGGTCACACTCAGCGTGGGGATCAGGACTTCAACATATCTTTTTCGGAAGATCACACAGGTCAGCCCACAACACGGGAGCTAGTTATGGCCTTGGAGGGAGAGCCGTTGATGGCGAGAGCAGCGAGGGAAACTTGTTTAACAGTTTTGACCTTTCTATATATGTGGCCTAATTAAAAATTAAATAAAGCAAATTTTAAAATGCAAAAGAAAAGAATGAGGGTGGAGAAATGGTCGAATAACTTGACAAGAGGAAAGTACTATAGGTACTTGAGGTCTAAACGACAGTGGCACAGCAGAAGGCCCGGTCTGGAGAGGCGGATGGAGGATGGGACCGGGAGCAGGGTTGTCTTGGTGAGGAGCGGAGGAGAAGGGGCCTGAGTAGGGTGGTGAGCACGGGGCGTCAGGGCACCCAGTGCGCCTCTGTCCATCAGGGACACCGTTGACACTCGGTGAGCCTGACCAGCGTGAGTGTGAACCTGCAGCACCCCCAGCAGCCTGCCCTGGGGCCGTTCCAACCACCGAGGCCGTCCTGGACTTGTGTTAACCTGGTTGGTATTTTCTTGTCATTTAGGGGAACGTCAGAAGGTGTGGAGGGCACTGTGGTGTGGGACCCAGATGTGCCATGCTTACTGCTTCCCCAAAGACATCAATGATCATGTATAACAAAAACGTGAATATTGGGTGATAAATGCCAGGAAGTAGGGAAAAAAAACACACAACAAACATAGTTCTTTGAATCCTTTTCGGACCGCTTTTCAGTAACCCTTTTGCTTCTGTTTCCTTCAATGAGTACTGTATTAGTTTTGTGGTTTTCTCTGCAGCTAAAAGGGCGGAAAAAACCCTCAGATGTTGCCATCCCTTGTTGGGGATTCCGCAGATATTGTGCTACTGTTTTCTTGTACGATGTACATGCTGGTGTCAGGCAAGGAATCCTTTATCTGCTCTCCGACTGGAGACAGACGTTCTGTCCCAGGAGCCACGCTCCTTTCTTCCTCATGGAAGGACAACACAAGTTCTTCTCCTGTGACCGACAGGTGGCTCCACTCGTTAAAAGCCTCTGTGAAAGCAACAGTCCCAACCAGGCTGTGGGGTTGCCGGTGATGGCGGCGGTGAGAAGGACCTGCAGCACCCCCAGCAGCTTGCGTGAGCAATGGGCCGGGATGTTAGATGGATATAGGGCAGGCCTTTAGGACTCCAGTTCAACTCCATTAAAAACCATCCCTGCTGACAACTAGGTCTCGAAAGCAGTGTTGACAAAACCGCAGGGAATATGACAGTTGGAGTTTTGTACTTACGAGAGTTTTAATCCAGTGGGGAAGAGATGTGAAACAGGTGTGACAAGCTCAAGTCCAGGACACAACTCTACTTTTGGAAAACTCCATTTCTACTTCGAAGCCCCTTCCCACTTCTGAGGCCCCAAGCGGCGCAGGGGCTCAAGACACAGGTGGTCGGACACCCACTCGGGGCTCTGCCGAGAGACGCTCTCATCCCCTGAGGTCCTGGCAGTGGCGCGTGTGACCTCCAGGTCACCCCTGGTCTTCCCGGCCCCCGTGGGGTGAGGCATCTCTCTGGGATACGTCAGTGCCCTTCTCGTGGGCGCTGCAGGCACTGGGTGCTCCCGGCCACAGGGGCCACTTCCCAGGTGGTTATTCCTGCAAGAAGGTGTGACAGTCGCCTCTATCCGGAGTCCTGTTCTCCGCTATAGTCATTGCCCCACGGAAAACAGTCACGGCTGTGTGCAGGATATCCCCCTCAAATGCTCTACCGCAGGGTTGCTCCCTCTTCTCCCAGAAGGCTCCCCTGAGCCCCAATACTCCCCCTCGGACCCTCATACCAGAGGCTTTGCTGAGCACTGTGGGCCGGCTCCTCTCCGGCAGCTCCACAGCACTTTCTCTCGCACCTGTCACCTGGGCTTTGCCAGCTAAGCAGACAGCCACCAGCCTCCCTATAGCCCTAAAGGCTCACAAACTCCTCGTAGTGTCCGCACAAGTTCCTGGAGTTCTTTCAGTGGTAACCTATGGACAAACAATTTGTCTTCCTCAGACAAAATGAAAAGGAGGCTTGTGCCTCCTTCAGTGCCGAGGAGCTATCTGAGCAGCGTCCACTCCCTCAGGCCCTACTTTGCCCTTTCTAGCCTGGCTGTGAGCATCTGGAGCAGGTTTAATCCTCCTATGACGTGCTTCATTGTCTAGTCCTACCCGTCATAAGAGTCGTGGCATTTTACTGCAGTAAGGAGGCCAGGGAAGACCCCCTGAGGAACAGGCATGGCTGAGGCAGGAAGGTCGGGTGCAGGTGGGAGCCGTGCGGGTGGAAGGTGAGGGCTCTGTGTGGAGCCCCACACAATGCAGTGTGCGCTAGCGCTACCTGATGTTATTTTATTTATTATTTCTTAAACAGTTTCTTGCCTGACTCTCACAGCTAGACCGTCACCAGTGAGGGAAGCACCTGGTTCTGTCCACTGTTGATTCTCCAATGCCCCCAGAAGTGCCCAGCGTAGCTCAGGTGTGTCTGTTGTCGGGAGCCAGGGATCCCCGCCAGCCCCCTTAGCTCTCAGGGCTCTTCCGCCAGATCTAAGAAACCAAATGGCCACCAGCAGATGGATGAGAGAAAAGCACACACAGTTCATTAGTTTTACATGTATGTGGGGATCTTCACAAGACAGTGAAGTTTGAAGTGGCCAAAGCAAGGTGGTTTTATACTTTTTAACAAAGAATGATAAATCTGAGAAGAAATGACAGGGTAAGGGGGATCTGGCTAGGGGCAGTAAATTTCCAGAGGAGTCATAGGAGATATATGGGGCTTGCAAAACAGGTGGAAGGCCAGGGTTACTTTGTTAAATATGTTTATTCAGGTCCACTGAAGCCCCCAGTGCCCAGTCTCTGGTGATAAGGGCTATTTCCTTGCTCTTATACCGGGAGGGTACCCCTCCTAGAGGAACGTTTATGGCTTGCTGTATTCAGGAAGAGACAGGTCAGCCCATCTTTTCTGAAACTACAATTTCTCCAATGTTTTCAACTTGAAATAATTAATATACCAATCCGGTGTATTTTGGAATGGTGCATCCTTCACTCCTTCACAACATGCACTGGAAGGTTATTGATCACCTAGCTGTGATGTCTAAGAACACATTTAGATGTCAGCTGTCCTAGAAAGAGGCAGCACTTCCAGGGTGTGGGGTGGTACATTTTCCCTTCCATCTGTCCTGGGCTGAGTACATGTAACTGACAACACACTTGGCTCCAGGAGCCTGGAGAGGCGAGTTCTGACCTCTGCTCAGTGAAGGCTTGTCATGAGCTTTGGGAAAGCCCTGCTTGGACAAGTAGCCTAGGATTCTCATTAGGAAAGGATGTTGTGGAACCGGGCAACATGCTGGCACTGTCCCTGATGTTATGCTCCTGGTGGAATTAATCGTGTGTGTGTGTGTGTGTGTGTGTGTGTGTGTGTGTATGTGAAGAAGCAGGTTAAGTTTTTAAAATATTTACTTTCCTGGGCTTCATTTGATTTTATTTTTTTAAAAAAGTTAGGAAGCTTTTGCAGTTACAAAAAAACTCTTCCCTTGCCGTTTTAGTAGTATCCTTATAGCAAGAGTCTCTGACTGTGCTTCATCAGTTTGTGTTCTCTGCGTCATTGTGCTAGGTTTACGTCTTCCTTACTGCACTCAGGGTCAAGACTGTTGAAATGAGGAGGAGAGATGGAACTCAACTCCCAACACAGCAGTGACAGCCAGGGATTTACAGCCCACGGGCAGGGGGAGGAGTCAAAGGATGGAAAATTACCAGGAGGAATTTGATTAGATATCGGGGTGGGGGGATTCTCGCTATAACCGGGCTCAGCAGGCCAAGGCCCAGGCCTGGTCAAGAAGAGGGCTCAGGGAGCCTGGCTACAGTTCAGTCAAGGAGGGAATCCTGGTCATAGCTCAGTGACAAAACAAGACCGGTTGCTAGAGAACGGTTCATGTGGAATTTAACTCAGGAACACGGAAAGGAACTGGACTATTGCGATCAAGGGAGGAGGTATAAGAAGTGGGCTGTACCGATGTCCCTGACGTGTAGCACCCAGTGAGTGTCCAGAGAGGCTGCCATCTGTGGAGCCCTGGGCCTCTCTGCAGAGCTTGAACTTTAACCCGAGGAGACAAAAGGCAGGTTTGTGGACCGTGTTTTGACATGGAAATGGCTCTATTTGATCTGCCTGGACTATCAACTTGTAAGGATGTAATGGAATGACCAGGCGTCAGGGGTGAATGTGATCTCTGAGCCCAAGGAGGGCCAGCAGAAGACCCTGTGTGTGCCTGAGTGTGGGGTCAGCTCCACGGAGGAAGTGGGAGCTTGCACGCCTGCCCCAGTCTGTGTTCTGGAGGGCTTCAGGGAGGATGAGGCCTCCTGCATGGGAGATTGCTGACACATGGCCAGCGTGGGGACAGCTGAGCTTGTAGGGGAATTGAACCAGCAATGTTGGAGGCACGAGAGTCACTTTTGTGGTCCTAAATTCCACTTCTAAATGTATTCTGATTACATTACATGCTATTTAGAGAGCGCGCACATCACAGAATTTCGCTCATTTTAAGCAAGGTTTGTGTGTGTGTACATATATTTCTGAAACTATATGGAAAGAAAAGACATATGGGGGGTTTCCAAAAGTGGCTTCTGTATGCTCCCTCTTGAACGTGTGTTCAGTAGCATCGCATGGATAGTGTCCCGGGGGAGCCAACAGTCACCCCAGGAGGCAACGGAGTCTGGAGATGTGCCCCTGGAACCCTCGCACAGACCCGGCACGCGCACATGGAAGGTGGACAATGCTTCCAGGTGCCTTTCGAGTTCCAGATGCCATTTGGGTTAGCAGAGAGGCTCAAGCCAGCCAATAGACATTTAACCTTTACCAGGGAGCTGCCTTTTAAGTCTTTATTTAGAAAGTTCAATTCCTTGTCTCACACAAAGGGTAATTTGAAGAACAATTGAACTGCTGAGAACATCCAGACTTGACACCACTCAGAGAGCCCAGAAAGTGACAGATTAGAAGAACCGGCTCATATTTCTGAAGCTCAGGGGCCTGCTGCCAGGACTCTTTTATTTAAAACATGCCTCAGAATAGGCCAACGTGGGCGCCAGCAAGACGCGTCTCAGAAAGCTTTGGAGTCACCCCACGCTTTCATGGCCAAAGATATACATTTCTGGGTGCCAGGTTTCTATTCGAAATTTGCCAACGTGACCTGCAGACCATGCTGGTTTGTAGCTGCTGCCAATCGCACTGCCTCTAAGTTTTTCTCCCTGCTTGAGGATCCAGAAACGGATGCCCAGCTGAGCTCTTGGCATGTTGGTAGATTTCCACACCCCTTGAATGGAAATGGTAGCAATTGCTTCAGTTAGAACGTGAGATTCTTTTGGTTAAAAATAACTACATAAATCCAGATTCCAGCTATCTAAACCATCAATGGGAGCACTGACCTGAATAACAGTCTCGGGGTAAAGTTAGAGTGACGAGTGTTGGGGAGCAGAAAACGATTTCCCAAAATATGGCACTTTGGCCTGCTGAGTGCTTTGAAAAGTGAAAGGCCTCAGAAATAAGCCTTAGAACCAAGGTCTCTCTCTGACCTCTCCCCTGCCTCCCTGTCTCTCTGATCTTCTTCCCCAAGCACCAGGAGGGACTCTCTCTGGAATTTCCTTATCTAAGAAAGCTTAAATGCAATTGCCTTAAGACTCCTTCCCTTGGAATCTCATCAAATAACCAGGAAGAGCAGAGAAGGGGCTGGGAGTCCTCCCCCAGCCCAGACAGACTTCTCACCTCTTCTCCTGAGGGCAGGTCCAAGAGATTGCCTGGGAGACTTTTTCTGCATAATAAGACAACCTTTGGTCCTGTGCAGCTCTGCCCCTTACCTTCCCCTAATGTGCAGACGCCTCTGGCTCCTGGGTCCTTCATTCTCCCCGATGATTTGCCACCCCTCAAAAGAATTGTCTACATTCTTCATCTTCTCCCTCCTTTATGAAAAATGGTATCTAAGCTTCCTTACCACACTGGGTAATCAGGTCATCACTCTGTGATTCCCCCAACCCCTGTGCATGTTGATAAATTTGTATGCCTTTTCTCCTGTTAATCTGCCTTTTGTCCGTTGATTTGCAGCAAACCTGCATTGGTGTTCCTAGCATATGCCAGCTTCTCCAAGTTAGTCATATCTCCGAACCAGCAACAAGAAGGGTGTGCGCTATTTCTGGGGGAATATGTAGGAATCGGGGCTGAGTCTCCATGTTCATGGAATCACGTGTTGAAGTGAGGTGCCACAGAGCAGCTGGGATCGCGTAGCTGCCACTGGGGTACCACTGTCCTGGAGCCCACCTGGGCCCACCACTGATGGTGTGAGCGAGAAATAAACTTTTGGAAGGTGACACTGAGATCATGGTTGAGGATCACCACATATTCTTACCCATCGTGAGTGGTACAAACAGGCTTCAGGGTGGGTTTGTATAAGTGACATAAGAATGTCACTGTGGACCCAGGGTCTTTCTGTCCCACCCTCTCAAACGTGGCAGAATGGCTACTGTAGCTCCAGACTTTACTGTAGTTCCAGAGACTTGAAGTCTGGGAACTGCACTGTCCAGAAAGCACTCATCAGCCCTCCTTCCACCACAGTGGCCCAAACTGAGTTGTCCAGCCTGAAGCAAGCTTACTGCACAGGGAAAGCCACAGAATTGGGTAAAGGGCCAACCACTGGGGCCAGGTTGGGGTGTGGGTCACATTATCCCTGTTGGACTAAGCAGAGCCGATCCCTATGGTTGTGGACTGGGCTACTACGTCCTGAAGCATGTGGGGGTGGGGTGGAGGTGGGAGGCAGAAAGGCAAAGTAACTGCAGAGTGAGAGACAGCCCAAGAGCTTCCTGACTCCCCTGCAGCCTGGCAGAGGTTTCATTTTTCTCAAGATCAATGAAGCAGGGAACTTCTGAGATCACAGGAAAGAATGGACCCTTGAAAAAACAAAATAAACCAGGCACAGAAAGACAAATACCTTGTGATCTCGCTTATATGTGGAATCTAAAAATGTCAAACTCAAGCTGGTGGCTCGTGCCTGTAGTCCCAGCTACTCCAGACCAGAGGCTGAGGCAGGAGGATTGCTTGAGCCCAGGCAACACAGGGAAACCCTGTCTATAAAAAAATGTTTTAAATTAGCCAGGCATGCTGGCATGTGCCTATAGTCCCAGCTACTTGGGGCTGAGGTGGAAGCCCAGGAGTTCAAGGCCACTGCACTTCACTCTGGTGACAGAGCAAGACCCCATCTCTAAAATAATAATGATAATAAATTAATTTAAAACAGGAAAATAAAAATGTTGAACTCATAAGAGCAGAGTAGATGGAGGTTACCAGGGCCTGGGCCTGCAGGGAGAGGAGAGGGTAGATGTTGATCAGAGGGTGCAAAGCTCCAGTTAGACAGGAGGAATAAGTGTTTGAGATCCATTGCATGGCGTGCTGACTATAGTTAATAATAATGTGTATTTCAAAATTGCTACGAGAGTAAATTTCACATACTTCACCTCAAAAAACAATAAGTGAGGTGACAGGTATGTTAAATAGTTTGATTTAATCATGCCACATTGTATACATGTATCAAAACATTACATTATACTCCATAAGTACATACAATTATTAGTCAATTGAAAATTTTAAAAATTTTTGAAAGAAATTGAAAAAAACAAAAAAACAAAGGCTCTTCTAAGTCCATTAAGAAAATGAGAAAAACAAGATTATGAAGACATTCTACTATGTTTTCTTCCAGAATCTTGCTTGATTTAGTTTTCACATTTAGGTATATGATCCATTTTAAATTAATTTTTGTTTATGGTGTAAGAAAGCAGTTGTGGGTTTTTTTTTCTCTCATATGAATATCCAGTTGCTCAATTTGTTAGAAAGACCATCTGTTTCCACCTGAACGCTAGCAGCAGCTCTGCTGTAAAGCATACGTGGGTCTATTTCTGGATCTTCTATCCTGTTCCCTTTGTCCCTCTTTCCCCTAATACCACTCTGTCTGCACTACTGTAGCTTTAAAATAATTCTTGACATCCTTGAACTTTACTTTTCTTCAAGTGTTCTGTTTCTTCTAGGTCTTTTGCATTCCCATATATAGTTTAAAATCAGCTTATAAATTTCATTCCTCCAAAAAAAGGAAGAAAAAACCCCTGCTTAGATGAATTTGAATTCATCAGGCAATATGGGGAGAATTAACATCTGAACGACAGCTTTTCAACCTATAAACGTGGACCATTTATTTTACTCTTCTTGAATTTCTTTCAGTAAGGTTGGCTAGTGTATTAGTCAGGGTTCTCAAGAGAAACAGAACCAACAGGATGTGTGTATTTATAGGGACAGATTTATTTTAAGGAACTGTATTACACAATGGTGGAAGCTTGGTAAATCCAAAATCTGCAGGGTAGACTAGCAGGCTGGAGACCCAGGGAAGGATTTTAGTTTAAGCCAAAGGCAGTCAGCTGGCAGAATTCCTCCTTCCTCAGGAGAGGACAGTCATTGTTCTGTTAAACCCCTTCAACTGATTGGATGAGGCCCACCCACATTATGGAGGGTGATCTGCTTTATTCAAAGTCCACCAATTTTGGTTAATCTCACCATAAAACACCTTCACAGAAACATCTAGAATAATATTTGAACAAATATCTGGGTACTGTGGCCCAGCCAATTTGACACATAACATCAGGCATCACAAGTTTATTCCTTATCAACTTAACACTCATATGCATCTCCTCAAATCATACTTAATCTCCAAATAAAGACAATAACAAGGCCATAATTTCACTTAACATAACTATCCTGCATACAACCAAAAAGGTACTGACCCTTTCTCCGGGAGAGAACGCAGATTCCTTGGGTTATATTTGCTCTTCTCCTTGAAGCCCATAACTTCAATACCATGATGTAAGTTAACAATACAGTCACGCACTACATAAATACATTTCAGTTATTGACAGACAGCATATATGACAGATCATATGAAGATCATAATCCCATATTTTTACTGTGTCTTTTCTATGTTTAGATACACAAATACTTACCATTGTGTTACAATTGCCTACAATATTCAGTACAGTAACGTGCTGTAAAAGTTTATATCCTAGGAGTAATAGGCTATACCGTGTAGCCTAGGTGTGTAGTAGGCTGTACCATCTAGGTCTGTGTAAGTACACTCTACGATCTTCACACAAAATCACCTAATAATACATTTCTCAGAAGGTATCCCCACTGTTAAGCAACATATGACTGTACTTAAATACTATGGTATAAAGTCAATTCATATTATGTTACATGATAAGGGATAACAGAGGGAAGAAAACAAAGATATTTGTTATACACAACCTACACATACAAACATATTCATAACAAAATAAGGAAGAAATATTCATGACAATTACAATCCTGGTTTCTGTAACTGGTCATGTGGTCCTGGCTCGTATTTATAGCTCCCTTCTTCCACCTATTTCCTTTGCCTTCAGCGAGCATCTCAGCTGGTTGTGGTTCTCTACCCAGTAGGGTGACCCAAATATTAGTTCCCAAAGTGTCTGAGCCATTAGTAGTCCTGCCTGGATTGGATTGTTGTAGTTGAAGGAGCGCAGGAAACTTCACCCCAAAATATGGCTCCCTGGTATAATAAGTATTTTGAATTAAAGGCCCTTAGAGATGAACAAATACTAGAAAAGACTTTTCCCCTATCTACATAAAGACCAGACAGACCCACCAAGGAGAACAATTGTTTTTCCTTCTCACTTCCCGTCTCTCAATCCTCTACCTCTCCCAAAGTACAGGATGAAGTTGTTCTCTGAAGTTCCCTTATCTGCCTATAGCCCAGAACCACCAAAGAAGAAAACGATTACCACTAGTCCCTTCCTTGAGTTTTCATTAACTGAACCCATATCACAGAAGGGAAGACTAAAGTCTGTCAACAAACCTGGACAGACTTTTGTCATAAACCATTGTCCATTCTGTGGGCCCAAGAGACTTTGTTCCAGACCATTGTATGTTCTTCAGTCCCGTTGAATTCCCTTAAAAAGCATTCACTATCCCTCTAAATCATTCACACTTCCCCACCTCCCTTTCCCCTAAGAATGAGGGTATATAAGTACCTGTACCTCATTGGGATATTGGGCAGTCACTCTATGATTATCCCCATGTGCACAGTAGTAATAAATCTGTATGTCTTTTTGTGACAGAGTAGTCACCCCCCCACAGATATGGAAGGGTAATATTGACCGGGGGTGGGGGGAGGAATATGTAACAGAAGAAATGTCTCGAAAAAAATGGCAAAATGTTTTATGTCTCTTTAAAAGATCCCCCACCCCTTTTGGAGAACTAGGCCAGTGGTTGGGAGGGACAGGGGAATGTCTTTTGTTATTTATGCCATAGGAGATGGCTCTAGGGAATTGTCTGGGAGGAGGTCAGGAGATCAAGAATGTCTTAGCTGAAGATAGGATTAATCCAGGTGGAGGTCACGAGATCACCTTAGCCAAAGATGGGATTGATCAGAACCTTTAAAAACTCTGTACTTCTGCTCAGAAAGGGGATGTTGGTACTTTGAGACGGGAGTCTGCCAACCTCCTCATTTGCTGGCAAATTAATAAACTTATTTTTCCCCCTCCTCAAACCACTCGTCCTCGTTCTTCTGATGTGGCCTCGGGGACAAGTGCCAAATTTTCAGTAACATTTTCTCCTATTAATCTGCCTTTTCATGAGTTGATTTTTCAGCAAAACTTCTGAAAGTGAAGGGGAAGCTTTCAGTCCTGCACAGTTTTGCATTGACTTTAATCACAGGGCATGGTAACACTAAGAGATGCCCCAAGGGATCTCCTATATTACTGACATACTCTTTCTTACCTTCATTGTGGACTAGTAGTCCAGTTTCTCCTTGGTAATCAGAATCAGTCACCCCAATCAGCACAGTAACTCCTTTTTTGCCTATTCTTTCAGAGACATGAGGAGCCCAAAGTGGGCAGGCAGCAGTGTTAACTTCCAGTTCAAGGGAATCGTTGTTGTGTCCCTTGGTGGAAGCCTTTCTCCCTTTGGAACGAAGACCTTTACGCCAGCAGAGTATAAGGTCACAAGGACGGAAAGCACAAATTTTGCAGGGAGATCAGTAGGAGTAATAGTGCTTGGTGCCACTCCCATTTATACCCTTTGATTCCTGAGCCCATAAATCTTGGCTATCATAAAAGTAGTACTATATACTATATATAGATTCAGACCATGTTCAGCTTCCTGGAGAACCTTATCCCAGCCCTGGAAGGTATTGCCGCCTAGCTGGTGCTATAACTGAGTCTTCAAAAGCCATTCCATCTTTCCCCAAGGCAGCCGGTTCAAGATGGTGGGAGGCATAGTAAGCCTAGTGAATTCTGTGGGCATGCACCTAGTACCACACTTCTCTCACTGTGAAGGGAGGTCCTTGATCAGAAGCAATGCTGTGTGCGATACTATGACAGTGTATAAATCACTCTGCAAGTCTATGGATGGTAGTTTTTGGCAGAAACATTGTGTGTAGGGAGGGCAAATTCATATCCAGAAGTAAGTGTCTATTCCAATAAGGACAAAACACTGAAACTTTCATGATGGAGGCAGTCCAGTGTAATCGACCTGCCACCAGGTAGGCTGACTGATCAATCACCCCAGGGAATTATGCCATATTAGGGACTTAGTGTTTGTCTCTGCTAGTGGAAGATTGGGCATTCAGCAGTGCCTGAAGCCAGGTTGGCCTTGGTGAGTGGAAGGCCCTGCTGCTGAGCCCAGGCATAACCTTCCTCCCTGCCACCACGACCACATTGCTCATGAACGCACTGGGCAATGGTGGAGGTGGCTGGGGGAAGAGACTGACTGTTTTTATTTTTTTGCTTATTTCCTCAGTTACTGAGAGAAGTGAGTTAATGTATCATCTATAATGTGGATTTATCACTCTCTTTAATTTCTGTAAACTTTTGCTTCATGTATTTTGAAACTATGGTATTAGGTGCCTACAAAGTTAAGATTGTTGTGACTTCCTTTTGAATTGGCTCATTTACCAGTGTGAAATGTCACAATCTCTCTCTCAGAACATCTTTAACCTTGAAGTCTATTTTAATTAATTTCACCATGCCAGATTTATTTTGATTTGTGTTTGCATGTTTTTTCATCCCTTTATTTTTATCCTATCTGTAAATGCATACGTCAAATATGTCCATTGTAAATAACATATAATTTGGGCTTTTTAAAAAAATCTGACTCACTTTGTGTTTTAATAGATGTATTTAGTCCATTTATATTTAATAATATTATAACTGATATGGTAGGTTAAATTTATCATTTTGGTTTTTTTTGTTTTTTTTTTGTCCTGGTACTTATTTTCTCTTTTCTCTTTTCCTGTCTTCCATTTGGTTAATCAAGTGTTTCTAAAATATGTTTTTATCTCATCCATTAGGATTTTGTTACATACTTTAGTATCAACCTTTTGGTGGTTACACTAGAAATTACAAAATGCACTCTTACCTTATTAAAGTCTGTTTTAAGTTAATATTTTAACTCTTCCCAAATGATCTAATAACAATGCAAGGATTTAACTCCATTTACCATCCCCACCTTTTTTGCTACTGTTGTTACGTATTTTACTTCTACATAAATTCTCAACTTCACAAAACATGCTTATTACTGTTTTTTAAAAATAATAGTCTTTTATATTTATACATATGTTTACTCTTTCCAGTTTTGTTCATTTCTTGAACTTCTGTCTATGAAAATGTAGATGCTTGAAACAATGGCAACCATCTAAGACAATAAGGAGAGAGATGTGGTCAACATGCGGCAGATTGAAGGATCCTGGTCAACTGAGGACACATGGACAGGCAGGACCAGCCCTTGGACTGCCTGCATCCAGGCTTCTCATTGAGTGAATAGATCTACTCCCTTATGGTTTTAGCTAATGTTATTGGCTGCTAAAATATCCAAGCTAATACCCGCTACAGTACCATTTTCTCAGACATAACCAAAGTTCAAAATATGGGTCATTTGGGTTCTTCTCTCTCTCTCTCCCCCTGCCAGTGACCCTGTAATGGCAAAATTGGGGTAATGTTGCCGAGAGAAACACCGAAAGGTACACGAGGATGCAGAGAGAACAGGTTTATCTCACACCGGTGGCCTCAGAGGGGACTCTTCCACCAAATTCTGAGCATCAAGCTTTAGATGTAATGACCTTTTGTAGAGGTCTATACCAGGAATTGTACAGATAAGGAAGTTACTGTAATGTACGGATGAGGAAGTTACTGGAATGTACAGATAAGGAAGTTGCTGCAAGGGAACTGCTGAAAGCTGATTACAGAAGCGAGAGTTGCAGTCGTTAAGCAGTTTCAAGGACAGTGGAATTTTCCATTTCCCCATCAACCCAGCCTTGATGCTGAGGGTTTGTGTTCATGCTTCCTCTTACAGCACCCGTCTTTTGACAGCCACCACCCCAGTATGAACCTAATTGCTTCTTCCCTGAGCTTTTCAACAGCCTTCTTGCTCTCTCCAGATTTTGCTCCTATAATCCACTATATATTCTAAGATTAATGTTTATTCAAATATGGTATTCATCTTCCAAATCAGCAGTTCTCAATCTTTTTGGTCTTAGGAACATTTTACATTTCTAAAAACTATTGAGAATGCCAAGAGATTTTGTTTTGTGAGTTGTGTCTTTTGATATTTATCACATGTACAAATTAAAACAGCAAATGTTTTAAATGGACTTACTAAATAATTTACAAATAACAAGGATAAACACAGTAAAGATTAAAATAAATAATACATTGTTATAAAAAATGACTAGAAAAATGACTAGTGCAGAGTGGGATTATTTTATGTTTTTTGAATTTGTCTAATGTCTGGCTTAGAATACAAGTGGATTCTCCTTGCTGTTTCTACATCTGAGCTGCTGAAATCCTCTGTTTTAGTTAATGTCAGTGTCTAAAATCCAGCTGCACACGGTATTTGGGGAAAAGAAGTGTTTTAATACCATTTTATGGAGATTGTTGATATGTTACTTTGATATTACCCCAAAACTCTACAAGTAGTGGTTTCTTAAAGGTTTTGTAATGTAGAATCTGGAATCATTCAATAAATTTGTTAACTGTATATTAAAATTAATTGATCTAATTTATACTTTGAATGGATCTTTTAGTCATGCATTATTTTGTCAAATAATGTACTGGTCACTTGGAAAATATTAGTTCACTAAATGATGCAACTCTTTCAAGTGTTGGCGGATTTCATTATACAATATATTAAAAATGCATTTATTAATAGTACCACCAATCTCACCAGAAAAGACTTTAAGCATTGGGAAGCTGCCAAGCTCATGGTTGTAGATACAAGTTTTCCACAATTGTAATTTTTGCTTGAAAACTTGAATTTTGTCATTAGCAATAAATACTAAATACTGTCAGTTGTTTCCTTTGTTGGGGCTCAGAAAATAGCACTCCAAAATGAAGGCCTCAGAAACAGCCTCAAAAGCAAAATTTTTTCTCTGACCTCCTGCCCTCCTGTCTCTCAATCCTGTCCTCCCCCAAAGCTAGCCAAAGAAACTAGAATCCCTCTTCCATAAGGTGTGTCATAGAAACCAGAACCCCTTTTTCCCAAAGCCAGCCAAAAAACCTAAAAATATTACTCTAACTTTTCCTCTGCCTTTCTGTGTAAAAATTGGCCATAAAGTAATTATTTGACCTACCTTTTTTGACTGTAGGTCGTAAGACCCCCATTCCACAGAGGGTCCTGCCCCGCACCCAGAAGGAAGCAATGCTGCACAGACAGGCCATGAAGAATCTAGACAGACAGGCTTTGCTGGGTGTCCCCATTCAATCTATTAGCATTAAGTCATACCCTTTTTGTCCAATCTGATTTCTACACGGCTGTCCATACTTTGTTGAACAAAAGCATAAATGGATAATTTCCCCTGTATCTTTGGGTCTTCATTCTAAAGGTTCTCATGTATACACCAATATGTTTGCATGCCTTTTCTCCTGTTAATCTGCCTTTTGTCAGAGGGTGAAAGAGATTTCCCTTGGCCCCTACACCCTTAAAGTGACCAGGTTACTTTATTCATTTTCAGGAAAAGTCTGCAGTAGGGGAAGGGAAACTTTCCCTCTACCCTCTGAGGATTTGATAATCAAGTTTATGAAATAAACTGACAGCAGGCAGATTAACAGGAGAAAAGGTATACAAATGTATTACATGCACAGAGACATCACAGGAAAGAAAAGTGAATACCCCCGAACCCAGTGAGATCTAGAAGTCTATATGTCCTCTTCTTAGGAGAGAGGGGAAGGGAATGTAGGCGACTTAAGGGAATGCAAATGATTTGGAGAAAAGATGAATCAACCCTCAGAAGAATAGGTGACCATCTGAGAAAGTTTGTCTGGGTGTGGCATCAACTTCCACTCTCCTCTCCTAGGATAGGAGCAAATCTTCCCTGGTTGATGAGATTCCAGGAAGGAGATCGAGGACAACTGAATTCCTTTTGGAGGCTCTGTCTCTAGGCAGATAAGGGGGTGGGGGGGTTCAGAGAAAGCCCTAACCCACATTTGCTGTTCTCCAAGTGCCCCCAGTTTGAAGTAGTCAGCAGATCAAAGGAACATATTTTGGGGTGACATTTCCCAAACTCCTTTACTCCCAAATACCCAATCCTGAATAATTACTGATTGTCAGTTGTTCTGTTAAGTAAAGTGGTGTTCTATGAAAAAAGCAGCTAGTCCAGCTCACAACTGAAATAATGGCACAAGTTCTTTCCCTCAGGACACCGTCACACTTCTCTGCATAGCGCAAGTGCTTGATGTGTACTTCCCATCCTACACACTGAATGTTAAAAAGGTGTGTACCCAGGAGTGTAGATTTACAACTTAAAAGAAAAATTTTTCTGATTCATTAAGGACATTCTTTAGTGAAACTGGCTTTTTTCCCCCTGCAAGTGTGTGTGCAGTAACTACTAGTACAGTTTGGTCACATTTTGATTTGTGCTAAGTCACTGCGGTTTTATCAACCCTTTTCCTTGCACCATCATTGTAAATGTTAACACAGTGAAAAGGGCAAATAACGTCTTAGTATTATTATAAAAATAGTTTTGACTTTGCAAATACCTTGAGAGGGTCTTGGGGGCTCCTGCAAGTTCACAGAGTATACCCTGAGAGCAACTGAGCTATATCCTTTCAGGATGCTCCAGGACTTAAAGGACAAATAATGCATGTTCTAATCCAAAGTCTTTATCTGAGGCCACAAACAAGTAGCCTGCAGGTCAAATTCAGCCTTTAGATGTGTCTTATTTAACTAAATCAGAGTTATTTAAAATTTTGTGTTTTCAGGCCCTTAGGTTGGACGGTGTTTTTTCACCCGTCCTTCCTGAGACTCTACCACTCCGAGACTTCTTTCCCCCATGTAGCCATACTCATTTGAGTTGCCCACCCCATCCCTAGGGGCAGAGCCTTGTCTCAATCTTTGCTTCCAACCACATCTCCTACCATTTCTTGGAACAAACCCTTCTCTTGGAGCTAATTGCTCTAATGACTTTCTATAGAACCTGTTGTTTGTAACCACACCCATGCCTGGAATCCACCCTTTATTTAACTGCATATCTAAGTTCCTTTCATTCTTCAAAACTGAACTTGCTATCCATCTCAGATCCAGGCAATAGCATTCCTTCAGAGTCCTGATTAAGGGATGGGCAACACCACCCTTTGGTTGGAAAGTCACGTGCTACCTTGAAACTTCTCATGAATTTTTACCTTTCCTTTTAATTTAAAGTTTTATAGTACATGTCTGCTATGCTTTGAATGTCCCCTCCAAAACTCTTGTTAAAATTTAATTGCCAATCTAACATTATTGGGAAGCAGGGCCTTTAAGTGGTGGTTAGGTCATGAGGGCTCTGTCCTCATGAGTGGGTTAATGTTATTATCACAGGAGCGGGTTAGTTACCATGGGAGTGGGCTCCTGATAAAAGGATAAGTTCAGCCCCTATTTTCTCTCTGTCTCATGTGCTCACTTGCCCTTCTGCCTTCTGCCCTTCCACTGTGGGATAATGCAGCACAAGGCCCTCACCAGATGCTGTGCCATGCTCTTGGGCTTCCCAGCCTCCAGAATCATGAGCCAAATAAACTTCTATTCTTTATAAATTACCCAGTCTCTGGTATTCTGTTATAGCAGGAGAAAATGGAATAAGACAATGCTTTTTCTTGTTTTGTAAAAAAAAAATGTAGTTGCAAACTACTTAAGGAAAGAAAACACAATTTTGTACCTTCGTAGAGCATATAATGTTCTGCCTAAGGTAAGTACCCAACACATACTTCTTCAAATAATGAATACTTTCATATACTTTCATAGCAGTATAAACAGGAGACTGATGCAGATTCAGCTTAACATTTATTGACTTTCTATTACAGACAGGTGTACTGTGTAAGGTGCCGTACAGGGTTCTCCAGTGAAACGGAACACACACACAAACACACACACATATATACATATGTACACATGTACATATATATGTTGTAGTCTTGAGTCTGAAGTCTGCAGGGCAGGCCAGTAGACTGGAAATTCAGGCAGAATTCCTTCTTCCTTGGGGAATCGGTTTTCACTCTTATGGCCTTCAACTGATTGGATGAGGCTCACCCACACTATGGAGGATAATCTGCTGTACTCAAAGTCTACTGATTGTAAATGTTAGTCATATCTAAAAAAATACTGTCGCACAACATCTAGGCTAGTGTTTGACTAAACAACTGGGCATCATAGCCCAGCCAAGTTGACACATAAAATTAACCATCACAGGTGCTTTCAGCATTTGTCACTATTTCTACCTGGAAAGACCTTTGCTGGAGAGTGTCAAGGATCATTCTGTCTCTCAGATTTTCACTCACAGGCCCCCTGAAGTTGTCCTTATTTTGTTGTCCTAATAATTCCACATGAGTCTCCATCTACAAGTTAAGGAGCAAAAGTCAACAGAGGTCAACAGAGCTCAATACCACATAGCCAATGCTAGCAAAACCTAAATTATTGACAGAAACTACACAATTCTATTCTAGAAAATTTCCTAAAGGACAATGACTCTTGTGGTCTCTCAGCTCATAGATTTCAAGCATTTTTGACCATGATGTACAAGAAGAAATACATTATTATATCCTTTATAGTTGCCTGGGTATGGGCTTGGGCCTTAGAACAAAAAATCACAGAACTAATGTGACTCAAACATGGGGACTTTCTTTCATTTACTCATACTTTCAACCAACATTTATTGAACAGTATAGGGTGGTGAAGAGGATAGACTTGTCAACAAATTGTACCAATTCCTGCTCTGTCATAGGCAGTCTAATATTGAACAAGTTACTTAACCTCTCTGAGCCTAAATTTACTCAAGAGCCTAGTAGGCAATTAGGACATGTGAAAATAATGACAGCACAAGGCTTCCACTTCTGGGAAAACAGAGTAGACCTACTTTTCCATATTCTACAAAATCAGTGAAACTAAAAATAAGGACCTTTTGTATAACATGAACATAAAGTGCTGAGAGATGGAGAGAAGGTAGAATGGTGAAGGAATTTGGTATCCAGGGAACATCATGACAGGGAGTTCTCCGGATTTTCTTTTTGCATCATATATCCTGAATTGAGTACAGGGGAGACCAGTGACTGGAAACACCAATGGGTACAGGTCAAAAAAAAAAAAAAAGGCACCAAGAAAATCCTGCTTTCACTTGCCAAAGGACTGGGAAAGGGGTAGCCTAGCAAAGGAGAAAACTTTTAGATAATAATTATTCAAGCCAGATACCAGAGAAAACACTGTGAACCCACCTCACCCATGCAGGCCAAATTGGGAGCTAGAATCCCACCCTCCTGAGGCTGTATGAGGCACTCCAGTACTCTCCTGTGGTAGCGTCAGAAAAGGCCAAGTAGGGAACAGGGACATTTATTCTTGCTAGGTGGTAATGGGGCTATCTAGCAAGATTGATGACAGAAAACAGAAAGAAGACATAAAATACCAATATCAGGAACAAAATAGAGGATATCACTGTAGACCTTGCAGGCATTAAAAGGATTGTAGTAAGATACTATAAACAACTGAGGACTGAACTCCGATCTTTTTCTTTTGCCCAAATTCCTTTCTAAAGGGGCCTAGTGAGTCACACCTACAAATGATAAAATCTCACTGAACAGGTTTTGTTAACTAAATATAGTGCAGGTATAGCATTAACATCATCCAAAAGACAGAAGAACCTCTACCTCGCGCCCCCACCCCCACCCCCGTCTTAACTCAAACATCCTAGAAGATCCTTATCTTAAGGAAGATCCTCCTGTCTGGGCCTCCCAGAGTGCTCAGACCTTCTTTCATCGTAACTTAAGCATTTCCTTTGTGGTCTTCTAGATAAAGCCTAACTCTTTCAGGCTGTTGTCAGCTAAAGAATCCCTAAACCCACCTGTGACTTGTAAGCCCCCTGCTTCGTGATGGCCCGCCTTTTCAGGCCAAGCCAATGTATGCCTTCCATGTATTGATTTATGACTTTACCTGTAACCCCTATCTCCCTAAAATGTATAAAACCAAACTGTAGCCCAACCACAGCAATTCTACTTTCTCAAGGCTTCTTGGGTGTGGCTTCGGGTCATGGTCCTCAAATTTGGTTCAGAATAAACCTCTTTAAAGTTATTTTACAGAGTTTGGCTTCTTTTCCATCAACAGTACCATGTGGTTGAGCAGACGGTAAAAATCACTGTCTGTCTGCTTGAATTGATGGGAGAAAAAAGATTTGTGTGACCATGTTAGGGACAGAAAAACAAGTGAGAGGTAACGGAAGTCAGAAAAGCAGAAAGGAGAAAGCAGTTATAGGGAAACAATAAGGAGGAAATGGTTACAGGAAAATAACCAGGGAAACAGTTCTTTCAGTCTTCAAGAATGGGGTAATTAGGCCATGGCACACTGCCCACCAGTACTTCCCCACAGTACATATAGCATAACCTTTAAGTCATGTCCAAACATAGAAAGGAATTCATCCTAATTATAACTAACCTTTACCTAAACATAAAGCATATAAAAAGGAAGATATGGAACTAAACAGGGTCTTCTCCACTTGCAGAGACAGACCCATTTCCTCTTTAGGAAACGCCTTTGCTTTCCTCTCCTATGCTATCTTATAACTTCACTACTTCCAATAAATTCTTCACGCATACTTGCTGAGTGTCTGTCATCTCTCTCCATTGCATGGGCCAAGGCTTGTGATTCTTCCAAGCCAAGAGCCCAAGAACTGGGGCAACACTTCAAAGTCCAGCCATGGACTGAACCGTGACAACCAGTCTTAATGCAGCCACTTTTGGTACTTTGTTATATAAATTCATATTGTTTGATCACTTTCCTCCCAGAAATAGTGTTTTCCTTTGTTGCTCTGTTTTTCTGTGTTGTTCTGTCATAAAGAGGGGTACCAGAAAAATTCCTTCTCATCTTTTTTTATGTCCTTAGGAGCTTGTCTTGTGATATATGTGAATACTCCTTCTTGGTCTCCACCATCCAGGTGACACAATTGTCGGTTGCATTCGGTGGCCAACATAAAAATGGCTGGGAACGCATGCTCTTTTTGTTCCAAACATGACAAGTTCTGGGGAGTGTTTGTCATAAAAGGTCCCATTCATAAGGGGCTTTTGTTATGTCTATCTTAGCCTATTTCTGAGAGAATGATGGGATCTTTGGGATTGCTTCTTCTCTAAAGAGCTATTGGATTAACTTGCTTTGGAATAAATACATCATTGACAGTTAATGGGCAAAAGACAGATCCTTTAAGTTAAAAGGACTCCTAAATTTTTTTAAAAAAAATTAGATTTTAGAAATCTCTTATTCTACACAATTGCCTTATTTGTATTTACAGAAAAATTAAATTAAAAAAACCAAAATCCTACCTAAAAACAAAGACAAAAATCCTTTCTCTGCTACCCCTGCAAGAATGACAACAAAGCAAATTCACCTTGTGGCCTAATTGGCTAAAATTTTGTATGTTCAACTCCGGCAGCCTGGGTTCCATTCCCAGTAAGATGAGTCTGTTTTGGTTTGATATTTTTGCCGTTTATTAATCTTTTCCTTTCCATAGACGGCCTCTAATTTCTTGTTTTCTTTCCCCTACGGGAGACACATGAGGCTTTTGGGGTCTTTTGTGTGTAGATGGTCAACTAAAGCTGAGGGCCTAAAAATATACGGCCAGACAGAAATGTGGAAGGTACCCCATTTGTTCCTGGCAAACTTTCCTTTCTTTGAGCTGTTTTGGGGCAGTTCTAGATCTTATAAGATCTTATAAAAACTGTTTTCCACCTCTTTAGATATACTTCCTGCTTCCTTGATTAAGTTATAACCTTGATTAAGGCTTCTTGGTTTCACTTAGAAGAGTACCTTTAGTTTTAAAAAGTGCAAAAGCCAAAAATACCAGCTGTTTGTCCCAGCTAAAATCTGCTCCCATTTACCTTTACTCCACCCTACTCCTTCCTCTTTGCTGTCTTCGGTACCACATAAAAAACCCTCGAAGGAACCGCTAATGACTCAGACTTGTTAAGGAATTCAGAAAAAAAGGTGCAACTCACCCACTTTTGTGGGGTCTTCTGTTTTCCTTATAGAGTCTAAAGAGTCGTAAACAGGTTTCTCTCAGGTATGAAACTCTGCTCCCTTTTGTATCATTTTACCTCTTTGGCTTTTGGGGATACCAGAAATAACTTTGTACCATGAAAAAAACTGGCCTTGATGTGTGTTGTGGCAAACAAGAATAACAATATTAGAGGCAGCTGAACCCACTATAAGGGGCTTCTCCTTTTTTTGGGCCTTAGATAAAAAAGGATGTAGTTTAAACACATGGAGAAATGCTTTTGTAAGGACGTGTACTGTAAAAGCATTATAATGGCTCAGTCTTATGGTGTATCTCTCTCTTCTGGGGGCCTGAGATTCAATACCACCCATCTAAATGAAGCTGGTCTCCTCCTTTTAAAGTCCTATGGTTAATTCCTATGGTTTTATGTTGCCTTGACATCCATTTTGGTCTTCCTCCAGCACATCTAAACTCTTTCTTAAAGGGGCTTAGATTTTCTCTCTGTACACTTCAAGTTGCCAATTGATACCCTGTTTCCTCTGAGACTCAGTGAGGGCTTAAGCTGTATGTGGGACAAATGGAATTCTACTTGTCCCATTCACAGTGACATGGTTTGAATCCAGCTGTCCTTTTGGACTAATGTGTTTTTCCAGTCTCATGGCTACAGTTTTGAAATCAAGGTTATAGGGTCCTTGTATACATGTGTGTATGTCTTTATGGATGTATATGTGTATGTCTTCGTCTATTGTCTATAGTAACAAATTGGCTTATAAGTGAGTACTCATAAGTTAAATAAATAAGCCCAAATGTTTTTCAAGTTCACATGATTTTAATGATCTTTGATAAATAAAGATAGTTTAAAATTATTGATAAAATAAAATAAAAATGTCTTCAAATTTTAATTTAGACATATTTACCTAAGCCAACTGGTTTAGGCTATTGCTGCTGGATGGTTTAAAGTCATAAAACTGTTGCTTCTGTGATATTTTTGATACTTGCTTAATTTGTCTATGAGCTTATGTCATTGAATTTGAGCTTTTAGGCCATCATGAGGCCTAACTCCAGACATTGTCCTTTGTCCTGGATCTTTAAATTTGCTTACTTCCTAGGTTTTTCACTAAAAATAAGAGTTACTAAGAATTATCACTATAATTAATATATAAAATTAAAACTGCTAGATATAAAAACAATTCTATATGCAAAATGTATAAAAAAGGTAAGATGTGTTTTTTGGTAAAAAACAAAAAGAGATTAAAAAAAGAAAAAAAATGTAGTTTTGTTAAATAAAAATGATTTTCCCTAGTTTAAAGATTGTAAAAATTGTTTTAAATTAAATAAATAGAATGATAGATAAAACTAAATGGATATAAAGTTTAGAAAAAATAGTAAAAGTTATAAAAAGTTTGTAAAAATCTTACCTCATGGTCAAATTGATTAAGATTAAATAGATTTGTTTATAAGGTTTTATTAAAACTAACTTTAATATTTAGTGCACCAATACAAAGGTAAAATTTGTCCCTCTTTTAAACAAGATTTTCACATAATATTAATAGAGATAATAAAAGATTTTTATTCACCTTTTGAGCAAACTGCAAAAGAAAAAAAGGAAAGAGAGAGATTAAGTTTACCTCTTTATTATCTTGTCCTTCAGTTTGTCTTTATTAGGTCTTATGATTGTTTGGAACACTGAGTCTCCTCTCTATTAAAGAGTAAAATTTTTGGTTTTTAAAATCTTTGAATTATGACTTTTGCTGAATAAATGACTATTATTTTATAGTAACCTGTGATCCTGTTTTGTGACAAGTATTTTACCTGTGATATTTGATAAACTTTCCAAAATCAAAATTCTAAATTCAGTCTTTTTTACCTCAAACTAGCTTTTTGAATATTAGAGCCACTGAAAGTCCAAGAGAGACATATTAGGCTTATTAGACATGTTAAAACTGTACAGGAAGCATTGCCAAATATGAAATAGTGCTGAACTTTCTTTGGGTTATATATTTATATAAACATATTATTAATATGTGTTCCAAAATCATATGAGATTCCTAAAAGTCTGATATGTCTTGGTATATGTGATCAGTAATAATTAACAGTTATTATGTTAAATTGTTGTGTGCCAAAGAAATAACTGAATTTCTTTGTCAATTGTCTCTTTAACCATGGCTAGTCTAAGACTTTTTGTCATCCACAGACAATTATTATTTTACTTTGATTCTTCTCAAAAAGTGGTTTTTTAAGTGGCTACTGTCCAAAATTCGCTTCTTCAAGGAAAGTCATGGAAAGGACTGACAAGTACTCTTGAATACAGGTTTCTGATAATTTTAGAGGTCACACAATTTGAACTGAATCCTGAATTCTCTCCTGGTTACAAGCCTCCAAATAATGTTTTCAAATTCTTCTTCCATTTTTGTGACTTAGACAATGAAATTGCCACTACCCTTTTCCTGAGGCCCTGCAATCATACCTGTGACATACAAACTCCAGGATAAATTGTTCTAAATATAAACCTTTGTTTTTCTTCTGTTTGAAAGCTACTTCCACTTTAATTAAAGATACTCCAGGTTTAACATCTAGACACCTCAGCTGGACGCCCTCCAGACTCTAAAGAAACAGGTTATTTTAGTTAAAAAGCTGATATGTTCACGAAGATTGCTAACCCAACCTCAAACAGAACAAAATTTAATTACATGGGCCTAAATTAATTTTTATGGCTTTTTGTTTAAAACATTGCTGATTCTTTTTGTGTTTTGTTTTCCAGAAGTAAAAAAAAAAAAAAAAAACTTTTTCTTCTTTTGAGCTACTTATACCTTACAACAAATTGGTAAAGTATTTTTTGTCAACTAAATTTGAAGCATTTATTTTTCTCTCTATTGATTTCTCCAAAATTTGGGAACTATTTGTAAGTATTCTTACTTCATGACAATATAGTTATTTGCATAAGTTCAATAAGAATCTATTTTCTTTTATAGCAGGACAAAATTAGAGACACTGGCTATTTTACCAAGGCTTTGACTAGAACGGCATACTTTCAGAGATGCCCAGACTGTTTGAGGAATTAAGGTTGCTTATATGGCCAATAAACAGCCCTTTGAAAAAACTGGCCTGGTACCTCATCTGTGGCATTTCCAGATCTGTGCTAAGTAAAGAATGTCACTTTCCGACAGGTCCAGGAACCCCAAGTTACTTTGGGACCTCAAGAAAACAGGAACTTACCCAATTCATGCAGGTACATACAAGCACAGTTAAACCCTTGGCTTGGCTCAAGAGGCTTTTAAGTCTAACCTGAGATTCTTTATGAAAAGTTCCAGCAAAGCCAATTTTTTTTTAAAAGCCTACATGGCCAATAACTATTCTCACTATACTTTATGCAAATAATCAGGCCAAGTGTAATGTGGCTAAAATCTATTTTGCAAATAAATTGGTCCCACTATGATTTGTCTTGATAAAATGAGAAACTGGAAAGAGAAAATTACATTTCAGAAGAAAACTATAGTAAACCCATTATTAGATTTTAGCCTTCTCTATCATTTTTGAGTTTTTATTACTTGCCTACAATTTTGACATTGGTCCTTCTTGATTGAATTTTTCTCCTTTCTGTGAAACATGATCTCCTAAAATTGAGCATTCCTAGTGACATGGGATTAGATGAAACATACAAACTCATGTTTTCTACAGTGCTTCCTCTGAAAGATTTTTGAAGAGCAGGGGGGAGTGTAAAAAGAAAATAAAATCTCAGGACCCTCCCCCCAACTCCTTATGCAAGAGAGAAGGTAAAGGCCTCAGGCACCTGTGAAGAACTGGCCCCACAGATCACTCATTAAGGACATTCTTACTAGCCTCTCATAAACGACGACCTGCAAATTGTAGCTTTAGGTCCACAGGCTCTGTCTAGCACCTAAGACTAAAGTCTGTTTGATTCCACACTAATAATGAATTACAAGTTTTTCCTCACAGCAGCAGAACAGAGACAAGACAGGAACAGACGTTCTTCCATCTACCCAGGATAGCTACATAATTGATACTTCCTTCACTCCCCTTTTCTCTCCTAACTTTCCCCTTACATAATGGAAAATGCAGATTTTCCTGGGTCTCACAAGAATGTAACCTTTGTGTCTCACTACCACCCCCCCCTTTTCTTTCTATATGCCTTTAAATGGTGAAAAGTTCCAAATTCTCCTTCAGAAAAAAACAACCCCAGTTTCGTCTGCAGTTTGTGTTTTTCCCGAGTGCACTCTCAACTTTGGCTTAATAAACCTCCATTGATTGAGATTTTTCCCTCAGTCACTTATTTGGGTTGACATAGTCTGCTTAGAAAACCTCAGAATTCTAAAAAAAAAAAAAATATTCTCCTAAAACTAATAATTGAGCTCAGCAAGGTCTCAAGATACAAGATCAGTATACAAAAATAAATAATATTTCTATATACTAGCAATGAACATATTGAAACCAAAATTAAAAATAAAATTTATAATCATTTTTACACAATGAAATATATGTGTAAAGATGAGACTTCCAGTTTCATCTCCAATGTAGAGTTTAGAAGTCCTCCCTCCTTATAATAAGAAAAAGTTGAAGAAAATGAAAATCAGTGAGTTATCCTGGACCCATTAGAGAGTTGAGGTCATAGGGAAAACCACCACGGTGAAATCTGGAGAGAGAGAGGAACACAAGGAATCTCAGCTGAGACCAGTAGCTGCTGCTGGAGCCCAAAACTGATGGAAACACTTAAATGATAATTTTAAGGAATTGCTGGAGGTTCAGTGTGGGCCAGTGTGACAGTGAGAGACTCCAGGGGCTCCCACATTTCCTTGGGTTTTTACCCCAAGGAACCCCACCAGTTTCTTTGCTAGTGCCAATGAACTTTCTTGAAGAACAACACGTAACATTTCTCTCTCTCTTTTTTTTTTTTTTCACAAAACCCCTAACCTTCTCTCTGTTCTTCAGATATACTGAAGACCACCTGCTCTATGTGTATGCCCCAAGTTGCAATTCTTGCTTCCCAAACAAAATGTTTTAAATTTAGAGATTTGTCTCTGTACTTTATTTGACTTCGACAGATGTCACCACTGGGGGAAACTGGGTGAAGGTACACAGGACCTCTCTACTATCCTTGCAAGGTCCTGCGAGTCTATAATTATTTCAAAACACAAACTCTGAAAACATAAAATAGAGTGATAACCCCAGGGGCGTCAGAAAGGTTTCACATGGAGGCAACACAGGAGATGAGTCCCACAGGGTGGGCAGGGGCTCCCAGGGGTGACAGAAAAGTTTGAGGTGAGATCAGTGTAGCCTTTCCAGAAGCACAGAGGTGGGAGAGGGCAGTGTATCAGTCAGGATGCTTTTGGCCAAAAGTAACAGAAGACTCATCTAAAAGTGGCTTGATGAAGAGGGGTTTGCTATACATGTTGGCTGTTCTCTGATCACCCTTCCAGATTCATTCACCGCAATTCCCTGTGCCCTGGGGAGCTGACCTCACCATCACCTGCTCCCCCTTTTGGATTCAATGGCATTGGCAGGATGTCAGCGAATTCCACGAGGCAGAGGTTGGAGTGTTTGTACCACTGTTTTCACACTGGGCTGTGGTTTTGAAAGTAGCTAAGTCACTGGACCTGATCCCTCCGTCCCTGTCAGTTAGCCCTCACCAGGGCCCGGGGAACCACCTCCTTCTCACCTTTGCAGACCCGGGTAGTCACGGCTTCCTGCTGTTGCCGGTTCCTGAATGTTTCAAAGACCTTTGCTCGTTCCTTTCATCCCAACCACACTTCTGCCACCAGCCCCTTCATTAACCTCTTCAGTGAACTCTTTGAGTGTGATCTATGTTTTTCAAGGATCTGGAACTGAACATTAACTCACACAACAAGAATTCTGGAGGCAGATGGTTCCAGTGTTGGTTCAATCTGGTTGTTGGCTAACAACAAAAGTCTTAGTAATTAATCTTATCCTCTCATCGTCCAACCTTGCTGTTAAAGTTGCAGGCAATCAAATGTAAGCACAATGCTATTCTAAAAAGGGGGACACAGAGCAGTGTGTGTGTGTGTGTGTGTGTGTATGTGCAAGGGCAGAAAATCCCTCCATCACACTTCATTTCAGGTTCCATGGGCCAGTATTGAATCCTATGTCTGTGCTCTGGCTGCAGGGGTGAGGAAGTAAATATTTGGTATTATCCTCTGTGGTGAGAGATAGGTTCTGACAGCAGGAAAGAAGGGAATGTACCACTTGAGGTGTGTGAGGCAGGTCCTGAAGATTAGGAGGCTGCAGAAGAATTTTAAAAATACCTGCTATGTGTTGAGCAGGAAAATCATTATGTGGAAAAGTGGGGTTTTTGATCAATGAGACTAGTTTATTTTACAAGGACATTGACAAACAAATCTTTATACCGCAAGTAGCCTCCAAAGCCCCTGGCTTTAAGTCGTTCAAAGACCATGCAATTAATTATTTATGGGAAATGCATATAAGGTGCTTTTAAACAAAAACACACATAAAACAAGGTTATGTATTGGTTGGTTGACAAAAACATTGTGACCAGAGGCTAACAGGAATCTGATGCCATATTTCCCCTAGGAGCAATGGTTCAGTATTCACTAATTCAGTATCCTCGGTGACTTCATAGATGATAAAGACCATAAATAACAAGAACAACAGGATCTATTCATCTATCTATCTCTCTGTCATTTTTCCAGTCTGGCTTAGATAAATGACAGCCTACTGCAAGCTTTTTTCCACCTTTCTTTCCCCCTTAATATATCCTGGGGCTCGCTCCCTAGCAGCGTTCCTTTTAATAGCAGTGTAGTATTCTAATTTGCGGATGTACCAAAATGTAGTATCAGGAGCTGGGGGCACCACTCAGCTAGGACGGCCTAAATCCAAGTTCAAGGCCTGAGGTTCCCTGGGCCACAAAGACGACTCAAAGCCAGGTTGCAAGTCTAGGCCTGGGCTGTTTTATGATCACCTCAACCTCAGCCTGCAGGTTGTTAGCCCTTAGGGTCCCAGCTGCACATGAGTGCAGACTGCCAGCAGCCCCATTCAGAAGGCCTGGGCATTTGACTTTGATTTCTTCTAATTCGATCTTGGTTTTCCTCCTGTTTCTGTGTTTACGGAGGAAATCTCAGAGCAAAATTAGCTCTGAGCCTTCAGCTTATTTTTTCTGGCTCTTGTATTCCTTCAAAGTGTGATCTAATAATTCTTCATTCTCTTGTTAGCTCTTTGATGCTTTTGAGATGATATATTTTAACATCATCCAGATATTTTCATTTTTTCTCAGAGCAAGGATTGGTCTGAATTACCCAGTTTGCCATTACTGGAACCATTTGTTACTTTTATAGTTAGGGGAAAATATTTTTTAAACAGTCCGTGGTTATTTGGGAGATCAGTGTCAGTTTTGACTCATGGATACTGAACCAAGAAAAATATCATGTTAGCATTTTTCTCCCTTGTGAATATAATAACATTCTTTCTAATAGCATAAGCCCAAGCATCCTGAAGGCAAAAGCCTCTGTGTGTGTCTCAGAACGTTCCAAAAGCAGTTACAGGTTGATGGACGGTGATTTGTAGAGAAGAATTACAGATCTTTTCAGAGACACCCTTCCAGCACACCAGTCTCATGACCCCAAGTTGAGGGAGAGGATGAGGAAGCAGTGTAGACTCCCCGAGCCCCAGAGGCGATGTGCGATAAAGCAGCGAGAGAATCTACAGAAACAAATGAAGGAACAAGCCAAAAATCACTTGTTTCTCGGCCTGAGCTTGATAAGGAGCTCAGTGCTACATTTCTAAAGAACTGGGACCTGAGTGCCCACCGAGATAACCTCCACAGACAGCTTAAATCAGACTATGAGCGCAATTACCATGCGCCCGAATACGTGCCTCATTTTCTGCTGGGAGGCCCCTCTTCAGGAGATGCCTTAACTCTGGACTGTAAAGTCGGATGGAATACCGCTGCAGAGCAGGCTGTTTCCCCGCACAGCCGAAAGCGGTGTCAGCAGCAGTCACCGGAGGTGAAGGCAGGCGGTGAGGCCAAGGGAGCGATGCCGCCGCCTGTCCCCGCACCGCGCCGCCGCGGCTGCGCAGGACGCGCTCCCACCGCGTTCCTCAACCTCCCGCGCCGGGCAGCCGGGGTCAGGAAGAGCGGGAAGGTTTAGGGTAATGCGTGTCTAATTCTGTCGAAGCAGGCCCCATCTGGCTCTGGGGCTGAGTCCCTATGTCAGGCAGGGCGGGATGCAAGCGGCCCTGTGGCTGTGCCGTCTGTCCGTCTGTCCGTGTGAGCGGGAGCCCCCTGGGACTCCAGCTGCCGTCTGGGGAGGCAGCGCCGGTGTTTGTGACCTTAGTGCACTCGCCACTCTTTTCGCTCACCAGGGCCTGCACAAGGATTTCTGCTGTCAATCTGGAATCAGTGCTTTGTCACCACTGTATCCAGGGAAACAGCCCTGCCCGAGAGCACTCTGTCTGGAGAATGTTCAGAACCCCAGATTCGCAGACCGGTTTCCAAGCGGGGGAAGCCTGGCGTCTGGACAGCCCTAGTTTTCAGAGGGAATGATTCGCCACTGGCACAGACAGGGTCTGAGCTGGCTCCTCGGGCGCCGGCACCCCCACCTCTCCTGTGCCGTGCGGCTCCAGGGCCCTGGGCAGACTGTTCGGAAGGACATTTGGGGCATCTCTTGGTAACGGGACCCCACTGATTCGACGTAAGGAAATACACTGCATGTGAGCCAAGCTGCTCACTTCCTCCTTAGCTACTGCTCGCCTCCATCTCTTCTTCTTTTTCTTTTACTCTCTTCCAGATTTTAATTTCTTCTTTTTCAAGATCCCATTTCATTATCAACATCAAAGGTCAAACTCTCCTCGGACTTCTGGCACCACTTTGGAAAAGTATAAAAACCTAAAAAGGGATTAAAAATAAATAAATAAATAAATGCACGCCTGGCCCAGTTTCTGACTTGCTGTGCTTCCTGTTGCCTTGACTGAGAAGGCGGCTGGCACAACAGGCAGACAGGCACTCTGTGTCCTCAGGGCCCTTGTGACTTCTTCCTGAGTTAGCATATCTGGGCCAGTGTCTAAAATTTACCTCCTTTTTTCCTATTAAGGAAATCTCTCTGGAATTTGTACCTTGCTGTATCTGGCAGCTTTGATGAATGTTTTTGTCACCTGTTATATTGGTTCCTATAATTTGCTGTCCCTCTGCCTGGACTATTCCCCACAGAGGTGGCCCACTTTAGATGTTTGCATAGGTCCTAACGAGGGGTTCACTGAGAAGACAGTCTTGGAACTGAGCTGCTTCACGTGTTCTGTTTGCTTGAAGAAAAAGGTGGCCTTAACTGAAATGTGTGGGTTGTCCTTGTGGTTCCTTTGTTATTACTTATAGAAATTTCACCATACTTTATATTTACTTTCCTTTAAAGCTATGATTATCGTAAAAAAAATTAAACATAGAATTACCATATGATCCCGTGATTCCACTTCTTCGTGTACACCCCAAAGAATTCAAAGCAGGGACTCAAACAGGTATTTGTCCACCTATGCTTAGCAGCATTACTCACAATAACCAAAAGAGAAACAACTCAAGAGTGCATTGATGGATGAACAGATAAACAAACTGTGGTATAGCCATGTAATGGAACGTCATTCAGGCTTACAAATGAATGAAATTCTTTCACATGCTACAACATGAATGAAATTTGAGGACATTATGCTAAGTGAAATAAGGCAGTCACAAAAAGACAAATACTATATGATTCCACTTATACGAGGTAGCTACAGTCATCAGATGCATAGATACAGAAAGTAGAATGGCGGCTGCCAGGGGCTGAGGGAGGAGGGAATGCGGAGTTAGAGTTTAATGAACACAAAGTTTTAGTTTTGTGAGAAGAAAAGGGTTCTGGATAGATGGTAGTGATGTGAATGTATTTAATGCCACTGAACTGGTTAAAATGGTAAAATTTATGTTATGTATATCTTACCACAATAAAAAAGTAGTGACTAATTTGGACCTCTATATATTAAATCATGTTCTACTTACAGTGTAAGAGCTTGCCCTGGAAGGGAAAGGCACAGATCTTTTGTGAAGGGAGGGTTTGGGGGCTGCCTGAAGTTATTGGGTTACATGTGTTGGTAGATTTGCATCTGTATACAGGAATGGAGCTTGTCTATATCACTTTGGAAGAGCTTCTGTATCATTTTGCCACTGCCACCCACCAGCCCAATATACCACTGCTGAAACTCCCTATTCCCCACTGGTTTTTCATCATTTGGAGTAAAGTAATTTTCATGTGCCTGTAGTATTTATTGCAACATCAGAATAAAAGGGTAAATTTTGTATTGACTTTGATTTTACTTCTTTAAATAACCTTAGAAAGTATCATTGTGGAGAGAAAGAGAGAAAGAGAAGTTTCTGAAAAAGTTTTCAGTTTAGGGTTTATTGCTAAAGGAACTCAAGGAAGCAAAGTGCTGAACTGAAGCTCCTGGGTTATTCTGATCCCAAAGCATCTTGCAATGCATATCAACAACATAATTAACTGTGCTAACATTCATGGATTATTCGTCAAGTAACATCATACTGTTAACACCTGAGCAAGATGAAGGAATGAAGAAAACCTTTCAATACAGTTACAACATGATTTCATGGTATTTCTGGAACTATCAAACCCAACTTGGTATGGTTTAAAGCTCAGGAATTTTTTTTAATGTGAGGGTTTACTTCTTGATTCTCAATTATTTTCTTTTAAATAAAAATTTTTTTTGAGACGGGGTTTCACTATGTTGCCAAGGCTGGTCTTGAACTACTGGGCTCAAGCAATTCTCCTGCCTCAGCATCCCAAGTAGCTGGGATTACAGGCATGTACCACCACCCCTGACATTGGGAAATATTTTAAATATTCAAGGTAAAGTATACTCGATGAAAATGATTACACTAAATCTAACCTTTTGGTCTGACTTCTAGTTCACAGGAAACACAGGGGAGAGAGCATCAATTTAAATGATGTCACAAATGACATCACCATACAAATCCAGAATGTGGGCATTTCCTAAGACAATTGTCCTTGTCTCTTCTAAACATCACAATCAAAAGGGACTAACTAAGACAATGCAACAACAAAATGCAATATGCGAATCTTGGTTATATCCATGTTTTATATTGTGTACCCATTAACACATTTTTGTGGTTATAGTTATTCTCAATACTTTTGTCTTTTAACTTTTATACTAAGGTTAGGAGTGATTTATGTGCCACCATTATTGTATTATGATATTCTGTGTTTGTCTACTTACTTTTACTAGTGAGATTTGTATTTTCATATGCTTTCATATTACTATTTAGCCTCTATTTGTCTCAACTTGAATAACTCCCTTTAGCACTTTTTGAAAGGTAGTTATAGTGGTGATAAATTTCCTCAGTTTTTGTTTATCTGGGAAAGTCTTTATCTGTCCTTCATTTCTAAAGCACAATTTTTCTGGTATAATATTTTTGGCTAGCAGGGTTTTTTCGATGATTTGAATGTATCATGTCACTCTATCTGGGCCTTCAAGGTTTCTGCTGAGAAATCTACTAATAGTCTCATGGGAGTTGCCTTGTATGTGAGGAGTTGATTTGTTCTTGCTGCTTTCAAAATTCTCTTTTTCTTTGACTTTTAACAATTTAATCAATATGTCTACATGTAGATCTCTTTGAGTTCAATCTTTTTGGGGATTTTTGGGCTTCATGAATCTGGATGTTCATATCCCTCCCCAAATTCAGGAAGTTTTCAGGCATTATTTCTTTAAGTAGGCTTTCTGTTTCTTTCTCTTTCTGTTCTCCTTCTGAGATTCACATAATGTGTATTTTTCACACATACTTATGGTGTCTCATACGTCCCATAGGCTTTCTTCGCTCTTTTTTTCTTTCTTTACTTTTTTCTTTGTTTCTTTTCTTTGTTTTTTAATCATTTTGCTCCTCTAACTGGATAATTTCAAATGGAGAGATTATGTTTCTGTTACCCTTTTAATTGAAGTTTTTCTCAATTTCTGTGCTCCATCGGGGTGCTGCAACCTGACTCCTGGGTTCTGGAATTCTTACAAAAGCATTCTCATCTGTGAAAAGTAGCCAAATCTGTGTTTTTTTGGGGGGAGACTAGGACTAGAAATCTCCTTTTCTGCCATCTTGCTGATGCCATCCCCGTCTTCCCTTTCTTAAAATACTCTATTGTTCCCCATCACTGCTTCAAGATAAAGCCAAAACTCTTTATTATGTCAGATGACGCGCTTCATGATTTGGCCTCCACTGGATTTCTGATTTCATCTCTTCCCTTGACTTCTATGGCTCAGCTTCATTAGACTAGCCCCAAAGTGAATGCTCTCTTTCCTTATTTTTGTTCCTTCTTTTCTTTCTCACAATAAATATTTATTTAGCACTACTGTGTCCTCATACCTTAGGGACTAAGGAAGGGGTAAGTAAAATAAATGAAACTTGCTCTCAGGGATCTTGCTCTCTGTAGGTGGTTAGACAAGAACAAAGGAAGGTTTCAGGTGTTTCATCTGCCATAAGGTCCTTCCCTCCCTGTCTACCTGATGATTTTTCCAGTGTGGTTCTAGAGATACTTACCAGTAATGTTTTCCTTGATACTCCTCTGCCTATATCCTCCTGCCGCCCACTCCAGCATCTTCTCCTCTTTCACCCCTTACCCCTTTGTTTGTGGCCCTTTGTGTCTTTCACCCACCAGGCATAGCTCCTTGAGCATCAAGACTTTTGTCTTCTTCACAAAGGAAAGGAGTGTGTCCTACAATGACTTAGTGACAGCTGCAGAAACTTGATTGACAGCATTTTCTCCCTTCCTGTGACTATTTATAATGGTACTTTTTGACCTGTGTTATTGGGACCTTCCATTAATTCCACTAGTGAGAACTTGCTTCCCAAAGCTTTCCATTCATAGGAGGAATGCAGACTTAGTACCTGAGGGTTCTGTGCTGGAGATTCATTAGACCAACACATCAATTCACTGACTTACGTGATTGACTGACGGAAAATCTACCAAGATTGAGGGAAGTTTAGTTTGGTTACAGGCATGGCTGATCTTTTAGTCATGAGGGAGTAAGGGATTTAAAATATAAGACAAATTTCAACCTTCCCACCAAGCACTTCTCATTCCCCTGGTCCTGCTCTGTAATTTTTCAAGGCACTGACCACTTTCAACACACTATATAATTTACCATCTGTCTTCTCCCCACAAGAAATAGATCTGTGAGAACAGTGATTTTTATCTATTTTTTTTGTTGTTGTTCACTGGTGTCGATGGAAAAGAAGCCAAACTCTGTAAAATAATTTTAAAGAGGTTTATTCTGAGCCAAATTTGAGGACCCATGACCCAGAGCCACACCCAAGAAGCCTTGAGCAACTGGGCTCACTGTGATTGGGTTACAGTTTGGTTTTATGCATTTTAGGCAGAGAGGGGTTACAGGCAAAGTCGTAAATCAATACATGGAAGGCATACGTTGGTTTGGCCCAAAAAGGCAAGGCCATCTCAAAGTGGGGGCTTACAGGTTAGAGGTGGGTTTAAAGATTTTCTAGCTGACAATTGGCTGAAAGAGTTAGGCTTTCTCCAAAGACCAGGAATCAGTGGAAAGGAATGTTTGAGTTAAGGTAAGGGTCTTCTTTCATGTGGTGCTATACTGGAATCAGGTCAGGAAGTAAACCTCACCATAAAAACCTGTTTAGTGAGATTTTATCATTTGTAGGTATGACTCACTAGGCTTCCTTAGAAAGGAATTTGGGCAAAAGAAAAAGATCAGAGTTCGGTCCTCACTGGTGTATCCCAAATGCCCAGGGAAATGCCTGGTACACAGTAGGTGCCTTAATAAGTATTTCATGATTGAATGAATGTGTGAAAATTAAAACTGAGTTTGCAAATACTTTCAGATGCAAGAGCCACTGGACTTCGGCCACACTCAGAATGATCTCCCTTAAATACACAGGGGCCATTCTGGTGCTTCTCTGCTCCTAGCTGAGGCTGGGGTAGGGGCCTGCTGGTGATGCACTTTGTGACTGTGAGTCAGAGGCAGGGGCCAACGGAGCCGTCATTGTGGATGTGAAGATTTCCCACAAAGGCAGACATACAATCAATCCCTTCACAGGGCTTGACTAACTGGCACTCAGTTCCTCTTTTTTTTTTTTACCTTTTGTTTCAGAATATTATGGGGGTACAGCACTTTGGTTATATATACTGCCCATGTCAGAGCTACAATTGTGGACATCCCCCAAACTGTGTGCCCCGCACCCATTCAATGAGAGTTTTCCCATCCCCTCCACCCCCCTCCCGCCTACCCACCCCCTGATGAATATTATTACCATGTGTGCACATAAGTATTGATCAGTTAGTACCAAATTGATGGTGAGTACCAGTGTTGCTTGTTTTTCCATTCTTGTAATACTTCACTTTGAAGAATGGGCTCTAGCTCCATCCAGGATAATACCAGATGTGTTAATTCACCATTGTTTTTTATTGCTGAGTAACATTCCATGGTATACATATACCACATTTGATTAATCCACTCATGTATTGATGGGCACCTGGGTGGTTTCCACATGTTTGCAGTTGTGAATTGTGCTGCTATAAACATTCACGTGCAGATGTCTTTATTATAGAATGTCTTTTTTTCCTTTGGGTAAATACCCAGTAGTGGGATTGCTGGATCAAATGGTAATTCTACTTTTAGTTCTTTGAGGTATTTCCATATTACTTTGCATAGAGGTTGTACTAATTTGCAGTCCCACCAGCAGTGTATGAGTTTTCCTATTTGTCCCCATCCCCGCCAACATTTGTTGTTTTGGGACTTTTTGATATGAGCCAATCTCACTGGAGTTAAGTGATATCTCATTGTGGTTTTGATTTGCATTTCCCTGATGATTAGAGAAGTTGAGCTTAATCCGCATTAGTGGTGCTCACTTCAGCAATATGTGTGCTAGCATTGGAGCAATACAGAAAAATTATCATGGCCCCTTCACAAGGACGACACATTAATGATGTGGCTGCATTACTTGAAGACTTTGGACTGTGAAGATTGTCAGAAAGCTAGGTTTTCCCCAGGATTTCCATCCATCAAGCACAGGAACAAGAATATGCAGTATTTCTTGCAACTTGCCTCTCTTCTGTATGTCCTTGCTGTTTTTTTTTTCAGGCCCTCATTTCCTCTTATGGATACTGTTATACAGTTTCCTAATGAGTCTGCCTGCCTCAGCCACTCCCCATTCTTACCCTGTCCAGCTTTGGGAGGCTGCTAGAACAGGAGCACAAAGAGAGACCAAAGTCCATCCTCTTGCCCTGAGGGTGGTCGCATGTGGGTGGGCAGTCAGCGTGGCCGGAGCGCAGAGGCACACCCCTCCATGAGGGGCAGCCGGGTCACCTTGCTGCCTCAGGTGCACACTGATCGCCCTCTTCAGAAAGAAATGTAATTTTCTTTTGGCTGACACCCACTGGGTGTCAATCTCCCTCCTTGAGGGAACCTTCCTTCCCCTCCCCCTCCACCAAGACAAAGAAGAAAATAAAAATACCTCTACCATGCAAACAAAGATAACTACCCTTGCTCTTGTGGATTACTTACCCACATGTGTCGAGTTTACCCAGAGGCATGCTGAGTCAGCTTGGACTGGCTTGGGGGCGCCAATTGTTCTCATCTCATCCCACATCTGCCTTCAATAACCTCACATCGTGGCTTAAAATTGGCCACAGTGGGAGTATTTACACCACAGACATTGGCAAATGCTGCAAGTCAGTGCTGGTTTCCCAGAGAGCCAATTGTTAAATACGTATCGGCCCACTGCCTGTTTATACAGCAAATGGAGTGTTACGGCCTGCTTTCTTCAGTTTTACATTATGGATAGAGTGACCAGGAACTTTGGTGGGTAAAAGGTCACACTCCAGTGGTTATACCAGGACCACATGCACAGACCAGGACTCTAATGGGCACAACAAGATGTATGATCAATCTAATTGTGAACTCTTTACCAGGTTTGTCATTATTATTCCAAAGCATAATTTTCTTTTGGCTGCACAGCATTCCTTCATTTGGAAATTTGGAAGATTTTTCTATTATTGAACTGTTTACAGTTTTTCCATAAATGATATTTCAATACATGTAGGATAAATTCCTAAGAGTATATTTCTAGGACAGAGGGTGTAAACATTATTAAAACTCTAAATATATACTTCCAAATCACTTCCCCAGAAAGTTATAGATATTTATACTCTCCCTGTAGTCAGTTCAATTCATCAAAGCCTTTCCAATACTTGGAATTAGGACAGAGAACATTTTCCGACCACCTCCAGCTCCTCTCTGTACAGGCTCTGCTTTCCAATTAAGCCGAGTATATTCTGGGAACGCAACAAGCTCTGCTCTCTCTAGATTTCATCTGTTCCTTTGCTTCTGCTATTCCCTCCCCAGAGGCTGTCTCCCCTCCCTTTTCTATCAATGCTGCCCATTCCAGTTTACAAACTAATCCCAAGGACATGATTAAAGAGGTACCCAAAGATGTGCATAATAATGACAACATGGAAATAACCTGAAATGTTCAAAAATAGGGATTAGTAAAATAAATTATGGTATCTCCTTGCAATAGAATAATATGCAATTATTAATAAAGATGATGTAGACATAAATGTGCACATGAAATGATGTTCACAAAATGATAAATAGCAAAAACATGTTATCAAATAGACTCTTAGGGTATAATCTTATTTAGGTGTATTTAATCTAAATGTACCAAGTATAAAAGTACTTATCTCTGGGTGGGAGGCTGGACTTAAAAGTAATTTAAAAGTGTTTATATTTATGACTTTTAGACAGTAGAAATAAATTATTTATAAAGTAAAAAGGCTTTGGGGGAGATTTGCACACATGAAAAAACAGTTAACTCCTATCCATCCTTCAAGGCCCCTTCAAATACACCCTCCATCTGAGGTATTTGTCAAAACACATATGTCAGCTCCTTTCTTCATATCTCTGTCACTCTTTGTGACTCTTTCTGCACCTCCTATGCTATTAAATCAAAAGGTGTTTGCTTGCTTGTCTTGTCTCTTACCAATTCTGAGAGTTTTATACGAACAAATGCTCCATCATATTTTTTCTCAAGAATATGCTGGTGTTTCCTGTTTGTGGCAGAATTTCAATAAACGTTTAATAAAATGACTTAAGTTTAATTTTTCTAAGTGACCAACACCTTAGAAAAACTATGTTTGCTGGAATGTTTGGAACACATATGTGAGGGAAAGTCTTAGAAACGCTCTACATGCACAGAATGTCAGCATCAGTGAGCCGTGGATGACAATATTGAAGGGGAAACTCATTGTCAGTGGCTTCTGGGGTTCATGTTGCATTTTCCATGAGCAGCCGTGGCCTGCTCTGGCACGTGGGAGGTCTCAGTGTTGCCAAGCAACAGATATGATTGTTGGCCTTGCCCAGAGCAAAGCGCACTTGGTCCTATGGTTTCACAGTGAATATCAGATGAATTCCTCATCCAAGAAAGTTGGCCCTGGGACCCTGTCAGCAGGAAACATGATTTGATTATGCAGGATGCTACTGCACTCAGCCATTTTCTTAGTTGTGCTGAAATCTCAGAACTGACCAGTCCCTGTGCCTCCTGCTATGTGTTCCAGTGGAAATCAAACCATCCAGGGCTAGATCCAGGGCTAGGGCAGAAAACTCCTTGGTTTTGTTTTTACGGTTGGCAAAATAATTGCAAACTATTTAACACTCTTTGCAGTATAATAAGCAGTTAATAGATTCTTAGTAAAAGGAGTTTATCAAATAAGATAATCCACTGAAAATTTGAACATGGTTTCATAACTTGACTTCTAAAATATCAGCATACTGGCCTCAAGGATGTAGGTAAACCAGGATTGTTGTCTCTCTTTTTTTTTATTACTGGGTAATTTCCAAGCACTTTTCACCAAAGCATGGGATCCTTGATGAAGAGAAGCTTCATGTAGGGAGAGAAGCTCTGAACCTCCAGGTGCCACTCCCCTTCCACAGGCCCCCTTGGCCACATTAGCAGCATCCTCCCAGCAGGTGGCCGTGGGCGTCCCTTTCCAGAAACCGCACACACAGCAGCCCAAGATGTGGTCCTGGGGAAAGAGGGCTGAGGGCTCCAGGTGGTGTGGGCCTGGTGCTTCTCCTACCTCCTGAGAATACGTGGGCAGCAGCGCTGGACCCAGAGTTGTGAAGATTACAAGTGAATACATAAAGTGCTTTTACAATGATAACTAATATTTTTTCTTCCATCTAGAAGAGCTTGGGGCCTCTCCAGAAAACCTGACTGGTCAAGACCCAGAACTGCCTGCTCTGTGCTGCAGGCTCCTCACGTGTCAGCCAGGGACAACTCTGAATGTTCACAACAGGCTGCAAAGCAAAGACGCTGCAGGAAGAGGCCGATGGGTGAGGGAAATGTATGGGATCTTCACTTTGATGGGACCTACACAGAAAAAAATGCCGGGTGACAAATGCTCCTGACTTAGACCAACCTTTCAGGAAAGGCCAGGTCCGAGCACACAGCAAACCCTGAAGAAGTGCGCTCTTCTGTTGAAACTCCTCCCTCAGCAAAGACGTCTGTGGATCCACCTGCACACGTGGCGAAGGCCACTACCTGTGAGACCTGCGTCCCTCTGCCCGCGGCCTCCCCTGGGGTTCCCTACCCCCGCGGGAAGCAAGACCCGGGCCCCACACAGGGCCAGCGCACGGTGTGCGGCCTGCGCAGGGAGACCGGCCCTGTGTTCGGTTTAATGTTCCGCTGTCATCGTCCTGAACGTCTCAGTGGTTTTTATCTCTGAACTAGCGCTTTGTAAGCGCAGCCAGACGGGGGCAAGGGAGCGCGCGCCAGCACAGCAGGTCCGGGCAGTGAGTCCCCGCTGTCCCCGCGGTCCTCATTCCCTAGAACTTTCCCAGGGCCGCAGGAGCACAGAATTTCCGGAGTCCACGATGCGAGGGAGTTCCGAGAGACAGGGCGAGTGCAAGGTCAGTGTGTCACGTCTGCGACGGAGCAAAGGGGACGTGGACACCCGAGAGGCCACGCTTTCCGGTCTCGCCAGAACTTGCTTCCAACGCCGGAAGATACGGAAGCAACCGAGGAGCCCTGTCACATCCTTTCTCATTGGCATGACTTCCCCCGTGTTAGCCGAGCCCCTTGTGCTGAAAACGAGACGGAGGGAAAGGGAGAGACAGGGCAGCCCAGTGCTTTTCCCCTCAGGCCTCCCTGACTGTCAGGGAGCAGCAGCGGCGGAGCCATCCGTATACGGAGACTGGGGTGTTGGGAGGGACGCCCAGAGAGAAGTGCAGTAAAATCAGAGCAGTGAGTTTTGTGCAGCCATTGTTCTGGTGAGAGATATGTAGACATTCTGAACTGCAAAATAAGGATTATATAATTTCAGTGGCTCTGCATAGGAGTTAAATGCTGATATTTTATGTAAAACTGGCATTGCACAATATAAAGATAAATGGTAAAATCTATGCTAATAATTTAAAAATTATTCCTCATCTCTTGGTTGGAATAACTTTAAGGTGTGTTCTCGACGTGGGTAGAGATCCTCGGTGGGACTGTGCTCCAGTTGTCCCAGCAGGTACTTGCTCAATGACACCCCTATTGGCTGTCTTCCCTGGGATCCCCGCCCAAAAAAACACCAGCTGCACTTGAATCCTTGAATCAGGTCCTTTTCCATGGAACCCATGGAAGACACCTGTCTCTGCACTGGGCGGTGCGGTTTAGGGGCTGCTGGCAGGGGCGTTTCCTTTATGCCTTGGCAGTGATGGGATAACCATCCGCACGTCAATAGAGAGCTTAGAAGTGCATTTTATCAACTCACTCTGTCTCTGCTTCTCAGACAGGCCAGGAAACTCCGGTGCTTTTTGAAGTTTTATTGATATTTTTAAGGAAAATGTTAAGTTGCTAGTTTTAGAAATACTGAACCCAATAATCAAAATATTTTTTCCTTATGTCAGTCTGTCCCAAAATAAATGCCTTTCTATCATTTCACCAACTCCTGGAATTTATTTTGTAGACACCTGGAAGATTTTATTATCCTCATGAGACCCATGAACTTCAAGGGGTATAGACACCATGAAGCCTGGATGCCATGTCAAATGTGGAACTGTCATGCCATGATGTTCACAGGCCACAGAGAGCCCTTTCTTCATCTCTTGTGGTAATTCTTTTCTGAATTGGAGAGCTTTCCCAACACAGCCACGTGGCAGCCAAGGGTGGCATTATCAAGAGGGATGGGAGGACTTTTGCCCTTGGGTCAGGGGCATTTGTCCAGGGAAGTCCCCCTGTTGCAGTCTTAGCCCTCCCGTCAGCACTGACTCACTGAATGACCAAGATCATTCTCAGGACAAAGGCCACTCTCAGGACAAAAGGTACAGGTTCACCTCCCTCATATCTGGAATCAGAAGATTCATTGGGCACCAAGGTCATAATGAACCTTCATGTTCTAATTCTTATTGAAGGGAGGGCCAGGTGTCACTTGGTGGCTCCAGCACAGAGGTACTGTCCTTACCGTCTCCCTGAGAAACAAAGGGGACACATTTTAATCAGAGAGGATTTCACTCTCACTATTGACATAGGGAGCCCCATCTCGTTCCATCTTTTGAGCCTCCCCTACAGAACAAACACTCCAGACATCAAGACAGGATGCTCTAGGTGGTATTAACAACCATGGAGTCACATTTTTCTGGCTCTACCCTCACCCACCCTCTCTCAAGGGCTTCCTGCAAGTCCCCAGGAGGCACTCACGTGGGCACAAGAGCCCATCCTCTAGACTCCTGCGGGGTGCCAGCTTTGTCTTCTCTCTGGATCTGGCTCACACTGGTGGGTCCCAGTTGTTATCACTGTCACACTGACCCACTGGCGCTTCCAACCATAGAGGTACGAATCACCTTCCCAGAAAAAGATCCAAGGCATCCTTTCTTCAGATAAGGTCTTTCCCTTGCTGCCTTCTGTGAAGAGATCCTTGGGTCTCTCTGAAACAAGGGGAGTCCCAGTCCCCTGCTTGGAAGGAGCTTCCACATGTCATTCCCTTGTTGTGGTAGCAGCCAAGCAACTTCCCTTGGGGGCTAGGACAGAGCTGGCTCCACCCTACCCAGTCAAGTGCCCATGCTTTCTTTGAGCTAGTCTGATAGACAGCTTCAGGGAATTTACTCAGGTTGTTCTGAAAATTCTTTCCAAATGGGGAGACAAGTGAGGAAAAAACTTACCCTCACAAAAGACAAAGCAACCTGTTCTCATTGTTTGGAATGCACATGTCTTTAGAAGATGCTGTCTTAGAAGGACTCCAACCTACACACCAATGCTAAAGATATCAAAAAGTAACCAAGAATTAGACTAAGAGCTCAGCTCTAAAAGAAAATACACATTTGTTGAATTTTCAGGCAATGTCTCTTTCAGAAGTGTCACATGATGCCTTTCTCACTTGTCCTTGTATGGTGGCTCCATTAATCTTCCACGAGGGTGACTACCTTTTGATGGAACCTCACTGAAAACTGTCAAGGGGTAAGAGATAGAAGGGGGATATTAATGTGAGTTCTGTATTGTAAGGGTCGCCTTACATGGTTCATATTTTTCTTTCAAGACAGCAAATTTTTATAAATCACCTGAAAACATTAACATTGCTGCAACTGCATTTTGTTTGTACTTACTTATCTGAAACTATGCATTTTTATATGTGTGTATAATTTTTGAATAACCTATCCTGGAAATATAAATTTTTTCAAAGAGCCTTCTTTTACCCATGTTCCCATTATACTATATTAGTTATCTATTGCTTCATTACAAATTATCCCAAACTAGTGGCTTCAAATAGTCATAAACATTTGCTGTCTCACAGTGTCTGTGGTTGTGGCTTGGGGTCTTTCATGAGGTTGTAGTCAGGTGTCAGCCAGGGCTGCAGTTACTTGAAGGCTTGACTAAGGCTGGAGGGCTCAGTTCCAAGGTGGCTGCTTGCATGGCTGGCAGGACACTGATGACTATTGGCAGGAGACCTCACTGGCTATCTTCACAGGCCCCTCCACAGGCCTTCCTGAGTGTCCTCCCAGCATGGCAGCTGGCTTCCCCAGAGCCAGTGATTCAAGCCACAGTGCCTTTATGAAACAGTCTTGGATGTTACACACCATTGCTTCTACCATATTTTATGGGTCACACGGACCAGACCCGATTCAATATAAGAAGAGGCTATATAAAGGCGTGAATACTGGGAGGCGAGGATCCTTCAGGGGCTGGGTAGCACCTTGGAAAGTGGCTACCATGATTCAAATGTCATATTTGTGCACACAATTTTTAATGATGAGGAGGAGGCATATGAAAGTGAAGGTGATCTAGCTGTGGTGACCTGTGATCTGTCCTAAGATGAAGTGTCTTAAATTGGCCTAAAGTGGCACCAACCCTGAAACCCTAGATCTTTAATTCAGGCCAGCCTCCACACCTCTCCTCGTGCCCTGTGCACACATGCACACTGTTCACAGACACACACTCACACACATACTGCCCATTCTGCCACCAGCCCGCTGCCCTTAGACCCTCAGCTGATGCTGTTCTCTTCTGCTCAGTAGTCCTGGCCTCTTCCCCTCCTCACACACCACAGCAGAGGCCTCATTAGCCACAGTTGCTCACTCTCGCTATTCCACACTCCAGGCTCTTGGCTTCCCTCGCTTTAGACGCCTTGCTCTGGTTTTGTGTGCGCCCAGCATCCCGCCCTCCCCTCACATTTCAGAACTTGGCCTTCCTGTGTGGTTTTCACACTTCCCTCCTCCAAGCTGGCTCTGTCCTTTTGTCTCAGAAGATTCCCCGGCCCAGCCCCAGCCCCAGCCCCTCTGACCTGCTCCTCTGTGCTCCAGCCCGTGAGCAGGGCCCTGCCAGGAGCAGCTCCAGCTCTGTCTTTGCAGAAATGAGAGGATGTAGACATCACGGTCAGAAGGACCATTTCAAGTGGAAATGAGACGCAATTTGGGCCGAATTTCTTTAGCCTTGATTTGAAAGTCATCCCAAAAACCCAGACTAATACCCACTAGCTATGTGGGATGCTGAACGTCTTCACCTGCTCACTGTGAAGACGTGCCCCCTGCGTTCTCCAAAGCTCATTATTCCACGAGGGGTTTTATGTTCTTAGCACACGTTTCTACCTTCACTAAGCTGCCTACGGGGCCTTGGAGACATTCCAGTGTAAAAGGGGATTTCTATGTCTGTGTGGGAGTTAGGGCAGAAATGGAGCTGGTCACCAGGAATGAGAAATGGCCCAGCCAGGAGTCCACAGCCAATTTCTTGAAGCAATGTAGCAAGGGAAGATAAAGGGTTTTTCTGCAATGTCTGGAAAGCCCACATCTGAATGGGAAAGCACTTGGGAAACTCGCTGATTCAGGGGCAGTGGGTGCTTATGTCCAGGGAGTGCATGTCTGGGATCAAGAACTCTATGAAACACACCATTCCTGAGGTGCTGCTGCTGCCAAGCTCTGTGCTAGGCCCTAGGAACACAAAGATCATGGTGACAAGAGTTCTAGCCCTGTAGGTTTCCAAGTCTGAGACAAAGTCGAGGTGCAGATCCACACGGGCAGGCAGGTGTCTCCAGAGCATGAACAGCTGCATCTGCTGCACTGGGAAAGGGACAGCTATGTCCACCCCACACTCTGAACGTGAGTTCCTTGGCCCTAAGCATAAGCATTTCCCTATTTCCTTAATTTAGGAATTTGAAAAATATACATTATTCACATTCATTAAGATGGCTACTATCAAAAGTAAATAAATAACAAATGTTGCAAAGATGTGAAGAAATTGCAGCCCTTGTGCACTGTTGGTGGGAATGTAAAATGGTGCAGCCACTATGGAAGACAGTGTGGAGGCTCCTCAAAAAATTAAAAATAGATTTATTAAGTGATCCAGCAATTCCACTTGTGGGTACAGATCTAAAAGAATTGAAACCAGCATCTCAAAGAGACATCTGCACTCCTATGCTCACAGCAGCATTGTTCACAGTAGCCAAAAGGTAGAAACAACTCAAATGTCCATCCACAGATGAAGGGATAAGCGAAATGTGGTATATCCATGTAATAGAATGTTACTCAGCCTTAAAAAGGAGGGAAATTCTGGCACATGCTACAACATGGGTGAGCCTTGAGGCCTTTATACTGAGTGAAATAAGTCAGTCACAAAAGGACAAATACTGTATGATTCACTTATATGAGGCTCCTAGAGAAGGCAAATTCAAAGAGACAGGAAATAGAATGGTGGTTGCCAGGTGCTGGGGGCAGGCAGAAAATGGCAGTTAGTGTTTAATGGGTACAGAGTTTCAGTTTTGCAAGATGAAGAGTTCTGGAGATGGATGGTGGTGATGGTAGCACAACACTGTGAACGTACTTAATGCCACTCCACTGTACAGTTAGAAATAGCCCAATCTGATGAGAACCTGCCCAGACTGCCCTGACTGTCTGGCGCCCATGCTGTTTCTTTCCCTCGGCGACATCTGGCTGGAAGCCTGGCAAAGCTGCCCAAGCCTGAATGCAGATCCATTTAGGTGGGCACCAACCAGAGCTGGCAGGTGTCTCCAATCCTGCCAGAGTCTGCCCTCTTCTCTCTCCAGGGATTCGGGCCATGGTGAGCTCCCCCTTGCCACTGCCAGCGACTGTGGGCTCTGCCCACAGCTTTCAAGTGTCTTTCATGAGGAAGACACTTCCATTTGTGGGCCCCAGAGGTCTTTTGCTGGCTTCAAGTTGCCCTGAGACCCTCCTGGAGATGCTGGTTCCTGTAGTTTCTGTCCTTTCCCCACCTGGCTTTTCTTCATCCTGGGCCTCCTGTTGGCAGCAGACCCTCCAGCCAGCTAATGGGGCTAATTAGTTTCCTCTCCTGTCCCGCTGATCCAGCGTCCACTGGTGTCTGGGAGCCAGCCCTGGCCCCGAGGGCCTGTTCTTCAAGTTGCTCCCAACTTTTCCGTGGTGAGCCTTGGTGGTACATCTGGGTAAAACTCTCTGATTTCAATGTTCACTGCCCCTAACGAAGGGACCACTGGGGGGGAAGACAGTACAGCATAGCAGGGACAGCTTTGGGATGAGAAGCGTATGACATTGGGCCTCAGCTTGTCCACACCCTGGCTCTGTGACTGTGGCAGGTTACCCGCCTCACAGGCATTGGTTTCCTTGTTGGTAAAGCAGGGTTGTTGTGGGAATCAAATGGAAATAAAGATGTGCACATACCCTGCAGTGCAGGCTGTAGAGTAGGAACCGGATCCATGGTAGCTCTGAGTGGTGGTGTCTGCAGCTGTGGTGTCTGCAGCTCGGTGTAGACCTCTGGTTCTTGATCACTAGCACGGTGGGGCAGATCCCCTCCCAACCCACAGCCAATGCACCTCTGTACACCCGGAGGACACTGCATTCCTCAGGGGTCACCTAGCGGGAGCTGGGAATTTACTTGGCAGGTGAGGGCTCCTGCAGCAGTGAGGAAGTCGGCTCCCCTGTGGCTCTGAGAGGCAGCTGTCGGGATGTGCGTTAGAGGAAAGCAGTCTTATCCCAGCCACGCTGAGGATTGAGGCTGGCAGCATGGAGTCGCTGATTGGCCACACCGAGTCCCACAGCTCACTGGCCAGGAGGCATCTTTGGGTGGTACCTGGGAGGGTCCGGCTTCTGCTGGTCATGTCAAAAAGAATCACAGAGCGCCGACACTGGGTAAAGTGGGCGAGAGGACTCAGACTGCCGCGGGAGGGGAGAGACGCCAGTATGAATGAGCTCAGCTCCAACCAAGACCAAGGGTGGCTGGGGTGTGCAGGGAGAGCAGAGAGGGAACGGAAGCGCCGCGGGGAGGGATGAGGGAGAACCGAAAGAGAGACTGAGGGGCCGTGGGGAGATGGAGACTGAGAGAAAGGGGGTAAGTGGAGAATTACTGAAAACGGTTGGCACTATGGGTTGGCATGATGCACACTTTGCGGTTCAGCAGAATTGCGTTTTCTTGAGCAAAGGCTCAACGTGGGTGCTGGGTCACTTTTAGGGGCTCAGCTAGCACAGGTGACAGCCAGACTGAGGGGTGGCTGAGGCTCTCAGCATTTGCGTTGGGGCAAATCCGTTGTGCCTGTGGCGTTCACGGTTCACAGGTGGAACCGGCTGTGGTGGAAGACAGCTCCGAGTTTGGATATCTCTTTGGAAGGTGCTGCTGCCAGTGCAGTGTCTTCCATTTACACCTGGATGCTTCTTGAAGCTGCCTCTAGGACGGGGACCGAGTCTCGCAAGATCCTGATAATTACAGTCACAGTGTGAACCGCCTTGGGCAAACGATAACAAGGACATGCACTGAGAAGTAAGAGGGTACTTGCTCACAACATGCAAAGTGTAGATGGGGAAAAATGTCGTAGCTTGCCAAGCGGGGAGAGTGTCCTTGGGACTGACCATGCTGGCTGAGGGGGAGCTGGCAAGAGCACAGCAAAGGGCCTCCCGAGTCTGGGTTTGCATCTGAGCTCCCAGAGAGAGTGCACCACTCAGTGGTATACTCATTTCTAGATGCTGTCCATTTGTCATCTGGTTTGCTGTGATCATCTCACAAAAAGGACTTTTCCCACTTTTGTTTTGTTTAGAGTTGAATTCAACCAATGCTTTCAAGAGCCCACTATTTGTCAGGGACTTAAAATACCAAGGAGGCATCCTTCAGGATGAGGCCTGGGGAAGTCCATTTGCTGTGCCGGGACCTGTGTGAGCGGTTCATTCCCTGCGTCCTGGCATGCCTGCATCCTTCCTTCTTCCATGCTGATTTCTCCTGCTTGCCTTTTGCTCCTTCCCACCTGGCCATCCTCTGGGACTCATTCCACCATCTCACCCAGCTCTGAAAAGGCTTTCCTGACACCACGACCACCAGCTCCTCCCCCGCTCTCCTCAGTGCCCCACTTGCCTTCAGCAAGAATGTGCTTTGTAAAGCCTTGGGGACTGCACACCTGTCCCTGGTTTCTCAAGCTGCTGGACAAACAAGTCCTGAAGAACAGAGACAGTTCTTTGACGTCCACTTACAAATCTTGGCACAGTCATAGATTTATTGCTTTTGGCAATGAGAGGTGAGCTAGGTAGACATTTAGACTGTGTGCATTCCTAGGCAAGAACACATCAGTGCCTGGATGTGTGAGGCAGCACTCCAGGTCAACAGGAACTCTGCAACAGTTGGAGAAAGTCCAGGAGTGGTATAAGAGCAAAGACCAAGTCACTTGAAGCCCACTGCATTTATTTCTGTTGCTCACGGACTCTGGTCAAGGGCCCTGGCTTTATGCCTCAAAGGCAGTAAAAGCTGGTTCATCTTCCAAAGTGGCATAGGGAGGGGTGACTGTGGCTCTCATGGGTCCCTTCTCAACACCATTTGCCCAGACTAGAGCTGTGAAGCACGAGCTCCTATGTAGTATCATGTTGCAGAGAAATGTTCCCCTTGATCCGACTACTGTCTTGAATTTTGTTGCCTGGCTACTGTCTTGGGCACAGGGAAGGGCTCCACTCGCTGGGAAAAGACCAGACAAGAAGAAAGAGGGCCCAGCTCTAAGGAGGCCTGGGTCTCAGGCACCCCAGACTGAGGGAGGACATCCGAATCAGCAGATCCGACCAGAGGAAGGAGAGCTCAGGGTTCTCAGAGAGGGAACCCTCAGCTGGAGGGCACATGCTTGCTGGCCGTGGGGTGAATGGATGTCAGTGTCTTCAACTTCAGGTCCAGCTTGGCTCAGGGCTGTGGGGGGACTCAGCCGACAGCTGAGGACAGCTGAGCTCAGCTCTGGGGACACAGATGGACATGCACCAGCACAGGCACAGTGGATTCCATCTCAGCAGAAGTAGCCTCTGTTTTGTCTACCCCGTGTCACTCAGCATCACACAGTGGACACTTATACTCTCTGGCCTTGCTCCAGCCCTGCACGACTAACTGGGGATTCTGGGTCATCCCGTTCACCTCTGCAGCCTCAGGCTTGTGGCCGATACTGTGAAGGACTGCTCACTTCCAGGTCAAGGAGGCAGCAGCTCTGGAAGTGTGGGCACAGGCGGGATGGTAGCTTCAGGCCACCCAAGCAGCATGGGGACACCTGCAGGGGTGTGGGGGACGGAGGAGATGGCCCGACTGTGACCATCTTTCCTGCCTGTTTAATTTGGGGGGGTCGGGGAGAGTTGGAAGGCCACCACAGGTTGGAACTAGCCTAGTGTGGGCATACATTATCATCTCCTCCTCCTGCTTCTTTCCCAGGCTGCAGGGAGATTTTGAGAAGCAGCAGCTCACATTGCTAAATTCTCAGAGAAAGTTTATTTCTAGAGGCAACATCCCTCAGTATGAATGAGGACACCACCAAGGCTCTGGGCCTTGCCCTCCCCACAGACCCTGGTGTGGGCGGGAAAGGATGGCCATGACCAGCCACAGGGTGAGCCGGGGACCTCCCGGGATCCACCCCTCGAAGCTTGGTCTCACCGCTTTAATGAGTTTACATCAGTTCCCACATGCACCCCACACACATGTGGACCTGTCCCGGAGCTCTCAGAAGCTGGTACATCTCTGTGATGTCTCCATTTCATTTTGGAACTAGGAACATTGTCTGGTCCATATGCTCCGAGTGGCATAAATCTGAAGTCAAGAAGGGTGGGTGGAATTATAGGAGAATTATAGAAGGCCCTTATTTTGGACTAAGCTCCTGCACTAGGCCCCAACAGACCAGACTAAAAATCAAACTGTAGTCACCCAAGCCCAAGCTCCACGTCACCATCCGAAACTAAGCTGTCATCTGACCTTCTTAGAAATCAAGAGAGACAACAGTTTTCAGTCTTCAGTCGGCTTGATAATGAAGCTCCCTCTGTTTTAATCCTTAACCTGAAGTCACCTGTGTTAGCTAATCAGTCATTTTTCTATTGTTCTATCTCTCTGGCCCCGCCTTACAAGGAAAGTAACTTTACCCAATCTGCTTTTTGTTCTTTGTTTCGGCTTTCTTCAGCCCTTCTCTGTCTATAAAGCCAAACTCTTCCGCTCAGCTCATTGGAGCACTTCTTCTATTTTATGGAATGAAGTGTTGCCTGATTCTAGAAATGTGAATAAAGCCAGTTGAGATCTTTAAACTAAATTTGTTGTAATTTTCTCTTTTGACAGAGGCTAGACCTTACCCCATGGGTGGGTGCTGCCTAAGCAGTAATTCCCTTTTTCTGTCTGAATTACTGGAAATTAACAAAGTTCATCACGATAACTAGGAATTTAATGTTAATGAATCAAATAAAAATGCACTGGCCCAGGCACTGTACTCCTTCTGATTCCTAGGGAGGATACAACTTTGAGTAAATGTTCAACTTCAAGAGAAAATGGTGAGGTTTACTGGGGCACAGTCGTGGGGTCCAGTGAATGTTTAACTTTTGCTTCATGCATTTTTTCTACTGGGTCACTTTTTATAAGAGGCATGCTTTACTTTGTTAAATTAAAAAAAAAAAATAAGGAAAATTGAAAGAGAAATTAACATCAATTTTGAAAAGAAAGAAGGACAGGTAAAATGAGGGCAACTATGGGTTACCTATGGAGGGACATGGGACAGCCTGGGCTCAGAGAGGCTGAGGGCAGGTGGTGACCAGAAGAGCACTCCAAGGCCAGATGCCTTCTTGAATTAGGACCACCCAGTGGTGGCAGAGACAGACCCCCTCTGCAATGGGCAAGTGGTATCATTCTGTGAATAATTGCTATTGAATCTTTATTAAGAGAAGAGTATTTGGGCACTGGAATTTACATGTGTGTTGGAGAAAAAGTGTGTGTTTATCTGATGATTTGATCTGGGGGCAAAAAGCTTTGTTAGCCACTGTCTTACAGCTTTTGTTAACCACTGTTCCAGAGCTAAGGCAGCCTTTGCAGAGTTTCTCAATATAAATCTGGTTTCCTGACTACTCTCTTCCTCTTGAGGTAGAGGAGCCATCCCATAAAACTGACTACTCTATGATTTCACTTACCAAAGATAGTGTAGCTTTTAACCTGCATTTGTTTTATTTTTAAAAATTATTGTTCTTTTCTGAATACAAATGAAATATCTTTTTATTCTAGAAAATTTATAGAAAACAACTTATGAAAAAGAATAATCACCCATAATCTCACCATCCCATGGTAACTACTATTAACTTTGGTTTTCTATACATACATATTTGTATAGTTTAGCATATTGAGGATAGAGGGATAGCTAATAATTTACTACTGCTTATCCAAAGTTGTATAAACTTAAAATGAAATCCTCTGCTAGCTGAATGGGCCCCTCTCAACCAAGGGGGCCCCAGAAACACCTTAAAACTGAGTTCCCAGCCATGATATGGGAGAGATAAAGCACAATTATATGTGTATGATTTCCCTTCATAAATACTCATGTTTAGCTCCTATAGCTTGCTAAATACATATATTTGACCACCTCGCTCAGTATAAAATCATGTTGCCTTTTCTGGCCAGGGCTTGGAATGGCCGCCCAGAAGGCTGCTACCCTTTATAAGAAAGAAAGCCATGCTTTTTCCAAAGTATAAACCTAATTTAATTTTTTTTAGTTAACAGCTGGCTCTTGCCCAGACATTGGGAAACATGCACTTTAATGCCTGTGATCTCTCTATTCACATTATAGAGTTGGGAAATAGACAAAAAGGTTCAGGGACTTGAAGAAGCTTGTCCCGGCCCAACAGGATTCCCACCCAGGGCTGCACCCATGCTCTCTACATTGTTTGGCAACCTGTTGTCATTGCTGTTGTTCTGTTTTTGTTCTCCACTCAACAATATCAGCCATTACCCTCTAAGATTGTAGACCTGTAGAATCTTAGAGTAGTATAAGGACTTAGAGTGGCAGAATTTACCTCCTTCCCAGCCCTATATTAGAACTTGTGTGATATCAAGTGTGTGTCCTTGTGTGTACACTAATTTCCAGTGAACTTGAACTGCTGAGCTCTCAGGCCGAATATTCCTTAGCTCCTTTGTAACAGGGAAGCTATTAACAGCATCCTAAGAGTAAGAGACTTGAGAAGGTTAGTACTCTCACCCCTGCACAGAGCACCTGGCTGTTTTTCCACTGGTGGGATTAGGTTCATCCCACGCAGCATTTTGAGGTCAAGGAAAGGAGAAATAGCATGCAAGGAGGTAAAGCACTGGGAGTTCAATCCAGATGCTTCAGTAGCTACTTTGGGACGTCTTCCACAGGATGGAGATGACTTTTTCGAGAGTGAAGACAATCAATCCTTGTTGTGGCCCATGGGATGTGCTGCCCAGAGGCCCTTCAATGACAGGCTCACTGCCCAGCTCAAGGCATCTGCTGGCAGGTAGCCTCCAACTATAGCCCCTTGGGGACTGCCTCAGCCCCAGGGCCACTTTGTCCAGGGAGCATCCCTCCTGGGGCAGCCCATAACCAGTGAGGGTTCCAGGTCTTGCCAGCTCTGTCCACCTTAGCACAACATTGACCATCCTAGCTCAGGAGCACCCCATGCCAGCTGAGGGTGCTGCTAGGCCACTCTTCTCCTCGGACCAATCCTGCTCCCTTCCCCTCTCCCAGGGTGTCAATCCCAGTGGTTTTCCCTCATAAACATCCTGCATGCCAACCTCTATCTCCACATCTATTTCCCAGGGAACCCAACTGTGGCAACCATCTGTCCTAAAAATGTTTAAAGGCAGAGGACTGAGGAAGCATAAACACAAGCACAAATGTTTACTTTATGTGCTATGTATATATACGCAAAAATGTATTCAATATATAGAGCATATTTACACAGATGTTTAATGTATACACACAAATATTTAAAGTATGTATCCATGTATACATATACACACATATTTAATTATGTATTTAGTGGGAGGTCTCTTATCTAAGATCTGTGAAACCAGTAGCTAGTAAGTAAACAGCCAAAATCACTTAAAGTGAAAAGTCATTATATATGCGTGTGTATATATATGTGCACAAGCACATGCACACACATATATATGCATGTATATGTGTATGTATGCATGGGTGTGTGTATATATGTATATGTATGTACATGTGTATATATATTAAACATATTATTTTAACTTGAAGCCTAAACATGTAGGTGTACATGCTGGTCATCTATCTGATTTGGTGATTTCAGATCTGTATCGACAAAGCACAGACAGCCATAATACACTGTCTATATTTATCAGTTTCAACTTATTTAGAGTGACTAAGAACCTAAAGACCTGTTCACAGACCCTAAAGTGCAGAATCTTTATGGATTTTCACTTTATCCCTCTTTTAAAAGTTTCCCTGTGCACATATAATTGGACATAATTTGTTTCATGACTCACCTTTATTCTTTCCAAAGCTTTGAACTTCATTTTCATAGAAATAACAACTTTCTTTTCCTCCTCATATTCCATGAGATTAGGTAATATTTAACTAAATCACCCAGTAATGACGTCTGGGCACCCTGGGCTTCTAAGGAAGCCTGTCTTGATGGATCGAGCGTGGGCCTTGCTCCCTGGTGACCCGGCCCCGGCAGCAGCCCATGGATTACCTGAGGGAAGGTGCAGAAAGCCAGGAGAATCCAGTGATCCCAGCAAGGCAGTTCTGGGAGGGAAGGCCGTCAGGAGGGCTTCCACTGAGTAAGTTTAGATGCAAGGTGTTGGACATCTGGCCACTGTGGTGTCGCATATGTTCCCAACAGGCACGCACACTCACTCCCTTCACTAAGCACATATTGCTTGGCTTCTACCCTGTGGTAGGTACTGAAAATACAGTCCCCCCAAATGCAAAGTCCACACCCTAGAGGGGCTCACGGTGCATGACACCAACCTGTAAATAGCCCGTTACTAACAGCACGATAGATGCCATGAGAATGTGCAGGTGGGAGAGACCACCTGTACAGGCAGGGCATAGTCCACAAGGATGTGACATTTATTTGAGATGGGTCTTGCAAAATGAGTAGGAATTTGCTAGGTGAATAATCGAGGGAAGCACCTTCCCAGCAGGGGACATATGGGAAGAGCCACTGATGTCTGGAAGGGCTCAGCATCCCCAGGAATCGCCAGCATTGCTGTGCATGCAGTCTAGTGCAGGGGAGAGGCAGGAAGCACAGAAGATGCAGATGGAGAGGTCTCTGTGGACTGGAATACTCATATATTTGTATATTTACATTCTCCTCACATATTAGTATTTTTGCTATAGATCAAACAGTAATACTTTTTAACTGAGATATTTTTAAACACAGGTCTAATCCACCTGGAATTTATTTTTCATGCTAGAAGGCAGGCATCAAATGGCTCATCAGATTTTTCAGCATCATTTATTGCATTGATCTTGTTTTCCTCACTGATGGGCAAAGGCAGGGTTGTCATTTGTCCTGTGAAACTCTGCAGAGTTTCTGCATTACAGGGCCCCAGGAGCACAGCTTACCTCGTAGTCCACGGGCTGCGCAGTGAGACACCATTGCACATGTGTGAGAATGGTGACAATGACAAAGGCTAACCATACACGTGTGGGCAAGGTGTGGACTACCAGACCTCTCACACACCTCTGATGGGAATACAACACGGACAAGCCACTTTGGAGAACTGCCAGGCAGTCTGTTAAAAAGTTAAATATACACCTACTGTTTTTGATCCAGCCTTTGCACTTCTAGGTATGTACTCAAGAGAAAAGAAAGCATATGTCCATGGAAAGACTTTTACACAAATGTTCACAGCAGCACATTTGCAATAGCCAGAACTCGAAACACACTGTTTTATATCCACACAATAGATTACTACTCAGCAATAAAAATGAATGAACTATTGATACGAACAACTACGTGGGGAAAAAAATTTCAACATAATTATGCTGAGTGGAAGAAGCCAGGCCTCTCCCCCAAGAAGGGGAGGGGACACGCTGTATGATTCCATTTACATAAAATTGTAGAGAATAGAAAGGGGGTGTCTGATCCACGCATCTACCAGAATAAAGGTTCTCAATCAAGAGATGTTTTGGAACGACAATTATTTCAATTTTAGGTTATATGATAGAAATGCATCCTTGGGTCACTGTGGGAAATTTTTTCTAATTGTTTTCTGTTTAAAATTAGGAATAAAAAAATTTCCTCATGTACAGCATAGAGAATTTACAAGAAGCTTCTGTGAGTTTCCTGGGGCAGTTGTAACAGAATACCACAGACTGGATGGCTTACACAACAGGAATTTCTTTTCTCACAGTTCTGGAGGCCGCAAGTCCAAGAATGTAGTGTTGGCAGGGCCGGTCTCTCCTGAGGCCTCTTTCCTTGGCTTGCGGGTGGCTGTTTTCTCCCCGCGCCTCCTCACACAGCCTCTCTAGGCGTGTCTCAATCTTGTCACATCTCCTTCTTTTCATAAGGACACTAGTCACATTGGATTAGGGCCCACCCTACTGCAGTGTGACCTCATTGTTTTTAGCTAATTACATACATCTGCAATGACCAGTTTCCAAATAAGGTCACATTCTGAGGAACTGGCAGTAGAATTTCAATATATGAGTGGGGGGGATTCAACCCATAACAAAGTTCACCCATATTTTCATTCTTTAAAAAAAAATAGAAGGAATAGGACAGAAATGCAAACCTCTGTTTTGAAACCTGACCACTTGCCCAGCTGTACCTGTAAACCAGCCAGGAAGGGAAAGAGGTTTTTGTGCAGCTCCTCGAGCAGCCTCCTTGCACTCTGGAAGATGTTCTCATTCTGCTCCCCTGGACTCCATTCTCCAGCCCTGGTGCGTGGTGCACAGGTCTTGGCCAGGCTGGCCCTTCAGGTGCCCTGCTTTGCCCCTTTAGGTTGGGCCTTTGTAACGGTGGCGCCTGCAGCTGCGTATGCCGGCCTCGGTGGGGCCCTGGGGGCATTGCTGCTTTTTTGAGTTTTGCTTGTTTGTGTCCATCCCTTCTCTGGCCTTACTTTCTTCACACTAGCATCAAGTTGTCCACGTGAATGAAATTCACCAGAACCGTTGTTGGAGATCTGTATTCAAATTTGACCTGCTATGAAGGTTGCAAACCCTTTTAACATAAAGAAAAGGAAATATCCTGTAGTGATCAACATTCCAAGACGGAACCTTGGCTTACCAAGCCTGATGATGGTGAAAATGGTGCATCTTTTTGGATAGACAGATTTTTTTTCTTTTACGTATCCTGCCCAAGGCCGTGTCCTTGCACAGAGGAACTTGCAGGCTCTGAGTCCACTTGGCCTGCAGGAGCAGAGGGAATCACTGGTTTAGGCGCTGAGGGGTTCCCAGCCTGGCCGGTGTGTTTGGGGACATGAATAATTGGCAGAACTGTCCAGGGGCTTTTCTTTTCTGCCACTGTCCTCACAGTGGCCTCCTTGAGACGCTTCAAGAGTCACAGGAACAGGGACCCCTGCTCTGCTGTTGGCCGTTGGCCCCACTGCACACGGACACTTGTGCACGGCGGGACACTTCACGCCCATAGTTGGTAACACATTCATTTTACCCACTCTCCCTTCATCGACATCCTGATTGTCTAACTGAGCAGTGTCAGGTTGGACAGATGTCCTTTACTCCTGCAACTGGCACTTCCCAAAAAACTGCCATGCCACGTACCTACCTGACTTTTCTTTACACCAACCCACTTTTCTACTTGAATATTCTTTCAAAAAAATAACAAAACAATCAATACTGCTATCACAAGAGGAAGCTAACACACTGAAATAAAAGACGTTGCCCATGTAGCCCCTAAAATTATCCCAGGTGTCAGTGGCAGGATGCACAACACACTCTGGGATCCCTTTCCTGGGATTCATGGCCCCTTAGGAGGAACCCTTTTAAATGGGAGGAAAAATAATCATGTGGACTTGCCCTAGCCGAGGATTGTTCTTTCAGTATCTGCCAACTGAGAAAACAGATAATATCTGAAGCTACTATTAATTCAAAATGAATTAGCTTTACCTTAATGACGACAGCAGTGCTTCCCTGCAGGCCTGTGCCTTCCATCTGCAGAGGGTCTGGCATGTTAACAGATTGGAAGCCACTTTGAAACTCTGTGGCTTCCTGGGGTCTGCAGCCCACAGCTGGGAATCCCTGGTTTAGAGGAAAGAGCCAAGGCCATCTCTGACCCACTGTGTGGACGCTGTGTGCGTTTTGTCTTCTAGCTGGTTTTAGGTCCCCCGTTCTGCGAAATGGGCATAAAAGCTCCTGTTTACTAATCTCATAGATGTTATTTTTGTAATAATAGGATAGTAGTAAATAGCATCCTTAAAAGGAGAAAAAAAATCTTTTTAAGTGCAAAATGTATCAATATAACCTTTCCCGTGAAATCTCAGAAGAAAACTAAGGGAGCGGAAGAAGAGAGGAAATACGACAGGGAAGGAATGGAAGGCCCCAGTCAATGGGGAGACACGACCACAGGGCCGGGCACTGCTCAGCCCCTTAACGACCTCCAGGCGGAGGGGCCACGCCACGGCAGAGGCCAAACTCTTAGTGCAGCAGCGGGTGCACTTAGGCGGGCCCAGAGATGACGGTGAGGGGAAGGTCACTCTTCCTCTCCCCAGGCCCGCCTCTGTTACTGGGGGGATGGAGCCAGGGCTGCCCTTGGAGTCCTTGGGAAACCCACCCTGACTGGCCTCCCTGTACCGGGTGGGAAGAGGAGAGAGGGAAGTGCAGGCCCGCAGGGGCGGGGCGACAGCGGCTTCTCACCCCTCCAAGAACAAAGGGCAGCGCCGCCTCCCCGGCCTGGCCTTCTGTCTCACTGAAATGGTGAGCCTGTGGGGAGGTCGCATTTACTCTGCTGGGGCTTTGGCTGTGTAAAAGCCCCCCTGGCACTGCGGGGACAATGTCCAGAACTAAATAACTGCAGGCGAGCAGTTCTCGGTATTCTACAGCCTGGCTGGGACCAAAGATGACTTTATAATACTAGGAAGAGACAGTCAGGCAGGCGGGGAGGACCTTATAAATAGATTATAATGCTGCAGTGAGCTTATTTTACTTTTAAAAAAACCCTGCGCTTTTCTGGCCCCCTTAGTGACATTGTAACAGTGTCTGGATGCTGTGTTGCAAAAACCAATATCCTTTCTTTCTTGATTTTTTTTTTTTTTTTTTTTGTGGTGATTGTTTTTAATTCAAAAGCCCAAGAATGAGTAAAGCCTAAACTCTGAGTTTCCATGTTGAGGACAAAAGTCCTTTTAGAAAAATTCTAAATTGAGTAGTCAGACCCTGATTTAAATGGCGTCTCACTTGGAAAAGTCCACAGGACAACACATTTCCTATCCTGATGTGCCCATCACCAGCAAGCATGCTGTGAGCTTCTGTCTGATGCACGGAGTGGACCCGGTGGAGCCAGTGGGCCTGGAGGCAAAGCCTGGCCTCTGCACCCCTGAAGAAGGCAGGCGGTATATCCACAACCACACAGCCAGCTGAGGTGAGGGCACTTAGATCCTTTGCAATGTTTTCCACTTGGGATCAAACAAAAAGGCAGCAGGAGCTTTTAAAGCCACCCCCACTTTGCCTAAATCTATGGTTTAGGAGCCAAGCAGAGAAGGATGGGAGGCCACAGGACATGCAGGTTGGGGCAGATCGGCCCAAGCCAGGGTCATCAAAGGGAGCCACTGCACCCTGAGGGGCAAGGGTCTGATGCTGGGGACCCTGGCTGCTCCTGCATTTTCTTCCTGGTTGTTGATTGTTGTGACTTTGTAGTGGGGTCTCCCCAGCCTTGGCTAGAAGGACTGGCTCTGGAAAGAGGATTGTGTGGAATTTTTTATTTTCTGAAATAGGAATCTGACAAATATTTATTTTTTATGTTCCTGCCCAGTGCACCAGATTCCCTTTGAGGAGCTGGGAGAAGTCAAGTGGCTGCTGTTTTCAGAATCTGCCCACCATGGATGGGAGTGGCTGTGCATACGTGCAGTCCCAGCTACTCAAGAGGCTGAGGTGGGAGGATCACTTGAGCCTAGGAGTTTGAGGCCAGCCTTGGCAACATAGTGAGACCCTGCCTCTAAAAAAAGAAGAGCAAAGCTCTCAAAAAAAATTAAATAAATGAAAGAATAAATAAATCTCTGTTATTGAAATGCACTAGGAGATGGGGAGGGTAGACCCAGACTAGAAAGACACCACAGCGGTTGAAGAATTTGGAATCCACATAGGTGCGGCACTGGCAAGCCACCAAGCCTTTGAGCAGGGGAGGGTCATGGTGAATGTGATGCTCTGGCAAGGCAGACAGGCAGCATCGAGGAGGGCTGGGTGCTGATTTTGCTACTTTTATTTTGGAGGATATACAACAAACCCAAGAGGAAAGAGCAACCTATACACATAGTATACAAAACAGATTCTGAAGTACTGAGCGTACCACTCACCATCAGAAGGACCAGCGCAGGGCAAGGTCAATCAGTCGTGGCCTCAGGAAAGGCTTCTCTGCAGGTGACCTGATTCTCCAGCACACTTGAGAGGCCTCCAAGGCACTGCAAACACATGGGCCTCTGAGTGGGAGAAAACACTACCCAGGCCTTCAAGTCTCACCTGGTCCCTTTATCTGAGCCACCCAAGACTGCTCACCAGCCCTTCTGTTCTGAGAAACATTTCCAAGATTGGAGATTCTGTGACCAAGGCCCAACTGCACCCTTCCAATTCTGTCAACACTGGAGCATCCACACACACAAACTCTCGAACACACACACACACAAACACATGAGCACATGCACACTCACACAAGTACACATAAGCACAGGCATATATTCACGTGTACATATAAACACATGCACACACATGCACAGCACACCTTTGCCAACTTGTTCCAGTGTTCAGTCATTGCCTTAGTCCATTTGTTACAACAAAATACCTTAAACTTGGTGACCTATAAACAACAGAATTTTTTTCTCACAAAAAGTCCAAGACCAAGGCACTGGTAGATTTGGTGTCTGGTGAGGGCTCGCCGTCTGGTTCACAGACAGTGCCTTCTTGCTGCATCCTCACGTGGTGGCACGGGCAAGCTAGGTCTCTTGGCTCTCTTTTCTAAGGGTACTAGCCCCTTAGAGGGCAGACCCCTCATGACTTGATCACCTCCCAAGGGCCCCCGCACCTGGTGTCATCACCTTGGGGGTTCAGATTTCTGCATGTGAATCCTGGGGCGATGCAAACAGTCAGACCATGGCAGAGCTCTCCTCCTCCATCCTCACTGGGTTCGCCTGGAGTTCTTACAGCATTTTTCACTTCCACCTTGAAGAAGGCGGAATGGTGAGATGAAAAAACACCTCAGGCTTCAGAGCGGGCAGGCCTGGGTGTGGGTCCTGGAATCGGCACACAGTATCCATGTCCGCTTGTACGAGTTGACTATTTTGAGGCTCAGCAACTGCATCTGTAAGATGGGGATGAAAATGTAATAACAGCCATGGGATAAGTGACGACTCATGCAGGTGGGCTGGGCACCCAGCAGGAGCTGCCTTTGCCTACCTAGGAGCCACTTCCCCACCCCACCTCCTGTGGCTATGAAGGCAGCTTCTTGGCACATCTGAAGGGTCCACCAGGGCAAGGCTGCAGTCCTTCTTTCTCTTTCCCACCCTCAATAACACTGTCCCAGCCCCTCTGGTTTTCTGTCACAGGCTCCAGAGGCCACAACGGTGGATTGCCACACCCTGTCCCTTCTCTCCCTCCTCAAAGGCAGCTGTAATGTAGGAGATGGGCCATTTCCTCACATTGCACGTCTCATGCTAGATGCAAGTATCAGCATTGTCGCCAAAGGGATGATTGAGAACAGTGGTTCCAAACGTGTTGTGCAGGCAGAGCACATGGGAATCTTTCCTAACATCAGGAAGTATTTTCACATTTCTTATAAAATAATAAAACTTCATCTGGGCTAAGAGTAATACCAGTCCTCTCAAAATGTTCCAAAAAATTGAAGAGGAGGGAACACTTCCACACTCATTTTATGAGGCCAGCATTACCCTCATATCAAAGCCAGATAAAGATACTACACAAAAAGAAAACTAAAGACCAATGTCCCTGATGAATAGTGATACAAAAATCCTCAAGAAAATACACGCAAATGGAATGCAGCAAGACTTTAAAAGGATTATGCATCATAATCAAGTGGGATTTATTTATTACTCCAGGATTTATTCCTGGAACGTAAGGATGGTTCAATATATGAATATCAATCATTGTGATACACCACATCAACACAATGAGGGACAAAAACCACATCATCATTTCAATTGGTGCAGAAAAAGCATTTGACAAAATTTAATAAACTTTCATGATAAAAACATTCAACAAAGTGGGAATAGAAAGAAACTACCCCAACATAATAAACACCGTACATGAAAAGCCTACAATTAACGTCATACTCAATGATGAAAATGAAAGCTTTTCCTCTAAAGTCAGGAACAAGTCAAGGAGGCCCACTCTCACCACTTCTATTTAATATATTACTGGAAGCCCTAGTCAGAGCAATTAGGCAAGAAAGAGAAATAAAATCATCCAAATCAAAAAAGAAGAAGTAAAATTATCTCTGTTTTCAGATGACATGATCTTAATATAGAAGACCCTAAAGATTCTACACATACACAAAATAACTGTCAGAACTAATAAATGAATTTAGCAAAGTTGTGGGTTACAAAATTAACTCACCAAAATAAACCATGTTTCTATGCAATAACAATAAATAATTAGGAAAGGAAATTAAGAAAACAATCACATTTACAATGAGACTAAAAAACACAAAAATACTTAGAAATAAAATTAACCAAGAAAGTGAAAGATTTGTACCCTGAAAACTATAAAAGGTTGCTGAAAGAATTAAAGAACACACAAATAAATGGAAAGATACCCTGTGCTCATAGATTAGAAGACTTAATATTGTTAAAATATTCATAGTACCCAAAGTGATCTACAGATTCAATGCAATCCCTATGAAAATCTAAATGGCATTTTTTTTTCAGAAATAGAAAAAAAAAATCCTAAAATTTATATGGAATCTCAAGTGATCCCAAATAGCCAAAACAATCTTTAAAAAGACCAAAGTTGGAGGCCTCACAATTCTTGATTTGAAAACAAATTACAAAGCTACAGTAATCAAAACAGTGTGGTACTGGCATAAAGACAGACATTCAGACCAATGGAACAGAATAGGGAGCCTAGAAATAAACCCTTATGTAGTTGGACAAATGATGTTTGGTGAATGTGGCAAGACCACACAATGGGGAAAGGACAATTTCTTCAAAAAATGGTGCTGGGAAAGTTGTATATCCACATGAAAAAGAATGAAGTTGGACCCTTACCTTACACCATATACAAAAATTAACTCCAAATGGATTAAAGATATAAAAGTAAGACCTAAAACTGTAAAACTCCTAGAAGAAAACATAGGGGGAATCTTCATGGTATTGGATTTGGCATGATTTCTTGGGTATAACACCAAAAGCACAGGCAACAAAAGCAAAAATAGCCAAGCAGGACTATATCAAACTTAAAAAGTTCTGGACATCAAAGAAAACAATCACGTGAAAAGACAACCTACCAAAAAAGAGAAAATATTTGCAAACTATACATCTGAAAAGGGGTTTATATCAAGAATATATAAAAACTTCTACAACTCAACAACAAACAAACAAATAACCTGATTAAAAGATGGACAAAGGACTTAAATAGACATTACTCCAAAGCAGACACACAGATGGCTGAGAGGTATATGAAAAGATGTTCAGCATCATTTATAACCAAGGATATGCAAACCAAAACCACAATGAGGTGTCACCTCACACTTGTTAGGATGGCCACTATCAAAAAAGCAGAAAATAATAAGTGTTGGTGAGGTTGGGGAGAAATTAGAACCCATGTACGTATTGGTAGGAATGTAAAATGATGCAGCCACTGTGGAAAACAATATGGAATTTCCTCAAAAAATTACAAATTGACTTACAATATGATTCAGCAATTTCACTTCAGGGTGTATATCAAAAAGAATTGAAAGTAGGATCCGGAAGAGATATTTACACACCCATATTCATTCCAGCATTATTCATAATAGAAAAGAGGTAGAATCAACCCAAGTGTCCATTGAAGAATGAACGGGGCTGGGCGTGGTGGCTCACACCTGTAATTCTAGCACTTTGGAGCCGAGGCAGGAGAATCACTTGAGGTCAGGAGTTTGAGACCAGCCTGAGCAAGAGCAAGACCCCATCTCTACAAAAATATAGAAAAATTAGCCGCGCGTGGTGGCACACACCTGTAGTCCTAATTACTTGGGAGGCTGAGGCAGGAGGATCACTTAAGCCCAGGAGTTTGAGGTTGCAGTGAGCTGTGATGACCCCACTGGACTCTAGCTGGGGCAACAGAGTGAGACCCTATCTCAAAAAAACAAAAAAAAAGAAAAAAAATGAATGGGTAAACAAAATGTGATATATCCATACAATGAAATATTGATTATTTAGCCTTAAAAAAGAAGGTAATCCTGTCACACACCACAACATGGATGAACTTTGAGGATATTATAGTAGGCGAAATAAGCCAGTCACAAAAAGGCAAATACCACTTACATGAGGTATCTAAAGTAGCCAGACTCACAGAGACAGAAAGTAGAATGGTGGTTGCCAGGGGCTGGGGGAAGGGGGACATGGGACGCTGTTCAATGGGTATAGAGTTTCAGTTTTGCAAGATAAAAAAGTTCTAGAAATCTGTTGTATAATGTGAATGTAGTTAAGACTACTAAACCATACACTTAAAATGGTTAAGGTGGTATATTTTATGCTGTGTTTTTTATCACAATTAAAAATTTTTTAAAAATTGAAAAACATAATGTGGGCTAAATCAGATGCAGTATTTTGGCTAGATTTTAATTCACATAAAGAGAATTAGATCCCAAATTTTAAAGAAACTTATGGGAGAAAAATTTAAATTTGGGAAATTATAACCACTATAAAAACTATAATAAAATTATAGGTTTTTTTTTTCTACTTAATTTAGGGAAAAGAAAAGAATATTACCCATTTTAGTGGCAGGTATTTCATTCTACTTCTCAGAAACCAGCTGATAGCAGAGATTGGGAAGTATTGTCTTGGGACAGGAGTTCTCAACTCACTGGGGCTCACCCTGAGGGTCTGCAGGGTACCTGGGCTTGCGGGCATTTTTAATCACCCTGGTGGTTGTGATGGGCAATGAGGATTGGGAATCACTGATTTGCAGGAGCAGCATCTGACAGTATTTGGTTGTGGAAGCCCTTTGCGTGGAGCACCTCCCAGAATGCTGGAATCCCACAAGACAGCTCAGCAGACACCAGAATAGGGCAAGGGTTTGGCTGTGGAAAGATGCACTTTCCTTCCCTGGAGAAGAGGAGAAAGGGGCAGCTGCCTCCACAGGAACAACACGCAGCTCTGCTGGGGCCAGGAGTGGCAGAAGAGAAGCTCACATTACCCAGGTGTGGGGAGACGTGTGGATGGAGAGAGGAAGGAGGAGAGCTCCATGGGATTCCAAGGTCCCCACAGCAATGTCACCTGAGTCATGGGTGGGGACAGATAACTGTGAACCAGATTTGTCCCTAAATAAGTGCTTGCACTTGGAGTATTTTTTTTTTTTAGTATAAATTCTGGGACAATTACAGAAAAGTTTAGTGATTCTTAAGATGCTCATGAGTTTGTTACCTTTAAAAAATGTTGACCAAGCATGTTGGCTCACGCTGTAGTCCCAGCACTTTGGGGGGCTGAGGCAGGAGGATCACTTGAGCCCAGGAGTTGGAGGCTGCAGTGAGCTAGGATCATGCCACTGTACTCCTCCCTGGGCAACAGAGTGAGGCCCATCTCTAAAAAAAAAAAATGTTAATAGGCCTCATTCTAAATGGTTCTAAGAAATTCAACATCAGGTACAAAATCCTTGCCACAGCCTACGCAGATGTACATCCCACGCCTTCCACAAGCGAGCATGGAATCGTCTACCATGGTCAAACAGCAGCTCTCATTCTTCCCCAGAGGCGCTGCAGGAAGCACAACAGATTGGGTTTGTGGACAAGGAGAAACATTGAAAAGTGGCGCTGCAGCAACGACAGATCCCCCCAGGGCAACTAAAATGTTCAAGTTCTGAAAAATTAGGGTGCCTTTCTCCTTGATACCTGCAAAACAGTTTATTAATCATATTATTTCCACTTTTAGTAATTCCTCTGACCATGAGTGGCTCGTTCATGCCATTAAACAGTTGGTGTGGCGCCCCACGCTTGGAGTCTGCTGCCCTCCTGATGGAAGATAGAGGCCAAGTGGATGGATGAGTAGAGAGATGGAGAGGTGGACAGGTGGAAGGATAGTGTGTGCAGGGATGCAGGGATGGTGGATAGGATGGATACATATTCATGTATACATACATTCATACATGCACTCATAACACACACACATTCACACACACATACATAAGAAAGGATAGATAGGTTGATAAGTAGGTAGGTGGGTAGATGGATGGATGGATAGACAGCACTTGTATGACTCACAAGGCACTCCAACTTCACATGATTTTATTCAATCTTTACAATACTCATCTTGAACAGATACAGTTATGATTATTCCCAATTTACAGAGAAGAAAACTGACATCCAGTTTAAGTAACTTGCACAAAATCACACCACTCACTAGAAACAAAGCAAGGACTCAGACAAAGGACTTGCTCTTTCTGCAGCGCCTCTCAGGAAAGGGAGACTTTCCTAAAAAATATCTCTCCGTCTCTTCCCAGATGCTCTCAGCTACTAATGAACGACATAGTCCACAATCAGCTATGAGGTTTTTCACGAAACACACCTGTGAGAGGTCACATCACATCTGCTAATGTCCACACTGAAGGATTAATGTCTCAAGTGAAGATGTTCCCTAGCAGGTTGCTGGTTGGCAAAGGGAGAATGAGGGAGGAGAGGGCCCCATATTTCCAAGGTTGCCTGTGTAGGGGAGAAGAAGAGGGTCTTCAGGGACACAGGGGAGGGGGAGGCCCCACACAGGAAAGGCCAGAGCCGTGATAATGGCCTTTTCTTGATTCACACATTCATCTACCACTAGCCCTAGTAGGAATATAGAGGAGGTGTTTATCCATCCCTGCTGTTTCCTTCCTATCCTACTACAAATCCTTGAGAAAATAGAGCTGGACACCAGGACCAAAAGGCCACAATTATATGGGAGGCTCAAGCCCAGGGCAGTGAGGAAAATGGGTGGTGAGGCAGTGGGGAGGCAAGAAGTGATGTGCTTACTCCTGAAGAGACTGCAGCTTTTGGCAGCCTCCCTCATTCAGCCCACGAACCTTCTCCAAAGGACTGCAAGATGGACCCACGTGCTACATAGAGCAGGCTTTCAGAGAACTTTCCTGAGCTCCTTCCTTCTCTAGTTCTCCTTGGTCAAGTCTCACCCCAGAGGGACCTAACTCTTCCTCATTTGCGCTTGTCACCTGGTCCCCAAGGCTGCAGGAGAAGCCAAGGCCCACACAGTGCTCCTCAAAGTCCAGGGCAAGAAGGTGGCCCAGCGTGGGCAGGTCCTGAGCAGGAGAGAGAGTGATGTACATGATGAGGACATTTGAACCAGCACCCAAGGGTGGGTCTCAACCCACTTTTACTATTTGCTATTCCTGAGAAGTTCTCTGCAGTGGTTCCCACAATGAAAGGGTGTGGATTTCACTGCTGTCAATGTCAATAACCTTTAAAGGGAATGCTATAGTTTAGATGTTTGTCCCCTCCAAAACTCATGTTGAAACTTAACCCTCAAGGTGGCAGTGTTGAGAGGCGGGGCCTTTAAGAGGTGAATTAACATGGGTTAATGGATTAATGGGTTATCATGGGAGTGGGGCTGGTGGTTTTATGAGAAGAGGAAGAGGGACCTAAGCTAGTACGTGAGCACCCTCAGACCCTCACCACATCATGCCCGGCACCTCCTCGGGACACTGCAGAGAGTCCCCACCAACAAGAAGTCTCTCACCAGATGTGGCCCCTTGACCTTGGACTTTTCAGCCTCCAGAACTGTAAGAAATAAATTCCTTTTCTTTATGAATTACCCAGTTTGAGGTATTCTATTATAAGCAACAGAAAACAGAATAGGACAGGGAATTTACTTGTTTATTTAACACTTCAATTAACCAAATATGAAGACTTAGGGGAAATTATTCCTATTATCTGGAACAGAAAATTTACTAAAATAGGATCCCTCTTCCCTCTGGGATGCTATCTAGTTTCTAGAATTTCTTCTAGTTTCTAGAAGTTTCTCTCAGGTCCTTTCATCCCTGTACACCAGAAATGCAGGATAGAAGATATGTCTCTGCTATGGTCTAACTGTCCCCACAAAATTTATGTATTAAAACCTAACCCCCAGATGATGGTATTAGGAGGTGGAGTTTGGGTAAGGTAATTAGATCCTGAAGATGGAGCCCTCATGAATGGGATGAGTGCCCTTAGGAAAGAGGCTTGAGGATCCGCCATGTGAGAATGAGCAAGAAGTCACCATCTATGAAGCAGACAACCCTCACCAGACACTGAGTCTGCTTGGACTTCCTAGCCCCCAGAGCTGTGAGCAATACATTTCTGTTGTTTATAAATTACCCAGTCCAAGGTATTTTGTTATAGCAGCCCACATGGACTAAGACCATCTCCTCACTTATATTTCAAAAGTGATCTGGAAGATAATATGTTTTGTAAAAAATAAACCTTTTATTTGCCTCTCTTATTTTGCAGTTTTGCTCTCCTGGGACAGAGCAAGACCCAGACAGCTGTTTTGGAATGCACACCTGTGAAAGGTGGTGTGTCACGAAATCTTCCCGGCTCCTCATGCAGAGGAGCAAATCCAGCCACAGTTGCCTGGCATGCAAGCCCTCCGCATGCTGCACTGGCCTGGCTTCCTCCTGCCTCCACTGCATCTCCCCTCTCCCTGGCCTCCCCTACCCCCCAACCTGGGCTGCAGTTCACCACCCTTAAATGCCCCACAGGCTTTGTGATGCAATGCCCAAGAACATGTTCTGTCTGCCTCAGTGCCTTCTCTCTCCACCACCCCTTCTCTCCCTACCGTCCTTTCTCTTCCTGAGGAAATTGTTCTTGCCTAATTCCAAACCATCCCAGCCTACAAAGTACGCTGGGTGGACTCTGGATTTTGGAGGCTGATGACTTGCCTTCAAATCCAGGGCCCGTCAGTGTGTGTTCCTATATAAGATACTAACCTCTCTGCACCCTAGTTCCCTTGTCTATACATGGGAATAATAAAGCCATCCTTTTTTGTTAGGAGACTATTTTTCATGTATTTCTGCACATCTTATATCAGCTTTTGTTCCAGACTATCTTTTCAAAGTTGTTTGTATAGCAAACAGCTATAGAAGATAGAGATAGTACCTCCCTCTGGGGCAGAGGGTAGTTTTCTTTCCTGACCAAGATAATAACGATATTATTGCCCTACGGTGCAAATTTGCTAACAAGCCCCTTGTAAGATTGGGGGATTCCTAAGCTCAGGGTTTTTCAGATGTAATACAGACCTACTGTGTGTGCAGCATCCTCCTGGGCCCATCTCTGAGTCATCCCCTCTGGACTTTGGGGACAAAGGGAACAGGTACTATAAGGTAATAAAGTCCTTTGTCTCCGACCCAGGAGTCTCATGTCTTGTGCCAGTATCCATGAACTCTGGCAGCAAACTAGTTAGCTTGCAAGGAGGGTAAACTCTTAGACCCTTCACCATTCTTCACACTCTTCCTGTGCCTCTGGAGAGATTTTTCCCACTGCCAAATAATGGAAATAGCATCTGCAGGCACTGCCTTCCTAGTTTGCTCCTACTTAAAGGCACCCATGCTTCCATTACAGCATTGATCACAGCCAGCTCTGTATCCCAACATAGTGCCTGCTTCATGGAGCTGTGAAGTAGCTTTTTTGGGAATAAATTAGCACACCTCAAATACTAGTCTGCTATTGAAATCTACTGCTATACTGCATCTTCTCTTGCCGTCATTTTTTCTGTTAAAAATATGATGCTCAAAAAGTGCATAAGCATTTATGCATTCATCATTTACTTTGCAATGTAGCCCTTGTTTTAGCCAGAGCCAATGCACGATTCTTCTCTAGGTTTCATGTGACTTATTCACTTAGGGAAGGGGGGTGGCTATGAACCTTCTGAAATTAAATGAAAGCTGTGTATATATGTAAATTTTCCTAGGGACAGGGATTATCACTTTTATTGGATTCATGAAGGCATCTGTGCTAGAGGCCTTGAGATGAATAAAACATCTCTGTTAGTCATAATCAGCAGGGCTTTGCTGCACTTTCCTTGGAGGCTGTGCTGAGAGCAAGCCAGGCAGTGGATCCCCCAGGGTTCATTGTGGGAAGCTACAAAGTGAAAGCAAACTCAAATAAAGAAGCCTGACTATTGAGCAGGGCCAGAGAGAGAGAGAGAGAGAGAGAGAATCAGGTAGGAGAAGAACTCCCCAGACCACAGCAAGGGCCAATCTGGATGGGAGGTGGGGAGTCTGCCAAAAAGACCATTCTTTTCTAGAAAAAAAAAATCTCTTTTAAAAAAGTAGGGATTCTTCAGAAGGATGTGTAAATTGGAAGGTAATTTGGCGTGACCTAGTGTCTTAGTCTGCTTAGGCTGCCACAACAAAATATTGTAGACTGGGTGGCTTAAAAAACAGATATTTATTTCTCATAGTTCTAGAGGCTGGAAGCCCAAGGTCAGGGTACCAGCACGGGCGGTTCCTGATGAGGGCTCTTTCAGGATGCAGACAGCCACCTTCTCCTCACACAGGAGAAGGAGAGACAACAAGCTCTCTGGTCTCTTCTTATAAAGGCACCAATCCCATCAGGAGGACCCTACCTTCATAACCTCATCTAACCCTAAGTATCTTCCAGAGGCCCCCTCTCCAAATACTATCTCACTGGGGGTTAGGGCTTCAACATACACATTTTGGGGGAAACAATTCAGTCCATGGTACCTAGAAAAGTTAAAGATGCACTGTGATGGGTAATGATGCATCAACTTGACTGGGCCACAGGGTGCCCAGAATAAACATTATTTCTGGGTGTGTTAGGAACGATGTTTCCAGATGAGATCAGCATTTGAATCAGTGGGCTCAGTAAGGTAGATTGCCCTGCACGCTATGGGTGCACCTCATCCAATCTGTTGGGGATCTACATAGAAAAAATGGGCAGAGGAAGAAGGAATTCGCTCCTTCTGTCTCTTCCTCACTGCTTGAGCAAGAACATCTCCTCTCCTCTCCTCTCCTCAGTCCCTCAGACTGGGGTTTGCTCTCTTGGCTGCCCTGGTTCTTGAGCCTTCAGATTTGAGCTGAATGAATGGTGGCATCTGCATGCCTGGGTCTTCAGCAGATTACGGGCTCAGCCTCCACCATTGTATGGCCAGCCCTCATAAAAAGTTATCCATCCACCCAGCCATCCACCCCACTGGCTGTAATCTATCCCTCCATCCGTCCACCCCACTGGCTCTGTTTCTCTGGAGGACCCTGACTAAAACTCACACACAGGCTGCCACCCAGCAATTCCCACCCTGTACATATGCTTTAGAGACATGTCTGTGTGTGTGTCCCAGTAGGTGCCCTGGAGTACCCACAGCAGCACTGCTAGCAGCAGCTCCTCACTGCCAAGACCCAGAGGTCTGAACACAGCAGAAAGGATAGATACTCAAGACACATTCACACTGGGGGACACTGTATAGCCAGAAAATAGGCAAACCACATCTCCAGGCACGAAAAGGGAGGGATCTCACCAACGATGCTGGGCAGGAAGAACTGGCTGCAGAGGGTGTGCCCAATGTGATCTGGTTTATATTGAGCTCAAAAATTGGGCACAACTGGGTATTATGTGATCTGGGAATGTGCACATGTGGGCACAGCTTCCAAGAAAGCCAAGGAAACAAGTAACAGAATTCAGAGTATGTCCCTGGGGCTGGGGGGTGGGTGGTCAGAAGAGGGTACATCGGACTGGGGGTCAGCGGTATTGATCATGTTCTCTGCCTTAAGCATGAATCACTGGGACACAGTAGCTTATTTTACCATTATTTTTAAAAACTGCATGTGTGTATATATATACGTATATACACATGCAGACAGTACATATTTACATCACATATATCATATATACCTTATGTCATATATATCATAAACACTCTTTTGCATGCATATTTCAAATTTAAAAAGAAAAGAGTCAGGGTGGCATTTACTTTGAAGATGAGCATTTGTTTCTGCCCGGCTGCCACCCAGCAGCAGCAGGGGCCCCTCAGCTCACATGTCCTGGCCTTTGCCCTGGGTGGTCTTCGGAGAAGCCCAGAGGGCATTGCACCCCCTCCAGGCAGATGCTTCCAGAGCTGCCGTGGACCTGCTGCCCAGGCTCCACATGCACAGTATGGGCAGGGCTCCTGCCTGCAGGCACACTGCATGCTGTGCATGTTGCTGCGAGTTGCTGGTCGTCTCCAAGTGAATAGCAGCCCAGGGCCTGCTGCAGTGGTTTGAGAGCTACCTGCTCGTGGTCTGACAATCATCTAAGAAATTACCAAAACCTGACAAGTTGGTAGATTAGGGGGTAGCGATGGTCAAGCCCAAGGATTCAAAACTTCAAGGGGAGATCACTTAAGCTTTCTGCTCTGTGCTGTCAAGCTTTGCCATGTGATTTGGTTTCATAAGGACTGAAGGAGCACATGTAGCTTGTCTGTAAAATAGGCTTGAGGTCTCTTCTATCCACATTGGTGGCAACACAGTGGCGTCAACAGATACTCCCCTAGCTCGTGCCTAGTGCTCTCAGGAAGTAGACCCGAGCACACGTGAGTTCCAAAATAAAGCTGGCCCCTGAAGAATGGCTCCCCTTCCTGCCTGAACATGATTTAAGCTTTCAGAGGGTAGACACTCTCCTGATAAGCCTCTTAAATGTCTAAGAATTGCTCTTGAGTAGGGCTCGATGGGGCTAGGGGAGATATGGAGTTCTGGAAATCACAGTTTGGAGAAATGTCACAGGTAACAAATGTTGCAAGGCCTTGGAATATAAATGTACTAACTCATTTAGTACAGAGGCTCTGAAACAGGACTACTCAGACTTTGCTGCTGTGTTTCTGCCATCATGTGGGAGCAGTCTCTTGAGGCAGTATTTCAGGAAACTTCACCGTGCACATATTTTTCCAAATCTTTTGACCCACCACTTTTCTAGCCATTTGTCATATACTGTGTAACTTTGTGACTTTTTTGTTCTCCTTCTCTCTGTTTTCTTTTTTTCTACCCCTCTTACAAAACAAACGAATAAAGTAAACCAGAGTTTACTTTAAACTCTGGTTGAAAGTCCAAAGTCCAAAGTCATGAGTCTGGACCCGATTCTGCTACTTGCAAAGCTGTGTGACTTCAGGCAAGGCACTTAACCTCTGTCGTCTGTAGAATTAAGGCACTGGTTGATAAAATCCTAAGGCCCCTTGTGTTAAGTCAGTGATTCTGTGGTAAATATTGGTGCCAAATGGCTTCTGTTTTGCTGGGGATGTCAGTATGTCATGACCACAAACCTTACCCAAGATTCTGAGAGACAATATGTGCTGCTCATGCTTAGCAAACCTGGAGAGATGAGGGTAAATTACCCCCAGTTCCACCACAATAAGTATCAGAAATTTGGCTGGACTGGGTCATTGATAATTTCGCCCATGCTCACTCTATTCCCTGGGATAAAAGCCTTACCTCATGCCATACCCAAAATTAATTCAAGATGGATCATAGACCCAAACCTAAAAGCCAAAATTATAAAGCTTTGACAAATAACCTAGAAAACAATCTTGCACCCAAGTGGTAGGCAAATATACCTTGGACAGAACACAGAAGGTACTAACCAGAAAAGAAAAAAATGATAAATTCAAGTTCTTCAAAATTTAAAAAACTGTGCTCATCAATAGACACATTTGAGAAAACAAAAAGACAAGCCACAAACTGAGATAAATATTTACAATACACATATTTGACAAAAAACTTCTATCCAGAATATGTAAAGAACTCCTACGACTCAATAATAGACAAAGAATCTAATTTCTTTTTTAAAAATTGAGTGAAAGGCTTGAATAGACACTTCACAAAAGAGACAAAATAGCCAATAAATATAGAAATAGGTAGCCAGTGTCATACTTCTCAATAAAATGTCAATAAAAACCACAATGAGATACCATTTCTCACCACTAGAATGGCTAAAATTAAGAAGACTGACAATTCCAAAAGTTGCCAAGGATTTGGAGCAGCCTGGAAACGTACACACTGCAGAGGGGTTGTGAAATGGTACAACCAGTTTGGAAAGCAGTTTGGTGGTTTCTTAAAAAGTTAAACATATGTCTACCCTATGACTCAGCAGTTTCATTTCTAGGTATCTACCCAAGAGAAATAAAAATATATATTCACAATAAGAGTTGTACAGGAATATTTATAGCAAAGTTATTCATAATTGCCCAAAACTGGAAAAATTCTAAATGATCATTAATGAGAGAATTGATAAATATACTGTGATATAGTCATGTAATAAATGCTAATCAGCAATAAAGGTAGAATTACTCCTATGCATGAGCAACATGAATGAATCTCAAAATAATTATGTTGAGAAGGAAGCAGACACAAAGCAATGCTTACTGTATGGCTCCATTTATATGAAGTTCTGGAACAGACAAAACTAATCTGTAGTGGTAGAAATCAGATCAGTGATAAAGATGGGGAACAGAATTGATAAAACGGACAAGAAGGAATCTTCTGGGCTGGTGGAAATATTCTCTGTCTTGTTTAGGGTAGTGGTTATGTGGGTGTATGTTTATATAAAAAACCCAGTAAATGGCACTGTACATTTAACATTTGTGCATTTAAATCACACCTCAATAAAAAATGAAAGTTAGGGTGACAATTTAGTTCCTCCCTCAATTCCACTGACAGCTGCAGGCCTTGAGGCTTAGGGGAGGAGGCTCCAGGACCAGCCAGGAGCAGGAGAGGGCAGGGCCTCTGGTGTGGCTGTGGAGGGCAGGTGGGGCTTCAGGCCAGCCAAGGCAGACTTCACAGCCAGGGGGCCACAGGCACAGGAGGCGAAAAGGGCTGTTCCACCAGCCTTTCCTTCTACCATCAGAGCCAAGAGAGGTGGATGAACCGACTGACCCTGGGGTGAGGCTTCAGAGTGGCCTCTCCACTGTAGAACAAGAATTCCAGGTAGGAGCCAGAAGCAGGCATAGCAGCGCAGCTCCCGAGAGTAGAGGCAGCGTGGGAGTGGGCAGAGGGCACCCTGGGGTCAGGCAGGGGCTCCACTCCCCAGAGCCTGGAGCAGCGCCCTTCCTCACCCACACAGTGGGAGCAACCGCTGCCTGGGGCTGCTGGAAGGATTGTGGACAACAGTGTGACGCCCCCACAGATTCGGAGCTCAGGAAGTTGCAGCTTTTATTATTACCGTGAAGTGCTTGTTGTATCCTTTCCCCACTTCGTTTCCTGCTGGGGCGTGTTTGCCACCCTCATCTCCCCCAGTCTTCTTCCCCTCCTCCTCCTCCTCCTCCTCTCTCTTTCCTTCTCTGACTCCTCCTCTTTCCTTCTTTCTTTAATGGCAGCTCCCAGGAGCATTCAGTACACCATTTTCATAAAACAAATAAATAACATCACCCTCCCTGTATTTGGTTTCGAAAGTTGAAGAATGAAAAAGACTTCGTATAAGACAGAGCAGGCAGGTAGGAGGGAAAGGAAGGGGGACGGTGCCTTTATTTTTAACAGGGTTTGTTTTCTTAGTCATTAACTTTAATTCAGAAATTAAAATGCCCCCTGTACCTCGGGCACTGTGTTAGCTTCTGGGAAACAACCATGAATAACATGCATTCCACTGCCTCCCAGAGATCTCAGGCTTTTATATTATAATGGCCTTGAAAGTTTCTTGAATAAACCTTTGCTGAAGAAAATGATTGTTATGTATATCAGGTTAGCTCCCCATAATTGATCCCTTATATAAAGCCAGAATTTTTATATTTTGAATTTGTTTAAAATTAGAAACAATTCATTTGGTTGGCAAGTTTTAGACTGATGATCTCTGAAAATAATTCAGGGAGGCTTGAGAAGTTGGTTAGCTGTATTGAATGGAATATAAAGTTTTGAAAAGAGGCTATGAGATGGTGCTTCCTGGGGGTCTCACACTCCGCAAGTTGTTTGTGGGCCGATTGATGGTAAAAGAGAAGCCGCGCTTGCTCTTGAGGAAGTTACAGCTGAGAAGAGGACACAGTCAAGGGAAGCATTTGTTGCAATACAACATAAAGCACGGTACTGGGTGTGCATAAGGAGCTATGGGCACACAAGGGAGGACCCAGCTGCTTATGGGAACTTCAAGGGGGAGGGGGCTTGAAGAATGAGAAGCACTTTGCTAGGAGAAGAGGACGAGGCTGGCACACAATCCAGACAGAGAGAACAAAGCTGAGTGTGTGGGTTCATCTTATGTGCAAACTTGACTGGGCCGCAGGATGCCCAGATAGCTGGTACAGCATTATTTCTGGGTGTGTCTGTAAGGATGTTTGTGGAAGAGATTAGCATTTGAATAGGCAGACTAAAGAGTAAAGCAGGCCCTCCCCAGTACAGGTCCGTGTCATCCCATCTGCTGAGGGCCTGAATAGAACAAAAAGGCAGAGGAAGGGCACATTGGCTTTCTTTTCTTGAGCTGGGACATCCATCTTTTCCTGCCCTTAGACATCAGCACTCCTGGTTCTTGGGCCTTCAGACTCAGACCAGGACTTATACCATTTGCCCTTCAGGTCTCCACCTTTGGATTTGGATGAGGACTTATGCCATCAGCCCCCCTGGTTCTCAGCCTTTGGGTTTGGACTGGAATAACACCACCAGCTGTCTCAGACCTCCAGCTTACAGACGACAGGTCAGGAGACTTTGCAGCCTCCATAGCACATGAGCCAATACCTCATAATAAAGTTTTTCTATATATCTGTATACGTCCTACTGGTTCTGTTTCTCTGGAGAGCTCTGACTGATACACTGAAAGACATGAATGTTTTCTCAGTTAGGACAGGGTAGGTTATGCTAAGTAACTCACAACCTTAAGATAGCAGTGGCTTAAAACAACAAGGTTTACTGATCGTGTGTGCTAATGCCTTTCTTTATTGGTAGTGAGCTCTGCTCCACGGTGTCTCTCTCAGGGTCTCAGGCTGATGGAACCTCCATCTGTAACATTGCTGTCACCATGGACTGGGAGGAGAATAGAGTAAATTACATACTGCTCTGAAAAGCTTCTTTGCAGACATGATCCATATCTCTTCCACTCACATGTTAGTAGCCAAGGCCAGTCATATGGTCACACCTAACTTTAAGGGCGTGGGTCATGCAGTCCTACCATACATCCAGAAGGAAAGGAAACAGTATAGGCGAACAGCCTTGAAGTTTATTGATCACAGCATGTAGCAGGGGTAACTGGAAACAGACAGGGCCACAATAAAAAGTTTGGACTCTGAGCTATGGAATGGCTCTTGCAGGCAGAGAAGAGACATTCAGCACTTTGTGCTTCACGAAGACAACTCTGGTGGTGGTGTGGAGAAGGTCTTGGTGACAGCAAATGGGGAGGAAGCTACCACCTCAACTGTGGGACTAAGTGGATGTAGAGAAGAGGTGATGAATTTGAGAGGTATTTCTGAGGTAAAATTAGTGGGATTTGGTGAAAGACTTGCTCTGTGAAGTGAGAGAGAGAGGAATCTAGGGTAGTGTGGAATTTTTCAGATTGGGATTGGTTGAGGTGATTGGTTTCATGACTACGATCAACAGCTAAGAGGAGACTGAGAGGTTCAGATGTACACAAGCTCATCTGGGACATTTTGGGTTTACGATATCTGGGGGCATCCAGGACATCACATCGCCCCTGACACGAAAGGCGGGAGCTGCGGGCAGAGCGATGGGTCGAGAGTTCTCTTACGAGGTTGCTGAAGTGCTGGCAGGGGTGGGAGCCCGGAGACAGAGGACATGGGGTGAGAAGGAAGTGCAGGAAGGAAGCCAGGCTAGCAGAGGGGGGAAGTGACAGGCAGCCAGGGGCCTGGGCCTGTGGACACTGAGGGGACAAGGCCTCTGAGGAGCAGGTTCAGCCAACCCTGGCAGATGCCGGAGACTCAGGTAAGCCGCGGACTTGAAAAGGAGACGTTCGGTGGGACACTTAGAAATGACTGGCGATATGTGAGGGAGCAAATTCAGTGCAGATGGTGCGGACAGGTGTTGCCAAAGGTGGAAGACCCTTCTTCAGAGAACTCTGCACAAGCGCTCTCCTCAGCTCGGAAATTCCCTGACATCCTTGTTATCTAAAATCAGCCCAAAGAGCATTTCTCTCTACAATTCCTCTCTGTTTTCTCCTCCTCTGGAGGCCAGCCGCCCCTTCTCCTGAGGGGTCCTTGCCCCCGGGCCCTGTGTGCAGGTCTGCATGCCCCCCACGCGCCCTGCCCCCACCCCCAACCCCCGAGGCTGGGGGTCGGGAGTGCGGGCCGTTCACCTTGCCACCTTGGTGTCTGCCTCGTAGGAAGATCACAGAAATTTAATCTGGTGAAGAGAGAGGAGACAGGAGCTCCAGGGGGATCCATCGCTTCTAGATGGGGTGGGGGCGCACACGCAGGCTGAGGAGAAGGAGCCAGGAAGGAGGGAGACGGAGCACGAGGAAGGGCGAAGGAGTGGGGATGCTACTGTCGGCGACAGAAGGGAAGGCACAAAGGGCAGGAAAAGCAGTGGGTAAATCTGCTTGCAGTTGAAGATGACAGGTTAAACACTTGTATGCGTCTCAGCTCCCTCCTGTACCCCAGTAAATTGTGGCAAAGGGAGAAAACGCTGTATAGACGTAGTGGGCAAGAGCATCCTATGTCCACAGGAGAGGAAGGCAGCGGGAAAGAACAGAGAGGGAGCTGCTCTGAGAAGGGCAATGAGCTCCCCCCCACACCCCGAATACCCTGCAGGGGCCCCGGGGCACTGGGTGAGGGGTGCAGTGACTACAGGAGCCGTGTCTTTCTCCCCCAGTGGGAGAAAGGGGTCCGGAGGCTGTGAACTCTGGCAATGGGAGGGAGAGGTGAGGAACTGGTGTGGAAACAGAGGGCCTGCCCATTGCGAACGGGGACAGCCTCCAGCCTCAGCGTCCAGGTAGACACTGTCCCTGGTGCAGACTGGATGCCTCCTTACTGCGGAGACCAAACAGCCCCAAGGGAAAGACCTGTAGCTTCTTTAATTTGGGTCCCAGCTCAACAACCCTAAGGAGAGCCCTGTTATCTCCAATTAGATTTCAACACCTTACTTTTTAATATGTACAAAGAATCATCGGATATTTGAGAAATCTCATACATGAAAGTTAGAACTCAAACAAACAGGGAAAAACATAATATCCCAGAGATAGACACTACACCTATGCACAAAAACCAGAATGTTATTGCAAGTAATGCAGAACAAGAAAGTACTTTTAGAAGTTAAGAGTATGATAAATAAAGAATTGAATGAGTAGACAAAGTCCAGGAAATATCTTGGAAAGTATTTATAGATTTTAAAAGACAAAGGTAAAAATAGGAAGGAAAAGAGGAAAAGTAGAGTATAAATGCATGAAGAATTATAAGTTTCATAAACAAGTGACTGAGAAAATGAAGGAGAGGAATTTGTCAATAGGATAAGATAATTTTCAAAAGGAAGGGACATGAGTTTTTCAGAAAAATACTGAAAAATTGCCAACACAAGTCACATAAGTCACATGCAAATTATTGGGAGCAAGGATGGTTTCCAAGCAACTTCTGAACAGTGACATTGCAAGCTGGAAGGCACTGGAGCAATGCCTTCAAAATGCTGAGGGAAAGTTATTTTCAACCTGGAATTTCATTCTCAAGCTATCAATAATTATGAGCAAGAAGAAGAGCATCCAAAAGTTCTGAAAAAGGCACTCACCTTGACCTAACTCTGACTCCTCCTTCTCACTAGGCCCTGATGTTGGGCTTTGTTCTTGGCCCACTTATTCCAATTTTTGCAAATATCTTGCCAAGACAATTTAACAAAAATCCCCCACCTTTGGTCTGACCACCCTTGAAATCACCCTGCTGCCTTCAACAAAAATCCAGGTAGGTCAGTTTAGCAAATAATTACCTTAGCAAAGAATGACTCTTAGTAATTCTCCATCCACCAAACCCCCCACGGCCTGCTCCTTGGCTATAAATCTCCACTTTCCCTTACTGTATTTGGATTTGAGCCTGATCTTTCTTGCCTACTACAAAACCCCATTTTAGTAGCCTCCTCCCCCTGAATAAAGTCTTCTTTACCATCTTTAACAAGTGTCATGAATATTTTTTTCTTTAATAGCTCAAACAATTTCTTTCTAGTACACCCTGGCTAGGGAAACTACTGGAAGGTCCCACCCACAACATGGAGTAAATAAAGAAGAAAGAGGCATCTGACTCAGGAAATGGAGTTGAATGCAGGACAGAGGGAAGGTGACCTCTGCCGGATGGTAACTGAGGGCCAGGAGGGCGGCCAGGCAGTCTGTGGCAGCAGGAGGGATGCTGGGAGAGGTTCCAGGTAAAAATGGAACTGATAGCACACCACGTGTGGAAATGGCTCCCCGGAAAAAACAAAACAACAAGCTCTGACTTGTAGCGTTCGCTGATTTCTGTAATGTAAAAATTCCCATCCTGCTGATGTCTGGCTCCCAAAACTTTAACTACTAACTTACAAAATTCCTGAATATTTAACAGTAGGCTCTCCCCAGCATACGCTGCGGAACTGATCAATTACCTGATGCGATTGTGTGGAAAATAGCACTGAGAGGCATTTTACTGTCCTGTTAGGTAGGACAAGATGAATTAGGGATAGCTATATAGAAAGGAGGCAAAGTGAAAAGCCAGTATTAATTCCGACAAAATATTTTTTAAAAAAGGAGAGAGGAAATGGAATTAGCCCAGTAGCATATTGGGCTCATTGTTGAAATTGTAAACAATGAAAACTGATTTAACAAGTGGGGCTACATTGGAAGAACACGACGCAGCACGTGAGTGCTAAGTACTCACTTCATATCAGACGGTTGATGGATAGTCAATCAATAAATAGGAGTGCATTTTTATCTAGAAGTTTGCAAGAACCCCTGTTGAAACTGGTCGTCTTCATGGAATTCAACCTCAGGGGAGAGGGGGCGCTGAGGCACTGCTGGCGACTGCCTTTTAAAAATGTCATGTTTTCGGTGCTCTTTGGCTTTCTAAACTGTGAACATGTAGTCCTTGGATAGACATAAATATTGATTTTCAAAGGCAAGGCACACTGCAGGAGGCAAGCCTGCCTGCCGGAGTGTGCGGCATGACAGGGCTGAGGGGTGTTCCGCACGTTCCCCTGGCTGCTCCTCCAGGTTTGTCATTACAGTCATGACTTAAGAGTCGTCTTCTTTGTTTTTTTTAATTGTGGTAAAATATATATAACATAAAATTTACTATCTTAACCATTTTAAAGTGTACAGTTCAATGACGTTCACAGTGTTGTGCAACCATCACCACCGTCTATCTCCAGAACTTTTTCATCTTCCAAAACTGAGACTCTGTATCCATTAAACACCAACTCTCCATTCTCCTCCCCCAGCCCCTGGGACCCACCATTCCACTTTCTGTCTCTAGGGATTTGACTATTCTAAGTACCTCATATGAGTGGAATCATACAGTATTTGTCCTTTTGTGACTGACTTATTTCACTTAGCATAATGTCCTCAAGGTCCATCCATATTGTAGCAGGTGTCAGAATTTCCTTCCTTTATAAGGCTGATATTCCATTGTATGCATAGACCACATTTTGTTTACTCAGTCACCACTGGACACGTGGGTTGATTCCACTTTTTGGCTATTGTGGATACTGCTACTATGTGCATGGGTGTGCAAATATCTGTCTGAGCCCCTGCTTTCACTTCTTTTGGGTATATACACAAAAGTGGCATTGCTGGATCATGTGGTAATTCCACGTTTAATTTTTTTTTTTGAGGGAACCACCATACTGTTTTCCATAGTGGGTTCACCATTAACATTCCCATCAGTGATACACAAGGGTTTAAATTTCTTTATATCCTCACCAATACTTGCTATATTCTGTTGTTGTTGTTGTTTTAAATTATAATAGTCCTCCTAAAGGGTGTGAAATGGTACTTAGAATTTCTTAATACTGTGCTCAAGATATTTCTCAATCAAATTTCAGGTACTTCCTCTTATTTGGGTCTCAAGAGATGTCCTAATAACAACTGCCATCTAGGAAATGCCTACGGGTGGCAGGCATTCTAAACAAATTGACTGTTAACCACAAATGAGATGCAACTTGGCAAGATCATGTGTATTGCATGTGTGAAATATGTGCATTTTCTGTGGGCCCGGAGAGCAGAGTGTACTATTCATAACTCACATTTCACTGCCTCCCTCCCAAATGCATGTGTCTGACAGGCCCCACGGGTGGTCCCCTCTGTGCATTAGGGACCTTCCCATGATGGTCCGTGGGAAGAACATCTTGCTTTCCTGGGTGCAGGACATTTTGACATTGCCATTTTGATCTGCCCTAAAAGCCAACTTACCACCTTTTGAGGGGATACCCCTTCCTGCCCACAGCCTCACCCATCCTGTGACTGCCCGGCCTGAGACACCCTCAGCTGACGAATGGGGCAAAGGGTGGTGTGAGACTCAGGGACAGGTGGGTACACCACCTGAAATAAGAAAGTGTATCATGGGTTTCTCTCCTTTTACTTTTTTTCAGCTTTATTGAAAATGTTCACCCAACATTTTTGATTTTTTGATGATGTGCAGAAATTATGCTGTTTGTCCCCTAATATTTTACAGAGTGCTCTAGAATAACACTTGGTGGGGCTCCTCTTCACCTCCAAGAACCTGCTCATGACTCGGAGGGGACATGCAGGAGCAACCAGAGGGCAGCACAGGCTGGGATGCTGCTTCGCCCTGCCTGGCTGCAGCCTGCCTCGGGGTTGGAAGGGGCTCACCCCTGCCTGACACTTTGGCCTCCTGAATGGGCTTCCTCCAGGCCTGGCACCCAGGGCTCCCCCTTCACCTGCATGCCAGGGCCTTCCCCCCACATCCCAGCATGACGTGGCATGTTCTGCCCTGACTGCTCCAAGTCTGGTCTGCTTTTCCCCGGCAGAGCTGCTGTGTGCTTCCCTGGGATCTCCTTTCCTTCAGCACCCCTCTGGCCACTCCAAGTCAGGGCCAAGGCCCGGACACGAGCAGTGACCAAACCAGAGAGAGACACAAAAGCACCTAACTGTGAAAGTGAGAAACCCCTTCTATGATAACGAGTGGACCCTGAGGGCTGGTGTGGCATCAGCCTAGAAGGCCAATACTTCCTCTGACTGGTCAACCTTACTCTGTGCAAGTGGCCTTGCCTGGAACTTGGGGGTTCCTCTGTGGGAAAGAGAGAATGTGCACGGTCCAGCTCTTTCCTCTGACCTCGGGTGTGTCCTTCATGCTGCTCGTCTCGGCGGGTTTGGTAGTTAACCAGGGTGAAACAGCCTGAAACCAAGTCTGAGTCATCTGCCTATCTTTAATTCCATTCATTCACTCATTCATTGTACAAATAGTTATTGATGCTCCCTGTGAGCCAGTGACTGCGCTAGGCACTTGGGATACTCAAGTGAACAAAACAAAGATCCCCCAATTTAAGGCAGGGCAATAAAGACAAGAACCAATGAGCATCTGTATAACAGTGAATTAGAGAGGCAGTGGCAGTTCTGCGGGAAAAAAGAAATGCTTGAGCAGGGCAGGGCAAGCAGGGTGAGGAGTGCTGGGCAGAGCAGGGGCTTCGTGGAACACAGGGGAGCAGGGGAGCAGCTCCCTAATGCAGGAGTGTCAAGGAGACCTGGCCCCTCTGTGGGGAACAAACGTTGGAGCATGAGTACAGTCCCAGGGGAGATGCTGCAGGTGGGGAGAGGCGGTCACATCTGGATACGTTTTGCAGCTGAACCAAGAGGATTTCAGGAAGGATGAGATGGGGTCAGGGGGAGGGAAGGGGTCGGGGTTGAAGCAGGGTGTGAAGCCTGTGAGCTCAGGAAGTGTCTTCGTGTAATGGGAAGGTGATTTCTCACTCCTCTCAGGTCACCTGTGTTACTACATCCAGGAGTCGTGTGCACCTCAAATTCAACTGGGCCCCTTTGATATGTACGCAGAGCTTGTCTGATGCCCCATCAGTTGTCAAAGTTCCCTTTTGTATTAGGCTCAGATGTATTCAATATACTCAACTAACTGAGTTGGAACAAACAAAAAGAAAGCTGGACCAGGAAAGGCAGGTTTTCATTTTAACATGAAACTTCAGTTACCGTCTTGGAGCGGGTGGACTTTTCATCTCCCAGATTTGGGGAGGAAGTTTATATTAAGCATTATGGAAGACACTTCAGATGCAGATTTTAGGAAGACCCATGAGAGAAAATAAGTCTCTATTGCATCATTTCCATATGGAAGGGAGCTTGGAACAGATTTCAAGAGTGCGCACTAGTCTTGAGATAAGTCGTCATGCTGCCTTCCTTGTTCCCACTTGCTCTGCCAAGAGTGATGCCCAAAATTCCTTCTCAATTGACACTACAAATATATCCCTCCCTCTCGAGAAGCTAATCATGGCTCTCAAGTTCCCAGTTCATGAAATTAAAATGCGTCACTCTGGTTTTCAAAGATCTATCAAATGGCTCCATTTTACCTCTCTGGGCACATTTTACATACAAAGGACAAACATAATCATAATCAGTAACATTATAAGTAGCCTGTGACTCTTTGTTATTTTATTTATTCACTCACTCAACAAGTATTGAGCACTTACTGTGAGTAGAGCACTGTTGTAGAAGTTAGGAATACGAGGGTAGATCTAACGCCAGTCTTCACGGGATTTATAACCCAGCAAGGGATATTGACAAGAGAAGACTCTGGGTCTTGTAGAGTATTTGGTGGTACAAGTGAGACATACTAAGAGATGGCAGAGAAGGCTTCTTCCAGGGACTGATAACTAGTCTGAGGTGTCAATAAGGAGTCAGCCCAACAGTCTCTGGACTGGTCACACTGGTCACGGGATCAGCAGACACTCAGGAGCCCAGGGCAGTAGCAAGACCTCAGGTGAGGCCAAGCCAGCAGGTAAATAGGGTCTGGAGCCCATGCAGTATCTTCATGAGAACTGAAAACAGGTGCCTCCCATGGGCTGATGCCCTGTACCCAATGTCTTGGCAAGTGATGGTGCTAGGCCAGGGCTTCTTGACCAAGGGAGGTCCCTGAACTTGGATGGGAAGAAAAAAAAATATTTATTTTCACTACTCCCTAACTAAAATTTAGTATTTCTTTCAGTTATAAATGTAGACAATGAACTACTGTAGTATTACCAGTACTAGTAGGTTAGTCAGATTTAGCAAATATAAAATACAGGATGCCCAGTTAAATTTGAATTTCAGATAAACAACAAATTTTTTTTTGGTTTAAGTGTGCTTCATGCAATATTTGGGACATACTTATACTAAAAAAAGTATTCACTGTTTATCTGAGATTTAAATTTACTCAGCGTCCTGTATTTTATCTGGCAACCCTTTGTCCCAGGGACTCTGTCCCCAGCAGCAATCATCTGTTTCCATTCACATTTCAGTTGCTGCAGGTATCATGATACATTGTGTACGCTCGTTGCTACTCCAAAATTGCAGCAGTTATTAAGCCAGGTGCCTGATTATTTAATGCATTAATAAGGCACATACACTGTCATATCGAAAGTTTTATTTTTTAAAAACTATTTTGCTTTCAATATAATTGGTTTCCTTAGTTGTCTGATGTATTTCATTTTACATGCTTAGAGACTTGAATCGGACAAGGAGACCACGGCCTTCAGCACATGGCCAAGGGGATCCATGGCATGAGAAAGGGTGAAGTCCTAGCAGACAGCACCCTGTCACCAACCCCCACCAACAAGCACAGGCCTGGCTGCAGCCCCCACCTGCCCCAGAGGCCAGGACCACTGTGCAGTGCGCTGACCCTGTCTGAGCCCAGAGAACACAGACCATGAGTTTGACAGCCCTGACTTCAGCAGTGAAGGCAGCGGAATCCTCGCAGCCTGTACAAAGAGAAGACAGTCCCAGGACACCTTTGAGTGGGTCTGAGAATTCCCCCACTCCCCTGATCCCTGAGAGGCCTCCCTCTCACAGAGCCAGGGGCTGTCTTCCCAGCGGTGCGGAGTAAAAATGACAGCAAACTAGGGGCAAGCATTCCTACCGACCGAGCAGCCCCCTGAGAAATGTCTTGATCGGATGGGATGAAAAGTTCATTAGTTCCTGCTATCCAATGGGTCAGAGGAATAGATGGGGAGAAAGACAACATTATTCTAGAGAAAATCCACCACATTTCTGTGCCTATTTGCATTACCATGGTGTAGCCTTGCGTATATCTGTGCATGCATGTCTGGAGTCCTGGAGCAAAACAGTCTCCCACTCCCCCACCACTCCCCCCCTACCTCTGGTCTGATTCCTATGTGCCATGCCTTTTTCCATGCCTTTGTTCTGTGTTAAAGCTAGGACCCTTCCCCAGGTCCATGGGTGCACTCACTCTGGTTGAATTCCCCCCCCACCCAAGGCTGCCCCTCCCAGGCCCACCCAGTCTCTCCCCAGTGTGGCCCCTTCAGAGTTCTTGGTGACATACCTGGCACTAAGCTTGGGCTGGGTACGTGTGTCTCCAGTAACATACCAAACATATCCAGGACAAGGCCCAAGTGTGAAGCCGAGAGTGGGCTGAGGGCCCTGCAGAGGCACCCCAAGCCGAGCACATAACTTGGTGCTCAAAGCACATTTGCTGAATGAGTGAATAAATGGATGAATGAATTGAATTAAGCAGTAGATGCCACATGAACCTGGATTTAGAAATAAAATATGTCCCACCAGAATTGACTTTAAAGTATTTATTTTAATTTACTTTATCCCCAGAGACTGGGGTTTGAGAATGACAATTGGTATATCTATGCACAAATAAAATTAATATTTTTAACAAACATATGGAAATTCATGTTTATGGAGCCTTTCCTCTACCGAGGTCCTAGCGTGTGGTCATGAAGACTCACACCAGCCTACCTAGACTCCCATCCCAGCTCTACCACTTACCTCTGTGTGACCTGAGCACGTTAAGGACTCTGGCGGGGCCACAGTGCTTCCCATCTGCAGAACAGGCCGAGTCAGAATATGCCTCCCAGGCTTTTGTGAAGGGTAAGGGGCCCATCTGTATAGATCACTTAGACGGATGTCGGTTTCGTAATGAGCAACATGCCAACACCATGACGATATCGCCTCATTTGGTTTTGAAATGTGTGGGCATCCCATCACATTAAGAACTGACCTAATGACCCTAACGAAGGACCTGGACTCCTACCTCCCTCTCCACACCCCAGTTGGCCGACTCCAAAGCATAGAGACACAAAGATGAAAACTGTTTATCAGCTACATTTAAATCTAGGAACACAGTATTCTGCTTCTCTCGGACACCCACCTAACTGCATAAGAACCAGATCGCCAAGTGCACAAAGCTTTGTGCCTCTGCTTCAAGAGAACCAAGTTAATATCATCTCCATTTTAAACAATTTAAAGCCACACACAGAGCACGTACGACCATGTGTGTGTGTGTGTGTGTGTGCGCGCGCGCGCGCGCACACGCGCGCGCTGGGGGGTATTATAAAAGCTCTCCCAGAGGTTACTCACATGTACCTTCACCCCTGGGGCATCCTTCACTGTCACTTTCCTAAAATGTGCTTAACACTCTGCTATGCTTAATAAGTTAAGAGTGTATGGAAACAGTTTTTTAAAAAGGTGATTGTAATATATGTAACATCATATATATATTCAGGAAAATATGGGTCAATTGTCTTAGAGATGACACTATTAGTTAAAAAGATCTCTCTGTAGCCCAGGGTTGGGGTCTCTGTGTTTGATTCCTACCCCTGGCCAGATTTGGGAATCCCTGTCAGAGCTGGGGGAGGGAACGAGGGAACCACCAGAGGGAGGGGACCTGTGATCCTGTTTCCTTTTGCAGGATCTCCAGCAGGGAGGCTGCAGACAGCAGTAGCAGCCCCACGTGGCCAGCCCGCGTGAGAAATCTAAGCTGAAAATAGCCCAGAGCCTCACACTCTGCAGGCTCTGGGAAGCACGATTTCTCATCCAGGGTTCAGAGTAATGTTAGGAGTGCACTCAAGAAATTGAGGCATACCACAGGCTTTGGTTTATTCTAATCTGTGCACTGGAAAATACTGAATGCTTGGATTTTCTTTTAACTCCAATGCCTGCTGATGCAATCTGGAATGTGCATGTGAGAAATGCCAGGCTGTCCAGGGAGGCATTTCCGAGGGCTCAGGACAGGTTTTGAGACAGTGAGGACCTCTCCCAAGCCCCCAGAGGTGACCAGCCTTTGTGTACACAGCCTCCTCTGGCAGAAAGGCTCCCAGTCTTGGGATAGATCACATGTACTTCCTTTTAAGGGATAACTATGCAGCTGGATATTTAGGTGTAGCCAAGAATGGCGCTCCTTTTCCAACAGTAGAATATAATATTACACTTCCTTTAAAAAAAAATGTGTGTTATCTCCAGCAATAAAATTGCATGGTTTTCTCTCAGGGCAATGATTCGGTAAGAAGAGACCAAAAAAGGGGGAGACATGGGGGAATCTTTTAAATATTCAAGTTTTCAGGGTATACACCAAATGCAGTCTTTATTGAATCTGCTTATAAATGCTCGATTGAATTGCATGTATTTTAAAAAGCTAGCATTTTCAACATGAAGAAGCTGGTGGAATTTGTACTCTTATTTCTTATAAAACAAAAAAGGTCAGTCCTGAGGAACATATCCATGCTCCCTGTTGTAAGATGGTGCTGATGTCCTAATATCAAAGATCAAAATGACATTTGTCAGTTATGAAATCGTCCTCAATTAACCATGAAAATACTGTCTCATCTATCAGATAATCTCTCTCTCCCCCCTCCTTTCTTTATCTCTTGCAGGGGATTTTTGAGAAGGAAACTTCCCACCTTGGTGGGAAGGGGGTATAGAGGAGATGAATAACAAGCAAGTGAGAAGTGACCAAGGCGATGTCATGAGGCAATAACTGCTGCAAAGGCACTCAAGAGTCTGGTGTGGGGTTGGGGAAGGCCCTTGATGCCTCTTTGTGGAGCCTGGGTGCCCCATGGGAGCCGCTGGGAAGACGGCTTGCACAGCGTGGCTGTCCTCACAGCCTCTGAGCCTGAGCTGTCAGCCCCTGGTTTTCCCCGAGAGAAAATGGGAGCTAAAAATACAGAACGAGTTTCCTCTCGATCTCCACGCCCCATGGGTTCCTGCCTCTGAGGGCCATAACTCAGGACACGGATTTATGGCCACTGGGGTCCCAACAAGTTATCTAGAGCTCCCAAGTCGGAGCAGACACATTTGCTGTCATATTTATTTTACAAGGAGATAAACTTTCAGAGGATCTAAAAGTGAAGGGTGACTCAGGCAAGCCCAGCCGCAGAGCAGGCAGCAGAGAGAGGCCCCGGCAGCCTTTCTGAACCCTGTGCACTCTTGGTGGGAATGTATTACATAATGGTACAGCCACTGTGGGAAATGGTATAGCAATGCCTCAAAAAATTAAACACAGAATTAACATATAATCCAGCAATTCCACTTCTGGGTATATACCCAAATGAATTCAAAGCTGGGACGCAAATAGATATTTGTACACCTATGTTCATAGCAGCATTATTCACAACAGCCAATAGATGAAAACAACCCAGTGTCCACAGATGGGTGGATAAACAAAAATATGGTGTATGCACACAATGGAATAGTATTCAGCCTTTCAAAGGAGGGAAATTCTGACACATGTTGCAACACGGATGGACCTTGAGGACATTTTGCTAAGTGAGATAAGCCAGTCACAAAAGGACAAATACTGTATGATTCTACTTGTATGAGGCACCTAGAATAAGAAAATTGATAGAGGCAAAGTGATTGCCAGGGGCTGGGGAAAGGGGAATGAGGAGTTAGTGTTTAATGGGTATAGGGTTTCAGTTCAGGAGGATGAAAACGTTCTGGAGATGGGAAAATATTTTAATCTGAAATTGTATTCTCCAAGGTGCTCTAGGTTTTTCTTTTTATTAAAAAAATGGTTGTGGTAAATACACATGCCATAAAATCTACCATATTTACCATTTTTAATGTGCAGTTCAGTGGTATTAAATGCATTGTTGTGCAGCCATCATCACCACCCATCTCCAAAACTGGCAGAGCCAGCCCTCACACGGTGGCCACATGCTGTCCCTGACTCAGGGTCAGGACTCCAGAAGCGTTTTCCAAACACAAAACCCACTGCAGCCTCTTATACCCCACAAGCCCAAGAGTGGGTTCTTCACTACAGGCCCTGAGCTCATGCACAAAGTGGGATTCAAGAAGAGAAAGAAGCTGGTACAACGTGTCTACATACCTCAGCTGCCCAGCCTGTGTATGGACTTTTGTTTATAATAAATGACTGATTCGTTCAAATTAGACAGCCGAGCTAACCACGAGCCCCTTCTTTGTCTTATTTCATGGTCATGCCCCTGGCCAGGTCTCTTCAAAAATTCATAGCTTTATCCCAAAAGAGTAGATGGGTCAGCTCCAGCTGCCTAAAACATTTTTGCATATCTCTGTATGTGGATTGTTTGCTGGAGCACTGTAACAGATATATCTTGCATTATTTATTATTTTGTGTCATTTAACTTTGAAACTCAGAGTTACAATCTATAAAACTAAAAGTAACCCTTTCTAAAAATTAAATTATGAGCTGGGAAGTGTTACTTTCTGACGTAAAAATTAGTCTTCCCGGGGTGTTATAGAAGGTGGCCTTGCTGAAAGATGGACGGGAACTGAGGGGAAAGCCAGCCTGCCCGCCCGGAGCACGCCGTTCCCTCAGCCTCCCTGCAGCCGAGGTGGCCTTCGCCTCCAGACAGAAAGGGTGGGCAGCGGGGAAACCAGAAAGGTTTGCAATTCAGTGAACAATCCAGGGTTTGTATGTTGTTTGAAACAAGAACTGAAGAAGCCTGAAGATCCCAATTATGAAGAAAGCCTAAGAGTTGCCTGAAATCCTCCCGGGTTGGGATGGAGATGAACCGTGTCAGGACCCATCTGCTGTGGGGGTGGCACGTGGCTCAGGGAACTTGTAAAAACAGCACACAGTTCTCCTGGTAAAGTTTGAAGCACATCGTGTACTGTCAGGACTGGGTCTGGTGAAGGAGGGTTTTATTTATATGCCATCTGGTATTTGAACCATGTCATAAACTTTCCAGTGAAGGCCTCCAGCTGTTTTTTTATTAATAAGGACCAGGAGGAAAGCCACACCATTGTAAGTGTCTTGAAAACACCCTTGTCACTTTTGTTGTTCCAAAACACTTGCCTCAAATTAGGTATAAACTAAGTTCAAATTGTTCAAAAGCGTTTTAGCGCTTTTAAATATGAACACAGGAAGGGATTCATTCAATAAAAGACACCGGGTTGACATTATGTTAGAACCAGCTAGGCTGAGATCAAAAAACAGGCAGATCCTTCTGGGAGAGGCTCTAAGGACATGTGTTATAACGTCCCTTGCAACAGAGAGGCCCACCCTGCGCAGGGCAGGGTGCCCGTGAGTGAGGTGGTTTCGATTCTGAGTGAGATCAAATCACAGGAGCTGGAAGGAGCCCAGCAGTCCTGGTTGTCTTCCCCATGGCCTGCTCAGATGACCAAAGGCCCACATTTCATTAAGGAAAAAACAAAAAAAGCTGGTGGTGAAAAAGATGATTTCATAATCCACAAACGTGCCTCAACCCCAAGTATGAGAAGCTCATCCTACCCGTGGATTTCGCAGCAATGCAGGGTGAACACTTAAGGAATGTCTTCACACCTTTGAGGGAACAGGTCCAAACAGGGAGATTATTCAGCAGTGATGCAAGAAAAGAAGGACAAGGGGGAGGCTGAGTCACAGTCCTGGGGCCTGTTCCCTTCTTGGAGACCCAGAGGATGAGGTGAGGGCGAGGTAGAGTTAGGTGGGCAGCGAGGGTGCCTGTCTAGCCCATGAGTCAGGGACCCTGGAAGCTTCTCCGGGCTTGCAACTCCCCCTAGATCTCTTTCCCTGCTCCTCTCTCTGCACATTGTGCTCCCCCTCTCTGCTCCTCCCTGGCCTTGCTCAGCCTAATCCACCTCTATCTAAAGGGGAGAGGCTATGACTATACCCACGTCCAAGGACACGCGGCCATGGCAGACTTATAACTAGGCCTGCCATGTTGAAACAAATTGCTTATGTTCCCTTAACTCTTACACCCGCTTTGTTTTCTCTCCACATGTTCTATAAATTGCTGAGAGAAGGTCTGGCTATCACTTATGAGTTTTCTATTTCTCCCTTTCATAAGTTTTAGTTTTATGTATTTTATTATTATTATTATTATTACTATTATTATTATTTATTTATTTTTTTAGAAAAGCCAGAAAAGAATTCTGTATTTTAAAGCTCTGGTTATTAGGTGTACACCATTTAGGATTGTTAGGTCCTCCTGAGAAACTGACCTTTTTATCATTATATAGGGTCCCTCTTTATGTCCTGAAGTCTATTTTATCTGATACTGATATAATTGTATCCCCTTTCTTATATGTATTGTGTGTATATTATATATTTTTCATCCTTTTACTTTTAACTTATTGTATCTTTCTACTTCATGTGCATATAGTTGGGTCTTATTTTTTTTATGCAGTCTAAAAATCTTTGTTTTTTAATTGAAGCTTTGAGTCCACTTATATTTAATGTAATTGTTGACATGGTTGGTTTAAGTCTACCATCTTGCTATTTGTTTTCTATTTGTCTATCTGTTTCTTGTTCCTTTGTTACTCATTTTCCCCCTACATTTGTGGGGAGAGTGGTATAGATCAAATAATCTTTAGAGTCTAGTTTATTTTCTACTTTAAAAAAAAAGCTATATCTCATTGAATTATAATTGTTTTTCATTTTTCTTTTAAGTGGATTATGGATCTATGATTTTTCTCTATAATTCCCATTTCAAATATTGTGTTGTTCTGGTGACTGCCAGAGTGAGGATTCTGATTACTAATTAGGAAAATATAGTCATAGTTCCAAGGAAGTTCAATATGAAATGAACATAAAACTAGGGGCTTCCATCTCCAACACAGAAAGAAAACAAGGTTTTATAAAGATGGCTAAAGTACACCAGATGCTCAATTAGAGTTTGCAAAGGCAAAGTCAAGTTACTAAGAGAGACCTTACTCTTTAATGATGCATGACATGGACAGCCCAGCCAATTTGGGATAAAAATGATTTATTAGATAATTATTAAACAAGTCACTCCGGAGAATTACAGACTCTACTGTCAAAGAGCTAATAATCTGAGAAAGGATATCCAGACTTTGTGGGAATGTTTGAGCACAAAGAAGAAAGTGAGATTACGAGTGTCTGGGAGTAAGAGAGGTGAGAGCACCTTTCTGGCTGAGGTGAGACATCAGGAAAGCACCCTGCAAAGGAGATATTCCTGGGGTGGAAAGCCTCTGGCAGACGGGGGTCAGGGACAATGGAGTGCTGCAGGGACAGAAGACACAACGTGGTTGCTTGGTGGATTAGCCAGGCCTATGTGCCTACCTGTTTTAAAAAATTATTAAGAGAAGTTTAGTTCTACTGGTAGACAATAAATTCAAGACAAATGGATCAATTTTAATACAGAAGTATACTGAGACATCTAAGGTTTTACATTAAACTTTTCAAATATAGTTGTGATTTTATATAAATATTTATATATTTATATATAAATATATTGTTGAATGATTGAAGTTGGCTCTTCCTAGGGTAATTGGTTCTTGTTTTGGGAGCTGCTTTAGATGGAGACCCCCAGGAAGAAAACTCTGAGACTGAGTTCCTTATGCAGCAGGTTTACCGTGAAATGCCCCAGGCAACAAGCCCTGGGGGAGTGTGAAGGAAGCAGCAGTGGGCAGAGAGCAGCACTAGCTGAGCTGTGATGACTTCATAGCAAGGCCTTGGTTGATCCTACAGGGAGCTCTGGAGCTGGCTGACCCTTCTGAGTTGTTCAGAATTGAACCAGGGGCCAGGCCTTGGTCCATGCACATAAACCAAGATGCAGGGAGAAAGTGTGAGCTTGGGAAGGCAGTCTCATTAGTGAGGGCCACTTCAGATCCGGGCGGCACATTATAGCGTCTATGATGGAAGCTCAAATTTTCTACTTTTTTTGTTTTCTTTCTTAAATCTAGGATGGCCTATCCTAAAAGAGTAGAATTAGAACTAAAAAAACTTAATTATTTACTTGGACTAATTTTCCAACTGGGAAAAGGATTCTGGAAGGGAAGGGACATTTTTGGACTCATAGTTACTCTGTGGCTGAGCCAAGACCAAAATTCTGATTTTGTGATACTCTGATTTCTAGTTTCCACCTGTACACCATGCTGGTTTTCAAAGATTAGGATCCAAAACCAAATGTCAGTGGAGATATAAATCCATTAGATCTAATGAATCCAATAGGTCCACAAAGGTGTCAAATTAAGTTAGAGTATCTTTTAGTGTGGTTTTAATAGCATGACATACTCACTACACCCAAGGCCTGTATATACTGTGTGACTGGGCTTGTATCTTCGTTCAGCAAATATGTATTTAGAGTGTCATATGTGCCAGGCATTTATGTTTTGAGGAATTAAACACATAGTAAATGGTTTCTAACTTTTTTATTGCAAAGAACTTCTTTTATTACACTTCCCTCAATGAACCCCATGTTTTGGATATAAGGTATCTCCACATCAGATTTCCTGAAATTATTTAGTCATACCCTCACTGACATCCACTCAAACGGTTTCAACCACTAAATATAAGATAATGAACATCTTAAATGCAAATAATTATTTCCTTCAGATTAAGTCTCCAAAGTGGAATTACTGGGCCAAAGAGAATGAGTATGTTCAAGATATTTTGTTCTACATTGGCAAGCTTATTTCCAGAAGGGTTGTTCCCACTCAAAGGTATGAGCGCTTAATTCATCCGTCTTTGGTCAAATGGGGTCTTGATATTTGTTTTATTGATTCATAGCAATCATTTGTATCATAAAGCTCTTCATATTTATTATAATTTTCCCTAATGGATTTGGTCTTTCAATTCTGACTATCATTTAATATGCAGAATGTTGAGATATTTTTTAGTGCAATTAATTTTTTTCTTTTTTTTGGGGGGGGGCGGTGGTAAGTTCTACCTATCCTTTCTCAGTGGGAGAGCCATCCCTCCTGTCAGATTTCCTCAACAAAGCCCCTGCCCTGGGACCGACTGGGAGGGTTGGTGTGTGGAGCTTAAGGGGTTTGCAAGAACAGCATCCTGGAGGGCTCAGATTGATAGGGCCAAATGATAATATGGAACAGGGTTGCCAAAGTCAACATGGGCAAATAAGAAGCCAAGAAGGTTGAGAAAGGAGCTGTGTAGGGCACAGTTCAGAGGGGCTATGGGAAGGGAGGCTGGGGGTGGGTCCCTGCGACAAAGGGCAGGCAAGACCCTAGGAGCTGCCCCATGTGCCTAAGGGGCCATCCTCTCCAGAAGTTTATGATACTTGATTTCAATTTCTTCTAATTTTACTATGGCTTTATATTTTAAATTTTAAGTTTTAATTTATTTGTAATTCACCATGTGTACATACGAATTAACTATTCTTTCTCACATCATTGGTTATCCATGCGATACAGTAAATATTTTTCTCACTGATTCTTAATCCTTTTAAAAAATTCTTATATGTAAAATGATATATCTAGTCTGTTCTGTTTATGTATCTTTTCTTGAATTACACTATTTTAAGCATTAGCACTTCATAAAATACTATCTGTTCTCTGCATTACTTTTATTTGTTGGAATTTTCTTTGATGTTTTTGCCTGTATATCCTTCCAGATAAACTCTACAACCATTTTGTTAACTTAAAAAAAAAACCCACCTAAAACAATAAAAAATAAAAAAGAATCAAAAATCTTAGGAAGGCTGCAGAAATTTTTTCTGGAATACTGCACCTTTACAATACTCAGTTTTCTAACCTAGAAACGAGTCATGTCTTTGTAGTTAACATCTTCCTAATATCTGGTAAGTTGTCTTTATACTTACCAAGATTATTCTTCAGCATTTTAATTTTTGCTAGTGTTGGTGTTGTATTGATCAATGAGATCTTTTCCTGCTCCCATTACAATGTGTGACTGCTTATTGTTGCTCTTTGGAAAGCCCAGGTTTGTTTTCCTTATAGTGAGTCAATTTATTTCCTCCTTTTATTAGTTCCAAGAGGCTTTTAAAAATTTATTCATTTGGATTTTCTAGGTATACAATCATACCATGTGTAAGTAATGGTAATTTGGTCTCTAACATTCCAATATTCATTCTTTTTAGAAATTCATGTCTTATTACATTATCCAGAAATTCCAGAAAATACTAAATAATGGGTTATAACAAGCAGCTTTCCTTTAACTCTGATTTTAACAGGAATGCTTTTAGTGTTTCATGATTACCATTTATTCTTGGATTCTTCAAACATTTACTGAGCACACTCAAACTGCTAGATTTTGTGCAAAGTACCAGGGATACAAGGTGAAGAGGCCACGATACTTGATCTCTAAGAATTTAAAATTAATTGCTTTTGACTTTGAAATAGGCATGCTGTACAATGTCAAATAACTAATCCAGCTATTTTGTTGCCAAGGACAGAGCCAGCCTTAGAAAGCCGGCCTTCCTGTTTATTTTAGATTTGTTTTTAGGATTTGGTAACATACATTACTCAGTGCTTTTTTGAGATAATCATGAAGTTTATCCTTGTACTATGTTCATGTTGACATCAAACTTAGCTGTGATAGATTATCATTGTAGATGTCTATGAATATTCTTCATCCTAAAGAGCAGCTGTCAATGCCATCTATGATGTTTATTTCTCTAAACTGGCATTAGTATGCATATTCCTGAAGCCACTGCCTGCATCATTCCATTTCCCAAGAGGAAGCATGTGCAGAGGAAAGATGTTCTTTGGAAAGACGGCAGATTGTGAGTGAAGGAAAACCTGGAAGCTGGGGCATTTTGAACCCTCAGATATTCAGGTAAATATGCTCATAGTTCTTCCTCCTGTACTTTGTGCTAACAACCATTACCTTAATTCAGGAAACAGTAGTGTTGTGCACCTTCCCAGTAAAATTATTTTCAAGCATGTTGCTTCAAGAACAGACCAGGTGGCATTGGTCATGGGGGAGGCAGGGTTGGGATGGCTGTCACCTGGGGTCTTGCACTGCTGGCTGCTGAAGCTGCCTCCTACCCTCTTCTACCTCCCCCATCTAACAGGACACAGACATTCCTCTGAGCCTTCACTCACGAAGCTCAGGCACTTTGAGAGAAGCTGGGAGCCCCAGTCAAAACAATCTCCTTCATTCTGAGGATGTCATGCAACTTATGCAAGGTGAGGCTAAGGAAACTGGGACTCTGTTTGGAATGTGGAGAGGACAGTGTGATGTGAGGCTACATCCTGAGATGACTCCAGCCATTGCATCACAAGAACAGAGGCCACCTTAGGACACCACTGGCCCTGAAAGCTAAGGGAAGGGAGAAAAACCCAGATTGAGTTGCAGAGCCCAAACACCCTGCCTTCCACCCTCTCTGGTCTTGCAGAGAGTGAGCTGTGCCTTCCTTTTCTGCTTGACCAGAATGAGGTGCATTTTCTGTTACCTGCAATGAACCACGCTCACTGGACAACTCACCATTCTTTCCTGATGTGCTATGCTCAGGAATTTCTTTGTCCTCAGGTCCTTTGCTCTGTCTGTGTTGCTGTTCTCAGGAACAGGTGTCCACAGAAGCCACAAGCCCTGCACAGCAAGGAGCATGCCCTGCCTACTGCACACCCCCGGTGCTCGGAAGCGTTGGGACTGTTTGACAAAGTGGAAAGACAGGGCTCAGAAGAGGAAACGCCACAGAATGCGCTCGGGCTTTCATCATTTTTCCCCTGTGCTCCAGAGGGACAGAGCTGATGGCTCATCAGACAGATGCCTGGGCACACACATGTGAACAGCCTCGCCCGTTGGCAGGAAGGGCCTGGGGGTGCTGATGGCCTGGTGTAGGGCACTGTGGCACAACAGGCTGTGCAGTGACGGTGGTGCCTGTGTCACCAAGCTAACACAGTGTCTAAAAGGACTTGCCCTAAGGAAGTGCTCAGTGGCATTCAAAACACACTTTGGGAGGTCAGATGTTACTCACTTCACACAACAGTGGTAGCAGGACACACTCTCTTTTCAAAGTGAAGGTTGTTTATTGCTTGTTATGATTTTAACAGGCCAAACACTACCTAAGGGCTGTAATACCCACAAGGTGATCTTTATAAAATGCCTGTGGGGAACTGAACGATGGAATGAACTTCACGTGTGAATTTTTCTTGAGGTCTCATTTTCCCTTTTCTGGGTGAAGGGGAGCCCAGCCCTCCCACGAGGGTGGAACAGGAGCCGCTGGGGGACCCGCCTCTGCGGGCCGCGTGCTCTGCCCTCTGCCACCTGCCACCTGTGCCTGTGCTGCCTGCGTCGCACCTGCCCAAGTTCACGGTGCTCGGTCCCACATTTACATTCAGGGAAAGCAAAGTCATGCACGTTAAAGAAAACAAACCATACTGCATTTTCTTACAAAATGAGATGAAAAAATAAATCTAAACACACTTTTCAAGTGTCATTCTTCTTTAAACTTTTATATACGATAAAGCTCTTATTTTTCTTTTCAATATACTCTATTTAAAACTTTAAAAAATAAACTTTCTTTTTTGGTACCTCTTGTTTCCTGTGTTAGCCTTGGAAACATTTAAAAATACATCTCCCTAGAACTCTTCTGTGCAAATAATAAACATAAATAATATTAACATCTATGTTATATATATCAAAAAAGGCCTTGAAATCAAGGTTTCCAGGGCAACCGCAGTCAGCTGCGACCCCTTGAAGGTGCTCCTAGAAGTAGTCCGTGGTCTGTCCCCTTAAGTCCTGCTCTGCCTGAGTGGGGCTGGACAGGAACTCCCCGTCCCGCTTGTCCATCTGCAAACTGCTTCGGGAGAACTGGAGGACACTCCCCAGCCCACTGGCCAGTGACAGGGAAGAAATCCAGTTGAGTGAGCTGAAGTTGGGCAGGTTGAAGAGGGACGACAGGGGGGCCACCCTGCCTGCACTGGTGGATTTCACCTTGGACTCCTCAGGATACCCTTCTGGAACAGCTGCCCCCCACATGGAGGACCCTGGGGCCTGCATGCTCAGCCCCTCCAGTACGGTGTCGTCCCTCAACGGCACGCTGGTGTCCACCACGCTGGGCTCCCCGCTGGCCTCTGGGGAGCAGGCCGACGGCTGTGTGTGCCAAGAAGCCTGGGAGGCACAGTCCCGGGAGACACAGTCCCGGGACAGGGACACAGAGGGGCTGGTGGTCCTGCCTGCTGAGCACTCAGCTCTCAGGTCTCCCGAGAGGCATCCCTGAGCAAAGGTCTCTTTGGGAGTGTTGAGTCTCTTGGGGCACTTCCTGGCCGACTGGCGTCCCAGCTGCAGTGGGGTGGGGAAAAGGCTTCCCTGGAGGGCTTTGAAAAATAATCTGGAAAGAGCACATTAAAAAAAAAAGTTAGATGTTGCTGCGGGTGGTGCCTTTGAGTGTTCTGAGACTCACACAGGGCAAGAGCAAGGTGAGTGCTCTCGGTGCTCACTCAGGACTCTGGGGTACCAGCCACCTTGGATACGCACCTGGGCAGCAGCGCGGCGACAGGCGCTATGAGGCAAGTCAAGTAAAACACAGGGTCGCCCAGTAGCGTGTGCATAGTCCAGTAAGGGTTAGATGGAGGATAGCACGTCGCACAAGAAGCATTGTAAATCAAAGCCACAGTGAAAAACAAAAGGATACTGAAGCCACACGTTATCCAGTTGAGCCAGGTCTGAGGGGAAAAGAGAAAGAAAGGCCTTTTATTTCAACTTAAAAGTGACAAGGACAACAAAAATGCACCAGTCATCAAGGAGTGGGCGTCAAGTTCTCAGGGCTCAGTAAAAACTGGGGTCTTTCTCACAGGCAGCCCGGGGGGCTTAAGGAAGCCGCAGGAATCTGTGGACCAGCCTAGGACATGCGGGCTGTGAGACAGCATGGGGCGGGAGGAGGAGATGACAGGGAAAGGGGAGGTGTGGTTGTACAGGAGGGACAGGAGGTGAGAAGGAGCAGAGCACTGCCGGGGCACCTCCCCACACACCAGGGGCCTTGAGTATGTGTCCTTTTCTTTCTCATCACTGTGAGGCAGGCTTTGCAGGCCCCTGTCTGCTCAGAAAACCTTCCTGGGTCTCACGGAATCGGCAGGAAAGTGTGGGGCCGCAGCGTCCCCAGCCTTTTGGGGTGCGACCAAGCAGGAGACGCTTACCCAGGTTCTGGTTTCAATACCCAGGTGCAGCAGGAAGGTGAGCAGTGCGACGGCCGTGATGGGTGTCCCCCAGGTGAACAGGTCCACTTCCGAATTGTAATAGGCCTGAAAGACACGGCGTCTTGTATCTGCACGTCCCTGGGTGTAGCTGATGGGAAACTGTGCGAGGCGCCCACTTACCAGGTAGGGAATGAAGAAGCACACCAGGCTCTGGAATGCAGCATCCGCCATGTTTGACCAGAACCTTCGCGGTCGGTATTCCTGGGACACAGAAACAAAGCAGGGAGATTACAGGGGAAGTGCATGGAGTCCTCCATACACATGGTCAGAATCAAACGGAGATGCTTCTGTTCAAACAAACAAATGAACGAACACACAAAAAACCCTGACACACAGAGCTGGGGAAGGCCACGAAGGGAGGGTTCGTATGCACACGTGCCTGATAACAAAAAGTATCAGAAAAGGCTCTGCAAGAACTCCAACATCGCACAAAGGCCATCTCGACCGTATACAAAAAACACTTCTGTGAGGACATCTCCCCAGCAACTGCCTGTGCAGCTCCGGACTGGCACTACCCTTGCTATTCATCCTTGTGGCCAAGCATGATTATCTCAAAACACTTTTTCTCTTCATTTTTTCTTTAAAAACCTTTGTCTTCCTTTACCTCCCTGAACAAGCACATTGTTTACTATGGCATTCGTATTCCCATTCAATGCCTTATTCCTGAATAAGTACATTCTTCTAGAGAGCTTTTTCTCTCTGTTTGTCATTTAGGTTGACTCCTCAAATGACATTTTGTACAATGCTACACGTAAGTTAAAGCATGAGTCAGGCGCCGGAGGAAAACTTGCTATCTCAGGACTTTTGGAGAGATGAGGCTGCAGAGGGCTGATGTGAAACATGACACAGATGCATGCGGGGCTGTCTGCAGCTGAGTCACTCACCGGGAGCATCTGCACCAACAAGACAAGCTGCAGTAGTTTTGGGTCCATAGAAAGAAGATACAACTGCTTATTTTTTTTTCCTCATTTTTTTCTCCAAGAAAGAAAGGATAAAACTACTTTCTAAATCTCACGAGGGAACATGTCTCTTGAGTAGGAAGAGCATCTGAAATTCTGGGCATTCAGCCCCAATTTGAGCCCTTCTATTCCTTCCACTTTGTCAGGCTTTTGCCTCTCTTTGTAGTAGGTCCCTTAGAATGTTTCTTACAAGTGAATCTTTTAAAATTAGGTGATGGGTGTGTCCCAAGGTTAAAATCAAAAAGCTACATACCCATGGGCAAAAATAACCTTGATATAGATGAACAGCGCCTTCACTACCTGGGTGACCAAGTTTATATTTGACCCTGCAAAGTCCCCAGGCAGCTGGCATGGGAACCGGCCGCAGGAAATACGGAGTGGATGGAAGGAGCTTTCACTGAGCACCTAGGGGCACTGCTGGTTGGGCTCTTCCTGTTGGTCACCTAACTCCACAGGACAAATCCCAGAGTCCTTGTCCCACAGCGGGCTGAGGCACCTGAGGCCTGGCCAAGGACGAGAATGCCCCGGTGGTAGGTAGTAAGCAGAGGCCCTCCTCATCTGCCTGGCCCCTGGTCCCCCCACACCCTGTGCGGCCAGCTTCTATGGGAACTGAACACCCACAGAGGTGGCCAGAGGAAGTTAACTCCTAGGTAAACAAATCCTGAATTAGAGCTTGTAGGAGAAATGGGACTCCATATTCTTTTTGCACACATAGAATAATTCAAACTCTCCAAAGAGAAGCACTTAGATGGTTTACTTTAGTGGCTAGCTAGGAACAGCTGGGAATTAGTGTGTCAATCTATTTGCTGTATGGATGGAAGCAAACATTGACAACTTTTTGTTCTTTCAACAGTTCAACAATTTCCCTGTGGGTTTGTCTCCTTAATTCCCATTCAAAATAAATCACCTTTTTTCCCCTTGCTTTAAAAAATCCCTATCCAGGCCTCAGTGATCACCTGCAACTCTGTGTGTGCTTTCTTTGGGTTGCTGGAGACTCTTGGGGTGGAGACAGTTCTCACTCACTACACTTAATGCACCACAGAGTCAAGCAGGCAGCATCTGTTTTTCTCCTTCCATGAGCCAGATTCTAGAATTTTAACCATCTGTCCAGGGTGTCCATTTAAAGGGAGGCTTGGGGACCTGCCCTCTCCAGAAGGAGAACTCGGGGGGCAGGAGATGGGGGACAGAGACTCAGGGGTGCGTTACCTCCATGTTCTGGCCACTCTTGTAGAGCTGCGGCTTGGTCAGCAGCACGTGGGCCGGCACGTCCTTGTCCAGCACCCCAGTCACGAGCTGAGGGAGCGACGAGAAGAGCAGGTTGAAGAAGATCAGATACCACTGGTCGATCATGGCAGATGCAGAGAAGCCACAGTAAAACTGGAACCAAAACAGGAGGCCCACGAACATCTGAAATCAAGGAAGGAAGAATGAGAACAGGCAGGTCTTTAGTCGTCCCTGCAGATTCCCAGCCAAAGGCTCTAGGAGTTCTGCAGAGGTTTACTGTAAAGAGTAAATGCACAGGAAGCAGTTTCTTCCAAAGACAGCCCTAACCCTAACCACTGCTGGCCTCTGCCGCTCCCTCCTCCTCCTCCCCTGTGCCCTCCTCATTCCCTTAGGCACGAAGGGATGGAGGGCTGGCAGAGGGAACTGGAAATTCCCGGGAGCAGCCCTTGGAATGATGAGGGTTTGTGCCTGAAGAGCCATAGATCATTAACATAAAACAATATCAAGGTTCCACAAGGGGTCTAGGGCTGCTCGTGTTTCAAGAAAGCCTGTGACTTTCTCCCTAGTACCCCTCCTCCATTTGTGACCCCAAACAAAACCTATCCATGGCTACATCTCTGATCCTGTCTCCTCTTTAATCACATGTCCTTTCTGATGAGGAGCAGTGGACAATTCCTCCCATCACAAGGACAACAGCAAAGCCAATGACCATATCAACTCACTGTCTTGACTGAGCCCTTGTTATCCTCGGGGCACTCTGCCAGAGGGTTCATTAGAGACATTATAAATAGGAAAGTGAGACACAGGGAGGCTGAACCAGCCTCCCTGAGCCCCAGCTCAGTCCCAGTGGGAGCTGGGCCGGACGTCTTCTCACTATCACTAGATCCCTAAATATCGGTGGCCTGAGTGCATTTATGCGGGGGCATGGCAGTTTAGTGGTTGCAAAGCATCCTTACACTTAGTAGCTGTGCAACTTGGCACAGATCATTTAAGCCCTCTCTGCATCAGTTTCCTCATCTATGACATGGGCATACCAATGACACTTAGCCATGGGATGGCTGTGAGGATGAAAGGACCTAATGCATTTGAAACACTTACCAGAGTCCCTGGCACACTCTAAGTGCTCACCTACAGCATGTTACTATTAGTACTTATTTCCCTGGTTTGAAGCTCAATTAGGGCCAGTGTTCTTACCCCATTTAGAAAAAAGGAAATTGAGTTTCCAGGATGTTAAATGCCTTGCCTATGGTCATGATATGAGTAATGAACCCAACTTGCTCAGTCACAGATGGGGTGGGTTGTGGCCTGGGGACATGCACAGTCTAAAAGGAAGCATGATACAGTGGACCAACATGCTCTGCTGGGCACCCAATGCCTGGGTTGTGGTTCTGGAGCTGCAACTATCTACCTTTTTGACCCTGACTCAGTCACTTAACCTCTCTGAGCTTTTGGTCTATTGACCTGAAAATGGCTGGTTGTGACGATTAGAAGAAACAATAATCTATGTTGATAAAACCTACCATGACATATATCTTCCCAGTCCTCTTTCAATCTATGATTTAAATCACTTAAAATGCAACTTTCCCCCTACATGCCGAAAACTGACAAATTTGGATTTTTTTCATTGACTTTCTTCCCTTTTTCACTCCCACGGCTGATTTTCTCTCACCCACCCTCGCAGGCCTGGCCTGATGAGTCATCGGTGAGCAAATGGAGCAAACAAAAGAGGAAGAAAAGTACTTAGATAACTGAGGGGTTTTTTTTCCCCTGTAGTACCAAAAAGCTTTCTTCCCAAACCATGGTTGCCATGGAAACTTTTCTTCTCTGCTCTTTATTGGAAAGGATGGCCAACTTCTTCCTAAAACTAATGAATTTCTCATTTTAGGAGGTACAGTGATTATCCTTGAACTCCTCACGTAGATTAATGCTTGTTAACAAAGACCCTGCAATTTTATGGAAAAAAAACAGGGGCCCCCTTCTCCCTCCTGCACCCTCTGATGAGGAAGGACTCATGGTGGCAGGCAGGAGGCTGCGCCCACTCCAGATGGCCACTTTGGCCTTTGTTTGCATCTGAACTGTTGAACGGTTTGGCCTGCATCATTCTTGCCATCTTCTCACTCAGCAATTTTAATTGGGAATTACAGAGATCAGCTAGCTCAAGTCATGTTTTGTTTTTTAAGATTAAAAAAAATCCAAAGGTAGCCTCCAGAGCAAACAAGGACACGAATGGGGGCTGCGCTGACGGCAGCTTAGTGTTAGAGACTTTGATATGGAATCGCAAAAAGATACACCTTTTAATTTATTTTATTTTACTCTTTTCAAAAGAGTACAGGATAATCTTGACATTGGAGTTCTGGTGTCAAGACAGATAGATTTATGGGACTACCCTAGAAGGTCACTGATCCCAAGAGTTTATTTATTTTATCTCCTTGTTTGTGCATTCAGCTGCAAGCTTTCAGAGCCACAAGCAGCAACCCAGCAACTCCTCAGCAGAATATCTAGAAATCTCTTTTAAGTGGGGCAAGGTTCTCAGATGGACACATAGTCCAAGCTGCAGGGCTATGAGGAGGCCCTTCTGCCAAAGACGTAGTAATGAGGGAACTAAGAGTTCAACGTCAGAGCCGATGAAATGGGTCAGAGACCTGTATTCACAGCCTCCAGAGAGACAGAATTGTCCCTACCCAATTTGGCTGTGACTTCAAGGAGGGACAATTTAGCTACAGACTGAGGTGGCCAGAGGGGGACTTGCCTGCCCTGCAAGCCCAGGAGAGTGTGGTAAGGCCTGGCAGGTGGCCCCCTTCCTGCCTGGTCCAAGCCTCCCTGACCCAGGACTCACCCACCTGGCCCGGTGTGGGCACATCCTGACTGAGGCCATTCAGTGTGGGAAGCATATCGTGACTAAGTCCCTCAATCTTGTCCCAGGACCACCAGGCATGCTTCTGCTTATCGTTTGGTTTTCCCTGTCTACTCTAGAGGAAGCGCTGGTTTGAGGACTCCCGTTGGCACACACCTCAGCAGCATGCTCCTGGGAAGCACATGGACAGTGTGGTTAAGAGCTTGGGAGCAGGTGGCAGGTGGCCTGAGGTGAACACAGCCTCAAGGACTGACTTAGCTATGTGACCCTGTGCAAACTGCTGGCCTCCTGATTCCATGACTTCTCATTATAAAGCCGTAAGTGGACTTTCTCATGTTACCACCGTTCCCCTCAGAGGTGCAGCTGCTCTCACGTGCCCATGAGTTAGACTCTGAGCCTACAGGGTGCAGGGCCAGGCCAGGACTGGGGGAAACTCACAAAGGCTGGGGGTATGGAGCAGGTGGGAGGCCGTGGGTGGCCGCCAGACTCATTTAGGTGATGGGCCTACAAATCTTGGGCCTTTCCCTCCAAATAAAGACAGGCGTCAAATACCTACCGTGTTTTTGTAGAAGAAGTACAGCACCATGTTGGCAAGTCGGGAATAGCACCAATGTCCGTGAACAATTAAGAGTCTCTCCAGGTATCGGAATCTCGGCACCGCAAAGTCGCTGGCCATCACTGCCTTGAAAGGGAGAGGCATTCCTGTTACTGGCGATGCCTCCCTCGGCCTGAGGTCTGTCTTCTCTCCCCAAAATGCAAGACCAAAAACACAGAAGGAAGGAAAAGCCCAGTTTTGAACACAATGTGAGTGTGGCTGCCAGAGGCTTTCATCACCATCAGCTCCCTACTGTCCCTTCAGTTAAGAAAATTCAACCTCACCAAGCACACTGGCTCAGGGACATCACGTTATAAGAGTCATTCAAGGTTTCAAATATATGTAATTGATGGGTTTTAAAAGGTTTTGCTTTTTATTTTTCATGCTGTTTTTTAACAAGTCAAAAAACACAATGACGTGTCAAGTTTCTTTCTCCACCCGTGGAGGCTATTTTCCTCTAAATCACACCACAATCACAACAGCTGAGCTGCTCCTTCTGTAGCATCAGAGACAGACGTCCTGGGAGATGCACGCACTTTGGGTCATTCTCCACAGGAGCCATAGGTGATGGCAAGGCCAGGCCCACAGCTCTGGCCTCCCACGTACCCCGTACCAGTACGCTAGCTGTGCACAGTGGGCGGGGAGCAAGAAGGAGTGCAGACAGCTTGTTTCCTCTACGGACAGGAAGGACACCCAAGCCTCCCTGCACTTCTCTGAGCATCGTGCTTACACAGTTAAGCTAACTGGGTCAGACAAATGCCATCAAAATGATACTTTTTGTCCCCAGAATAATTTGAAACCTCATTATATGATGAATTTCTTTATTTGGAAAAAAAAATCAAACAAAATGGCAGGAAAAGCTAGATTTCTTACCTTCAGGGGATTATTCTAAACCAAAACATCAATCTGCCTTTAAAATTTAACTGACCTCCCTATATACAAATAACACATAGAAAAGAGTGAATTATGCCTCATGTGGTAGGCTTGAAATGGAATAACATCATTAAACACGACTGAAAAGTTTGAAACCTTAGAACATCAATTTTCTGAACCAAAAGTTAAGGATTCCAAAGCAAGTGTCTCTACACCTCTTCCTGTCAACATTATAGGGGTTTAAAAGGCTTTGCATGTTCTTTAACGCTTCACTCACTTATTCCGTGATAACATTCTCTCAAAAATCATTTGTTAATACCCCACTATTGCCAGGCATCAGAAATGGTCCCCATTCTCAACAAAGTCAGTCTGAAAACTCAGTCAAAATGGACAGTTGTTAAAAAGAGGCTACTGGCCTACAAGGTAGACCTCTAGACTGTCCTGAAGAAGAAATCCCCAGCCCCTGAGAACTGCAGACAAACCCTCCTGAGGATGCCAGCCTCTGTTGCGCCGTCCTACCCCAAATCTAGGCCCCAACCACAATGCCTGTCCTTCTGTCAAAGTCGCCGCCCCAAAAGCTCCCAGCTTTTCTGGAAATTCCAGACAGCCAGAATTGAAGATGTTGTGACCACTCTGTACCCCTGGTCCCCAGTCAGTGCTCGGCTCTGGGGGGTGCACAACACACACAGAGGACCAGATGAGCCCAGAAGACCAAGCTTCTTGGGAGTGGCAGAGTCTCCTGCTCACTTCGGCCTGGGATGGCCTCCGCACCTTGGCTGCACCGGGGAGCCCCTACTCCTCATGGCTCATCCTTGGGGGCTCAGCTCTGACCCCTGACATCCCTGCTGCCTCAACATGCTGCAGTCCATCTCTCAAAGGGCTCAGCAGTGTCCCTTTGCTTAGTGGACTAAAATGCAAGCAAAACGATCCTAGTCACCTGGGAAACCTGAGCGCGTAGAACAATGAGAAAAGGCATCAAGCCTTGTTACCATCATACATAACGCATCCCCAATGAAGATGTGCAGCTTTAGATATATACAGAAGGGCCCAGCAACATCCTCCTGGCAAGTTACACCCGTTCAAGGCTTTTCACTATAGAAAATAGTGAAAACGGGCAATGTTGACAAAGTCAGAATGAATTAACTATTTTGTTCATTCATTCAGCAAATGTTTCTTGAGCTTCCCCCTGTGCAGTGCTGTGAAGACAGAGAGAGAGTCAAATATGGACTCCATTTTCAATTTCACGAAGGAAGGAAACACGTACGAGTTACAGAACACAGTGATTCAAGTCTGGCAAAGGCAGGAGGACAGCAAGGAAAGTGCTGAGGATAGGCCCAATATGGAACTACCGTGCTTCTAGCTTGGCACCTTCCATCGGACTATTATTTTAACATCAAGTAAGAAAATTCATGAGTGCTGCAGAGGCCTGACACATAGTAAGTGCCAAATAAATAATTACCGATTAAATGAATGAAACAGTGAATGAATCAACCAATGAATAAAGGGTGGTCAACATCCTGATTTTCACAAGAACACTTGATAAATTGTTCCCTAAAGTCTCTACCATGTTAAAAAATGCTGTGATTCAAACATAATCAAATGTTGGAAATGGTTGTAATACTACATTCAAAAGAAACACATTTTTAATTAACTCATTTCAACTTCTGAATCGCATAAGGACAGTGACAAATGAAAAATGCAGAGCTGAATTTTCATGTGAGTCAAGGTGGCTACATTCCATTTTTATGGTGACACCAGGTGTCCACCTACAGCAAAGTCATTTTTTCAAATGGTATTGCTAAGTGTCCAGGAACAGTAAAAAGCGCCTTCCAGGGATGAGCCATCAAAAGCCAGACAGAAGGCGATGACTCACCCTGCCTCTCTCTGAACCAGTTATTTCACAAAAATATACTTGTAACACAGGAAGACGTGTTTATTGCATATTGCTTCATAACTAAGCTTAGTGGTAATATTGCACGTCAGCTGTGCTGAGGGCAAACCCTTTAGCTTCCTTGGACAGAGCCCAGAGGAAGCTGGGACAGCTCACGGCATGACAGGACAAGGGGCCAACAGGACCACTTGGTCCCACAGGACAGCCAATGGGTCTTTACCTGCATGCCCTCCTGGCCCGAGATTCCCACACCCACATCTGCCACCTGGATCATGCTGACATCATTGGCTCCATCACCTAGAAACAGCACAGGCAGGGAGAACTGTTTGAGTTGTTATGTACAGAATCAAACCAACTCGATGGATTTTCTCGGGGTCCCTGTGGGACTGAGTCCTGTAAGAGAGTCGCAGGGAAGACCAGGGAAAAGGCAGTGCAGCATTTGTCCCCAGAGAACTGAGTTAAGCAGTCAAAATACACCATAATGTGAAGTCTGGAACTGCCAGCACACTGAGGGATGTTTCAGAAAGCAGGCTAGTGCTGAGCCACCTGCTCATGTATCAATTGCTCTACAGTGTTGGCTCTTAAATGCAGATAAAGCCCTTACCATGGTGTCTGGCACCATGAAAGATGCCATCATCATCTTCATCATTATTACAGTTACTGAACTACTCTGGTCAGGGAGCCAAGACTACTCAACTCATACTTACCGGAGCAGTTTCTAAACTAAAGGAAGGAAGTTACGTTCCACTCAGCAAACTATAGAGCTTTTTTTGCACACTGGTGACCAGCCAGTGTATTAGCCATTGTGTTCACCTCTGGGCCCTCTGGGGGAGCAATAAAGGAGAGTTTCTATTTATTCTGCCAAGCTGTTGACAGAAAATGTTTAGGAACACAAGGGATAGGTCAGAGGGTGCAACACCTTCGGGGAAAGGCAAGCAGAGACACACAGTAACCGTTCTTGGAACTGCGCAGCAGAACAGCCAAATCACAGCATACATCCCAAGCTGCCCAAATGGTAAAAGGTGCAGACATACAAAGTCATAATGACTCATACTATGGCTATAGGATGTGTCTTTCCTGTGATTTTCCTGTTCTTTATTAGGTTGGGCCCTAACATGGGTGATTAGGCAGTATCTGACAAACTGAAATTCTGTGAAGCAATAAAAATCTGTATAGCCTTCTCCAGAATGTCCCATTCAAAGTGATCTGTGGTATGCAATGATGCTTTCTATGTTAGAAACTGCTGGACGCTGTGGGGTAGGTACATGGATGCTCTAACCCATAAGCAAAGCAATAAGCTAACATTCTGATGGGCCATTACTCTTCCTTTTCCTTTTGAGATTCCATTTTGTTTTTTCTTTTCTTTTTAGCCACCCAAGACTTTCCTTTCATTTTGTAAATGAATACCAGACACCAGTGATTAAGTGGCTGGGCCAGACACTGACCCGGGGGTGGATAACTTGGTTGATCATTCATGTCTTACTCCAGCCTTACAAGGCTGACACTGTGCTCGTGTTCCCAGTATGGACCCTGCTGCTCAGAGGAGGCGGGAGGGTGGTGACAGGTGCCAGCCAACCTGCAGACCCTCCTTAGCTCCTGCCTAGAGCACTGGCCCAGGAAACCCGAAGGCCACCCCAGGCACATGAAGGCAAAGATGGTCCAGGACAGCCGCTCCAAGGAGGTACTCCAGCCTAGAGGATCTGCCTGTCTTCCCTCAGCCTGGACCAGGAGCCATGGCTGTTCACTTCCCTCCTGCCTCCTGGGCACATGCCAATGCCCAACTGTGCACTCTCTTTAGCAGATACCACAGCCCTCAGGTGTACAGGGCCAGGTCTCCATGCCAAACACACTCTCTCCTCCTCACCCCCACCATGTCTCAGGCTCTATGGTGGTCTCCTCAGGCCAGGTGAGGTGCCCACTGTGATAGGGTGGCAATCCCCATCTCAACAAGCAGTGGCTGTCCCACACGCTGTGCAGAAAATACTGCAATTATTGTTGATTGATTGATTGGGGAGGATACTTTATGTCAGAGCCAACTCTCACCCAGGGGTAGATTATATTTACAGGGAGACCAAATTTTTGGGCATTTGGGGATTGTGGCCACCACCTCTTTCCTGGGCCTCACTAGGTGGCAGTGCTGCTGAGCCCCTGAACCTGTGTTGGAGACTCCCCCTGAACAAGAAGTGGATAGAAGGGATGCCCTAGAAGGAGGCAAGTGACTACCACCCCATCTCAGAAGAGGAGGCCAGAAGGCTTTCCAGGCCAACAGGGTCTCAAGGAGAAGCCACCATTAGATATACAGTTCTTAAGTAAATGATGTAAAATTGAGCAATGATTCATATCTTAAGATGGACTTATTTAATTAGATGCTTGTCTTGGAATGATCGGCAAAGTTCAGCTAACAAGAGGCAATGGGAATTCGGATCACTACCAAGTCTCAGGGTCCTTATGGCATTATAAAGCCTAGGACCCCTGGGGACTCACTGAGGCCAGAAGTGCCTGCAAAGGGCCTTCTTTCTAAGTTGGCCTCGGCTAAGGCTGAGCATGCAGTTTACTCTGCTGTGGCCTGGACTGCCTGGGACTGGAAGGTCTCTAATGTCCTGTCTCCCAAGAGACAGTATAAGCTCCATCTCGTCTTCTTAAACCAGCAATGTATTACCGACCTCGCAATGTGCACCTGTAAATGTTGCTACTATATTTTGTGGCTTTCCAATGTAAGCTTTATATTCAGAACATGTTGCCTGTTTTATCACACTGCGTATGATTTTATAAATAGAAAAAAAGGGCAAGGAAGCATTTTTGTATCTACGGTATAGCATGGAAGGGTATTAGAAAGTCAGGTTGTGCTTGGAGAAAGCAGCTGAAGGGGATGGCTGTGGGGGACGGGCCCCTACCTGGCCAGCTGGATACTTGCCTATGGCCAGGGTCATGGCCTTGAGCTTGCTTCTGACCAGCTTCACCACCATGCTCTTCTGCAGAGGTGTTGACCGACAGCAGAGGACTGACCGGCATTGTTTGGCGAGGAAGAGAAACTTGTCCTCCAGGTTTTTCTCTAGGGCGTAGGCCAGACTTCGCCCATCAATCACAAGGCTTGGGCTTGGGCTGGAGGCAGTGGACGCAGGAGTTGGGCAGAGAGGGGAGAATCCCACACTCACATTGCCTTCAGTCTTCTCGGGGGTGCTGTGGAGGCCTCTGGACTGCACGTAGCGTAGGCACTGGTCCAGCAGGGCTGCACACGCTTCCTGAAATGGGCACGAGAGGGTGGTGTGGTTCTCTCGGGGCCTTACCAGGGACACCGCCACCCCCCCACACCTCTGGGGCTGATACCTTCCAGGGCTGTGGTGTCTGGCTGCTCAGAAGGCCGCCCTCCAGACACTGTGAAGGTCAGCTGAAGAGGATGACTGTCCACACAGAAGAGAATGAACTGGTCTAGGTTTCTGGAAGATTCTACTTGAACACCCAGGACACAGGGCAGAGGCCAGAATGGAATGTCCCCACTTTGGGAGGCCTGACTGTATGACAGCTGAATTGCTGGCCGGTTGGATGGATGGCCCTCCACGTGCTTCTCCATAGTTCTCTGAAGCCCTTACCTAACCTTTCTTGTTTCCTATTGAGGTACCAACAGCAGGGCACAAAGGTCTTTAAAAGCCTTTATTATGTTTCACGCCTCAAGAAATGTGATTATCAGTGTTCTCCCTAAGCTCTCCCATTCTACCAGCAAAAGAAAAAATAAAGCATAATTACTGAGGCTTTTAATTGGCAAAACTGGACCTGAATTCCAGACAGAGGAGGAAAAGCTATTGGGAAACCTGCACTAGGAATCAGAGGCAAGCACCAGGAACCCAGGAGAGTGGACTGCGTCCAGGAACACACACATCCAGGGACTGGAGTGGCTCGTGGGCTCCGCAGACAGTGAGCCCACCAAGTCGAGACCAGTTCCCTGCAACACACTGTGGAAACCAACAAATGCTTACCAAGGACATTTTGTATTCAAAAAACTAACTGATACTAGAGAAAAGAAGACTGGAAGTCACAGTTTTTCGCCTTGGGGCAAAAGGCAGGCCACTGGGCACACTCACAACCACAGAAAATCACAAAGCAGATGTGCAACAGTGCTACTGGACTCAGCGAGGAGAGAGAGAGGTTTGCTTCCGGGGCAGGGAAAGGGATGCCGTGATAACTGGGGAAAGCCCCGCGAAGGATGCAGGATGTCATTGTAGGAATACCAGGAGTCCCGGGTCCTAAGCTTAAAGCACCAACAAGGCCAGCTCCAGGTAAGAGGGAGCCGGCAGGATGCGCAGAGCAACTACCTGAGAACTCTGAAAGAGTCGCAGCTGGACCGGAGAAGAAGACTGGTACGCCAAGGACACTGAAGGGTGGTGGGGTTTCCATTTCACTCTGGAAGCCCCTGGATTGGCTCAAGGCATCTGGGAACCCAGAACTGGGTTCTGGGGCAGGGACAGAGAGAGCTCCAGGAGAAGCTCTGCCTCTGGCTTGAGGAGCAAAAAGGGGAGCTCCCATGCTCAGAGAAGCTGGAGGAAATCCCCACTCTTATTTATTTTTTTCCTCTATTCTCTTGACCTCTGTTCCAGGCAGTTTTGCTACCATGGCTGTGCAGGGGCAGCGGCAGCAGCAGGACTGTCTGCTGCTGCAGAGTCTGTGAGGATGAACCTTCTTTTCTATCAGAGAGCTGTGGCGCTCTGTTCTCTGTCCCACCATGACTTGGATGAAAGGGACAGAAAATACAAGGCAGGACGAGGTAACTCAAACTCCAGCTTTCCTGCCAGAGGAAGGGGATTCCTGGGGCACCACAAGGTACTGGAAAGATTGTGTAGAAGGAGAAACTTGGCTAACTGGCCCAGTGATGTTTATGAATTCCTGGGCTCACCCATAAGCTGTGCAGACCTGGACATCATACTAAACTGTATAACAAAGCCTTTGAGAATCGAACTCTGGAATAGACTGCCACTCAAGTTCGAAACTGACCTCTGGAGGGCAAAAATTCGAGACAGGTTCTAATACACAAATCTGCCTTTCAAGCCAACACCCAGAGGCTATTCAGAGCATGCAGCCTAAACCAACAGGCTTGATTACCCGCTTAAAATCCACATTCTCCACAGAAATTAAAAATGACCCGAGTGCCATTATATTCAAAATGCCTGTGATACAATCAAAACTTCTTAGCATACAAAGAACCCAGGAAAATCTCAACTTTTGTGGAAAAAGACAATTAACAGAAGCTATGGATAATCAAGATGACATATATACCGGAATTATCTGACAAAGACTTTAAAAGACAAAGACTTTAAAACAGCCATTATAAAAATATTCCAAGAAGTAAGGTTGAGCATTCTGGAAATGAATAGAAAGACATAAAGTCTCAGCAAAAAAACAGAAGATATGTAGAAGAACCAAATAGAAATTTCAGAACCAAAACATACATTAACCCAAATAAAAAGCTCACTGGATTCCAAATCATTTATGTAAATACTCTGCGTTCAGGGAGATGAACTGTAACCCCACCCTCCTTAAGTGTGAGCTGTGCATAGTGACTTCCTTCAAAAGAATTCAGTATAGAAAGGGGCAAAGATGGTAAGTTTACAGCAGATAAACCTACCAATCACAAGGGCAACATCAGCAGTGATGTCGTGTTGACAGTGTGTACACTTGATATGATATGATGAAAATGGCACTTTATCTCTGTGGTCTTCCTCCCTAAAACCCATACCTCCACTTTAGTCATAAAACAATATAGGGACATTCTATAAAATATCTGACCAGTACTCTTCAAAACCATCAAAGTCATTAAAAACAAAGAAAGTCTGAGAAACTGTCACAGCCAAGAAGAGCTGTGACTAAATGTAATGTGGAATCCTGGATGCGAAAAGGACATTAGGTAAAAACTAAGGCAACCTGAATATACTATGGACTTTGGAAAGTAAAAATGTATCAATATTGGTTCATTAACACAACAAATGAACTATGCCAATGTAAGAGGAATAATAGGAGAAACTGTATACGGCATATATGGGAAGTCTCTGTACTATTCTCATAATTTTTTCTGGAAATCTAAAATCTTTCTATATATAAAGTTTATTTTAAAAACCTGAATGGGCTCAGTAGCAGAATGAAGATGACTGAGCCAGTGGACTCAAAGATAGATCCATAGAAATGATCCAACCTGAACAACAGAGAAAAAGGTTGAAAAAAAAATATGAAGGGAGCCTCAGGGGCCTTTCAGGCAATACCAAAAACCTAGCACGCATATCACTAGTCCACCGGATGGCGAGGGAAAAGTGTAGCACAGAAAAAGTGTGTGATGAAATAATGGCTGAAAACTTCCCAAATTTGGTAAAAGATATAACCCCACAGATTCAAGGAGCTTAGCAAATCCCAGAGTAGAGCCCTTAAGAAATCCATACCATGAACTAAAATTAAATAAAAGGCTTCCCCCCCCACCAGCTGACTGAATGGACCTGCTCCTGGCCAAGAGGATATCCTAAAACTAAATTGTCTGCCAGGAGGAAGAGGTCAGACATGCCTCACCATGCCCCCCTCCCTTCTTGGAGATGTCCTTTGTAACTCATCAACAGGCCTAAGGCTATGCAAGACAGACCTGCAGGTCCCCAATTTACACAACAAATATATGTGGTGACTTGTCTCTTACCTAAACATTCTAAGCCTTTAGACAAAGCTTCATTTTTTTTAACCAATTACAATTCAAGGAGTCTTTAAACCCACCTATAACCCGTAAGCCCCTCTCCAACTTCGAGATGGCCCACCTTTTCGGGCTAAGCCAATGTATACCTTCCACGTATTGATATATGACTTTACCTGTAACCCCTATCTCCCTAAAATGTATAAAACCAAACTGTAACCCAACCACTGCAAGTCCACTTGCTCAAAGCTTCTTGGGTGTGGCTCTGGGTCATGGTCCTCAAATCTGGCTCAGAATAAACCTCTTTAAAATTATTTTACAGAGTCCGGCTTCTTTTCCGTGGACAATACCCCAACGCATCATAATCAACCTGCCTAAAACCAAAAAGGAAAAAAATCCTAAAAGCAGCCAGATAAAAGCAATTCACTAGTTATACGGTAACGTGATTCAGACGACTGTGCATTTCTCATTAGCAGCCAGAATCGAAGTGACATTTTTCAAGTGATGGAAGGAGAGAAATGACATCTCGATCTTCTACACCAGTGAAATACCCTCCAGGAATGACAGTGAAATAAAGACATTCTTTGATGAAGGAAAGCAACAGAATTTGTTGCCAGCAGACCTGCTCTAAAAAGTGCTAAGGGAAATTCTTCAGACAAAATGGAAGTCATGCCCCAAGGAAACTTGGAACATCTTACGTGTACTGACACCTAATAACACAAGAACTGAATCACACCCTTCACCAACTGCTTATAACTGACACGTGTAGACCACACCAGCCAAAAACAGCAAAATACACATTCTTTTCAGGTACATATGAACATTTACCAAGATAGACCGCACACTGGGTCATTAAAAAGCAAACAAACAAATAAGCTTTAGCAAATTTAAAAGAATTAAAATAATAAAAAGCATGTTCTCTGACCATAATGGAATTAGACTAGAAATCAGTAACAGAAAGACAAAAGAAACCCCTAAACACTTGGAAATGAAATAGACACTTTTAAATAACTTATGAAGATGGCCTCATAAATTATTAGTAACAATTAAAGAGGATGGCTAACATTATTTTAATGCTAAGCTTTGTTTTGAAATTTAAAAATAAACTTCTGACTCCTCACAAATATAGATGACAAAATCCTCAACAAAATATTAGCAAACAGGATCCAGCAATATATAAAAAGAATAATGTACCATGAACTACTGGGGTTTATCCTAGGAACACAAGGCTGGTTCATTATTTGGAAAATCAATGTAATGTGCCATATTTGTAGTCAAAAGAAGAAAAACCATATGAAAGATACTTTGACAAAATTCAACATCCATTCATGTGTTAAAAAACTCTTAGATAAGACACTTCCTCAACCTGATAAAGAACACCTACAGAACACATACAGCTAACTTTATACCTAATGGTAACAGACTGATGTTTTCTCTCTAACATGAGAAATAAGGCAATGATGTCCACTTTCACCACTCCTATTCAACCTCATACTAGAAGTCCCAACCAGTGCAGCAAGGCAAGAAAAAGAAACAAAAGGCATGCAGATCGGAAAGGAAGAAGGAAAACACTCTTTGTTAGCAGATGACATAATTGACTCATAGAAAATCCCAAAGAATCTCAAATAAATTCCTAGAACTAATAAGCAAGCTTAGTGGAACAAAGAACATAAAGTTAGCATACAAAATCAATTCTATTTTTATATACAGTTGACCTCTGAACAACACAGGTTGAACTGTGTGGGTCCACTTATATTCAGATTTTCTTCTGCCTCTGCCACCTCTGAAACAGCAAGACCAACCCCTCCTCCTCCTTAGCCTACTCAAAGTGAAGACAACAAAGATGAGAACTTTATGATGATCCACTTCCACTTAATGAACAGTAAATATATTTTCGCTTCCGCATGATTTTCTTAATAACATTTTCTTTTCTCTAGTTTATTTTATTGTAAGAATACAGTATATAATACATATAACATATAAAATATGTGTTATGTGACTGTTTATGTTATTAGTAAGGCTTCTAATCAACAGAAGGCTATTAGTAAAGATTTTGGGGAGTCAAAAGTCACATGCAGATTTTTTACTGCTCGGTGGGGGTAGGGGGGTTGGTACACTTAACCCCCATGTTGTTCAAGAGTCAACTATACTATAAACAATTGGAAGATAAAATTTTTAAAATATTATTTATATTACCTCCAAAAAAGTTATACAGACACTCCCTGACTTAATGGTTTGACTTAAGATTTTTCAACTTTATGATGGGTTTACAGGGTATTAAATGCATTTTCAACTTATGATATTTTGACCTACAATGGGTTTATCAAGATGTAACCTCATCATAAGACAGACCTAAAAAATTGAGAGATATATCATGTTCTTAAATTGAAAGATCAATACAATAAAAATATATTCTCTCCCCAAACTGATCTATAAATTTAACACAATTCAAGTCAAAATTCCAGCAGGAATTTTTGTAGATAGGGAAAAATTGATTTAAAATTCAAATATAAAGGCAAACGAACAAACAGACTTGCCCAAACAATTCCGAATAAGAATTAAGTTGGAGGAATCATACCACCTATTTTTAAGATGTATAAAAAACTACAGTAATCAAACTACTACAGTCAATATGGCATGGTATTGGTGAAGGAATAGACACATAGATCAATGGAACAGAATAGAAAGTCTAGAAATAGACCCACACAAATATGGCTAACTGATTTTTGACAAAGGTGCAAAGACAATTCAATGGAAAAAAGATACTTTCAACCAAATGGTGCTGGATTAATTGGACAGCTACACACAGAAAGATTAAGTTTAACCTAAACTTCAAACCTGATATAAAAATTTACATGAAATAGATTGTTTCTATAGATAAGATGTTAAACTATAATGCTTTTAGAAGAAAACATAGGAGAAAATCTTCATGGTTAGGCACATCTTAGACATGCCATCAAAAGCATGATCCGTTAAGAAAAAAGATGAATCAAAATTCTTCAAAATTAAATACCTTTGTTTTGTGAAAGACACTATTAAGAGAATAAAAAGACAAGATAGGGATAAAATATTTGCAGATCACATATCTGACAAAGGACTTATATACAGAATATATAAAGAATTCTAAAAAGCAAACAAACAACTCAATTAAAAAATGGAAAAATATTTGAACAATTCATCGACATATGAATGGACAATAAGCACATGAAAAGATGTTCAACGTCATTAGCCACTAGTGAAATGCAAATTAAAAACCATAATGAGATACCACTACACACCCATTAGAATGGCTGGCAGAAAAAAAAATCAATGACAATACCAAGTGCTGAGGAGGGCTGGAGCAAACAGCACAGCACTCTGGAACACAGGCTGGCAGGTTCTCATAAACCTGGACACACACACTCACCATCTGACCCAGCAACCTCACTCCTAGGTATTTACCCTGGAGAAGAAAAAACTTATATCCACACAAAAACCCGGACACAAATATTTATAGTAGCTCTATCCATGATTGTCAAACACGAGAAACAACTCGAATGCTCTCCACTGAGTGAATGGATGTGCAAAGCGTGGTGATGCCTATCATGGAATATTACTCAGCAGTAAGGAAGAATCAACTACTGATACATGCAACAACCCGGAAGAAACTCAAAGATGCCATGTGGAGTGAAAGAAGCCAGGCTCCAAAAGTTACACCCTCTGTTACACTGTCTGACATCCTAGAAAAGACGAAACTATCGTTATGGAGAACAGATCAGGGGCTTTCAGACGTTCGAAGTTACAACTACAAGGGAGTAGCGTGAGGGAACTCTGGGGGGTGATGCTCTCCTGCATCTTGGTTATGGTGGTGGTTACACGAATCTATGCAGGTGTTAAAATTCACATTAACTATATAACAAAGTCAATTTTACTGTACACTAATATTTTAAAACTTAAAATAAATAAAAGCAATGATCAGGTCATCAGGTCAACCCTTAAGTATAAATCTCCAAACTTTCTTGAAGAGGTCACTTTGAAAAAAAAAGGCCCTTGCCAAGGCACAGGCTCCGAAGCAGGGCAGCCGGGAGCAGGTGTGAGAGGAAGGTGCGCTCTGGCCGATGTGGAAGCGAAAAGAAGGCAGGTCTGGGGGTGGTGGGAGTCTGGATCGGAGGGGACCTTGGAGCCACTGGCCAGAGGTGAAGGCAGGGCTTGCAATGGTGTCTGCGCACAGTGCAGACAAGAGGGCTTTAGCAGGTGGCCTTTGCTATGTTTACAGACAGACGCAGAGGAGTGGGGGGCCCCAAGAGCTAGGAGATGGGTCAGGGGCTGCTTCGATAACACAGGGAGCAGCAATGTTCTCTACCAAGGCCATCTCAGAAGGGGACACTCCCAAGTGGCTGCCAGTGCAGAGTCCCGAGGTCTTGAGGGTGAGGACCTGAGAGGAGTTGGGGGGGATCTGAACGTGAGCCCCAGAGAAGCTGAGGTGGCCTTGGCCACGCTGGGAAGGCCAGGGGACAAGTGGGTCGGGCACAGCGAGAAGGCACCCTGCTCTGTTCAGGAAGCCCTAGAGCCAGCTCAGGGGAATGTTTCGAGTGGGAGCTCATGCGAGGATTCAGAGCCCAGACCGGGGCAATATATGAAGTAGATACTCTTCACATACTTGGGGGTTTAAATAGATGATAAAGGCAACTGGATGAAAAAACCCTCAGTGCCTCTTGGGGCATCCCAGGACAACCGAGGGTCTGAGAAGTCAGTGCTAAATGGTCCACTGCCCTGGCTCTATCTTTTAGGCACACGTGGAATCATGAAAAAATTCTCTGATACTACTGACATGGACAGTACGTCAGGAAAAGGCAGGGTAAACTTTGCATTAACAAAGCCCAGATGTACAGTCCTTTGGTACTAAGAAATTCCAGCAAATTCCACATCTTCCCAGGCAGTGACAAGCCCCAGAAACACAACACAGGTGCCAAGAGAATGCAAAGGGCAAGGGTCCTTCTCACTGTAGCTGCCAGAAATGGAACCCTCCCCCCCACTGCCGCCTTCCTGCAGAGCCCTTCCTGGGGGTTGCGTCAGACATAAGGCCACCCCACCCTGGGAGTAGGGAAGCAAAAACACCCCGAAATCCACCTACCCGGGATTCAGCGTTCAGGGTGATGACTTCCTCTTCGTGGTCCAGCAGTTTGCAGGCATACGCAATGTTAATGGCTGTTTCTTGTTTGTCACCGGTGAGAACCCAAATTTGCAGGCCTGCTTGACGCAACTTAGTGATGGTTTCAGGAACTCCCTCCTGCAGGCGGTCTTCAATCCCAGTGGCACCTGATAAAAGGTACAACAGTGTGAGTGAGCCCCTCCTCACGTGCTCCCAAATCCTGCTGCGGTACAAATGTCACGCACCAAATACAGCAAAGATGGGAGGTGGCATGACCCCTGTTGACTGGGACCTGCTCAGGGCTTGGCAGCTAGTCGTCTGCCACTCGATGACAGGAAGTTCTGTTGGAAGCGCACTTTGGTGATTCACCATTTCAGTACAGTGGTGGACACTTTCCACAGCTCTCTCGACGTGACTCAGTCAAGAATGTGTAAGAATAGCCGTGAGTCACCAAATATAATTGCATGTACTTATAGCAAAATACCTCTCCACTTTCCAACACGCAGCTAACCTGCAACTTCACAGATAACCTAAAAATAAAGCGCATGGGGAAGGTGTCGGTAATGTTGACATTCTGAGGGATAAAAATGTCTTAAAAATTACCCATCCCATGTAAAGTTTCTGGTGAATGAAATTCAAAAGGTTCATTTTCAACAATGCTTATTATCAGTCACTGTCGAAACATACTGCACAGACAAATCCATTATTTCTTGAAAGCAACATTATCCTGAATATGTTTTTTCCACAAACATGAAGAATTCAAGAAGCAGGTTTTCCATTTTTGGTGTCAGTATATTGGGAGAAAATATTATCAATGCAGAAATATGCTTGGGACTGCCTTGATTTTTTCATCTGTTCACATCTTGGTGAGATGGTTTCTGTCTTCCCTGTTCCAGAAGTGAGGTGCAGCCCCCTGCCCCTAAGGCTTGAGCCCCAACTGAGGGTCCCTCGTCAGTTCTTTACTCCTTATGCCACACTGCTCCCTGTGGTGGGACACTGCTACGGACTGAATGTTTGTGACCCCAGACCCACAGGTTGAAGCCCTAATCCCCAATGTGATAGTATTAGGATGTGGGGCCTGTGGGGGGTGATTAAGTTTAGATCATGAGGGTGGGGGCCCCATGATGGGATTACTGTCCTTATAAGACGAGGCACCAGAGAGATCATCTCTCTCTCTCTCTCTGCCATGTGAGGACACAGTAAGAAAACAGCCATCTGCAAACCAAGAAGAAAGCCCTCACCAGATAGTGGATGTGCCAGCGCCCTGATCTTGGACTTCCCAGCTTCCAGAACTGTGAGAAGTAAATGTCTGCTGGATAAGGCACCCAGTCTGTGGTATTTTGTTATAGCAGCCCAAACAGACCAAGACACTCTTACCTCTTCTCCTAGAATGGAGGAGATGGCAGGCATAGGGAGGGGGAAGATGGAATTGAGGTATAGTACACACACATAAGTGCACATTTCTTAAATATACCTTTGGATGCACTTTCACAAATCACATACTTATGTAATCAGCCCTGGGCTCAGGAAGCAGAATATCTCCAGTTCCACACAAGCCCCCTTCAGGGGCAAGTGGCTGGTCTCTCTTCCAGCTCCTGCAGGCTGGGCCTAGCTCCCACTTGGGGAATGTACCAGAAGGCTAAGTGGAAACTTGGGAAGGGTCCAGAAACGAGGAGGAGGCATTGCACCCATGCTGCACTTTACTCTGAACCTGAAGACCACAGAGTCTCTGTGGGAACATCAGGCAGGGTGTGGGCTTATGACCTACTCAGGCACGAAGCCAGGTCACCCTCCACGCTCCCCGTGAGCACATCCCTGGCACCCAGGTGCCACGTGGCCATCTGGTCTTGGCCTCTCTCCCCTCCCCCAGCCTCATCGCTATAATGTGTGAGTTTGAATCAAGCACAGAATAGTACTGAACTGAGATACAGAGTTATGGTAAAGTACACCTGCTTCAGCATGAAATGTGGGTAAGGAGAAAAGTGGATCAGAGACAGCAGCCCTTTTAAAATGATCTAGAACACAGTGTCTTTCTTTGGCGTTCCAAGGTAGCTTGTTTGTAATGTAAGTTATATGACTTTGAGTAAATGCCACCTTCTGTACAAGCTGACCCTGGGGAGAGTCTGGCATTTCTGAGCATCGCAACACAGGGAGTCAATATAGTTCGGAGCCAACCTACTGCAACCATGCATCACTGAACTCGGGGTCAGGCAGTGGTTAATGGCAGGGGAAAGGATTTCACCAACAGAGAGCTTTCAGGTGACATTTAGAGAAACCAGCAAGGACACTGAAGAACATGAGCAGAACAATGTCCTTTGAATTTAGGTTCTTGCCCAGAACCTTATGGAAAAGAAAATTTCAAGAACAAAGTGTGAATAGTGACCCTTTCCACTGAAGATATTTATTTGTGGTCCTCTAATGCTATTTAATATAAGCACCTAAAGGAAATAATTTAGAAAGGGGTATTTGGCTTTGGAATATTAAAAATATAAATGGCTTCCTTAACTTTTCTCAAAAGTGAAGCTGAGGACTTGGAACCCAGTGCCCCAAATGCCCTGCCCGTGGGTCAGCTGTAACACCACGATGGTGGGTGGCTCTTGTATTCTTCAGCTCAAGCCTCATCATCTGAAACATAAACAAGCCAGGCGGCAGGAGATGGCAAGTAGTTAACAACTGGCTTGTGGGAGGGAGGCTGATTTATTGCATTTGCCCATTTCTGTGGTATAAATACTCCCTCCCACCTTGGCTGACTTCAATCTATCAACATAGTATCAAAAGGCGATGTGAAATTTCTATAAATTTATGCAAAATATCAAAAAGCTACTGCAAAATTCTTGAAAATTTATCAATGGGTTCTCACCAGCAGACATATGCAAGCTCCAGCACACTGCAGGTGCTGCTGTGGGCAATCCAGTGGTTCCTGAACTGACATGTATCACGGCCATTTTAATATGCGCCTGGAGGGACACAGTCTGCCTCAGGATGACAGTGGAACGTGGCTGAATTAGAAATCTGAAAAACCCTAATAGCCAAGACACTGACCCCCACAACAGAAAGAAGTGGAACAGGGGATCAGTATGAAAACCTGCTTTTAGATGTTCACACAGTTGCCCAAGTAAAAATTACAGAATCCAAGCAAGGACAAAATTCCTGTGACAAAGACCTAGGAAGATAAGTTGATCTCAAGTTCTCTATGAGCCTAGGCGGTACTAGGGCTGTTAAAAACTCAGGATATGTTAATAGAGATACAGCATCTGGGCCAAGGGAGGTGATGGATGCCTGCCGACCAGGGAGCCTGTAGAGAAGAGGCCAGCTGGGCTGTCCTGGGTGTGGAAGCAGCAACATGAGACTCACCCCCATGCAGCCGCCTGCACCCACCCAGCACCCCATGGCACCCCTTCCTTTCACCCTCACAAGAGCCTGCGACATGGAGATTACTATTCCTACTCCTCTCGTAGCAGATAAGGAAACTGGGATGCAAAAAAGATGGAGCCACTTGCCCAAGCTCGCATGGCCAGTAAGTGGCAGTCAGGGCCGGACAACCAGGTCAGGGCTCCTAGCTTCTGAGGGAAAGGAGGGTGGAAGAGGGACAGCTTGGCAACTCAATAGCTGTGTCCTCAAACAGCCAAGGTCTCACCATACGGAAAAGGGAAGAGATTTTGTCTGCATTGCTCCAGGGGGTGGGATCAGCACCTCCTGGGAGAAGGTACAGGAGGCAGATTTCACTACACCTGCGAGTTTAGAGCGTCCAGGAGGAAAGCTGCCCCCGGGGACAGCCCATGGCTAAGGGGTCAAGAAAAGGCTGGTCAGAGAAGTTGGGCAGGCACGTCCAGGAGACCCTGAAGGACGACTCTGATCCCACAGTCTGCACACAGTGTCTTTCTGGGCAGCCCAATCTGGGTGACAGCAGTCCTGGTTTGGTAAATCAAACCCTCGTAGTGTGAAGCAGGCACGGCCATTTTTGAGGAATTTCACTTAATTCACATGGAGGGATTTTGCTCCCTAGGCCTTGGGCCTCTGGATCCCAGGGCTTGGTGAGTAGTGCAGGGCCTCCTATAAGATATAAAGTACGTGCGTGTATGTGTTATACCTAGTGTACATTATGTTAGTAAATATTCACTATATTTTATATGAGATATGTAGATATATATATGTAGGAATCCCAACTCCTTTGCCCAGAAAATGAGGCCAGGTGCATGACAGCCTTTCTGGGTTACGTGGAGATGAACTTCCCCGGGCCTGCGCAGGGGGAGCAGGATCTGACCGACAGTAGCCAGCATGGATGTGGGTGTACAGCATCCTCCAAACTAGCTCCTTGTGTACAGCACATATACTCTGCATATGACTCTGCTAATTTAACAGATGCTTTGATGAATGTGAAATCAATTAAATATTTTAAATATTAAATTAAATATTAAAATAAGTATTAAAGTAATAAATACCTTAATTTATTACTAATACTAACTAGTATTTATTAAATACCAATATGAACACAGTAGGATATATGGACGTATTTCAGTAAAAATGAGGCCATTTTCTTTTCATCCACACTGGATCTGTGAAACATTCATAAGATGCAACAGGCAGCAGTTTCTGGGGCCTGAAAATTTCTCTTTGCTTCCTGGGGCAGAGGTGGGAGGGTGAGGGGGGGTAGAGGAACTCTTTCAACCATCAGTTGTCAGAAGCCTTGCTCCTCCTCTCTATTCATGGTGCAAAATCAGGGTTTAAGAGGAGGCAAGTCGGTGGCTGTCAAGGGGTGCCTAGTGGGCAGCACCTGAGCCCCACAGAATGGGTATGGGGAGAAGGTTCAATCCAGGACCCTCCAGCCTGGGGGCCTCGCTGGTGCCAGACCAGGTGCTTCTTCAGCCAAGCCCAGCGTGTGTGGAGCTGCATCACCTCCCCCTCCAGGGCGCCTCTGCAAACTCAACACCGCTCCATAGGACATGCAGCTTGTGAGCTCATTACCCAACAGGTGCAGGTTTGTCTCCAGGCGAATGGCAGACTGGAAGAGGAGCTCCTCGCGGTTGTCCAAGGAAGATTCTGCTTCTAAGTGGCTTTGCAACCAGCAGGCATACTCTTCTTTGCTCAGAACCTACGTGAGACACGCTGGTGAGCGCTGTGCCAGGTGCTACCCACCGCTGCAGCAGCCACCACCAACATGTGCGCCTGGCGGAGGCGGCGACACTCACCCTCTTGGCGATGCACAAGGTGCGCAGGCCTTCTACCGCGTACAGGTTGAGGAAATTCTGCGTTTTGCTGCGGATCTTCTTTTGATGCCTTCCTCTGGCGTCATCTGGGTTGGAGCACAAGCGGAAACACAGGTAAGATGTGCAGCGCCCTGCGGAATGCCCTCCAGCCCGCCTAGATTTACCTTGTGTCTGTCTTATCACTTGCAAACAGTACACACATTTTCATACAGAATTCAAAATAAAAATTAGCTGTTATTTTTATAAAGGAAGCTCATCAAAGTGCAAATTTTTGGCTGTTTCTAACATCCTTTGTGGAAATGAGAAGCTCATGAAAACAAAAACCTCATCAAAAGTGATCGGGCATCCTTTCCTCTGCCTATGAAATGGAGGTGCACATTCTTCTCATTAACGAAAAATCATACCTCATAGAAAGTGCAATTTCTATCCTCAGAACACCCCTCACTAGTAATGTTGCCAGATAAAATCGACGCCCAAATATTGCATAGGATGTACTCTTACTGAAAAAATTTGTTTATCTGAAATTCAAATTTAACTGGATACTCTATATATTTTGTTTGCTAATCTGGAAACCCTACAGGCAGCCATGAGGCCGCTGGCCTGGGAAGGCTTGTCCACTATTCTAGGTTCACCCCATGAAAAACTGGATCTGGCAAGAAATACTCTTTTATCTCCTAGACGAGGGAGTGTTGTCTATGGGGGTGACAGAGCCTTCAAGGGGGCGATGATTGGTTCTTGGGGATGGAAACATCTTACTCTTTCGTGTACAAAGCAGATACACATACAGAACATAAACAGATACACAGTACATCTGTGGTATTAAAATGTCATGAGAGGATAATTAGAAAAAAAGTGTCAGAAAAGGCTCCTTAAGAGGTCAATGATAGGGAAATAAAAAGAGTTGCCCTAGATTACTTTGCTTTAGGTATTTAGAGTTCCTGAAAAGATGACGTTCAAAGTCATCTTGGTTTTGACTGTCACTGTACACCTGGTATCGTGGTAACACTCTTAGAAGGTGCAGACAAGCTTATCCCAGATTCTGATTGTTCTTTGAGGAAAGAGCTTTCTGAGGGGCTTTGAAATGAGAAGAATAAAAAAGTACTTATGTTGTCTGCGGGAGAGGGCAGGGGAGGGGAGTGCTGGGCGGAAGAAGCATCCACGCAGGGCTGTGATGCTGAGATTAACCATGCTGGTCAAAGCAAAACGGACTGAGCTAACCCTCAGGACCCTGGGTGCTTCAGATGAGGGTAGACACTGGGGTGTTTCTGTGTGGGGCCATCTGCACTGGGCCTGGGGACAGAGAGCACCTGGCCCTGCTGTCCCCTCCTCCACACACACAGACACACACCTGTGCCACTTCTGGCAAGTCCTTGCTCCTCATTCTTAGGTGACTTACCCCTTCCAGATCCCTGCTGCATTGATAGCTGGGCGGTCACTATGGAAAACAGATGCTGGGGTTGTGGGACTGGCTCTTTGTGAGTGCTGGGATGGGGCTACATTCTGATGGAGGGTACAGGAGGGTGGAAAGAACTCAAGCTCCATGTAGACCATCACCGAGGAGCTGGGGGAGCCTATGAAGGAGACTGCACTAGGGAACTAGAGTGTGGACCCCCAGAGGGATTCGGTCAGCCTAGCTCTCCTGTGCTTGCTGGGGTGAAGCTGGGGGTTACTGATTCCAGACTAAAGGCATGATAAAGTTCACACTGCATTTTAGGTGATATTCATGCAACGTTAGCCCCTTCTTTCTGATATTCAACAGCAACCCAGGCCCTCTGTAGCCTGTCTACCTGTGGTAACGGGAGGATTTCTGTCTGGAACCTAGCTCCTTGGGTAAGGAGCAACACCACATGCAGAGATGGGACCAGTGCTGCTCAGCCCCTCCGCTGCTTGGCCAGTATGGCACTGAGGGGTCTAGGCTGAAGGACCCTGAGGCTGCATCTGGGCCCTGGGAGGGCTGGTGGTAGAGTGCCAGACAGAGATTGCTCCTGTCACAGTCTGCAAAGATGACTCACATGCCCACTGACCCACAACACAGCAGGGCTGAGACAGCTGCGCCTAGCAGTGGGCTGGACCTGGAGTACCCACCAGCAGGCTCTGGCGGGCGACACTCACAGCCCACGGGGAGGCCCTCAGAGGAAGGAGGGCGGCTCCTCTTCGTGGTTTTGACATGTGTGGTTTAAATTGCCTGAAGTGATTATTTCCATTTCCTCTATACTTTACAAATGATATTTCCCCAATAAAGAGTTTGAGCTTATTAAGATGATAAATAAATGAAGAAAGTGAATTCTTGCTTGTATATGGATGTATTCACTCAGGTGAAGAGTGTTTATTGAGTCACTGACTAGCAGCAATGCGGGAGTGGGCTACGCAGTGGGCTATGGCCAACCATCCTCACTCTGGGAGAAGGGCAGAGCAGCCTAAGGTTCACGCCTTGAAGACCACACAAAGCAGCAACCCCCCCACAAACCACAGGCAAGTGAATCTTAAAGTGAAGGAGCCAGAGACTTGGGAAGGGGACCTAGCTGATGCTGTGTGCCTATGTTACAACAAGCATTGTGCTAGAGCTCATACGGGGGCCTCCTTTGAGGTTGGCATTGTGATTTCCTTTGCTAATGGGAAATTGAGGCACAGAAAAAGCAAGTGACTTGTCCAGGGTCACCCAGCCAGTAAGTGTAGACTTGGGATTGGAACAGAGGTCTGTGGTATGGAGTGGGGTGCAGTTCCCGCTTTCTACCTGACACCACACCATTTCCTGCCAGGGCAGATAAGACATGGCCACATCCTGCTAATAGAGCATAGTAATGTTCACTATGGGCTTAGCCAACTCCTGCCTCTTTTGGTGAAAGCGTTGTGAGCTCTTTGAAAAGAGATGTCAGATTAAATCCAGAGTGGGACACTTGTGTGCCCTTCTCAGTGTATCACCTGCACACAGGTAGAGCAGCTTTGCCACGGTGCTCTGTTTCCCAGGCACAGTGAGCCACCTGTAATAAGTCCACACTTCTCCACACCCTGCACCTCCCACCCCCAAAGTAAATTTGAATGATTTATGCATAAGGACAGGCTATCACTGGTGGGGACTCCAAGGCCATTCTATGGCCCTTCTCTTGGGAAAGCATTGGGGTCTCTGAAGTTCCTGAATCTTAACTTGCCCAGTGTTTACGTAGAACTTCCCTATCCAAACCCGACTTCTGCACTGCTGGAACGTCCCAGAGGAAGGCGGAGATAAACACAAACCGCTGATTTTTAAGTTGCCCCATCAATGTCATGTTTTTGACAATGTGAGAATTATGGCAATGTCATTACCTGGCCCTTCCATGATGCAAGAGATTTGAGGCTTTGCTCCTTCTCACCTGCAGTTATCTAGATATGAGTAGATTCCCTCCCTGAGACCCCCAACAAAGCCAGGCTGGGGATGCAGGCTGGGTGGAGGGGGCTGCAAGGCTCCCTGGCCTGGGCATGGTCTCTCTGACCCTGAGGTCAATTCTGAGTCAGGGAAGGAGGGTGACATGGATCATCTAGTAACTGGCATCAGGTGCCTTCCTGCCTTGCAGGTGCTACACAAGAAAATCCTCAGGTACACTCAGGAGCCGCTGGAGGCCAGACTGTCACTGTTCCCCCTGCAACGGCCCCTCCCTGCCTGCTAATGAACAAGCAGGGCAGGCTCCGTCTCCTGATACTGTCCCTGATAATGCTCTTTCCACTCTGGCATATTATGAGAAAAGCACAGAAAAGAATAGTGAGCAGTTCATGATGCTAAATTTATTCGATTTAAAGACATTCAGTTTTTTGGGATATCCTTAGTATTTGGGAGGGGAGGAAAAGGAAGTGTTCAAATGTCCTTCTTTCATGAAATGATGGTATCAGTGAGAGCGAGCGACAAGAATTTTGTTTGTGTTTTGTCTATATAGTTCAGATTTTCTACTAATATAAAAATAACACATTGCCAGCAAAGTACAAGTGTGGCAACTGCTGTGGCCTCCCCAGCTGCTCTTGTTTCCTCTAATAGCTCAGCAGGGCTCCCTGCTATCTCTGCAGGATGGGATGTGTCTCTCCTGCCACCCCTGTGCCATCCTGGCACACGAGTGCTATCCATGCCTTTTACCTTAGACCCGTCGCGTGTGTGAACATCTGAAGCACAAGGATCCATTACATTGTCTTTAATGCAAGGCTGTGGAATAGGACAGAGGAGATTTTTTGCAGTAGAATGAAATCCGCTCTGATGGTTGCCCCACTGTGGTGGCCAGTTAGCTCAGTTGGTTAAAGTGTGGTGCCCTATTTATGTTTTTCTTTTGTGTGTATGTAAACAAAAATCAAATTTCAGAATGAAGAAGCCTCTCAGAATGCTAAATCAGTCCGTGAATTGGATTCTGTGCCAACTCCAGGGAGAACCACTGTAAGGGTAGAAAGGCAAAATCCTGCCCCCACGTTGGCTATCACCATGACAGGTCATCCCAACTATTCTCAGGGACACATGTGCAAATTTAGCTTGGCTGCCTTTGGAGGCCACAGCTCTGTGATCGGGACACAGGCTTCCTGTCTACAAAGGTCCTCCCATGCACTTCTCTGTGATGGGGTGGTCCTGTCCCGGGGCACTGAGATTATGGCAAGACTTGCTCCAATCGCCCAGGGGTGAGCCCCGTACTCCTCAGTCCTAAGTTTAGAGTTCAGGGGGTGGTAACCAGATTTGCTTTACAAGTGGGGGTCCCAGCCCTTCCACTCCCAAGTCCCAGAAGTATCTAGCTAGAAAGAGATGCAAGCTTTTTTGCTGGCTAAAGTTCTACCCACTATACCAGTGGTTTTCAAACTTCTCTGTTTCAACCTGAAGGTTAAATGGAACTCTAGTATGTGAGGGGACCTTTCTGGGCCCCCTCTGGGGCCTGGACCTCACAGCTACCCCATGTCCATAGGGCAGGCAGGAACTTTCCAGAACTACCAGTCTAAAGATTCTTAACCTTCACTACTCAGACTTAAAACCTGACACTCCTTAAGTAATCCCTGACCCCACTGTTCTGGGTTGGGGGATATCCAGGAGGTGAAGTGCCCTGAATGCATTCTAGTCCAAACCCTTCAAACGAGGAAACAGTGATCCAGGGAAGCCATGCAGTCCTCTAATGGGCACTGCTTTAGAAAAGGGGTGAATGAAAATCACTTTACCCAAGGGAAGCGACTGGGTGGGTAGATTTCTCAGAACTTCCTCCCCAGAGCTGGGGTGCAGCCGAGCAGGGGCCCTACCTGAGGAGCAGGGCAGCAGGAGATCCATGACCACCGAGTCGGCCCCCTTGGTGTAGACGTTGATCTCGTCGGTGAGCGGGTGCCGGATCACCACCGACATCCTCTTGCGGATGGAGTCGAAGCCCAGCGTGTGCAGGAGCTCAAAGGTGAGCCGGCCCAGGTGGGGCATCTCCACCGACACCTGGTCGTGCAGGCGATCCACTAGCGCGCAGTTGTAGGCCCTTGCCGCGTACACCAGCGCCGCCTCGTCGGGGCTCTCAGCCTCATACCGCAGCTCCCGCTCCTCCGGCTCCGGCTCCGGCTCCAGCTCCGGCTCCAGCTCCGGCTCCTGCTCCCGGCTGGGCTCCGGGGCCCAGCCGCCCGCTTGGCTGCTATAGCCATTGCTGGTAATGGCCGGGGCGGGCTGGCCTAGCCTCTCTTCCAGTCTGAAAAGCGTGCTGTCGCTGGACAGGTTGGAAAAGAAGCTGGACCCCGACTTGTGACTGGACTTGTTGGTGGCCAGACTGCCGATGCTGGTGCAGCCTGAGGTCAGGCGGCTGGGCGTGAACCTGCGGAGGAAGTCTTCTATGGTCTTCACGGGGGACTTCAGCTCAAACCTCACCCTCACCTGCAAGAGAAACAGTCAGAAGACAGGTGAGGGAATCACTGTGTCCCCCAGAAGCCTCACCCTGATTCCCACAGCATGCTCCGGGTGCTTGGTGGGACAACAGCCTTGACTTCTCACTGCGGACTCAGAGCACACATTTCCCACTTCCCAGATTTGGGGCATGCACTGAAATTGCAACCAGAGACAGCATTTCTTCCGTGAGACCATCCTTTGGCCTCTCCCATTTCTCTGAAACAAAGGTTATGCAACATTCTTCCAGAATGTGACTGCCAGGGCCCACCGCCAAGGCCCTGATGTGCGCAGTGGAGTGTGCGGCTGGTGGTGCCTGCAGGCTTCGGGGCTGTCCCCTCACTACAGTGTCCCCTTGCTCTGCACAAAAAGCTCAGAGGAGTGGGTTCACCATTGCCTGGCACAAACTTGGGCATTTTGGTTTTTTCCAATTAAAAAGCTACCCAACAGAAGGCCAGTATATACATTCCTTTGAATTAATTAACGTGCTTTTTAGCACATTAATTCTACTGTCTGTGTATGTGCTTTCTAAGCACATTAAATACACAGACAGATTCAGGATCCAAATCATTAAAAATATCACAATAAGGAACAAAACAAAATTTATATAAATTTTTTTATACACACACACACACACATTAAAGTTTCAAAAAGCTCAATGAGGGAGCAACACAGCCACACTTTACTTAAAGAACAAATGTTGAAACAACCAAAAAATTGAATTATAGTTATTCGTAAGTCTTTACAATTTTGCCTATGTGTCCAAAGTTGCGAATTACAGTAATAGTCTCCAGAAAAGTCAGATGTGTGGTAAAGCAAGGTGCATAGGACCAGATTTTGATACAGTGGCTTCTTCCTTGGTCCTATAATACATACTTTCAATGTGCTACACATCCTGGCAGGAGACATGGGCAGCCACATTGCAACCCCTGCTGGCTCCAAAGGCCTTTGAGGGTGGAGCTCGCCAATAAGTGGGGACAGAAATGCATCCAGAGACGTGTTCATCTGCAGCTCAAGGGTGGGCGATTAAGTATCCTGTTCCTTGCGTGGAGTTCATAGCACGTGTAACCTTCAGCAGGGGTCACTCTCACTTAGCAATTGCGACATTGCTTATGTCTATCAGGCAGGGTCTAATCTAGAAAACGGACAACCCTCCAGGGATGCAGGCCAGAAGGGCTTCAGTGCAGGGTGGTGGAAGAGCCCAGAGGTCAGATGAGGGATGCTAAGAGATGAGCTGCAGTAAGCAGCAGCTCTGGCCCCAGGCTGGCAGCACAAGCCTGCAGTCTCCGAGTGGCCAGGTCTACCTGTCTACTTGGGATCCCCTGGGTCCACTGGGGCCTCAGCAGGCTGGTGTGGCAGGAGCGAGAGCACAGAGGGGTGGGAGCTGCTGCCAGACACGCTGCTGCAGCAGAGAGAACACAGATTGCCTTTTGTGCCCCATGTCACCAGCCAATGCCTCTATCAGGGGAAGCTGCTGGAAGGGCTGGCCCAGTAGAGTGGAGGGTGGGGAGGCAGGTCCACAGCACACACCCAGCCCTAGTATGCCTGGCTCAACTCGCATGTCCACGCCTATGGGCACCCCCACACTGCTTGGCCTGCCTGCAGGATTTTCTGAGGGGTACTTGGGTGACAGAGGGTCCTTTCACACTCACAACCTTTCCTCTCTTCACAGAGAACATTAATATTTTATTAGACCAAACCAAAACCAACTTGGGTACTGTTTCCTTCACCCTGACTAACCTCCGATTGATTCTTGGCCACTTTTGGAAGGACAATGTTAAATGCCTCTGCTAACATCAGATACATTTGCTGTGAGCCACGCTGGGCTCCTGAGCCCTCTCTGTAAATCCTTACCACCGCCCACACCTAGACGAGGCACCTGAGGCACACGAAGGGCATGGCTTGTTGAAGCTACACCAAGGTAAAGTCGGGATTCAAGTGCAAGCGCCTCGCCCCAGAGTCTGGGCCCCCAGCCTGCCTTGTCCTCTCTCCTGGGTGAATCTGGGACCCTGAGACCCAAGGTAGGTGGTCTTGGGCAGCCAGGCAGTAGGAGAAGCACGGAGGTGGGCGGGGCCTCTCCACACTCACTGGTCCATCCTGGGCCAGCCCTGATAGCTGCTCTGTGCCCCTCCTATGCTGGGCTTGGGCCTCCGGTGGTCCGTCCTTTGCTACTTGGCCCGAACTCTGGCCCTTGCCCACTTCAGCCTGGGGGTGACACTGGAGAGCCACCGAGCTGCTCTGCCCTGTATGAAGCATCCTGCTGCATCCCCCTTGAACCTGAGAGGGAAGAACACGTGCCCTTGGGAAGACTGACAACAGGTGGCGCCGGCAGAGAAGGCCACAGCACTGCAGGCTCCCAGGGACACTCCAGAACTTGCCTTTTGTCGTGGCTGATCTGGGGACGTGACAACTACTGTGTTGCAGATAGTGAGCGCGATGAAGAAGTCGAAAACATCAGACAACTCGGGCGAGAGGTGGGCCAGCGGGTGCTCCTGGTGCCGCGCCACGGCCAGACACCTGTCACACTCGCTCACCTTCTCTAGCAACTTCGGGTCGGGTGTGATGTCTTTCTCCTGGGAAGCAAAGAGACGCAAGCAGTCGGTGAGTCTGACCCAGTAAACTGCCAAGCGTCCTGGCGCTCGACTATTTAAGGCACCTTGATTTTATTGTAAGCTGTAAATGAAACTTCATCTCACATACACATACATGCCATTTCATAATTATACATTATTTATAATTTTAACTGTATAAAAATATATAACTTATGAAAAATGCATATATTCTTATTATACGTAATAAAATATACATGTTCTTTAAAATAACATATCTTAGAATATCTTATTATGAAAGAACATGTGTTACTCTAGAAAAATTCAACAAATCTGCATCATACCTAATCCCACCCCAGGAAGTAATATCTACTTTTTGAAAAATGCTTCTGCATTTCCTCCCAATATTTTTTCTCTACATTTAAATTTTACATAATCAAAATATTTTATATATATATCGGTGATTTCCATTTTCCCTGAAACTTTATTATTGTCTGAACTTTTCCAGGCTTTTAAGAATTATTTGAAAACAAATTTTTTGACAACTTCAAAATGTATGTACCACAATTTATTTTACCATCTGTTTATCATCAGATATTTAGATTTCTTTCACTGTTTTGCTGATATAAATAACACACTGATAAACTTCCACATACATCAATCTCTGACTGAATCACTAAGTTGCTAGTTGTCAAAGTTTGAATATTTCAAATACTCTCCACATGTATTGAAAAATGCTGTCAGGAACATTTGTTCCAAGGTAGTTTCTCTCCTGCCAAATGTGAGAGCTCGCCACTCGCAGAAGCCCTGTAGAAACCCAGTGCCCATAATTCTAGATGATCCCTGTTTAAATGGCAGCTTGTCTATGCATTTAGAAGAACGGGAAAGAATAAAACCACCACAAAGTGAGCAAATGGATTCTTCCCTTCTGTTCTTGAAAAGTTTCAGAAGTGAAAGGGTCTTTTAAAGGTTGTTACGCACTTCTGGAAATTTCCCTGCCTGATGCTGGTGGTTCATAAATGTTCAGGCAGCTGACAAGCCAAGGAGAAAGAACTTTTATTGGATTTGGGCTCATCTAATTAAAACTTTTTTGAGGGGAGTTGGCTTTGCTTTTTCACAGTTGTCATCTTGTTCTGATGATGTTTTATTCATTTCATTTGGCAGGATGGGCTTCCTCTCCATTACCCCGTCTGGGTGGCTCACCTGGCAATCCCCCAGCCTTAGAAACCATGGCAAAGGGGCTGTGCCAGTGTTTTGGAAAAGATACAACAGTGGGGAGAAAGTGTTGGCCACAAAAGCTTCTGCTAACTGAGCAGAGCCAAACCACCAAGCGGCGGTGTATTTGTATATTAAATACAGACACTTCTGATGAACTGGGGAAAATGGCAGTGGGAAAGAAAGGGGGTGACGCCCGAGCAGCAAGGCAGGCCAGGCCGCGCTGGGGCTGCCCCCGCGTGCGGGCCCTGCACACTCACCAGAGGGCTGCTGAAGGCCGTGTGCTTGGACAGCATGCTGGCCCTCTTGGCCTCAGCCCGGCTGCCAGTTCGCCGGTGGGACTTGGTGCTCTGGGTTCTATGCATCATCCGAACGCTCTGGTGGCTCCCAATGCTGCCACGCTGGGACGCTGAGCCCCCGCTGGGCACCACCTCCTCCTCCTCCGAGTCGGCCTCCTGGTACCTGGCCAGACGCTGGGCTGTGGGCAGAGGGACATGGGCTGAGACATCCTGGGGCAGGCTGGGCACACTGAACCGAGTCAGGTGTATTGGGTTCCAGGGGGCTCTGGCAGGCCTCCCCGGAGCGCTCACCACCCTGTTCTCTATTGACAGGGCACACGGACAGGGAGTTTCCACCAATTGAGGGGCAGAGAATATTCTCACTCATTTACACCCTCGGCCAACCCAAGCAGACTGACATTCTCAACCCCATTTCACAGACGAGAAGACCAAGTGTTCTCTCAGAGAACTGAAGGAGCTTGCTAAGGTCACGCAACACAGGGCCAGGGGGATGGGCTTACACACAGCCCCTCTGTCCAGGGAGCGCCGAGGTGTGCACAGGGCCAGGTGCGTGGTGGCCTGGAGGAAGGCGGGCAGATGGTGAAGGCCTGGCCCACACAGTGGAGCCCAAGGATCTGCCCATCACCCCAGGTGTGTCATGGGGCCACATGCCTCCCTGGGGCTTTCCAGTCACACGGGATGAAGCTCCTTGCTCAGGCCACGTGCATGGTAGGTGAGTCTGCCCCCACCCCCTATTCGGGTGAAGCACTACGAACAGGGAGGCTCACACTCCTCCCAGACCACATAGCAGGGTGCACAGGGCCAGCGTTTGGACCCAGCAGGCAGAGCTCCATTGATGAGGATCTCAATGCTGCTCTTGAGTCTTTAGGGGCACTGCCAGGCAAAGCCCCTACGGCCACGTGGACGCTCTGTGAGTCCCCCTTAGAGGTGCCTGTGCTTCTGTTTCTTGCTAACCAAATGCTCTGAATGAATTTTCCTGGATTTGCCCAGTTAGGACAGCTTGCTTCATCATGGATGAGCAACAAGGAAACCACTCATGAGGAGTATTCATTCAAAGCAAGCATTCAATCAGAATTTCAAGCACAGAAGCAGTGCTGGGCAGAAGTGCAAGGTACCCTAACACCACAGGCCTGCTGAGAGGTGAGGAGGAGGGGACGCCTGTGGAGTCAGTCAGCCATGTGAGCCGGGCTTTTATACGAAACATCTCTTCACTGACCTTCCTTTAGAGATGAGATGGGGACATCACCAGCCCACCCTCACAAGGCCGAGTACTTCTCACACCAGGATTCCAATTCAGGGAGATACTAACTTCAGGAGCAAAACTTCTCCCAAATACCTCACCAGCTCTTGGATGACGTTAAGTCCCAGTTTGCAGGACAGCAAGGAAGTGCAAAGCCTGGACATGCGACTGTGTCCAGCATGAGTGTTAGGAGCTTGGAATCAGCCTCCAGGAAGGCCAGCCTGCCCTTCCCACCCTCCTCCAGCAGAGGTTATGGGATGTCAGAGCTCACTGTAGCCGTCCCTCAGGGCCTCCTCCTTCCCTGGAGGCTGTGGGGGCAAGGCTGGGGCCATCGCTGGTGTGCAGGTGGTCTGAAGCAGTTTCTGACCAGCAGCAGCCTTGGATGCCATCGATGTCCTTAGGGAAGACGAGGCCCAGGGACAGGTATGTCCAGCCCTGAGCACGTGGTCAGCTGGCCACAGGTCATCGTTCAAGCGGTCAGAGAGGGACACACCCAAGGTCTCCATGGCCGGCTCTGGTACGTGAGCTGGGCCCAGTTGAGATCCTGAGAGGCCAGATCACGGGATTCACTGGCTGAAGTCACTCTCTGCCCTGGAGCCCATCAACTGCCAGGCCAGGCATTTCTTTACAACACGCTGCTGAGACGTATGGTGGTTTCATTTCTTCACCAGAAACACTCTCCTGTGTCTTCTGGAGACGATGGGACTCTCTGGTTTTATGGTAAGCATCTGACAACTGTCAAAATCTTTCTGTAATCTTAGTCAGGATTCTGCCCCAGGGATCCTCAGGTCCCAACTTGATTATTATCTTTTAAATTTATTATTTTTGAAAAATCACCACTGTATACATTTATGGGGCACAATGTGATGTTTTGATATATTTATACAATGTGGCATCATTCAATCAAGTTAATTAGCATATCCACTACCTCACGTATCTTTTTTATGGTGAGATATTTGAAATGTATTCAATTCTTTTGAAATATATAATATATTATTGCTGGCTATAGTCACCCTGATGTGCAATAGATCTCAAAACCTATTCCTCCCGTCTTTGTGACCACGCATCCCAACTTCAACAGGCTGCTGCAGAACTGACTGCCTGGGTCTCTGACTCCTTTACAAGTCTGCTGAGTTTTGTTTTCAGGAAGAGCACACAAATGAACTATTCTGCACCAAGTTTAGCAGTTAGGGAAGGGGAAAGGGAGAAAGGAGTAGGGATGACCGAAGCACAGTGGAGGGAGGGAGGATGGGTGAGGGATAGAACACTATCACTGACAGTCTATTTTGGGTGGCAAATAAAACATTAAATGGAGTGGATAAGTTCCTATGCTTTCCGTTTAATATGACTGTTTTAATTTTCTATGGAGGAAGATAGTGGATTTCATGATAATTCTTGGTTTTATCAAACTCACACAGGTTTCCAACAGATCCTTCCCACCAAACCCCTCTAAAGAACAGCTTCCTGTTAATGCCCATTTTCCCTGGTTTTGTGTTTTATGTTTGCTTCTGTTCCCAAGGCATGGTTTCTTTGATGGTCTTTGTTGCCATCGTGGGCAGGATAGGGAGTCCTGGTTGTAGGGCAGGGTGCCCCTCGAGGAAGCACTGTGGCCTCAGAGACACTCCTGTGGAGCGGTAGGAGGGGGGGGCCCTTACATGGTACCCCCTCCCAGCTGGGGTGAGAGACAGCTGGTTGCGGTCTCACCCTTCGCTCCTGAAGCCAGAGGCTCCCCTGAGCCCTCAGGGAGCAAGGAAGCAGCAAAGGATTAGGAGAGGAGAGGCGGGAGACAGCACCACCTAAATAATCGGAAGTAAGGCCATTCATTTCTGTGCAGCTCCCAGGGACACTGTGTTCCAAGAGAAAGAATGCAGCACGAATCACCCAATGCCCTTCTGAGAATTTTCAGCTGATGACAAGAAGATGGCTGGGTGAAAACAGAAACATCTCTTTGTCCATTGGTGAGGCAGAGTAAAGCAACTGGATGCCTCCGAAGCGAGCCCCCATCGAGGAGGCCCTGCCTGGCTGTTTGCTTGCCTGGCAGAAGACAAGTGCTTAAGCAGATGCCCATCACTCCAGACACTGCAGTGAGCAGGGCGTCAGCAGTGTGCAAGTGCCTTTTCTATAAATAGCACCGGGTTCAGGCTCCTGAGCTGCTCTGACAGCTACGTCTTTATGCTCCCTCGAAAATCAGCAATCCCTGAAGCTTGTGGTGTGTGTGTGTGTGTGTGTCTCCACATGCAGCTCTGGACATAGCAGCTTTCTAGTCCAGCCCACACTGGGAGCCTCCCATGCCCACACTCACCATTTGCATCATGAGAATATTCTACGCCAGACACAGTGCATCTTCGGAAAACCATCTTATTCTCAGTTAAAGTGCCAGTTTTATCTGAGAAGATGTACTGTATCTGCCCTAAGTCTTCCGTGATGTTCAGAGCGCGGCATTGCAGCTGCGAGTCTGTTTCTTCATCGTACAGCTCCATATCCTGGTTAATGAAGTACACCTGGCATACTTTAACAATTTCAATGGAAACATATAAGGAAATTGGGATCAAAACCTAGAAGACACAAGGCACACAGAATGAATGACTGTGAGGACCAGGGAGCCGGGGAATTAATCCACTCTATTTAAATGCAAATGACTACACCATAAGCAAGTAGGGACGATACTGTACCTTTAAGAGCTTAATTAGGTTGGTTTAGAGGCAATATTGGAAAAGTATTAGAACATTGGCAAAGAGTTTAAACTAGGACAGCCTATGGTGCAACTGCAGAGCAGAAATCCACTATCATGTCTGGAAGTATGGTAAACCAGGGCTTGGACAGAAGCAAGCGTTTTCGTATTACTAAGTTGTGCTTGAGAGAAGCTAGGAAAGGAAAGAGAAAAGAGAAATAAAAACACGGCACAGTCAGAGTCCTCATATGCAATGCCACCTCGCACCACAGGGGCACGTGACGCCCAGGCTTTCCCTGGGCTCCGAGCACGGGAGCTGCCGGTTTCCCACAGACACCACCCCACAGTTCAGGGATTAGCCACAAATGCAAGAGACAATCTTTTTTCAGATGCTGGTTTTGTGTTGAAGGAAAACTTCTGTGATCTCGTACAATGCAGAGCAAAGGGAAGAAGGCTTTGAGAAAAATATTCCAGTTATATCTTCATAATTTAATAACCATCACCTTGAAATTAATATTTATTTACTTATTTATTTTTGTGGAGTAACAGAACTGAACTAATGTTTATGGGCTCAGAACATCATACCCAGACCAGCTGGGGTCTCCCAGGAATGTAACTATGTTAATGGAACAACAACTCTAGTCCTAACTCAAGGCTAGAACAAAATTTGCATTTATCAAAAAAGACTAATCTGGAAAGTTAAGTAAGGCTGTTTCCTGTTGAATGAAGCACATACAGTAACAGACAGAAGAGCTTCCCTCCTAGGCGATGGGGAAGAAAATGTCCTCTGGTCACTCCGTGTTCCCAAGAAGCTTGGTGGTGACTCTCATGCCTTTCTTACCCTTTGCAGCTCTGGGACCTTCCCCAACCTTTAACAAACCTCCTTGGGCACAGATTCCCAGTTACTGACTGGTAGTTGTTGGGGAGGCCTGTGAATTAATAACAACAAGCAATGCCCATAAATGCAATGTGATATCCTGAACCGAATCCTGAACAGAAAGAAGCACACCAGTGGAAAGACAAGTGGGATACCAAATGAAAAAGTCTGGAGTTTAGTTCAAAGCAAGTACCAAGTTGGTTTCTTAGTTTTTACAATGTACCATGATAATGTAATATGTTCATATGAGGAGAAACTGGGAGGGATATATGGGAAGTCTCTGAATTAGGCTTTGCAACTTTTCTGTAAATCTTAAAATTATTCCAAGATAAAATTTATCTTTTAAGAAAATAACTGAAAGGAAAAACAACAAAATGAAACCGATGACCAAAACCAAACCCTCGAAGCATAAGAACAGCAAAGCAGAATTTTAACTTGAAAATCCCCCAAGGAAAGACTCTATACATAAATTAGGTAGAAAAATAAAAAGCAAAATTGCAGGTATATCTGTGGGCCTCCCAGATGCAGGGTTTACAGAAAATCCTCAGCAGAGTATGATGACTTTGAGCTCTCTCCAGAAAAGTAAAGCAATTAAGTGTAGTACTGTTACCTGCAGAACTATTATCATTGTCAAAAATGTGTAAACTGCAGCTGTGACTGGGGATAAAGCGCTTCCGTCAGACTCTGGGACATCAAATAATGATTTCTTCTCTTGATACCGCCGTACCCACAATCCATGTCCTGTAGTAACGTCCAAAGAGAAACATCCTTCATCCAGTAGAGAGATAAGAGCACTGCTAGTGTACATTAAAGTAAAACTTTAAGATTATTACCTGACACAAGCACATTCGATTTTATTCGCCTGCCTTGCCGGGTCAGAGAGCAAAAGCACACGATATTCTTGGCACCCACAACCAGACAGCTGGAAGGAGCTGGGACCCAGACTCTTCCTCACACCAAGAGCTACCCATTGTGGGTGCTAAATGGCACCCATGGCCCTAATGCAGGAATTACATGTGTGCTGGCGGCTGACAGTGTGAGGCCCCTGTCACTGGGAAAGGAATTTCCCACCGTGTGAAAGTCAGTAGGCTCTTGATACTGCCCATTATTGCCCCTTCCTGGAGATTCAAAATTCATATATTGGGACTCTGGAAAGCCAGTGGTAATGTGCATTATTTAATCAACCAGGTCCCACACCTATCTAATAACAGAAGTCTTTTTCACGTCCTGCACACCTATATCTTTTGCCATTGAGCTCTGAGACCACATCACATCCAGTTGGATTGAAAATATTAGGAGAAAAAAAATTGTGTCTGTACTGAACATACACAGACTTTTTTTTCTCGTCATTATTCCCTAAACAATACAGTAGAACAACTAGCATTTACATCATAGCAGGTACTGTAAGTAATCTAGAGATGACATAGTATATGGGAGGATGTGCATTGGTTATATGCAAATGCTACACTATTTTATATCAGGGACTTGAGCATCCATGGATTTTGGTATCCTCAGGGGTCCTGGAACCAATTCCCTCCCCACCCCCGATATCGAGGGACAACTATACTCCGCCACACTCATTCACCTAGGCATTTCAACGTGGCCTGGGCTGATGCAAGTCAACTTGAGTTCAAGTCGCTGAAAAATGCACATTTTAACTTTAGAGTGCTGGATCCGAATGTGTCAGGGCAGCCCACCAAGCTCGCCTGGAGGCTGTTCAGCAATGACCAGTCATTCGGGATCCATCTAGGAAACTTACCGACCGCTGAAAACAGAGACATACAAACGAGGAGAAGGACACACCAGAGCACGTCGCAGTTCATCTGCCTCTCGAGCTGGCTGCGCTTGTAGCGGGGCCCGCTGTTGTTCAGCAGAGCCTTGGTTTCGTGTCCTGGGTGGGAGAACAGAGGGATGTGGTGCATCAGTGCTCAACTACACTGACTCCATGTGAATTACGACGCTGCCACCCAATGATACTATAAGTGCAGTTGAAAAAGCAGGGTATAAAATTAATCTTACACATGTATGAACTGTGGAGAAACAAATGGAAAGAAATATGCTAAAATGCCAGGAGAGAACACTTTTGGTTGAGGTATTATTTGAATAAATTTTGCTTTTGCTCCTTTCCCTTTTCCTTGTTTTCCAAATTTTCTACATGGGTTTATGCTACTCTGAAAATCAGAAAAAAACAAAGGAGAAATGTTTGAGAACACAGAGTGCCCCTGGCAGCAGACAGGGGAAGGCACCTGTGCCTACCTGCATAGATGACGATGCCAACGACTGCTACCGTGTTCCTGATGGTGCACCCACGAAGCAGCAGGTTTTCATTGTAAAGCCCAGCCTTTTTCCCATTGTCGTGTATGCTGTTAAGGAACAGTTGGCGTGAGTCATGGGGATGCATACGTGAGCCTCCTGTCTCAAGGAGCACTGCCTCGGGAAGGGAGGCTCCGACACACTGAAGCTCGGGGAAGCCCAGATGCTGGACTTCCCCCAAGAGCAGGCGGCTGTCCCAGCAGATCTCACAGGAGCTGAGACCAGCTGCTGCTCACTAGTAACTGGGCACCTGGGAGCAGCTCAAGAGCCCGGCGTTTGTTACTTTGCATGTGAGTTTGTTTTTACCGCAGGGATGGACACAGCTAGAGAGGGCAGACCCCTGCATGCGGGACAGAGCTGGGAAGCTGTCCGGCGGGGGAGCCTCGCTAGGGGGTCTCCTGTACATCTCCTGCTCATCACAGAAAACGTTCCTCCTAATCAGTACCTCAAGTTGTCACAAAGATGCAAATATCTCTCTACAAAAGGGGATGATAGTGATTTTAGCAACATTTTTGCACATCCTTTTTTCTTATAAAAAGTCATAAGGTCATGAGAAATATTAATATATTTAACTTGAAATGCGGTAAATTCCATGAGACAAATTTAAAAACCCTGTTTCACTGCCATTTACATTCAGAGGGATGGTCCAAGGCTAAGCCGCTGGTTTTCAAACTCATGACCCATGCCAGCCAGGGCAGGCCCGTGCGAGGGCCATGCTGGCATAGACATGGCCCCAGGGGCCTGATGCCACAGGTCACAAGGGATAGTTCCCCTGGATGCTTCCAGAACCACAGCAGGGGCCCCAGCTTAAACACCCCAGGTAATGCCACCAAGAGGGGCCTTCCAAGAGTCCACCTTTCCGTGTCTTCAGTGGGCAGTCCTCCCCACCCCCTCCCCCACACCACAGACCCAACGCCTCCTCTGCTTCTCAGCAGCCTGCCAGGGACCCTTGCGGGACTTTCCCTCTTGCCAACTCCTAGCATGGTGCCCACTCCCCAGGGAAATAGATATATGTCCTGGTGAAGAAGAGAAGGTAAACGATAGGGTCAAGACTAAAATGCACGCTGGGAGGATGCATTTTCTGCAAGTCTGTTACTTACTAACATAGCGACGGTTCTTCTACAGGGCAAATGCAAAGAGGTGTTCAACCAACACAGTTTTGACGGCCCCCTTTGCAATTCCAAGAGAGTGAAGTTTTGCTTTAAAGAAAGATTCAGGGCAGAAAACCTCACTGCCAGCTAAGGAAGGCATCAAGAGCCCAGCGTGGAGGACGTAGTTATGTACAAAACCCTGCTCCATGCTTCTGGAGTGAGGACGCCCACCGCCTTGCATCTCATGTGGACATCTCTCTGGAAACAGCCAGAGAAAGGCATGATTGCTCTGGGATGGCAGTAAATAACGAATCGTACCAAAGTTCCAGTTATGCTTATTAAGAACAAGAGACAAACTCAACGGAAACAAGAAAAGTATTTTATGTGAAGTGTTCTTTGACATGACATACACTTTACAGCAACTACGGTGCTTTCTAATCAGCCCAAGCCAGACAGAAACTCAGCACCAGCAGGAGCATCGGCCTAGGTAAGGACCACGGCTGGAGGGACGGCAGAGTAGATACGAGGGGACAGGGATGCACTGCTGAGCAAAGGGCCCCCACATCGGAGAGGGGAGGAAGGCTGGAGGAGGGTGCCTCACCTCGGGGCTGGAGAGCTGCCTTGGACTTGTGAGAGGGAGAGGCCTGGCCAGGGGCAGAGTGGGCCCAGGGCCAAGCAGGCAAGAGGCTCGAGCAAGGAAGACGCACATGAGAATGTGAGCCTGGCAAGCTGCACTCAACACCCACTTCTTTGTTGTGGGCTGAACTATGTCCCCCCACAAGGAGTTCACATGTTGCAGCCCTAACCCCCAGAACCTCAGAATGGTCCCTTATTGGGAGATGGGGTCTTTAAAGAGGTGACTAAGTTAAAATGAGGTCATTAGGGTGGGCCCTAATCCAGTGTGACTGGTGTCCTTATAAGAATAGGAGATGAGGACACAGACACACACAGAGGGACGACCATGTGGAGACACGGGGAAAAGACAGTCTACAAGCCAAGCAGAGAGGCCTCAGGAGAAACCAACCCTACTGACCCACTGATCTCAGACTTGAGCCTCCAGAACTGTAAGACCATAAACTTCTGCTATTAAAGCTGCCCAGTCTGTGGGACTCTGTTACGGCAGCCCGAGCAGTTGCATGCACCCTGTAACATTTAATCTCAGCCATTTCGGAAAGCTCACCTAGTTCGACTCCCGGGTCTCTTAACTCATCAAACCAATCTCTTCCAAATTAAAACAGTCCAGAGGCAGAACTGGATGACAGGACTGTCTGGTGATAACATCTACTGTCCGCCAAAAAGCATCCCATGCAGTGCTTCCTTGGGGAACAGCAGAGATTGGCTGATGAACGTCCTGCCTGGCTTTTCTTTCTCAGAAGATGTTACGTTTTCCTGACCGCACTTGCTGATGGTAACGAGACTCACGTGTCTGAATCCCAGCACGTGAAGAAAGGTGAGTACTAGCAATTGCTGACAGGGGTGGAAATCCAGTTGCTCGAACATAAGAGTGCAGGGCTATAGCCCTCGGGGTGTCTCCCCCAAGGCCACAGGCCACTCGCACAAGTCTGGGCACCTTGGATAGCAGACACCCTCCCCAGCTCACCTCACCTCCAGCACCAGGGGTCTGGCCCTCTGCTCTGCTCTACCCCAGGTGGTGGCTCCACATTGGCCTGGGCACCTAGGCTGGTAACCTGGGTGTCCTTGATGCCTCCTCCCTAGTTTTGACACCCACTCAAACATCAGTCCTCCACGAGAACCTGCTCCCTGGCTGTTTCTTTAACCATGGCCGCCTCCTCACTGTCTCTGTGCAGCACTGCTCTCACTCAGGCTTCCACATTGCTCTGCTGCAGCCTGCAACACACCCTTGCTGGCCTCCATATCGGCAGCCTGGATCCCACGGCTATTTCTCACAGTTGCCAGAGAGGTCCCTCAGGGCACACGTGTGAATGTTGTGACATCTGGGGAGCATCCTTTGTGGGCTCCTCACTTCCTCTGCAGCCCCTTCGTTCCCCTGCCAGTGTAAGCTTTCCACCCCGCCAGCCCAAGCAACATGGCCCGTCCACCCCAGGCTGGAGGAGCTCGGCCGTCCAGCCTGCACTCAGGTTCCACAGCCCTCAGGGAGGGTCTCTGTACCGAGGTCCCAAGCCCTCCTGTCAGGAGATGCTGCGGTACTCTTGTTTGCTTCCTTGTCTCTATTTCCAGACAAAGGCTCCTCATATCTTACTCCACTTTGCACCCCTGACACCCACCTCAGTGCCTGGCACATGCTGAAGGCCGCCTCACCCTCGGCTCGAGCTGGGTCCATCCAAGGGAGAAGTGGATGGGCACAAGAGGACAGGGCGTTTATCTCCGCTCCTGCCCAGAGAGGGAGCCCTGGCTGGCTGTGTCCCCAGACCAGGGCTGTGAGTCTCTCCAGGTGGCTTCCTTGACAGGAGTCCCCAGGGACACTCCTCCTCATTGGGCCTCCCAGTGGTGACAGCTCAGCTGCTACTAACCCAGTACCTGCCCTGTCCCCTGGAGGCCCCCTAAACCCCACCCCCTCCTGCGGAAATGCACTCTTAGCAAATAACCTCCCTCTGCTTATACGAATATGAGTGCTTGATCTGTCTCCTGAGGGGAGGAAGGAATGATGCATAATTGATAGATAATTGCTTCCACTGCCAAATCCTGAGCAGGATATTTATAATAATAAGTTGCTCAGGCTTTTGTTTATCTAATGTAAGTAAGTGTGGAAATTACCAAACTGTGTTTTGTGCTGATGTTCAATCTTCTTGAGATGTAAGTATGTCAATTAAAGGTGCCAAAGAAAAATGAAAATATTCCAGTTTTAAAGAGTCTAGTTGATGTGGTTACAGTTCATCTTAATGCCTGATCATTGGCAGTGAGGATATTCTGGACATGCCCCCCACAAAGCTCCATCCAGACACTGGGCAGGAGCGGGTGGGAACGGTGACAGCTCTGTTGTTAGCAATGGCTCTGTTGTTATTACTAATGATGGTCTCCGGAGGGTGTCACCTTCCAGGGCAGGGAGGCTGCCCCAAGAAGCACACCAGGGGCTCCCGATGGCAGCTGGTGCTCATACCAGCCCTAGGTGGTCGCATGCGGCTCTGCAGCACGCAGGGAGGAAGGCTCACGACCCTGCTCTGTGGGGGTCTCTGGGGTAAGAACAGAACCAGAAGACAGCAGGGGTGACTAAACTTGTATCAGACAAAACAGACGAAGCCAAAAACTGCCCTAAGAGACAAAGAAGGTCATTATGTAATGAAAAAGGGTCAATTCAACAGGAAGATATAACCATTATAAATACATATGCACCCAACATCAAAGCACCTACATATATGAAGCAGACACTGAAGGGAGAAATAGGGAACGGGCTTTACAATGTGAAATGGAATTTTACATCAGATGACCAACCAACAAACCTTTCTGCTTTACTCTTTAGGGGAAAGTGCAAATGTTCGATTGATTCTTGACTTCAAAGATCACTGTGCTCCATAAAGTTGGCTGCGCACAAGAGAGCCGGGTCAACCTGAGCCAGGTCTCACTCACAGGGGCCTCTCCAGGCTGCAATGCCTTAGGGCAGGGCTAAGGCCAGAGCCTAGGTACAGCCCAAGAGGGTGAAGAATGCTGTTATTCCCAGTTCCTAACTTTGAGGACATCATTAGGGTTTAACTATGGGGATTGATTCAAAGAACACAGAGCATTAAAGTGCACTTGATCCACTCATGAATTGATGGGGACTTGGGTTGATTCCACATCTTTGCAATTGTGCATTGTGCTGCAATAAACATTCAAGTGCAGGTGTCTTTTTGATAAAATGACTTCTTTTCCTTTGGGTAGATCCCAGTAGTGGGATTGCTGCATTGAATGGTAGGTCTACTTTTAGTTCTTTGGGGAATCTCCATACTGTTTTCCATAGAGGTTGTACTAACTTGCAGTCCCATCAATAGTGTATAAGCGTTCCTTTCTCTCTACATCAACACCAACATCTATTGTTTTTGGACTTCTTAATAATAGCCATTCTGACTGGGGTAAGGTGATATCTCATTGTGGTTTTAATTTGCATTTCCTTGATGATTAGTGACGTTGAGCATTTTTTCATATGTTTATTGGCAATTTATCTATCTTCTTTTGAAAAGCTTCTGTTCATGTCTTTTGCCCACTTTTTAATGGGGTTGTTTTTTTTCTTTCTGATTTGTTTGAGTTCTTTGTAGATTCTAGATATTAGCCCTTTATCAGATATATAGTTTGCGAGTATTTTACTCAGCCATAAAAAAGAATGAATTAATGCTTTTTGCAACAATTTGGATGGAACTGGAGATCATTATCCTAAGTGAAGTATCTTAAGAATGGAAAAAACAAATACCACACGTACTTGCTATCAAATTGGAACTAACCGACGAGCACATGCGCACAGAGGCAAGTAAAACTCAGTGGAAATCAAGCAAGGGGCAGGGAGGAGGAGGGGCTGGGGCAAAAACCTACCTAATGGGTACAATGAACACTATCTGGGTGATGGACACACTTATAACCCTGACTCAAGCATTGAAAAAGCAATCCATGTAACCAAAAACATTTGTACCCCCGTAATATTTTGAAATTAAAAACATTGAAAAAAAATTTTAAAATGCACTTGAATAATGAGGCTCCTAACACTTTTTTTCTAATAGCTTGAGATGTATTTCACATACCATACTATTCACTCATTTAAAGTATACAGTTCGGTGGGTTTTTTTGTATAGTCAGAGTTGTACAACTACCACCACCAGCTAAGTGGAGAACATTTTCATCACCCCCAAAAGAAACCCGATACCCACTGGCAGTCACCTCCCACTCCTGTCTCACTCCCCACCCCCAAAACTTTTCTGTCTCCATAGGTATTCCTGTTGTGGACATTTCCTATCAATGAATCTCACACTAGGACTAAGCATCCTGTTGCATGACGTGTTCTAATTCATGTCATATTTCACACATATCCTTTCACTTTAATCTCACATCAGCCTGCAAGGTTGACAGGGCATTCGATGTCACCTCCAGAATTAGGAGAAGGCTGGGGCTCAGAAACACAGGATAACTTTCCTAGGGCCACCTGCCCTGGGAAGTGGAGAGCCTGAATTCAGAGTTGGGTCTTCTTGCTACAAAGCCAAGCTTAGTCTTGCTGTCTAAGTGCAAATGGCTAAGGTTCCAAGTTTGGATTGGCTGGCCCAAAAAGGAGCAGAACTTGCTGGCCGTCCCAGCTCCCTGCACAAATGAGGTTCCTTGGCAGAGCTGCCTCCCGGAGGCTGAAGCGAGGCCGCCCTGAGAAGATAACAGCAGTGACCAAACCAATGAACCAGGGAACTGGCTCTGCATTGATCCACTTCCTGAGCCTAGAAGACAGCTCCACCTCCCAGGTGAGCACCCTGCCCTGATGATTAGGACCTGTGTGGGGTGGAGGCCTCCCTTCTTTCTGTCTGGGACCGGCAGGACTAAGGAACCCAGCATGACCAGGCCCTGCCCAAAGGAGGGCTCCTGCCACAGGGAGCACTCCTGCCTGAGGGAGCTCCTTGATGTGAGTGAGGCTGCCTGGCTCCTCTCAGCCTGACTGTTTCGGGCAGGGCTGCCCACTCTAGTTGCACCCCAGAGTCACGGGAAGAACTTTTAACACACTCCTGCTCAGTGCCCACCTCCAGAGACCCTGCCGGAGTCAGCCTGGCTGGGAGGGGGCCCGTCCACACCCTGACAATCCTGTGGCAAATCCAAAACACCCCACCTGGTGGAGACGGTGAATCACAACTAAATGGGGGTCAGGTATGGAGAGGCCTGAACTGGCAGCACCTGGACGGATCTGGATGGTACCTGGGCTCAGGCTCTGCAGGGACTGTCAGGCTAGGACCACTGGGTGGAGAAAGCATGACAAGGCTGGAGAGCAGGATGGGAAAGGATTTCACACAGGGGAGAAGTGCCCTTCTTGCATTTCTTTCTTGGGTGATGTGCCAGTAAGGACACCTGCGCTGGGAACACTTGCTGTCAGCATCCACTGGAGAAGCCCCAATCGGCCTGGCTGGCTGTGGGCAGAATGACATCCCCTCGGGACTCCACTCAAGAAGCCATCTTCCACAGCACCCGGGGGAGCGAAACAGGCCTGGGGTGCTGGGCCAGCAGGGGGCCAGGTGTGGGTGGTGGGGTGGAGACACTGCCCCACACTAAGCACCAGCTCCCTCTGCACTGATGTCACCCCTCGAGTATGCCCAAGGCCCCCACCAGCCTGGCCTTCTGTTACCTTCTCTCTTCCTAACAAGTGTCCCTCCTCTTTGTGAGGCCTCCATCTCCGGCCCTCCTGTTCCAGCCATGCTTCTACAGTAGAAAGAGTGGTGGAGCAATACAATGCCCCCACCTCCTGCAAGCTGGACCCCCTTCCCCGCCTCGTCTGCTCTGGAAGCTTGGCCGGCACCCTCCTTAGGCTCCGTGGAACCTCCTTCCTCAATGTCCCTGCTGTGCCTCCACCCCAGGCACCGCCCTGAATGGCATTCCCGTCACACCAAGGACGGCTGCTCCTGCTGGTGGGATTGTTTCGTCTACACTCCTTTCTTTCCGTCCTGTACCCTCTGCCACTGGGGCCTGGCCACCTCCCTGACGTCACACGTGCCCGCAAGGCAGGGGGCCTCAGATCCGCACCTCCAGCTCCCCTCTCTTCCCTGAATTCTTGACACACATTTTTGTGCTGTCAGCTGCGTCACCCCACCTGACGTATTTGCCAGCTCCTCAAATCCAGGAAACCTCAAAGCCCCAACTTCCTTCCTCCCGAAGCTGCTCCTGATAAAAACATTGCAGATGGACCATTCTCCCAGCTGCCTTCTCGACTGGGTCCCCACTCCGGGAGCACGCAACTCCCGGCCCCAGCTCGCCCCACCCTTCTCGTTCCTGCTCCACATTACAGTCTGTAATAGAAATAATGACAACAGCAGCCACAACAGTAGTGGCCAATACTGATTAGGCACGTACTGTTCTGAAAGCTTTCTGTGTACGAAATTAACTGAACTTTCAGTAATGACATGAGGGGAGTCCTCAGAGGAGTGAAGGTGTTTGCCCAAAGTTACCCAGCTAGAAAGTGAGGCTCCAGGGCCTGCCAGCCTCAGCACAAGAGCACCTGTTTAATACCCCACTAAAAAGGTTGTTTCCCCGGAGGCAGGACTGAACGCTGCTGACTTAGGATCCAATCCCCTTCAGTGCGTACCTAGCTCTACAGGAGGCACTGAATGTGTGAGCCGCCGTCTGAGCACACGAACACTGCCTCTTTCAGAGGCTTCATGGGAGACCCCGCAGGGAGGAAGAGGAAGACAGATCATGAGCTAGGAGTACAGTCTTTGGAGAAGGATGTCAACCCCTTCTTTTCTGATCGGTAAAGTTGGCACCATGAATTAGGCCATGAGCAAGAATACCCACAGAATGTTCTCCATGGAGGCTGCCCTCACCACTGTCCACAATCATCGTTTCAAGTCAAGATGTCTTTGGAAACTTGGCACCTGTGCCCACTTGGACCTGGGGATTCCCAGTAGCACTGAGGATGGTGCCGTGTGTGTGAACTCCTGGGCCAATGGGGCAAGGAGGCCTGGAGAACGCCTAGGAGTTGAGAGAGACCAGCAGATCCACAGCAGACCAGTTATGCATGGGGAGTGGAGTATTTTATCCTCAAATCTTATAAGTTATGTGTTAGTATTTTTTCTTATGAACACTCTTTTAATTGGTTCCTTTAAGGAACGATCTAACATTATCCAAGTTCTGACTCTCAGGTAAGAAAAAGGGCAATTTCAGTGGGTGACTGAGCCATCACTTGGGCTGCAGACAAATTTCGCCTCTCACTGTGAACAGCTTCCATTTGCTGATTCACCCCCAGCATTACCACCTGCCCACTGTGTGCTAGGCACACACGGCAATGCTGGATATGTCAGTAAATCAGAAGATTCAAACGTATACCCAAAGCTCTCAGAAATGGAGCCCATTTTCAGAAGTAGAGCTCCCCTACACCCCCGAGTATCTATGGGGAGGCCACTCTGTGCCTGGGCCACTAAGTAGGAGCCAGGCTTCAACTGTCCGCTCACAATGCCGAGCAGGACAGTGCAGGGACACGGCCCCAAATTCTCCAGACAGGAGAGCTGAGGCTGTGGGAGTTTGCCGATGCAGCACACGAGGGCAGGTCCAACCTAACGTTCCTCAGGCCCTCATCATGGGCTCGTTCTACAGGAGACAGTCCCCGACGGCCCCAGAGGGCCACTTGGCAACTCCGTCCTGACACTGCCTATTCTCTTCTATGTTTTCCCCACAGCTCCGACTAGACGTATGCACACACACAGAGTGATTATGGAAATCTCCAAACAGACACGACAATAGAGAGAAGAGCATAATTACTGCTCAGGTATCCATAGCCCAGCTTCAACAGACACCAACATAGGGCCAGTCCTGTGCCATTGATCCACCTTGTTTGCCTTTTTGCTGTGGAGCAAGGAAGGGCCTAAACCATTAGATATACATATTTTACTTATTTTTTATATTGTCTCTCTGTTCTCCTAACTAGAATGAAATAAATATGAAGGCAGTAATTTTTGCCTGGTGAGTTCATTGCGTTATATGCAGAGTCTTGAACAGGGCCCAACACAGACTAACTAGTGTGCAATGACAAGTGGATGAGTGAGTAAGGGAGATCCCACCCAGTCTCCTCCCGCCTGGCTGCTGCTTCCATTTAACGGGGCCTTGTGTGGTCAGCCGCACTTCCCGGGTCACCCCCTTCCCTCCCCAGGGTCCATTGGAGGGGGCAGAGCAGTGCCTCCTCTTCATGACAGACAGCACTGGTGAATGTCCACTGCTCATGGGATCTTATAATACCAGCTAGTCCCGTGAGCAGCCAAGAAGGTTCGGGTGCTGGGCAACATTCCCCAAAGGCTACGTGACGTGGCAAAGAATATCAAATGCATATTTTGTAAATGTGTGTGTGTGTGTGTGTGTGTGTGTACACATGTAAATATAGTTTATCAAACAGGAGGACAAGCACAGGAAGATGCACAATACTCACATGCAACCACGAAATCTAGTAAGGTCGTTGTTTGGCTTCTCACACTCAATTACGCTGGTGAACGTCAAGGGATTGAATTCGGAGACCTAAAATAATAGCATGTATACATTAGAGAAATCTGGGCTCAGGCTGTTCCGTTCTGAAAAGTACTCGTTTTTCTGTCTCACATCCACAGCAGGGACATTTCATGGGAGAAGGACTCTGCCTAAAAATCTCTGCAGAAAGCCCAGGCACTCGTGCTTTTTCCTTTTTACAATACATGATAACTAATTATTTTATAATGAATAACAATTAGTGGACCAGGACTGGTTTGTAAGTGGGCAGAAATGACTGCAGCTCTAACGCAAAAAGGGAATATGAGAACATGGCAAAGGAAGCCACCAGTGAAGGAATGAATGCATTTGAGACAGACCAGCACCTTCTAATTTTCTATACAAATTTAGATAAGCAAATTCCACCCAGAAAACAGGAACTTATACCAAAATACTATTTCCTCAATGTACACTACAAACACTTCATGAATCTCTGATGAAAAAGATTTAAATAGCCAATATGTGAGCCAACAAATTATTATTCTGCTTAATTTAAAAAAATGACAGCTCAACAAACAAAAAAAGTCTTTAATTTAGAATTTTTCCATTGATAGATACAACAGTGCCTGGCTCATATGAAGAGCTCGGGAGTGGGGGAGAAGGAGGAAGAAAGGAAGGAAAAAGAACCAGCCTTTGGTGTAAATAACTGAGCACAATGAATGGATTTTCTTTTTTATCAGCTTTCTGGTCAGGCCTGTTCTTGTATCTTCTCCATCAAGGATCACAACATGATAAAAGGTTAAACGTGTCTTTGCTCACACAAGCCTATCTTCACAAATAATTACAGAAATGGCATAAACACTGTGGACACCACCCCAGGTAATTATGACTCTACAAAAACACATTTCCCTGCACAGAATAGAGCCATAAAGGTAAATACTCAATATTCAGTTTCTACTGTTTCCCAATGTATCGCATACATTAAAAGGAGAACTCAGTAGATAATAGTAGCTCAATTCAATAACTGAAATTGAAATGCCATTTTAAAGGGCTCTTCCTGAAGTTTAATTAGCCATCAGCCCCTCTTTTCCTTGGACTGAAATGGCCTCTCGAGCTATTTCCAGAGCAAGGCTGTGTTTCCAGGAGTCTTGTGCTTATTTAAAGCCTTGTGGATTACCGTGAAGCCAAGGGATGGCTTTTTCCGGGCAGACATTTGCAGGTGCAAAAGTGCAGGATGGCCATGAAGGGACTGAGTTCCAGAGAACACCAGGATTATTCTTGGCAGACGAGGAGGGTAGAACTTAAAATACTCTGTCTCTGTTTATTATTCTTTCTCTCTAAGAAAAATGTAATGTACATGGCTCAGAAACAGCAGGACATTCTGTCTCTGGGACTTCAGAGTTGCACGTGTGACGTTCTACCAGCCTGGGGGGATAGGCACAGGGCTTGTCCCAGGGCACGGGGCGCCTGGCTCCTTTGGCTTAATTGGGGAGGATGTGGAGGATTTTTAGAACTCGGGAGATCTTTACAGACTGTTAGCGGCTGAATTGTACCCCATCCCAGCCCCAGAATTCATGCGTAGAAGCCCTAACCTCCAGGAACTCAGAATGTTCCTTTATGGGGAGATGGGGTCTTTAAAGAGGGGTCTTTAAGTTAAAATGAGGTCATTAGGGTGGCCCTAATCCAATGTGACTGGTGTCCTTACACGAGGAGGAGATGAGGGCACAGAGACACACAGAGGGAAGGACCATGTGAAGACACAGGAAGAATGGCCATCTACAAGCTAAAGACGGGACTCAGAAGAAACCAGACCTGCCAACCCCTTCATCTCAAACTTCCAGCTCCCAGAACTGTGAGAAGATAAACTTTTGTTGAAGCTGCCCAGTCTGTGGTACTCTGTCATGGCAGCCCCAGCAGACTCATACAGAGACCATCTTTGAGTTTCTCATTTGCAAAGCAGTTCACATGCAGAACTTTCGGATGAGGCAAATTCTGTTTACATTGATAGTTTCTAACAGTAAGCAATATAGTAACACTCCTCATTTAAAAAATATATTTATTTATCCCTCTATCCACTCATCAACCCCCCTGCCTCATTCCAAGACAGCTTCAAGGTCAAGGTCATGCCCTAGTTATCCGTCAGTCAGGCTTTTGTCAACCCGCCCCCTGGAGCACGGACAGAGAGGTAGAGGCCCCGATCTACCCTTCCTTTCTCAGCACACGCACACTGACTTCACTTTTCAAATAAATTACATATATGGTTAGGGAAAAGGAAAAAGTTCTGGAGGCAGATGGTGGTGAAGGTTGTGCAACAGTGTGAATGAACTAATGCCACTGAACTGCACACTTAAAAATGATTAAAATGGTAAATTTTATGTTATGTATATTTCACCACAGTTAAAATATTTTTAAAAGCAGATATAAACAAACACTGAGAATTGACTGAGAAGAAACGAATTAATCATCAAGTAGAACATAGTCCAGAAATCTGGGACCTTTCAGTACAAGTACAAAAGGTCTCCTGTGTAAGTAATTCTTGAGGGCACCACTGAGTTGGTCGTTGTTATAGTCTGCATAATGATGAGTTTTTGACAGCTTGCTAAATGCCAGGCATTGTGCTAAGTGCTGTACTTTCTTACAACACTGCTATGAGGTGGGTTTTTGCACTACCTCCAATTTAGGAGCTTTAAGGACCACGCCCAAGGTCACAGTGGCCTTGGACTGACTGACCAAAGCCTCCTTGGCCTCTGAGACATCAGCTCAGCCACTGATGCTCACTGAGACAGTCTTGTGTTAAGAGGAAAAGATCACATCATGTCCAACAAGCCAGGACGTGTGTAACAGATTCTACAAAAATTTCCAAAAAACTTAAAATAGGTATATGTTTTAAAGTTTTCAAAAACATGCTTCGGTTAAATGTACCCTGATCTGACTGTCGATACCCTCTCCCCATCTTCAGCAGTGCCGTGGATGTGGAATTAGCACAGCTCACCCAAAAAGGAAATAAAAAACCAGGAGCCCAGGGGTTTAGTCCTAGTTTTTCTGATAAATAAATATGAGATTTTGGCAAGTGAAGAGAAGGCATATGGACTTGGATCTCCAAGGTGTCTATAGCCCTCCAAGTCCACAATTCTGTAGGATGCAGAGGTGGTTTCAATTCACCCCCTGCTTGTGATGACAGGCTCACTCCTCCAGAAAGAGCATCACCTACAAGTGCCACTCACATAGGCCTCAAGCCGAGGCTGCCACCCTCTGAGGCTCAGCCCCAAGTATCTCGGACTAACTGTGGCTCGCCCACTGCAGAGCATGTGTGTTCAAATAAATACCTCACTGGCAATAAAATGCCAGTAGTTTCTGTTGTTATCCTCCAAATATTTCTGAAGCTTCTTTGAACAAAGTGATTCAACTTATTAGGTGGAAAGGAAGAGGCAGGACAGCGATGCAGCAGAGAGCCCTCCAGCCCTGCCCCTGAAGTTGGGTGTCTGCTAGAAACTACAGCCCGGGGTGTGCTCCATCCCTCCATCCCTCCAGGGCTGCCAGAGCCCGCACACACACTCCTGCTTCCTCCTGGTGCTCGGCACCCCTCCAGTATAGCAGGTATCTGTACAGGTGCAGTGATCCCTCTTCAACCACACGGGGGAGGCACATGTCTAATTCAGCACAGCCCAGACTCAGCTGAATGAACACTTGGTTCATAGGGAAGTTTCTGTTACCAACCTTGTTTTTCACATTTGCATTAAATGGATTACCACTAAGTATTCAAAATAAAAGCAAAAGCAGATTTCCACCATCTTGAAACAGAAGCAGTGACGTCTGAAAGGACATTTACAGCCTGTTAAAGAGGATGCTGTTGCTTTTTCTATCATAAAAGAAGTGCAATAAAGCATTTTACGCTGCTTCAGCTGATGGGGTGAGCATGTGCCACAGGTGCACACTTGGGCATCTGCAGGTACACTGCCAGCAGGGACCCTGCCTGCACTCTCCAGGGGGAAACTTCAGCATGAGGCCACATGTCTGGGTCTCTGGATGACATGGGCAGAGAGGAGCATGGTGAGAGAATGCATAGCACCTGCACCAACAGGAAGACACAGAAAACACACATGCTTCTCTGTCCTCTGCATCTGGATGTTGTCCTGAAAATGCCCTTTGCATCCCATCATGATACTCCTAGGTGACAAGGAAGTCGAGGTCCCCCCACCCTGTCCACCTCCAGCCTTAACATCACTTCCAGACATGGGCCTCAAGGCCTCTCATTGGACAAATGCAATACCTCTAACTGCCTGCCTGCCATAGGCCTGTCCCTGGCACTGAGTGGTCGCAGTGATACAAAAGGCCAGTTTGAGCACAGAGGCATTCCACCTTAATGAAGCCTCAGTGATGGCTGCTGCCCTACAGTATGAAACCCGCAGCAGCAAGGCTCTGCCCAGGGTCATGGTGTAACCTCCTCGGCTGCCACCCAACTCAGCACCTGTGCCTGCCATGAGGGCTGCCCTGTTGAAGTCCAGACCTCCATCTTCCTTTGCCCTCCCATCCCACTGCATCGGCTAACTGCCCTTATGTTTCAGGATATCGTCTTTTCTTGGACAGCCTTCCTGACGGCCCCCTAGGTAGGGTAGGCAGGTGCACTGCTCCAAGACTGCACGGCCCCCACAAAGACATCAAACCTCATGCTTCCCAAGTGTGGCTGGAGCTGGGTCCTCTGCCTCCCTCACTAGACCACGGTTCCCTGAGAACTGGCACGCTGTGCCCTGGAGACCAGCACAGAGCCTGGCGCACACAGGGTCGAAGGGTGACAGATGCTTATTTCAGAGGGAGCTCGTGTACCATAAGCTTCCAAATCATGCCAAAACTCGGTGCTGGGCTCTTAGGGGCCTAGACCTCCTGCTTGCTGCACCATCTGCACACAGCCAGGTGCCACTCACCCAACACTGGGGGAGGCGGGACTGCCAAGAGGGGCTGGTAGGGCTTCTCTGCTGTTGCAGAGAGCATGGTCCCTCTTTTATAAGTGCATGCACATTTCACTTGGTAGCAATATAAAATGATTCCTTCCCAGCCTCTAGTCGAGCTCCTTATTTATTGGCAATGTGTGAAGAATACCTGATTAATTTAGGCAAAGCATTTTAATGCAAATTAATGGAATAATTGCCCCAACTCTTTTGTTTTGTACTTTTAATCCTATTTGTATTTGCCACATGCCTGTCAGAGCTGTACAAATTCAAAGGAGGGCAGGTGGCCCAACATTGAATGAATGAATGAGTGAATGAGTGAATTTGCTTACTCACTGCAAAGACTGTATTGCTGAATCAACATGTCCACTTTGCTAACCTGAAACAGCAAAGAAATTGTCTGTCTCGCCCACCACAGAGTCCCTGGCATGTCGTAGGTGCTCGATCAGTTATTTATTAAGTAAATAAATACCCAAATGAAATCATGCTGGTGGCAGGAGACATCAAACATATAAGGAGACTTTTAAAGTAATCATTTATCCAAACAGTTGCACAGACTCAGTGTTACATGAAAAGTTTATGCCCCAAGATAAATACTGAATAGAAATGATCACAAAACCCATTCACATAGCAATTTAAACTGCAGTAGCAGTGGCTGTGATTGTGTTATTTAAGGAGTCCTAAATGCAGAAGCGCATGAGTGGGTTGGCACAGCAGCCCACGACAAAGCACTGGACTGCACGTGCTACTGTAGAGGACAGATTCTGTGAGGGCCGCGCACTTCCAACGTCCTCTGTGTCTCCCCGGCTAACCCGGCTGACGGGGAGGACTGGGACAGACACCAGGGCCTCCAAGTCCTTCCTCAGGAGTGACTTCACACCTGTCCCCAGGTGGCTCCCAGGAAGCTCAGGCAGCTTCTTTGACAGCTCTCAGAGAAACTGATCAAGGGGTGTCTGGGTTGCTGCCTTCTTTTTCTAATTATGAATTTTCCTGTCATCAGCACGACCGTCAGAGATCAAGTGGTCCTCTCTTTGCTGGTGTGAGTAGGAAGCCAGCTTTCCCCTCATTAAATCTGATGTGAGAATGCGGGAGCCAGCCCTGCATGTTCATCCTTTGTTGCCTCGCCTCCTTGCTGCTTCACAGTCAAAAAGCCTAGAAACTTCTGTGTAGATGATGGCAAAATTCAAAGGCTTGTAGTGCTGGGTTTGAGTCTGAATTCTCAAAATCAAAACTCTTTCTTTCTCTCCAAGCCATAAACGCTCCATGATGCCTTAGTGGGCTGTGGCTGTAAGCAAAGCCCGGCTTTTTCCTTCATCAAATGTGTCTAAGAGTATCTAAGAACTGGCTGTGCATTCAGACAGTAAGGAATCAGAGTTGTTTCATAGAACACCAACTTCAAAACCTAAACGAGGGCTGTGCTTTAAAATAGCCCTATTGAACATATTTATACTTAGTCCAGCAGGGTGCCACCATGTGAAACACATCTGGAGCCCTGCTGCTGAGCTAATTCACACAGCCAGGGGACAGGTCAGCCTGTCTGCTTCTCAGCCATAGGCCACTTTGTGCCTCTACCACCACTATAGGTGGGGTGATGGCGTGAGCAAAGGTGGCACTACAAGGCGTGAACCTGTCACCCTTCAGAGATCACTGAGCAGACAGCTTTGCTGGAGAGAAGGTGCTCTCTCCCCGGGGACTGGAGCGTCGGGTGGATTTACAGTAGAGTGGACCCTACGGGTAGAGCCCCATCTACTGTAGGGCCATTGGTAGCCATGCAGAAGAAAGCCACAGGGCTGGTTTTAGAAGGAAATTGAGCTGCACTAGTGAGGCAAACGTTGGAGCTTAGGACCCATATGTTTGCTACTGCTGCTGGAACAGATTACTGAAAACCTGGTAGCTTAAAACAACACAAATGTGTTATCTTACAGTTTCAGAGATCAAAAATTAGAAATGGATCTCACTGGGCTAAAGTCAAAGTGTCTACCGTTGTGCAAACTGCTATCCAGCTTAAGAGTCAGTTGGGTAGCCCAGAAAAATCTCAATCCTTAAATTGCATTATAGTGATTCCAGATGGCTAGTACCCCAGATACTGAACAAAAACAACAAAAGTCCTCTCTAAATGAATGAATGAATAAATAAATACATATATATTAACTCTGTGTGTGTGTGTGTGTGTGTCTGTGTTTTCCAAGGCCTCAAATTATTTGTAAAAAGCGAATTTCTGCCAGAGTGGTGGCTCATACCAGTAATCTCAGAACTTTGGGAGACCGAGGTGGGAGGATTGTTTAGAGGCCAGGAGTTCAAGACCAGCCTGGGCAACATAATAAGGCCCCCATCTCTACAAAAATACAAAATTTTTTAAATTAGCTAGGTATGGTGATGAGCACCATGGTGATACACTCAACTTGGGAAGCTGAGGCAGGAGGATTGCTTGAGCCCAGGAGTTTGAGGTTGCTGTGAACTACGATCGGGCCACTGTAATTCTAGTCTGGGTGACAGAGCAAGACCCTGTCTCAAAAACAAACAAATAAACAAAAAACCCAAATTTCCAAGTATAATGTCAGACACATAATCAAAGATAACCAGGCATAAGAGGAGATGAGCTATCATGGAACAAGAGCCAACAAAACAAGAATAGAAACAGGCCCACAGGGACTTTAAAAATACTATGCTTGCTATGATCATGAAGCTAAAGATAAGACTGCAATTTTGGAAGAGCTGGAAACGACACAATGTGACCGAACAGATTTATTCAAAAAAAATTAGAGCCACCCCAAATTTTCAATTAAAACTCAATGAATGGTTTATTCGCAGATTTGCCAATCATGAAGAGAAAATTAGTAAACTGCAAGAAACATCAGAAAAATTATTCTGAATAAAGCATGCGAAGACTAAAGGATAGGAGGTACAGAACGGAGGGTACGAGACATAGAGGATGGGGGAAGGCCAACATATGTGGAACTGGAGCCCCAGAAGAGAAGGAGAGAAAGAATGACACAAGAGCAATATTTGAGGAAATAATAGCTGAGCATTTAGTAAATCTGATTAAAAAGCATCAAACCACTGGTCCAAGAATCTTAAATAGGGTAAATAAAGAAAGATTATACCAAGGCACTAAAACAATGACACTGAAATGATGAAAACCAAAGAAGATAACTCTTAGAAGGAAATTGAGAAAATTTGTTACTGGCATATCAGAACTAAAGAAAATATTAAGTAGTAGTCTTAAAAGAGAAGGAAAATTGGCCCTGAAGAAAGAGCTAAGATGCAGAAATGAAAGGCAACAAAAATGGTAAATATGAGGGCAAATATAAATTCATGTTGACTGCAATAAATAATAGTAATGATGTCTTAAGGGATTTATAAATTGATATAATTACAACACACTAGAGTATATAAGGTGGAAGAGAATAAGATGTTTTTGTAAAAAAAAAAAGGGTCCTTGTCCAGGAAGAGAATAAAAATCAACCCATATTAAATACTGGTACATCAAAGTTACAGGCTATAATCTCTAGTGCAACCACTAAAATAATAGTAAAGGAGCATAAAACTTCCAAACCAACTGAAGGAAGAATGATAAAACTCTTAATTAATCTAAAGGCAAAAGTGAAGAGAAAAAGGAAAACAAGTTAGTCAGGGCAAATAAAAATAAAAGACAGATGCTTCAAACTCAAATATACCAGCAACAACTTTAAAAGCAGATCAGACAAATATTTTAATGAAAACACAAAGATTGTTAGATTGAATTTAAAAACTCCACAATATGCTCTTTACAAGAAATAACACCTAAATCATACAGAAACTAAAAAACAATGTGAAAGGCTGAAAAAGATATATCTGGCAAAGACTAACAAAAACAAAACTAGTGTGACTGCATTAATATTAGAAAAGGTAATTTTGAATCAAAAAACATTGCTCTATATAAAAAGGGTTAATTTGAAATGACAGAAAGTTCATTAGACAAACAAAAATAACTCAAAACTTATAAGATCCTAATATCATAAACTCAAGTTATAGATTACAAAAATTGACAGACACAAAGGAGACATAAACAAATCCACAAACTTACTGGGAAATATTAACACCTCTTCCTCAGTATTTGATAAAACAGTCAAAAAATCAAAAAGGTATGTAAAATTTAAACAGCACTATTAACAAATTTAACCCAATGGTCATATATAAAACACTGCACTCAACAACTGTAGAATACGTGGTCTTTTCAAGTACACGCATAACACTAACAAGTATTGACTATATTCTGTGCCATAAAGCAAGTGTCAACCAATTTCAAAAAATGTAATTCATATAGAATTAAATTAAACCAAAATTAACAATAAGAAGAAAATTATTAAAAATCCCATTTGCAGGCCAGGCATGGCGGCTCACATCTGTACGCAGCACTTTGGGAGGGTCACTTGAGCCCAGGTGTTTGTGCGACCAGCCTGGGCAACATAGCATGACCCTGTCTCTACAAAAAATTTTAAAAATTAGCCAGGCGTGGTGGTACACACCTGTAGTCCCAGCTACTCAGAAGGCTGAGGCAGAAGGATCACTTGAGCCCAGGAGTTCGAGGCTGCAGTCAACTAGGATCACACCACTGCACTCCAGCCTGGATGACAGGGTAAGACCATCCCCCCAAAAAAAAAAAAGAAGAAATTTTTGCTTTGAAATTATATATAATTCTAAATGAACAACTGTTCAAAGAAAAGAAGTCACAAGAAAAATTGGGACACATATTTATGTAAATGATATTAAATACATAGGTTCGGTATCCTTAATCTGAAAATCCAAAATCTGAAATGCTCTAAAATCTTAGATTTTTGGAGCACCAACATGACACTCAAAGGAAATGTTCATTGGAGTATTTTGGATTTCAGATTTTCAGATTAGGGATGCTGTGCCAGTAAGTATAACGCAAATACTTCAAAATCCAAAAAATTCTGAAATCTGAAACACTTCTGGTCCCAAGCATTTCAGATAAGGGATATTCAACATATACTATGTATCAAAGCTTATGGGATATTGCTTGCTTTCAGGGAAATTTATAGTCTACTTGAATATATCAAGAAATATTAAAAGTTGAAATTAATGAATTAGGCATCCATCCCAAATATTAGAAAATGGCAAATGAAGCCTAAAGAAAGTAAAAAGGAAAGCTAAACACAACAGCAGAAAAAAATACAAATAATAGTAACTATCCTCCTAAAAAAACTAATCTAAAAACAATGAGTACCAATTATAAGTAATAGGAATAAAAAGGGGAACATTGCTACAAATCCCACATACTCAAAAAGTTAAAAGTGTTATATGAACAAATGAATGCCAATAAATTTGAAAATTTAAATTAAAAAGACAGATCACTAGAAAAATTTGTTACTTTAGAGTAGAAAAACATAGCACATTCTCAATAGTTCTTTAACATTAAGTAAATTGAAAGGTAATTTAAATCTTTCTGCAAAGAACACTTCAGATTCAGATGGTTTCACCAGTGAACTTACCAAAAATTTGAAGAAAAAATAACATTCACTTACACAGTCTTCCAGTGACAAGAACAAACACTTCCAAACTTATTTTATGAGGCTTGATACCAAGACCCAACAACTACATTATAAAAACAGAAAGTTACAAGCCTATCTTCTTTATACAAAAATTCTTAATAAAACATTAGCATATTAATCCCAGCAATATGTAAGAGATAATACATTAGGAGGGGGGATATATTAATAATTAAAGAATTTAAGGATGGCATAGCATTAGAAAAAAATCAATGTAATTAGCCACATTAACACAAAAAGAAAAAAATTTAAGATCATCTCAACTGAAGCACAAGATGCATTTGACACAATTCAACATCTATTCGTGAAAATGTCCCTTAGCAGACTAAGAATAAAAGGATCATTAGTTTGTAAAAGGTATTTACCAGTATCCTAATGAAATATCATATAGAGTGGTGCAATGTTCAAATTTTTCCTGTTAAAAGTTGTATCAGGGAAAGAATGTCTGATATAACTACTTCTATTCAAGACTGTACTAAAGTCACTGCAATTAGGCAAGAAAAAGGAATAAAAGTAGAATGAAAAGGTAGAAATAATGCAATCATTGCAAAATGAAACGACTATACGTGTAGCAAATATAAAATAATCTTCAGAAAACTTGTTAGAATTAATACATGAGTTTAGCGAAGTTTGTGGGTACAAGCTCACCTACTATATTTCTACAGACTGTATGCGCATGCATACGTATGCATGTATACTGCATTTACTACTGGTAAACACACACACGGACGTTGCATTTATATACACACCATTTATAACAAGCCAACAAAATCACTTTGCTAGAAATAAATGTAACAAAAAATGTGCAAGGTCTCAATGTTGAAGACTATACAGTATTATGAGAGAGATTAAAGATGATGCGAATAAGTGGAGAAATATATCATATTTATGAATTAGAGGACTCAAAGTTGTAAAGATACCAATCCTCCTCTTCTCTGTCCCTCGAGGCATCACATTTCCAGTGTGCTGTCCCACTCCTACTGCCGGCCCCTGGGCACCTGCGTCTCTTTACTGGAGGGCTTTTCTTGGCCTAACAGAGCCTATTCTGCCACTGCAGGCCTGACTGAAGTGGTGGGAATTAATGCCTTCTGGGAGTGGCCGTCAACCAAAGAATGGTAACTGTCCATGTACAAACATCCCAGTTCCCATGCCCCTGAGGCAGGCTGACCCTGAGGTGGCTGTCTACACTTCTCCAGAGTTTAATAAATCGCCACAACTCAGCTCCGCTTGCCCACAGTGGTAACTCGCTTGGTAACGCTCCCTTTTAGGCGAAACGTCCCCTCCCCAGTCTCGGACTTTCCCACTCCCCTATCTGCATTTCCTAGAATCATCTCCCCCATAATCTGCTTGCATTAGAACCCTTTTCTCAGAGTTTGTTTCAAGATGAGAAGTTTACAGGGCTAAAACCGGTGAGAAGAATCGAGAAGAGGCAGCCTTCAAATGCACTCTGATTTCCTCACCTTTATTTTCTCTATGCCCCATCCTGGCCGTATCCTAGTTAATTTCAGAACACACAGTTTCCATCATTTTGGTCCCATGCTTCCCTCAATGGTCCCACGCTTAAGAAATGAAGGGTAAATATCTCTGCCTGCCACTGATTGCCTTGACAGAAAGGCCCCCACTGCACTCTTCTCCAGGGCTTTTGCCTGCTGCCACCTTGCTTCTGTACACTGACCCAACCGAGAACCCCCTCTTTTTGGAGCACATCCTAGGCTTTTCGTTACACCTCGCCCTTGTTCAGGCTATACCCTGCGCCTAGGGAGATCCCTCAAATTGTTCCAATGTCCAAATTACCTCATTAAGAGAAACAGTGAGTGTGAAAGTGCTATTCAAATGTGGGACTTTCTACACAGATGTGAGGGTCTTCCAACGCATCCTTCAGGACTCTTTGAAAATCTAGTCTTCTCTATGAAGCCATTTTCTTTCATCCCCAACTTCTGAGTTCTCTTCCACCAAACTGCTAAGAGCCTCACTAACTCCTGCTTGGATGAGGGCAGTCCATGTATTTGTCTTAACTCTCCCAAGACCGTAAACGTCCTGCAGGCAGGGACCATCCTCCTTATGGGCACTCTGCTTCAGAACTAGTGCCTTACTTAGGGGAAGGGATTGGGCAGCTGTAACTGAGTGAATTGAAAGACAAGTTCAGTATCCACAGGAAAGGCATCCTCAATAGAGAGGGAGATTTCAAAATTCAAAGTGCAGGACTTCTGCTTCTGGTCAAGATTTAGTAACTGGGAGTGGGCTTATTCTACAGTACAGAAGAAACAACAGAGAAAATATGTAAAACGAAGACCTTCAAGACACTGAACATTTGGAATACAACACCTGAGGGCCAGAAAGCAAAGCAAGTGAGCCCTACAACTGCCCAGCTTACTGCTTTGAAAGACCTCACAGACCATGACAGAGCAAGGGGGAACCCAGGTGGCTGAGACCAAGAGAGCTAGAGTTTGCAGGACAGAGTGCCAGAGGGAAGAGAAGTACACAGAGAACCTAGAGATCAGCAGAGGGGCCCTTCTGCGTCCACCAAGGAAGTCCAGCACACACCTGTGCAGAACCACCTGAAGTTGGGAAAGGACAATCCAAAAGGAGGGATCTGTGTCCTGGGTTCACACACATCCAGGGACAGTGCCTGTTTCCACCAGCCACACTGGAAAACTCATCATTCCAGGGCACTGGTAGAGAACTCAGGAAGGTGTTGCCTCAGGAGTGGAGAATGATTAGCTCTAGATGAGCACTCACTGCTTTGGGCCCACCTCACAAATCAAACCGTCTCCAGTAACTTCACTGCAGTCCAGGGCAAAACTTAAAAATACTTACTAGTTAAATCCAAGTATCTGGCATCCTATCAAAGATTACCAGGCATGCAAAGAAGAAGGAAAATAAGACCCATAATAAGAAGAATAAATAAGCCACTTTAAACTGACCCAGAAGAGACACAGATCTCAGAATTAGTAGGAAAAGACATTGAAACAGTAATTCTAACTGGATTTCCTATTATCAAAGTCTTAAGTAGAGACATGGAAGGTATAAAAGACCCCCAAATTGAACTTCTAGAGATGAAAACTACCATGTCTGAGATAAAAAATAAACTAGATGAGATCAACAGCTGATTAGAAATTACAAATGAAAAGCTTAGTGAACTTGAAAAATAGTAACAGAAACTATACAAACTGATATACAAAGAGAAAAAGGAATCAAAAAGAGGAGAGTGTTGGTGAGTTATGGGACAGTTTCAAGAAACCTAGTATTTGAGTAGTTAGAGTCCCCAAAGAAGGGGAAGGGCATGAAAAACTATTTGAATAAATAATGGCTAAAAAGTTTCTAAATTTAATGAAAACTATAAACCTATGGATCCAAGAATCCCAAGCCCAAAAATTATGAAGAAAATTGCAAGACATATGGTGATAAATTAACTCAAAACCAGCAACAACAAAAAAATATCTTGAGAGCAGCTGTGTTATATATAAAGGAACAAAAATAAGGAAACACCAGGTTTTTCATGGCAAACAATGCAAGCAAGAAGACAGCTGAGCAACATTTTTAAAGCACTGAAATAGAATATACTCAGCAAAGATATCTTTCAAAACCAAAAATTAAAAAAAAAATGAGGATGGCAAAATAAAGATGTTTTCACATATACAGAAGCTGAAAAAAATTCATCACCTGCAGATCCACACTAGAAGAAATGTTAAATGTTAAATGCTGTCTTTTGGGCAACAGGAAGAGATCATTTGGGAATATGGATCTATACAAAAGAATGAAGAGCACAGGAAAAGGTAACTGCATGAGTAAGTGTATAAGATTTTTTTCTTATCATACAAATCTCTTTAATATATAAACAAAACATAAAAAAATAAGAACATATTTGTTTATAACATGTATATAAGGGAGGATGACAGTACACAGTCTGGAAGGAGAGAAATGGAAGTATACTATTGCAAGGTTCTTTTACTATATGTGAAGTGGAATAATATCACTTAAAGGATAGATCATGATAAATTAAAGATGTATCCTATAAACTCTGACATAACCTCTAAAATAACAAAACAAAAAGTTATATCTAATAAGACAAAGAAGACACAGAAAAAGAGGAAATAGGGAACAAAGATGGGAAAACAAATAACAAAATGATAGGCTTAAATCTAACCATTTTATTAATCACATTAAATGCAAAAGCTTTAAACATTTCAATTGAAAGACAGAGATTATCAGGAAAAAAAAGGAAAGCAAACAAAAAATCCAATTTCTTACTGCTTACCAGAAGTGCACTTCAAATACAAAGATGCAAATAGGTTAAAAATAAAAGGTTGACGAGTTAACACTAGTCAAAAGAAAGCTGGAAAGTCTGTATTCCTACCAAAGTAAGTTTCAGAGCAAAAAAACATTGCCAAGGATAAAGAAGTTCATTTCACAATGATAAAGGAGTCAAAATGCCCCTAACAATGAAGCTTTAAAATAAATGAAGCAAAATTGATAGACCTTCAAAGAGAAATATATGTATCTACATCATACTCACAGGTTTCAACAGCCCTTTCCTATAATTCATAGAATAAGTGGACATAAAATTAGCAAGAACATAGAAGACTTGAAAAACACCATCAACCCGTGTGACCTGGTTGACACCTATAGAACACTTCACCTAAAAACAGCAGAATATACATTCTCAAAAGCACATGGAACATTTACCAAGATAGACCATATTCTAGGTCCTAAAAGAAGTATCAATAGATTTACCAATTCAAGTTGTACAAAATATTTCTCATTGGTATGGGCAATGATTTTTTGGATTTGACTTCAAAAGCACAGGCAACAAAAGCAAATATAGACAAATGGAATTACATCAAACTTAAAAGCATCTGGACAGCAAAAGAAACAATTAACAGTGTGCAGAGACAACCTACAAATTTGGAGAAAATATCTGCAAGCCATACATTCATTATGCCAAACCACTATTGGATAACAAAGGGTTAATATCCAAAATATACAAGGAGCTCAAATAACACAATAGCAAGAAAACAAAAAACCCAGTTAAAAATGGGCAAGGAATCTAAGTAAACCTTTCTCAAAAGAAGACATACAAATGGCCAACGGACATATGAAGAAATGCTCCACATCAATAATTATTAGGAAAATGCAAATTAAAACTACAATGAGACATCATCTCACACCTGTCAGAATGGCTACTATCAAAAAGACAAAAGATATCAAATGTTGGCAAGGATGTGGACAAAAGGGAACCCTAATACACTGTTGGTGGGAATGTAAATTAATACAGCCATTATGGAAAACTCTATGAAGGTTCTCCAAGAACTAAAAATAGAATTACCATATGATCCAGGAATCCCACTTCTGGATATTTACCCAAAAGATTTGAAATCAGTTTGTCAAAGAGATGTCTGTACTCCCATGTTCACTGCAGCACTATTTACAATAGCCACGTTATGGAATCAACCCAAATGTCCATCAGCAGATGACCGGATTAAAAAAATGCGGTATACATACACAATGAAACACTGTTCAGCTTTAAAAAGGAGGAAATTCTGTCATTTGTAGCAAATGGATGGAATCAGAAATCATTATGCTAAGGGAAATAAGCCAGGCACAGAAAGACAAATACCTCATGAACTCACTTACATGTGGAATCTAAAGCAATCAAACTCAGAAGCAGAGAGTAGAATTATGGTTACAGAGGCAGGGAGGTGAGGGGAATGGGAGGTAATGGCCAAAGGGTACAAAATCTCAGACATGAGGAATATGGTACATATATATTTTTTAGTTCTATTGTACAATAGAATATAGTGGTGAATATAGTTAGTAAAGAGTATTATACATTTCAAAATTACTAAGAGATTAAATTTCACATGTTCTCACCACAAAAAATGTTAAGTATTTGAGGTGATAGATATGTTCACTAGCTTAATTTAATTATTCCACATTGTATTCATAAACATAACATCACTTTGTATCCCATAAATTTATACAATTATAAATTATCAGTTTATAACAACAAATAATAAATAAATAACATAATATCTAAAAGAATAAAATAACTAGGAATAAATTTAAGGAGGTGAAAGACTTATATATTGAAAACTACAAAATATTGCTGAAAGAAATTAAAGAAGACCTAAACAAAGGAAAAGATTTCCTGTGCTCATGGAAGGAAAACTATCTATGCCATACTACCCAAAGCAATCTACAGCTACAATGCAATCGCTGCCAAAACCCCAAGAGCATTTTTTGCAGAAATGGAAAAGCCAATCCTCAAATTCATGTAGAATTGCAAGGAGCCCCATTAGCCAAAATAATCCTAAAAAAGAAGAATGAAGTTGGAGGACTCACATATCTTGATTTCAAAATTTATTACAAGGCTAGAGTAATCAAATGGTACTGGCATAAGGACAGACATACAAATCAATGGAATAGAATACAGAGCCTAGAAATAAACCTTCACATATATAGTCAAATGATTTTCAAAATGGGTGCCAAGATCACTGACTGAATGGGAAAAAAATAGTCTCTTCAACAAACAGTGCTAAAACAACTGGATTTCTACATGCAAAAGAATGCATTTGGATCTCTACCTCACACCATGTATAAAGATTAACTCAAAGTGGACCAACAATCTAAATATAAGAGCTAAAACCATAAAACCATTAGGAGAAGACATGGTAAATATTCCTGACCTTGAATTTAGCAATGGATTCTTAGATATAACAAAAGCACAAGCAACAAAAGAAAAAAATAAATAAAAAGACTTTGTATATAAAAAGATAGTCATTAAAATGAAGAGAAAACCTACAGAATGAAAGAAAATATCTGCAATCATATCTGATAAGAGTTTAATGTCTAGAATATACAAAGAACTCTTATAAATCAAAACAAAGAACAGGCAGCCCAATTTAAAAATGGGCAAAGGACTGGAACAGACACTTATCCAAAGAAGATACGCAAATGGCCAATAACCACATAAAAGATGCTTTATACTCTTAGTCATTAGGAAAATGTAAACCAAAACCACAACGAGATACCACTTCACAGATACTAAATGGCTGTAATTTTTTTAAAAAATGGAAAATAAGTGCTGGCAAGGATGTGAAGAAATTGGATCTCTTGTAGATTGTTGGTGGGAATGTACAATTGTGCAGCCACTGTGGAAAACAGTTTGGTGGTCCTCAAAAAGCTAAACATAGAATTACCATATGACCCAGCAATTCCACCCCTAATTATGAACCCAAAAGAGTTGAAAATGGGGACTCAAAAATATATCTGTCCACCAGTGTTCACTGCAGCATTGTTCACAAGTAGCCAAAAGGTAGAAACTACCCAAGTGTCCATCAACAGATGGATGGATAGGGAATACTTATTCTATTTTATAAAATGAAGTACTGCCCAATTCTAGAACAGTGAATAAAGCCAATTGAGATCTTTAAACCAAATTTGTTGTAATTTTGTCTTCTGACAGATCTGGTGAGCAACGAAGGGACCCTTGAGAAATGCAGGAAAAGGCACTGCTAACCCCCTCATGGGGGCATCCTCTGTCTTCCTCATGGAGCCCTGGGAATCCTAAGTCACCCTCAGATCTAAGCTCTGCTTTCTTTTGCATCTGAGCTCCCCAATCTCTTTGGATTTGGGGGGGTACCAAGGTTAGTTTGCACTGTGAGAGAGCATTTGACTTTGGGGTACTTAGTGTTAGTTGGGCTGTGGCAGGGTACAGTATTTCGAGTTTGCAGTGGCTGACAAGTTCCTGGTAACAGCTGCATTTCTTTGCTCCTTCTTTCAAGAGGTCTCGAGTGTGCCTGCATGAAAGGTTTGAATCAACCCCCAAGAATATGGCCAGACAGAAATGTGGGCTGGTACCCCATTTGTGGCTAGCATAAAGGGCTGCAGTTTTCAAGGTAACTGACAGCAGTTGCAGTAAGTGGTTATTACTGCAGGGGGATGTGAACTCCAGCTTTTGGAATTCACAGGTATGTGGGTCCTTTTTATTCATGCACTTACGTAAGGGAGGCCTCAGGTGTCTGACTGGGTCAGACAGAAAATGAAAACAAAAATCATTGGCTAAGTTAATCAAGGAGATCTTGGAGCCAAAGCCATCCAGGCTCTGAGAGATCCCAGAGCCAACATGAAAATGGGATCCCTAATTTCTTTCTTTTTCTTTTTTTTTTTTTTTGAGACAAGGTCTTGCTCCGTCTCCTGGGCTAGAGTGCAGTGGCATCATCATAGCTCACTGCAACCTCAAACTCCTGGGCTCAAGCAACCCTCCTGCCTCATTCTCCCAAGTAGCTAGGACTACAGGCATGCGTCACCACACCCAGCTAATTTTTCTATTTTTTGTAGAGATGGGGTCTTGCTCTTGCTCAGGCTGGTCTCAAACACCTGGCCTCAAGCCATCCTCCTACCTTGGCCTCCCAAAGTGCTAGGATTACGGGTGTGAGCCATTGGGCCTGGCCTGGATCCCTAGTTTCTAAAGATCTGAGTACTCTACCTTCTGGTAGACCTGCCTTTTTCTTGTATAAGATTATCTGGCCCTGGAAGCTGCAAATATTTACAAAAGTGGCAAAATTTTACTAAAGATAATTCAGAATTACGATGGCCAATTGCTTTTCCTCTCTACCTGGTCCCTCCAGTATTTGAAAACTATTCATGAGTATTCTTATTATTATGGAAATATGGTTATTTGCATAAATTCAATAAGAATCTGTTCCCTTTAACAGGATACAAGTGGAAACACTGGTTATATTACCAAGGCTTTGACTGGAATGTCATGTCTGAAAATATGCATAGAATGCTTGGTTTCCAGGGTTCCCAGCCTTATAGTAAGTGAGCAAAAAGCTGTCACTTCCTGGCAGGCCCAGGAACCTAAAGATACTAGGTACTGCAGGCAAAGTCTGATGTCTGCCTTGGTTTTACTTTTTTGCATCCGGAGGTTTTTTTAAAGTCCAACTTGAGATTCTTTGTCAAAATTTCCAGCAAAGCAAATTTTAAAAGAAGTCTTTGTGGTTAATCTTGCTATACTTATGTAAGTGATCAGGCATATTGGTCTCACTGTGATCATCTTTAGTAAAAATGAGGGTGACTCTAGAGAGAAAAATTACATTTCAAAAGAAAACTATAGCATAGCCTGTTCCTAGACTGTAGCCCTATTCATTGTTTTTGAACTTTTATTATACACCTGTAGACTGGACTGGATTCTGAATTTTTCTAGTTTTCTCCAGTATCTGGCTACAGCTCTCCAATGACGAATAAGAACTGCTCAGTTACAGATGCCCTATAAGCCAAATCTAGACAATTCAACATAAATTTCAAGGGACAAGTCTCATGCCTGATGGATGGGTGGGCCACATACAGAGTTCACCAAAACACCTGATGCCATAACCAGAGACATTCAAATTGCAAACCAGGACGAGAAGTTGCCAACTTCATGCTGGGGACAGCTTTTCCTGAGACTGTCGGGAAAAGACTCTAGTATAATAAGACTCTCGCCCTTTTTAATTTTTCCTTACTTATGCCTACCTCTTTCACTTGGCAGGATAATGCTACAGTTAGAATTCCACAATCAGTAACTTCTGCAGGTAAATTGTACTCCCTGCTTTAATTTAATCCACTCATGGGATGCTAGATTACCTAACTAAACAAGGAGGAATCTGTGCAGCTGATGACTACTCTTGCTGAGCATAGATAAATACATAGGGTATCACAGAGCAAACTACTTGGTTAAAATGGATAAATTCCTCGTCTGGCTATGCGATTTTAGTCGGTTCAGTTCAGGGGGACCCCGACTAAGATGCATACCCCAAACCCTTGGTATTATCCTCCTAACAGTCAGGAGAGTAGTCTCCCTCTCGAAAAGTTTTCAGTGTTTCCATACAGCTACCTGTCAAATGTCAAATGGCCTCTCTCTGGCCGGAGCAACAAAAACTCAGAGAACTGCATGGTAACGAGGACCTGGTAACCTATGAATGGCACGCTGGGACTGGGAACCCAAAATGATGGTGACTGAGAGTGGAGCTGACACCCTAAAAGAGCATCAAAAGTGGGGAACTGTCCAGTAAAAATTACAGGAGGCCTTTGTTTTGGATTAAGTTTCTGCACTTGCCCCAACAGAACAGACTAAAAATCAAAATGGACTCACTCATATCAAAGCTCCACCAAACCCAAACTAAGTTGTCATCCGAAGTAACCCGATGTCAACCAGTTAGTTTTCTATTTTTCTGTCTAAAAGTGACTAATTACACTCTTTCTTCTTTGTTTCTGCTTTCTTCAGCCCTTCTCTGTCCATAAAGCCAAACTCTTCCACTCAGCTCATTGGAGCACTTCTTCTATGTTGTGGAATGAAGTGTTGCCTGATTCTAGAATCCTGAATAAAGCCGGTTGAGATCTTTAAACTGAAACAAAAAAAACCAAACAGAGACGAATGGATAAACAAAATGTCGCACACCCATGCAATGCACTATTATTTAGCCATAAAAAGAAATAAAATTCTGATACATGCTACATCATGTATTACACTTGAAAACATTATGCTAAGCGAAATAAGCCAGACGCAAAAGGACAAACATTGTATTATTCCATTTACATAAAGTATATAGAATAGACAAATTCACAGAGAAAGAACAGAGATAAGGGGTTACCAGGGCTGGAGGATGGGGGGGGATGGGGAGTTATTGCTTAATGGTGACAGAGTTTCTGTTTGGAGTGACAAGAAGTTTTGGAAATTAATAGTCGTGATAGCTGCACAACATTGTGAATGAAATTTAATGCCACTAAATTGTACATTCAAAAATAGTAAAATGGCAAATTTTATGATATATATATTTTACCACAATTAAAATAAAAATGCTGACTGACCACTCACCACACCAAGTGTTGAAAATGTGGAGGAGGTGGAACTCTCACACTGTGCTGGTGTGAATGCAAAATGGTGCAGCCAATTTGGAAAGTAGTTTGACAGTTTCTTAGAAATTAAATGTATACCTACCATATGATTTAGCCATTCCACCTCTGGATAGTTTATTTGTCTAAGAGAATGACAGCTGATGTCCCTACAAAGACTTATATATGAATTTTCACAGCACTTTATATATCACAACTCCAAACTGTAAACAACTCAAATGTCTAATAGCAGATGAGTGTATCAACAAGATACATAGTTATGTCTACAACTGAATACTACTAGCAATAAAAAGAAACAAACTATGAATACACACAACTTGGATGAATCTCAAAATATTTGTACTGAGAGAAAAACACCAGACAAAAAAAGGAAATACTGAACAATTCTATATATATAAATCTCTAGAAAATGTGAGATAAAGATCAATGGCTGTCGGGGGCTCCGGAGGGGCCAGGAGAGAGGGTTACAAACTAGCTTGATTGTGGTGCTGGTTTCCCCGATGTATATATATGTCAAAGCTCATCAAATTACACACTTTAAATATGTGCAATTTATTGTTTGTCAATTAGACCTCAATAAAGCTGTTAAAAAAATGAGAGGACAGCTAAACTATGCAACCGATAATCAACTAACAAATTTTTTTCCTAGTGGCACCCTAATTTTCCCAATCTTTTGATTTTTTGAACTATTCTTACTGAGCAGCTAAGAACAACTTAACAAATTGCCTGTTCTTAAGGAACTACACTGTCATCTGCCTTACCTGAGGCTATTTTTATCTTAACGAAAGAAAGATTTATTTTTGTAAGGAAATAATTGCTCCTCTACCTGCATTCAGTTCATTATTGAGCAAGATTAACCTGCCGAGAAGCAAGAGTGTTACTTTCACAAGGCTAAATTGCTTGTCCATAGAATTCTCGAAGTAAATTATTTTCACTGGGTCTGGGCATCCTTTTAATTCTAGATCATTAATTTAACATCCGCTCATTTGTTTGTGTCTTGACTATGAGTGATCGGTGAGTCCGACTCACCCCAGATGCCAGCAGATGGCCCGGCTCTATCACTGCATCCCAGACCCACCTCCCCAGTGAGTGGCTCTCCAGCCACCTCTCCAGCACGGTGCGTCCAGACTGAAGCTCCACGGCTTCCATGCACACGATGGCTAATTTTATGTGTCAACTTGAGTGGGCCACAAGTGCCCAGATTAAACATTGTTTCTGGATGTGTCTGGATGTGTCCCTGGTCAGTATTTGGGAAAGCTGGAGGAATGCAGGCTGCAGGTGAACAAAGACCAGGACACAGCAAGGCACCGATTCTGTAGCACCCACTGTCAAAGAATCCACCCCAGCAAGCTCAGTACAAGTAAGTGCTGCTAATAACTAACTACGTTGTGGATCAAAGCCAGCCAGCTATAAGCTCCTCCCACACGGGGTCAATCAGTAAGTAACGCAAATAAAGCACCCCTAAAATTTTATCTACAGAACTTTGTTCAATTTTATCTTATCCAGAGCTTTTCAAAAGCACATCTTTTGTAGAAGATAATCTATGTGTGTGTCTTTTTAAAAAACAAGTGTCTTAACTAGTAATTTATTAAAATATCAATGACATCAGCAAAGCAAGAAGAACACAGAGGCTTGCCTTGGAAAACAGGGGGAGCAATTACAGAAGAATACGCCTATTTATGTCCAGGTGGAACCCGTGCAATGTAGGGCTTGTCAAACTTGAAGGGGAACATGAATCTCCCAGGATCTTGTCAAAATGCAGATCCTGCCTCAGTGGGTCTGGGCAGGGTCTGGGATTCTGCATTTCTCCCAGCCTCCAGATGAGGCCGATGCTGCTGCTCCCCTGACCCAACCCTGGAGCAAAGACCTATGAAGACAAACAATGACAGGCAAACAGTTTTTCAGCCTAAGGTCTGTGATGCAGTATGGGTTTCCAAGTTCCCTGCTATAGATGAAATGCTTGTGTGCCCCAAGATTTACATGTTGAATCCTAACCCCCAAGATGATGGTGTTAGGAGGTGGGGCCTGCAATTTTCCTGCTGAATGCTTGTGAGGAGACAGGAGAAACATTAAACATGAATTAAGGCTTGCTTCTATGTGGTTTTCCCCTGTAAGCCTAGACTTTAAAACGGCCCTGCAGTTAGAGGTGGACGGTCTCTGGGTAGCACCAGCAGCCCCGTGGACCCTACTGATGGAGCCAGTGCAGCACACGGGGCCCTGAATCCACTGAGCTCAGCACCACGGCACGGACTGGGGCTCCATGGACAGACTGTGTGCAACAGCCACTGACACAGTAAGCCAACAGGCTCCACGCCTCTGTGCAAGACCCACCCATAACAATAACACATGACAAAAGAATCCCCTTTAAAACTCAGAGCTTTCTATTAGAAAGTGCACCGACTCACCACTGCAGTTAACTCAGCAGCCCTCCAGAGCGTTCATTTTGTCCTACTTTCTCTGGATTTCAGGCACCAGGAAGACTCAGGTTAAAGCTACAGACTCAGCAGCCCACAGACCACAGCCCAGAACTCTACCTGTGTAGAGCTTCTGACGACGTCACATCATTCACTGCAGGGCTAAAGCTGTCCTGCTCTTGTGGGTAGGTCACTCTTGAAGTCCTGGATAAGCAAGGGGTCAACGAGATGCAGCCTCTTCCTCTGTAGAACTCACAATGAGGCTGGGAGCTCGCTGCCCGGGACAATTCTTGTCTAAGGCCCAAACCCTGCAGCCTCTCCTTTAACTCCTCCAGCTCTGTGGACTCACTGCACCCCTGAGGCAGCACACCTGCTTTCAGACACATCTATTCTATTTGTCACCAGGTTCTTCTGTACAGAAAAGCAAACCCTTCTCCCTGTAACTTCCTCCCGGTCCCGGCTTCCCCTCCTCCAGCAGTCAGGGCACCAACTCCTTTGATGCTCTTCCCATTTTGCAGATGTTGAAACTGGGGCGTGGAGAGACTGAAGGACTTTCCTCAGTCCCAAGCTAGCAAGTGCAGGAGGCGGACACCACAGCCTGCTCTCCACACCACACTGCAGCCAGCCCTGCCTTCATGTGCTGCACTGTGCTGTGACCAAGCCCTCAGACCCAACATCCCTGAACCCCCCACTGTTCCACCAGCATCCTCCTCCCAGGCGCAGTGCAGGGCTCACACCCCTCCTGAAACAGGGCTTTCCTCTGAGTCAGCAGGAAGGGGTGAGAAGGGCAGGAAGCCACGAGGCCACGTCACAGGCCACGAAAGACAGTTTTATTTTCACTGCCTGTGGGCTGAGGGGCTACAGCACAAAGTCCACTGCACCAGCTCCACTGGCCTCTACGGTAATTGGATTTTCTTCCTGGCAGTTCTTGGTGGAGGGAATGGGCGGGCAGTGTTCACACACACCACGGAGGAACAGCCCTAGGGTTTAGGGGTAGTGGCCGGGAGCCAGGGGCTCAGGCCTACTGTTCCCTGCTCCTCTCCTCTCAGAAGCAGGCAGTCTCAGCTCTACCCCACTCCACACTGCAGATTCTTTAATCTTGAGGAGAGTTTTTCCTGTTTTAATTACAGTGCCTAGAACAGTGCCTGGCACATGTAAGCACTTAATAAATCTGTGAGAATGAAGGATCCTGTTGGAGCCTCTGCTTCTTCATCTGCACAGCTTGGACACTGCTCCCCCACCCCTCCCAGGCCCGGTACCTGCACCGCTGTCCCCTCACCTCAGCTCCAGCCACTCCTCAGGCAAGTGGGAGAAACAGAGGGTGGGACATGAACACGCAGCAAGGGCTCAGTCCTCTCTCCATGCCTCAGCCAGGCCCCTAAATGTGCCAAGTTATCATACTAATTTAAAACCTCAAATGCAACATTGCTGTGGCAGTGTGTGACCTGAGGTGCTCTACAAGCCTCATCCTCACTGAGGTGCAACTACAGTGGTCCCTCAGTATCCGTGGGGGATCGATCCCAGGACCCCAGGGTACCAAAATCTGCAGATGCTCAAGTCCCTAAAATAAAATGGGGTAGTACTCACATAAAACCTACTAGCACCCTCCTGTATATTTTAAATCATCTCTAGTTACTTCTAACACCTAATACAATGTAAATGCTTTGGACATACTTGTTACACTGCATTGTTTAGGGAATGAGGACAAGAAGAAAAGTCTGTACATGTTCAGTAAAGACTCAATTTTTTTTTCAAATATTTTTGATCTGCGGTTGGTCAATTCCACAGATGTGGAAGCCACAGATATAGAGGACTTCCAGTCCTTACTGTGCACTGAGTAAGGACAGCGTGCCTGGCATGGGCTCTGACTCCATGTGGAGGACCTCACCCCACCTCCCAACCTCACCAGGGCCCATCACGACCCCATGCTACTGATGGGGGCTATACAGCAAGGCCCAGCCCCATCAGCATCAGAGCAGACCCCACCCAGGGCCTACTATTCCAGTGCTGGAGCTCAGTGTCTGTACCGACTGTGGGCACTCACCGAGCCAGAAGGCAGCCAGAGGCGACTGGGAGCAGAGTTAGAAGGTGGGCAGGCACCAAGTCAGCGCATTAGTCCCTGAAAACACCCTAGAAATAACCTAATGGGGTCTTTGTCAACACTTTAAACCAGTGGAACCCTGTGTTCAAACAAAGTCTTAATTGGGACCCATACATACGTGTGTGTCCACATGTATACCTGTATATGCAGACAGATAAACACAGACGTGCACACACACTCTGCCCTGCCTGGGTTCTTGGCATCTGTGTTTTTTTAGACTAGGCTGCTCTGCCACAGTACACATCATAGTCAGATGTGTGGACAGTGATCAAATTACCTCCTGCCTGCTCTGGTCCAGGGAGCCATTCCTTAACTTTACCGCAGTGCTCAAAGGTGCCACCTGCCACTGCAGGCTTTTGAGCCCATGAATGCCAAGGTTAGACAGAACTGCGAGTGGGATGGACCATCTGGCAGTCACTGCAGCAGAGTGCAGGGCTGGCCGCGGGCAGAAGAGATGGCATGAACGCAAGGCAGCACCCTCGAGAAGGCGACGGAGGGGCCGAGTGCGGCTGCTGTCACTGGGAAGCAAAGAGGGTGGACGCCGGCCGTGCCAGGTCCCGGGCAGCCAGTCTGCAGGGCAGCCCGGTGAGCTGGGGCTCAGGCAGGGAGGCGAGGGTGGGGGCCGGACGAGTGCTGGAAGAACAGGCTCTGGAGCCACCACGCTGGGTCTGCTGCGCAGCCCCTCCTCTGGCTGTGTGACATAGACTGAGCCGCCTGACCTTTTCACACCTGGACTACCCTATCTGTAAAATAGGGAAGCAACTGTACTGATCTCCAGGCAGTGGCTCTTCAGTGCCCGGCCCACCTCACACTAGGGGAGTCAGAGTGTCCAGGTAGGCCCAGCCCTCGGGGACTTCTAGAGCATCCCAGGGGGATCTCACCTGTGGCCAGTGCGACTCGGGGGCAGGGTGAGGACTAAAGATGGTAGCTGCCTATGGAAAGTGCTGGCAGATGTCAGCTGTGCCCATTTTTATGGGCAAAGACCCAGCAGCTCTCATGCACCAGAAGCACTCTGGTGCAGAGGGAGGTGGATGTGCTGCATGCAGCCCTGTATTTGGGTCCTGTATTTGAGATGCATCTAACATGCTGGCCTGGATGGATGTACGGACAGGCACTGGGTGTCCCTGGCCAAGGCACCACTAGGGGAGGGAGGTGCCAAGGGGCTCCTCCCTGCACCGGGGGCTGGCTCCCAAAGTCCCCTTGTCCCCATGACTCTGGTGCCCGGCCTTGTGCTGGCAGAATCTGCTGGACTTGGCAGCCAGTGGTCTGGACTCAGTGACAGAAAGCCACATCAGAGATACCTCCAGGTGCTGGGCCGGTGTGATGGGGAAATGACCAGACCATTAACAGGACACAAGAGAGGAGGAGGGGAGGGGGATGGTGGACAAAAGGGGCTCCTGGGCCTCCTGCTTCTGCCATGGCCATTAATTGTGGACTTTCTGTGAAAGGTGTTATCAGGGGAAAAAATGGCTTCCTCTGCTTAAAAGAAAAGCAGATCTTTCCTAGTCCTCTCCTGTCGCAGGAGTAGACTCAGAAGCATAAGCTCTAGCTGGGCACTGGGACGCCCTGTCCACTCAAAGAGCACCGTCCCCACTCCCAGGTCCAAACTGACTCTCAGAAGAGCTCTCTTTTCACTACTGGTGTAAAACAAGCCCTGATTCCTTTTATAATGTAAAACAAGCAGAGAAGAGGAAAAACACAAGATATTGCTTCCAATGAAAATTACATCTTCCTTGAAGGAAATTCTAAGATCAAAAGGAGATTTTAGTCCTTGAAAAGCTCCAACCTTGGCATCAGCCGTTTGATGGGTTGAAAGGTTTTCCCTTGCTATTTCTAAGGGAAATATTTAATAGAAGGAGTCCTGACATACTATTAATACCTTGACTCACACATACACACACTCACACTCCAAAACTTAAAAGCACTCTGATCAAATATTTGAAATTTTCCCCCACATTAAATTCCTTCTCCTTTTGATCCATTGTCATTCAGAGTTTTTAACATGTAACACTGCATATACTAACTAACAATCAGCTTCTGAGAAGTCTGGAGTCAGCTAGGGAAGTTGTCAACCTGCTACTGTGCATGGGCCTCCAGCTAACTTACTAGGGCTCAAGTTTCTAGCCATAAGTTCAAAAGAAAGCATGTTCCTCTTCCTGACAGTGGAGAGAAGTAGCAAGCAGCTCAATCACTGGATTTGCAATGAGCAGCATGATAATGTCACCATCCAGGACTGGCAGTCACTTTCACTCTGAAACTGCACTCTTAGGAGTTGAATTCTGTCTCCCCCAAATTCATGTGTACAAAACCTAACCACAGTACCTCAGATGGTGACCTTATTTGGAGATGGGGTCTCTAAAGGGTGATTAAGGTAAAATGTGGTCATTAGGGTGGGCCCTCACCCAGTGTGACTGGTGACCTTATAAGAAGAGGAGATAAGGACCCAGACACACACAGAGGGATGACCGAGTGAGGACACAGGGAGCAGGTAGTCACCTGCAAGCCAAAGAGAGAGGCCTCAGGAAAAACCAACCCTGTCAATAACTGATCTCGAACGTCCAGCCTCCAGCGCTGTGAGAAAATACATTTCAGCTGTTTAAGCCCCCTAGTCTATGGCACTTTGCTACAGTAGTCTGGGAAAACTGACACATGCCCATTTAAAACATGCCTCATCCCAAGGCTGAGAAAGGCCCCTACAAAGCCTTCAGCCCTCTCTGGCTGCGGGTTTCAGCTGGGATGTCCCCCAGAGGTCGTGGCTGAAACTTCAGCTGGTGTCCCCATTCACCAACTCCTCCAGACTAAAACCCAAAATGAGCAGGGACCCTGCAGTGCTGAGTTGGCCCTGAGGCCTGGGAGCTGGAGAGCTGGGTGTCACCAGAGCCCACACCAGGTTTCTGGCCCTTCCTCCCAGCCCCAACACAAAGTCCACCTTTCCTCCCCAGTTCCTCAGGAGGTGTTCTTGTGGAGGTGGGAGAGTGAGCCCCCTGAGTGCTCCATCCATAAGGAAATGGCTGGCAGCCCTGGCAGGTGCGGTCAGAGGTCACAGGGGCCGTGTGTTCCTGGGGCACTGGCACACCCAGGCCCAACCACAACCACATGGGGGCACTTCTCACTGTGTGCACCAAGGTGCCACCACCGCAGGACTGGGTCCTCACTGGAAGACAGACCCCTTGATATGACCTAAGGGAACCAGGGACTTTCACTGCATTTATAAAGTATGTTTTCAGAAACTTCCAGCCCATCAAATCAACCTATGCATGCCACTGCTCAGGGTGCCAGAAATGCCCCAGTTCATGTGTCTGGAGTATCTGAGATGAACGCTAATTGAAGGAGTTAAAATTTTGACGTGCAGAAACACTCTCAACTGCTTGTGATTTCTTCCAGACTTTACTGCAGCTGCAGATTAGCCCAACCCACATCAGCCTGAACATCAACAGCAGTGGTTACAGTGCTCCTCAGAGATGGCCCTGAGTGGGCCTCATGACGGGGCACTAGGCCCAGATGTCTGCCCCAAACCTGGCCCACCACTTACTCAGGTCCCCAGTGGGCCATGGGGCCGATTCCCTCTGTGTCTTAGTAGCTCACCTGTTAAATGAGAATAACGCTCAAAGCTGTCAAGAGAAGTAAATGAAGCAACAGCACACAAAGCCCTGGCACACACTGAGCATTCCGTGAATGTCAGCTGGCACTATTACCCGGGCTAGGGGTGGGGGGCAGTCTTCATCACTCTCACCAAGAGAGTTACAGGCTTTCTGAACACTGACACACAGCTGCCCCCAACTGCAGGTTCTATGCTGTGCCTGTCCCTGGGTCTCCTATTGACAGGTGATTTACAGGCAGCTTGTCATAAATACCCCCAAGTCCCGCAGGTGCATGTCATATGGGAACACTCAGAAATGGCAGGGGGCTCCCTCCTTGTCCACATCCAGACCTCCACAAGCCTGCTGTCTTTGATGCTGGAGACAGACAGTCTGATCTCAGCTTCAGAGACCAACCCTGACCCTATAACCTTTCCCTGCCCACTTTTAGCCTTGAAACATCAACACTCAGAATACCCGAGAGGAGTTTCCACGGCCCACACAGGCCTCCCCAGGCTGAGGGGGAAACATTGACCCCAGGGTCTGTCCTCGCAGAATTTCCTGCCCGGTGGTGAAGGCTCCAAAATGCTTGATAAAGGCCGGATGAGCAAACCAACTATTTGATGTTTTGTCCAAAACAAACCTAGATCCATAATCCTTTGAAGTTGGCCTTCTTTACCACAAAAATGAAAGGGTTCATTTTTAGCCAAGGGCAGGTGCCACTGCTGAAAAAGTCAGTCATTACAGGTAAAAATGATTTTTATGCTTTGGCCCAGTTCCTAACTTACGAAACCCCGCTTGGACGTACCAAGCCCTTGCTCTCTGGAACCCAAAGGGCAGACTTCTCATCACTGGTGATCATACCCACATTTCCTGGCTTTTTATAGTTGGAGGGCAGGGAGTATAAGGCATTCTGACAGATATACTACTGAAAACTGACAAACTGAAGAAGTTTGCTTTTTAGGCCCGATCTCAGCCTAAATGTTCTTTAAGTCATTTCCTCGGCACGTGGATTATTCATTAGCAATGGTGAAAAAGCCCTTAATTAATTTCAATATTAAACTCAATTGAGGTGTCAGGAAGCATGGTTTCATGCATACACAAGTAGGTAACAGTGTTTTCTGAAGCCAGGTTCTTGCTTTCCTTAAAGGTAGATTTCCTTATAAGGTCTAGTTTGTGTCAGTTACTATCTTTATGAATGTGCAAGTGTATTCCTGAATCTCTCTGCTTCTGCTTCTCTCGAAGGTGGATGGGCAAAACTCTAAGAAACATTAACACCAAAATGAGAACCAAAATACTGCCTTCCATTTGAGGAATACATGCAAATTGAAAGCATTACATAACTTCCTTAGGAATGCTCGGTGAAATGGGGAAACAGATTCTTACAAATTCAGAAACAAAATCAGGATAACTCTAAGAATTCAAATGGCTGCAAAGACCAGGGAGTGCTTGCTGGGTCTCATGCTGTGCTTGTGGACACAGAGAAGTTTCCTCTTATTGGGGGTTCTGCACACAAATCAAGCAGAAGGGGAATGACACCAGGCACAACCCTCTCCCCCCATCAAGACACAAAGTGTTCCAAAATCCAATGAACACAGGCTGTGCAATCTTGGCACCCCTCATCTAATGCACCCAGCTCACAGTAGGTCCTCAATAACTAGACTGAAAACTCCAGATTCCCCAGGGAATGTTCTCTTGCAGAGCAGTCTGCTTCTAGAGCACTACATCCTAGCCCAGGAAAGAATATTTATCCTCTCCTAAATTTAAAAACAATACAAAGTGTAACCTAACAAAGCAATATCACTTCGTTTTGCTTTCTTCTTTGAAACATACACACTCACACTTGCACATACACTCACACACATATATACATTCACAAACACATTTAACACACATAAACATACTCACACACCCACACCCACTTGTGAGGAGAAGCTTAGGGTCAACTGGATAGACCTCACATTGTCAGCCCTTCCTACTGGTAAAGAAACCCCTGCTGCAAAACACACACACAGATATACAAAGCCTCAAACACTTTGCAATTGCTGATGCAATTTACACTGAGGAAAGCTGGAACTTACTTAAATCCCTCCCCTTTTTTACAATGAAAATAGTCAAAGAGAAAAATAGCACTTCACATTGTATGCCACCTTAAATAGAATAAAAACCTCTTATGGCTTTCTTTGGTTGTCTTTTTTCCTAAAATAAAAATATGACCACTTCCAACCACATACAAAAAAAAGTAAAGTTAAATACACACAAAAATATTTTAAGTTTCCATATAATGTAATAAGATCTTTTTGGATAAATAAGTCAGTTTAGCCTAATATTATTAACTTCATGGCATTTAATATTTTTCATTAAGATCAGAATGCTTTACTCTCTATAAGAATCAATGGTGAAGAATTAGAAATAAAAAAAATCTTAGTATGACCAAATTTACATTTCCCATGAAGTAAACACAGTTGACACTAAAAAACATGGTATGTCTTAAATAATCATATTACCTACCTAACCAAATTTCTTTAAATATCCACATGTGTTGGAATTAAAATTTTAATCTAAATAAAGTTATTGTATCCTCAAAGTTATTTCTTTCTGTCTTTCTTGTTACATGTAATACCCTTCAAGAAAATGAAGTGATTATTAAATTTGAGAATTAAAATGTCTCATAGTATAAATGACTGTACTTCAATATGTAAAAGAAAACCATGAATCTTTTTGTAAAGGCTTAATATTGACCGATCCAATTAACATACGCAGCCAGCTGTCTTTGTTTTCCACTTGGATGATGGATTATGTTGCCTCCTTCAATTCTACTGCAGGGAATGTAGCTAAATTTAATTAAAGACTAATAATTTGAAAAGCTTAAGGAAAAAGAAACTTTGGGACAAGAACTATCTTGCAAACTGTACTGTGGTAGGGATAATTTGGGGAGCATGTGTAGGTAGAAATTTAAAAAAAAATTTGTCTCCTACATATTTGGAATTTTAAAGTCACTTTCTAAGCTCCTTGAATTCTGTCAAGTAACTTGGGGAGGGGCTGACTCTCCTCCATAAAGGAAACTATGCTTAGTCACAGCCTGAAAGCACCCAGCACCCAAGGACTAGTAACAACGTACACACAAAGTCGAGGGAAAGCTGCAGCAACTGCCTTAGATCAATGCAAATACGGCTATGAAGGTAAAAAAGTCTTTTAGAGCAGTGCTTCTCAAACCTTTTCCAGCCTAGGAAAGCTTCCACGCTTGTTTTACGTTTCATCCTTATTTGGAACACAGATCAGCATGCATACACACACGGGCACACACATCCACACACACGCCGGCGAAGAGTTACCCACAGGTCTTCCTGCACACCTAACAATTACTGCTCCCAACAGTGCCTCACAGGTGGCCTGTGGGTGTAGCTGGGATTGTGGGCAACAATCCAGCCAGGCCCACCCAAGAGACAAACTGTCAAAACATACTTTCTCAGTAAATGAACCAATATAGAAGTCACCTCCTGGATGGCTCTTCCCTGACGCTGACATGACCTCTGGGTCTGGACTCTCCCGCTGTTTTCAGGGAGGCCTGCCCTGTCCCCGTCCCCACCATGACTGAAACGCCTACACTCACCTGACATTTCATATTCCTGTTTCTGCTTTATCATTTAGTCTTAGACCTTAACACTTCAACCTTCCATCTAATTTACTTATTCACACAGAGAGGTTTGATCAATGTGACATCTATAATGGCATTTGAAGCATAAATAGATGCTCAATAAATATTTACTGAATGAAGAAAAATTACAAAAATGGGCCTCTGAAAAAAATTGATTTTTATATAAAATTATCAGCCTAGGGAACTCCTACTTCTGCAGAAATGATTGTGTTAATGATACACAGTGAACTAGAAACTCCTACCTATATAATGGCTGAACGTGTGCAGCTTGGTGGCGGGGCCACGGGGCTGAACCAATGTGCATGTGAAGAGATGGCAGACGCCTGGTGCCCCAGGGAAGAACCTGCTCCAACTTTACTCTGATGTGGGGGGTGGGGAGGAGGAGTGGCACCTTGGGAGAATCTCCTGACTTCACTTTTTCTGTTTCTCATCTATAAAATGGTGTGATAATCATTATCTCACAGAATTTATATTTAAAAATATGTGAGAATGTTTGAAAAATGTATGCTCTACTATAATTGTGAGAGATAATATAAGGCCTGGCACCCAGGAAACCTGAACAAATGTGAATTATTGTTCTGAGAGGCTAATGTTCAGCACTGGGGTTCCTCTCTTAATTTTTGGATAATGTCAATTGGACTCCAACTTTTAAATCAAATCTTTAAGTCTCAATGTCAGTTTCCTTTGCCAGAGGTAAGACGGCTGGGTGGTTTAAGGTCCTGGAACCACCAGCCCAGTGTCTGGGGCCTTGTCCTCTGATTCTGGGGTGGGGGTGGGCCATGCCTGCCGCCTCCCGGCTTCTCTGTTAAAAGCCCCTCAACTCTGTACAATTTGTCCAACGCTCTTTATTAAGCACAACCCTATTTCCATCCCTGAGATGTCTTCTGACCTATGTTGTTGCCTAAAATACCTGGCACCCAAATCCTTTCCATCCTCGCCTTTGGAGTATGTTTCAAGCCCCTCTTTCCAGAAGCCTCTCTTGACTTCCCGGATGACCACTTCCCACCCCCAACCCCCTGAGGGGAGCTCCCTTGCCCAGTCTCACTGCTCAATACCAGGCATTGGTGGTAAACAGGTCTGAGTGCTCAGGCCTGAGGCCCCCACAGAGGGTGGCCTCCCCAGGGCCTGGCTCCAGCAGTGCCTGGTGACCAGCAGCTGCTCCCAGCATCTAGCAACTTCCTAAGCTTGGCAATTTCCTGTGCATGGCCTCTCCTGGACCCCCGAGGGAAGTCTTCCAGCAAATTCCACCAGTGCAGCCCCTTAGTGGCTTTTCCCCTGTGCTCCCTGCCATGGGGGCTCATCCCTGAGTGGGAAGGCATGTCTACCTTAGAGCCAGGGGCAGTGGCTGCCCCTGACACCAGCAATTCCTATATTCCTCAGAGTCCTCTTTGCTTCTCACAACCCAATCCCCCATTAAGAATTCTTTATATCAAACTTTCCCTGATTGAATCATGGGGTTTCTCCCTCCTGGCTGGACCCTGATGGATACACACAGTCCCTGTGCTAACGCCAAGGTCACCTCCTACCTTTAACCTAAGTTTCGCAAATCACTCCTCATTTAAGTTATCCTAGGGGCCGCCACCCTTTCCAACTGACCACTCGTCAAACTGGTAAAATATTACTTTGTATTTGTCATAAATCAATGTACAGATCATTATCAGTTCTTAACCTACCTGAGACTAGCTAACTCCATATTATGAAGAACTCACCTAAATACGAAGTCCTTAAGTGTTCTTGGCATTGTAACGTTGCAGTTAGAATCACGGTTTTTCAATTGCTCAGCTTTTAAAAGCCAGAGACTTACTGCCTTTATTTACCATGGGGTGGTTCATATATATCAGAATAATAATGTATGAATAGGAATTTAGGTACCAGCAAAACGTCTTTGAACATTTAGGAAAAGAGAAAAGAAAAACACACAAAGTAAAAAAAATACCAATAATGGGGACCAGAATGTGCATGCATATAAGAGAATTTTGGTGCAGATAAATGTTTTAAAAAAAAATCAAAATTATTTAGGTTGTTAATTTTGGCCATTTGGACTAGAATATAGCTCAACTCTACCTTCTCCTGTCAGTCATGGGGCCCTGCGAAGAGTGATATAGGGTGCGTCTATCTGCAGCCATCCTTGGATTTTAAACATCAGAATCATGACCAGCTCAATTTACATAAAGCACCACTGGGCTCTGAAGGGCTGCAGTCACTGTCTGGGGAAAAAGCAGGGGTAGGGGGGAGATTTTAGATATGACTGGGGTCAGAAGTTGAAGAACTATTAGAAGGTTATGAAACAAGAAAGTTATTCTTGCTAGTTGATCAAGGAGGTATACCTGTGGCTCTCCCCTACCCACCCCTCCAGCTGCACACTCCACTCTCCAGTTCTTAAATTTTGCCATATTTTCCACATCATCTGAAGTTTCACCAGTTAGATATATTCACATGCACTCATTTATGTTGAAGTCACCCTTTGTGCACACGGCCGTTCCTCCAGGAGGGTGCCGTTCCAGCTGTGCAGCCCAGCACGCCCTCCCTACTCCGTGCTAAGATCAAGAGAATTGAGAAGGGACGCTGTCCCCTTGCTGGTTTCTGTGTCAGTTCACATGGGCGCGTCCTCTACAGAGGGTGGTAGGGACTCTGGGTCTGGGAGATGTGGCAGGCCTGGGGGAGAAGCCTGCGAGGGAGGCCAACTTACTTAAGAGAACAGGTGTGCACGAGGGCCTGGGAGGGGGCTGCAGGGGACAGGGCCCATGTGCATCACCCAGCCCTGGAGCACAATCACACAGAAATCAGAAACCGCCGGCACTGGGCCTCGAGGGGTCCCTAATGAACACTTTCACCAACTATCCTGATCTGGGCTGAGAGCATGCCGCTTAAAAAAGAAAAAAGTACTATTTTTAATTTTTATGTCTGCTTTGCCTTAGTCCAAGAAAGATGTGAGGCAGCTCACAAAAATATACTTGGCACAGACGGAGGTTTTAAATAAAAATAAAAGTCAATGAGGAAATCATGGCAGAAACAAGCAAGGGGGAGAATAATAAGCCAGATTGTCATGAAGCGACACACACGGAGGAGGCCCAGTGAACACAGGGCTCAGACACCCCCACCAGCCACGGCACGGGGGGAGCCCTGTCCAGCATCCTGGAAGGGTGCAGAGGCACCTTCACTGGCTACGGCACCCAAGGGTGAACTCACTGATGTTTCCTGGGCAGGGATGCTGGCCCCTAACAATCCCGCCCAGTGATTGCTCCACACGAAATGCCAACTGTGCCCTTGCTGAGATCCAGAGACTACAAAAAGCAAAGTCAATTGCTCCAGAGACGCCAGACAGGTCCTGGTTCCAAAGGCTGAGAGCGCCTTCTCCTACAGGAGCTGGTGGAGGGCACCATGCCACAGAGGAAGAAAACCCCCAGGGGACCCTCCCTGGAAACACAGGAACTCATTTCTCGGGCCCCTTCTTCAAGCATCTTTCAATACAGGCTGATGGCAAGACTCCAGGGCAGGAAGCGACAGCAATCTGGGGCAGGGTGGGGTTGTAAGAGGAGGCAAGGGCTGGGCCCATCTCCTTCCAGACTCTTCCTGATCTCTGAGGGCCCATGCCACTTAAATTTCACCTGGAGTTGGCACCTTGCATGCCCTGCACAGACCTGGAGGAGGGCAGCCCTCTCTCACTCCACCAGGAAGAGGTTAAGAACCACTGATGGCATCTGCATTTCCTGGCCCGAGCTCGTTTGTGAATGCAGGGGTCAGGCCCTGCTTCCCTCCTACTCCTCACCTGTCCACCCTGCTGCGCATTCTGAGCAGTGGCTGGTGGGCATGGAAGGCAGAATTCAGTTACAAAAGACCTGATGCTGAACTCAGAAACACCCTTGAGGAGAAAACGTTCCTGAGCTGCACCGTGGGAATAGACCATTATTTCTGCTATGTTGTCATTTAGTGAACCAGCAAAACAGCTCAGTAAATGTTGACCATCAGCTGGTCATGAATGTTCCTTGTAACTTTACATGACCAAATACCATTCTAAGAAACTCAGACGTGCACAGTGGAAATCAGAGTCAGAAAAACTGAGTCCTGCTCCCCACAGCTGCAGGCCAGTCATGAGCTTGACCAGGTCAGGGGTCCTCTCAGACCCTCAGTTCCGTCTACTAGAAAAAGCAGCCTGGCCTGACGGAGGGGGGATGCAGGTGCTCTGACCCCCAGAGGGCCAGCACGGGAGACCGTGTAGCCATGATGCCTGCAAAACCCTGGAGACATGGGTCACTTACGAGCTCCGAGAAGCCACGGACAACCTGCCTCCGCTTCAGGTTGGTCTCTCCGTCCAGGTTGGCGGTCTCGATGTAGCAAAGCCCGTCAGGGTCACTGGAGGAAAGCAGCAGAATGTCCGCAGGGATGATCTCATTGCAGCGAAGACGCACAAAGTCTCCCACGCAGATTTCTTTCCAGAATCGGTTCACATACTTCTTTTCTTCCCTGGTAAAGAGACTTGGTTAACAAGACTGGCAAGAGCTTGACCACGGCTGTATCTGGGTGAGGGGTGCACGGAGCTCATTGAACAATTCTTTCTACTTTCACATACGTTGAAAATTTTCATAATAAAAGGTGTTTCGTTTTGTTGTTTTTTTCCCCCAAGTTCAGTCTCCGTAGAGACTGTCAAAAATTGCGAATGCTGACTATATTTCAAGTCGTCATGGCGGGGTATTGAGAAAAGTTTTCAATTAGCAATAATCAAGTCTCGGATAAACCCCATTGGCTATGATACTGCCACTGCGCAAAGCTATAAAAAGTGTTTTTTTAAAGAATATTCATAAAGACCACATATTATATGACTTCATTGATATGAAATGTACAGAATAGGCAAATCTGTACAGAAGAAAGTGGATTAGTGGCTGCCAAGGACTGAGGGAAGGGGAAACAGGGAGTGGCTGCTTAATGGACAAGGGGTTTCCTCCTCCTTGGGTGACAGAAATGTTCTAGAACTAGACAGTGGTGATGGTTGCACAACACCGTGAACGCACTACTTGCCACTGAGTTGTTCACCTTAAAATGGTTAAAATGACCAGTCTTCAGTATATACCCAGAAGAACTGAGAGCAAAGACTCCAGCAGGTATTTGTATGCCAATGTTCGTGTCAGCATTATTCACAACAGATAAAAGATGGAAGTGACCCAAGTGTCCATCAGCAGACTAGTGGATAAGCTTATAACAGATTATTATCTGGTCATAAAAAGGACTGATATTAATATGGGTGAGCCTTAAAGATGTTATGCTACGTAAAATAAGCCATTCACCAAGGACAAATACTGCATGATTCCACTTACAAGAGGTACCTAGAATAGGCAAATTCATAGAAAGAGAAAGTAGACTAGAGCAACAGAGGCTGGGGGAGGGAGAATGGAGAGTTATCATTTAATAAGTACAGAGTTCCTACTTGGGATGATGGAAAAGGTTTTGAATTAGATAGTGTTGGTGGTTGTACCACACTGTGAGTATAATTAATGCCACTGATTTACACAATTTTAAAAATAATTAAAATGACAAATTTTATGTCGTGTATTTTATCACAATAAAAAATTAACATCATTAAACCACATTAAACCATGTGAAGCTGGACTTTAAATTGCAGCAGGTTAGCGAGCCACTCAGCAGAGATGAGGACAGGCCCTGGAACCTGGTGGCTTGGGTTTGATCCTGGCTCCACCTTTGAGCAAACCTCTCTACATCCCCCTGTCCTCATCTGCAGAATGTCCTCTCAGCACCATTCAGGATGAAGCAGGTAACACCTGCCACTCACTCAGACCAATGCGCAACACAGCCAGCCTTCCAAACCTGCGGGTTTAATATTGATAGACATTTAGATGAAAACATCATTTATAGATGTCTTCTTTAGGTTCTTTTTTTAAACTCTGGAAAAACAGGCTAACTAATCCCACAAGGGTCATTTTTAAGAGTTCCTTGAAGGCAGTTTTGACCATCTTTAAACAAGTGGAGAAACATGAATTTATCTCAACATGATCTGTTATAGGAGGAAATCTTATCAAGAAATGCTCTGGGTGATATCATTGAGGAAAAAAAAAAAAGCACATTTCACATGATCCATAGCCTTCTTAGCAGTCCTCCCTTCCCCACATAAAACTCCACTCCTCACCCGAGTTCCCAGATAGCGAGGGGTTTGGATCTCAGGGAGACCGTGTGAGCCACGTCTATCTGCCTCCTGGGCTTCGGATGAGAAGTTTGGAGTCTGGAGAGCTAGGCACCATCCACCAACTTTTTCACCTCTATTTTAGTCCACAGTGTGGATTTTAGGAAACCCCTGGCAAAGTTCAAGAGGCTCCTGGCCATTGGCTGCCCTAAATGCTGAAAAGAGAATGTCCCCTTCCATTTTAAGCCTCTATTTTCTTGTACTCCTCTATTTCAAGATCCACCAAACCCATCACATACAAAGCACAGCTCTGGGGCACTATAGAGCAAACAAGGTAAATTGGATACGGTTTCTGTCCTCAAAAATAAATGCAAGGCATGACAAACCCACTAGAGGGTGCCCTTTGGGGCTGTCAAGTCAAGCCCCATAAAGTGGCCACAAAGATACTCTCCCTGGGCCAACCCAACACTCCCTACAAAGTCAAGCATTCCTCAAAGCCACCTCTCCTGCTGTGACAAGTCCTGCCACCTGCTGGGCACATGGACCCACCATGGTGAGCCCAGGGAGCTGCAGGACCCACTGGCCATGCCAAGGACTGTCCCATCAGGTCCTGGCCCTGAGGTCTACTGGCTCTGAGATAGGCATGGCAGTGGTGCTCGATCACCTGGCCGTCCAGCCTGCTCACTGCCAACCACTCTGACCTCTTCTGAGCACAGGGACAGACAGCCTTGAAGTCTGATAGATTAAAACATTTTAGCTATGTTCTTATTTCCTTTGCCAAAGGTCAAACCTTGACTTTCTATTATTACAAGTGTTAGCTTTTTAGTCTTTCTTCCTTATCATGACCATTTGCTGGGTTCCTACGGAGGATATGAAGCAATTTCAAAGGGCCTGTCCCTTTTAAACTGGGCAGAGGAAACGGGTGCCAAGAGGGGCATCTCACTGTGCAATTTATCCCATGTATGTGTCCCACATCCCCCCCACCCACCCACACACACACACACACATCCGTGCACAGGGAACACGTCACAGAGAAGACAGAAATAAATCCCACTGACACAATACTCTAACCCCGGCCTCTTAGTAACGCCCTTCTTGAGGCTTTTATAAGCAGTCAGGGTGAATGATTTGGGACTACCTTCTATTCCTCAGGTCACTGTGCACGATGCTCAGGAGACCCTTCCCCTCCACTGGAGAAGTCCCGGGGCACACAGTACTCAGGGCCTCCCTGCAAACGCCCTCACTCAAACCCTAGCCAGGCAAATGCCTGCACTCCTCCAGAAACTGCGGGGTCATCCTGAGATCCCTGGGTTGGTTGTATTTTCTAAAGTGGCAAGGATTAAAAGAGTCAAAATCCTCAATACAATAGATGAGTTTACAGCAATTTTTGGAAGTGACACTATGCAGTTTGCCCACATGATATGCCTTCTCGGGACAGGTGCCTCCCCGACGTGGCAGCCTCAAGATCCCCAGCCCTGGTGCACACGCCCACGCAAGGCTCCCCTGAGTGAGGGGGCCTGGGAATGTGCAGCGGGAATGTGCAGCGCACTAGGAGATGATGATAGGGAGACCATCCAGGTGGGCAGGGCTGCACCACAGGAGCCTGTCAGTCTGGGCCTGAGGTCATAGACAGGGAGGTGTGAGGGGGTGAAGGAGGGCCACAAGGCCAGGGCTGAGGACTCAGCCCCCCAGCCATCAGCCAGACCTTCCTCCACAAGGAGCTCGATTCTGTCAACAACCTGCATGAGCCCACAAGAACACTCGAGCCTCTGGTGAGCCCCCAGCCCCGGCCAGAACCTTGATGTCAGCCTGTGAGCCCCCGAGCAGAGGATCCAGCCAACCCGGGCCTGGACTCCTGACCCATGGAAACTGTGAGATAACCATTTGTGTGGTTTTTGGCAGCTATATTTGTAGCAATTTGTCATACAGCAATAGAAAATGAATACACACCATTTCCATTTCCTGCACGGAAGCCAGGAGCTTCTCCCTCCCAGGCAGCTGCACCTTCCCCACTGTGCAGCAAACAAGAAATGCCACCAGCACTTAGTTTCATAATATCCATTCCCAAGAAAAGACCTCACGAGAAAAGAATGCAGAGCACCAATGCTTAAAATCCAAACGAGTTTCTCTCTCCCCATAAAGTGACAGCCCCGCAGAGGGTATGAATGATGTAAAAAATGAGGGGAAACCCTGAAAATGTGCAATCCTGGAACACAAGCTATTTTATAAATGTTACAAATGGGGCACTGTACTCCACAGGAATGACAACAGGATCTTCCCATCAGCCGCAATTCCCTGTGCAGGATTCCTGAAAGGTCTAAACTGGGAGTGTTGATCTGAGAGCTCAGAGGCCCTTGTGGAAAAGATGCAGCTCCCTTGCAGCCAACCACCACCACAAAACAAATGATGAAAGGGACAGTGATAAAAATGTCTTATGTTCAAAAAACCAGTTATAAGGCCGCAGGCAAACTCAAGTCTTTTCTAGAAGCGCTAATGCCCACCTTCCATCACAACTGGAGGCCAAAGGCAGGCTCTGCCGCTGGTCAGCTGGTGTTTCTGTGACAACTCCTCACCTGCCAGCCTGCTGTTTGCTCAGCTGCAAAGTGAGGGTGTTAAACAGATGACTTCCGAGGTCTGTTCAGAGGATAAAGTGAGCCTTCTAGGATTAGTTTGCCTCTTCTGGGGAAATCTGGTAGCAACATTTTAGAGCCTTGTAGCTCTTATCTGAACCTAACTAGTCCAAAACAACACAATGCAGGGGTGAAAGGTTAAGTTAACGTTAGAATTAAGGACTAGTAACAAATTTTATTTAAAGACAATCAGTAAAAAGAAGAAAAATTAAGATCTCTTAATTCATCATTTCTGGCCACTTGTTTAGGCTGAGTTAAACTATTTGTACTAGCTGTGTTATTAAAAGGTCATTAAGTAAGTAACTTCATAAGAGGAGGTATCTGACCTATGGAATTTTCCTTAATGCAGGGTTAAAGGACCACTGCTTAGAAATGTGCTGTTAATGTTTTATTTCTTGAAACACACCAGAATCTTCACTGTTTTAGCCTTACAGTTCCCTCCAAGGGTCTCTACAAGGGCTAAGGGTTCTGTACAATGTACTGACAAATTTCTCCAATGTGGAGATAGTAGGACCTATCTCCCCAAACCAAACAAAGTTTAAAAAAAGAAAAAAGTACATGCAGGAAATGGGAGAATTGTACTTTCACCTTTAATGCATTGTTTTCAAGTGGAATTTGCATTAATAGCAAAGGAAGAAAAATTTTTTAAGGTGATGACAAATTCCAACTTTACCCGCAACCAGTGAACACCCCTGGTGCCCCACTGCCACTCCATATACAAGCAGAGTCACAATAATAATTTAAATTGTCATTATGTCTGATTTCTTCCACATACAAGAAGTTATTCCTCGTTTGTAATCTGATGTGATCATTCGCGTTTAGAAATACCACTGTCAACACAAAGCAGCCGCGAGTTTGCAAGGACATGCTGCCCACACTTCCAACAGTGTCCAGGAAACACCTCACATACACACAAGCACAGAGCTACCATCCCTGTGCTTCCCAGGGCTCTTACAGTTGGAGACACTTGCTTCATCCACCTGTCGGCAATTTAGGAAACAAATGAGAAGTTTAAAATGTTTGTAACATGCATACACATTTGATTTTCTTATCCTTAGCTTATCTAACAACTTCATATAACCTATTTTACAATTTCCCATGTTCCAAAAATGCCAGCTTTCATGTAATTGCAGCTCATTTTCATGAATACACACTGGGCCCCCAACATCTGCCAGCCCACCATCTACCATGCGCACACCGGCACACACACACCGGCTTGAGGTGTCGGCCGGGGGCAGGGACAGCAAGGGGGACACTGCCCTCCTCTGGTGCTCACATGGGGGACTTCCCTCTGGGCTAAAAGGGCAGCTAAGCAAGTTCTCACCAGGGCAGGAGAGCTGTTTATTCTCATGGCTCCAGGCTGACTCGGTACCTTTGAGAGATGCTCCCAACCCGGGCAGGGCACACATGACACTTCCAGGGCCCGTTTCCAATACAGCAGTGGCAGCTGGGCTGACTAAGATGTCACCTCTGCACAAAGCCGCCCTACCCTTTCTCACAAAATCCCTCCTGCAGGAAATATTTACTAAGCAGCTGGCTTTGGAATGACCAATAATTAATGATGATGCCTCACATCTGGCCCAGGCACTTGCAGTCTGTCTGAGTGTATGACGCATCCCCCGTGAGAGTGCACGGGCTCCCCACTGAGCACCTCCAGTTCCTGATCTGCAAAACAGAGGTCTGAACTATCCCTACATTCTCTCCCAGCAGACACTGTTCCCTTTCCCTGCAGCCCTCTGCTCCAGTCCCACAGGCTCCATACCCCCTACCCCAGCTGACACCCAGCTACCAACAGTGACCACTGAATTAAGTGAAAGCCCACGATCACTATTCTGACTTCACCTTTCCCAGGGTTTTTTGAGCATGATTTTCCCCACTATTATTTTTGAAGTAAGTGTTTGATTTTTGACTAATAAAATCAGAAATAGTACAAATGAGCAGCTAGTTACATCTTATTTTTGATTCGTGGTTTGGATTTAAAACAAAAGCTGGTATTTTGTTTGTTTAATTAGAAAGATAGTATAATTGTTCATGGGATTTCAATGAGATAGGGCACACAGATGGGTACTGTGAGGTGCAGTCATATATAAAATATGATTACGTGTTTAGCAGCATTCTATATTATTTAATTGGCATAGAACAATTAATCCCCGTAAAGAGAAAGCTCCAAATAAACGTGTGTTACATTTACTAAACCAACAGAAATACAGTGGCTAGAAATATCTGGATGCTTGGTGCTTTATAAAGAAAACTGTTGAATGCACTTTCTTTTCCTCTGAATGCTTCAAGGTTAGGTAAGTTCAAATGTAAATTATGTAGAAAGATTCACAGAAGATACTTTTAAGAAAAAGGGAAGACCACATGAACAATCTAACATGCAAACCAACTAGACCGAGGCCACCCAAGCAAATTCAGGTTGGAGGACTCCTTGGCCAACCAACGGGAGAAGTGCACAACACTGTTTAAACAAACAGAACAAATGCAAAACCAGGACACAGCGAGGCAAGCCCTAAAATGGGAGGTTCACCGCCAGAGATCCAAGAATCTCGTGGAATAATTATTAGTGCCAAGGCCTGATGCCTTGGGAATAAGAAAACCCTTCATGGAATTTATTTTTCAAATGGTGGTGGACAAATAAAGAGAAGAGAGAGAGAGAGAGAAGAGAGTGGGTGTGTGAGAGAGAGAGAGAGAAAAATTTTACAGCACTTTAAAAAGACCCAACAAGACTCTAAAATTACCCAAAATTTAATATACATTCATTACACAACAGGCAAAGAAGTAAAATGCCCAGAACGAGAGAAACAACAGCTTTAAAAGGTTTCTCAACCTCGACACTACTGACATTTTGGGCCAGATACTCTCTGTTGTAGAGGCTGTCTGTGCATTGCAGGACCCTGAACAGCATCCCCCGCCTCTACCCTATAGATGCCAGTAGGGCCCCCTCCCCACAAGTTGTGATAACCTAAAATGGCTCTAGACATTGCCAAATGTGGTGGGGGTTGCAGAATTGCCCCCGGTTGAGAAGGTTGAGAAGCAGTGCTTTAAAGCACCCAGGATAAACATTCTGGAAAATGGATTATTAAATAAATGTTTACAGGACCAACATATTTTAAAAATCATGTAGGTGAGAACTCAGCACTGAAAGAGAAATGGCAAAATCCGCAGCAGGAATTCCAGCCAACTATGTTGCATAATGTCCAGAATGTGTCTTCCTTCCACCCTAAACTGAAACATCTGCTCCTTCAGGGAAACTTGCTAATGGATTCTGAATCTAATACTAAAAGTGAGAGGCAGTGAGAGATGATACTTGGAGTGATTTTTCTGGAGTGAATCTTCTGATGGCAAAATTACCAAAAATACAGTAGTTTTAGACTATACGCATAAAATGTATTTTCTAAAATACTTTCTATTCTGTACGCCTCCTGAAAGTGACAGGAGCTGTAAGAAATGCTGCAGATGTGTGGAAGCACATGTGTGCATGGAGCAGACTCCTCAAATGAGTCAAGATGAATGGAAAATACTAGCCACTCTGAAGTGAAGTCAGAAAGGACTAAACATTGTCCCAGCAGAACTCTCCCCTAGATGATGAGGGCCTCTGGCTAGTGTAGAATAAAGAAAGGATGCTTGCTGAGTTTCTCAGCCCGGGAAAAGAAATACATTTTGCTATGCTCAAATCACATAATTATTCACTACACTGAACACCCAGATTAAAATTTTTTCCCAACAAATATACTAGCTTGTGAAAACAAAATGATACCTAAAAACAAGACCACTTACAAATCTCTTAGTGAGGTTTTTTTTTGACAAATAATTTCTACTGTGATATTTTCTGTATATAGTGGGACATTCTCAAAGTATCTCAGCAGATACCAAGACACCTCAGTAATCATACTGCCCATTTGTAAAGCATGCAAAACACTTTGGGGACACTTTTTAGAGTTGTCAAGGTAATTTCTTATGTGTTAATTCATTTGTTGGTATGACATTCCCAGAAAATGGGCGCAAGTAATATGCTCCCATTCTTATGGAGAAGTCCTGTGATTTTAATAATCTTTCCTAAGAGGCTGTTACAACAATTCACATTCCCCCATCAGTATTTAAGAGGCCCCACCTCCTCCTTTCTGCAAGCAATAGCTGCTTCTTTCTTTGTTTTTAAAACCTCCCTGCCAGGCTGAGGGGCAGGGCTGGGCAGGGCACTCACTGCTCTCCTCACCTGCACGTCCCTGACTCCCAGAGCGCTGGGCTTGCTCCTCTGGGAATGAACTCTGCATATTTCCCCCTCATTTTTTCTATTGTATTCTTTTCTCCCTTCTTGACAACTAAACCTATGAGAGCATTTATATTAAAAATCTGTTTTTTTCCTAAATAAAGACAGGTGTGAACCTCTACTATTTCTATTTAAAATGCCCATTTCTCAGCATCCCCTGCTACCCCCCCCCCCCCCCCCCCCCCCCCCCGCCAAATAATCTAAAATTGGGAAGCATGAGCTAGTTTAGTCTTGGGACTTCCTTCTGTGCATCATTCTGGAGCTGCTTATATTATATTAACCCCTTTTCTGTCTTTTGCCTTGCAAATATTTTTCTCTAAAGAGCTATGGTTTGTTTTAATTTTTGCTTATGGTGTACTTTTGCCATATAATTTTAAATTTGTATATAGTTAAATATAGCTGACTTTTCCAGGCCTAAGGGAGCCTCCTATGTCTCTGGATTATACATGTTGTTTCCTAGTTTTGAATGTTTGGGTTTTTTTGTGGGAGGAGTGCAGAGTACTTTTTTTCTTTTAATATGTAAGTGTTCAAACCAACTGATACTCATTTTTATCTGGTACAACCTAAGGGTCCAATGCTGTTTCCTCCAGACAGCCAGTTGTATCAACACTATTAAATAATCCTTTCCAGAAGCTGGGCACAGTGGCGCACGCCTGTAGTGCCAGCTACCAGGGAGGCTGAGGTGGGAGGATCATTTAACCCCAGGAGTTCAAGCCTACAGTGAGCTATGATTCCACCACTGCACTCCCACCTAGGTGACAGAACAAGACCCCATCTCTAAAAAAAAAGGAAAAAAAATCCTTTACCACTGAACCTAAATTCCCACTCTTTTATACATAAAATTCTCACATATAATTATACTTGTTTTGGGTTTACCTAGTAGGTTCCAGCAATGTACTTGTCCTTTTTCATGTCAACACCATACTGGCTTGACAGCACAAGTATGTCCCATCAGTGCCACCACTAGCCTGAGTACTGAGAGGAGTTTTCCCTGCAAACTGACATAGCCCAGCTCTGGGTGGAAGAAACCCAGAGGAGGGGCCCTGGCACAGTTCGTGGCAGGGGGCGGGTGGTGCCTGCTCTGCTCTCTGCAGGGCCCCTGGGAGTCGAGCACCACTTCATGCTGCAGCCTTGGTTCCAATATCGCCAGGAAAAATTGCTCCTTTTCAATCTTCTTTTTAAAACTGTCCTGGCTCTACTGGGGCGTCATCTTAAGGCTGTTTTATTCAATTCCAAGAGAAGCCTCCAGGCAGAACTGCAGGGCATGCACACATACTGCCCTTGGGAGAACGGGCACTGCAACATCACCTACCACTCCTCCCATCCAGGGCCCTGGGAAACGGCACTGCCTCGTGCTCACTTACACCTTTCAAAAAAACTACTGCCATTCTCGACATGAAGGTCCCAAGCCTTTCTTGTTAAATTTATTCCCAAGTCTTGAGCAATTTTTGTTCTTATTTTTGTAGACCACCTTCCCACTTCCTCTTCTCGGTGCTCACAGTGCTCCCTGAATTGCTGTAAGTAGTTCTTCTTCGAGCGGCCACAGGGCTCCCCTAGCAGCTTTGTTTTGCTGGGCCTGAGTTCCGTTTGTTCCGACCATCTTCCTCTCCCTGGATGAAGGCTTACCATTCTTGGTTAGCACCCTTGGGCTCCACTCTGCTTTCTATAGTAATGGCATTCTGCTTTCTTCCTCAGGGAAGGTGAAGTGGCCTCCCAGGAGAGTGGGGGCACACAGCTTCCCTGAGGCCTCCCTGCCTCAGGAGCAAGGGAAGTTCAGGCCAGGGAACCAGGCATCCAGTCACCCTCTTGTGCACAAAAGGCCTCTTTCCCACCACTTTGTGGGACTCTCCCCAGAGTTCTCTGATGACACCGCACCAGTGCTGCCCAGGGACCTGCATGGAACCCAAAGCCTGCCCCGGACGCCCAGAGGCTGGCAGCCGCCTCACTCTGGGGATACAGTGGGAGGGAGAGAAGGGTTTGAGTCCAGGTCCTCCTTTCCCCAGAGTTCCCTCCTTCCTCTAAACCATAATTTTGAATGTGAAAAGGCTTCACTGATGATAAGGCCCCTCCCTCTTATTTTACATTATGAGGGGACTGAGAGCCAGACAAGCAGATCAATTTTTTCACTCATGCAGGGGTGGCAGCCGGGGTCAGAGCACCCAATGTGCCTTTTCCTGAGCCTTCTCTTGTGACAACTTATTGTAAGTACTCACTTTCCAATCAGTCCCTGACCAACACCACCCTGCCCAGGTGCTAGTTTCTTCCTACTGTGCAGAATTGGAAATCACGAAAGCAACATCTTTTCTCCATAGAGCCTTTCTAAAAATACCACTGCAACAATATTTCTTCATACCATATTTATTGCAAATGTCCCCAAATCGTGACAGACTACAAAGTATGATCAGTAAAGGACCTTAAACAAACACTGCCCTATCTCGGAAGATCCAGCCCCTAGAATAGAAGGGGCTTTAACATGTGGATCAAAACATAAGATGGAGACACGATTTCTCTGGATGCAGTGTGTGTGGCGACGTAAGACACCTTCATGATTCACAGCTTGGAAGCCAACATCAATTTTCCCCAGGAAAGCAACAAGGACAGCAGTACCCTAGGGAAACTAATCTCACCCAAAGATATTCTGAAAATGAACAACGATGCTGCAATTCAGAAGTAACAACCAACTTTTTGTTTTCCTCCTTCGGTAAAAATATGGTAATAAGGACCATGCTGACATGACAGTCACCTTCTCTGGGGGCCACACGCACAGGACCCCACAAAGGCCATCAAAGATTCATGCTCAAAACTAAACTAACTTGTACTTCCCAATTTTAGATTATTTGGGGGTTGGGAGATGCTGAAAAATGGGCATTGCTAAATCGTAAATGTTCTTGCCTACCTTTACTTAGGGGGAAAAAAAGATTTTGTTTTTCTTCTTTGGGAAAATTGTGCAAGTTACAACTGAGGGGCTGAATTAGCCAGGGTATCCCCACCACCTCAGCAAGAATCATGGCTGCATAGCTGAGCCTGCTGAGAACAGGGGGTGACAGACCCTTCCCTAAATTCTCCCCAGTGATTTGGGATTGAAAAGCTTGTAAATAGGAACAAAAACTGTATTATTGTTTTTGGAGCTCTGACTATGTTGACAACATTCTAATGCCATTGGATGAGATTTCTGATGTTGGTGTTAGCACTATGTTACTATTCTTATCTTCAGGAGTGGTAGCAGTGGTAGTAACTTTCCCAAAGTGTGCCAGATATGTAACTTTAGCACTAAAATTTCTGCCTGGAAATATTTCTTTAGATATTATTTTATCCCTTAACTCTGAAGTCCTGTGTAATAATATTCACTGGGGAAAATTCCACACGTAAAAAATGGTTTGTTACAGAGCTCATAAATATGTGTGGAGCATCTGTCTAAGACTCTCATCCTCACTGCCACAGTTCTGTGACCCGTGGGCACGCACACAGCAATGCGCCAGCACCTGGAGGTTCCAACAGGAGGATGCTGGCTGGAGAGGCTGAAAAGATGCCTTTGTTCATGCACAAACTCAGTGCTGACGACTCATCGGGGGGCAGTTACCCCACCAGCCCTGGGGGACATGCTCCCATAGTCATGGATCCACTCACAGGTGACCCTCATGGTCAGATGAACATCGTGGGTGTGGTCAGAGCCACACCTGTCCTGGACAAGGGTTGTCTGCCTGGAACCTGCCTGACATCTCTCTGGTATGGGCCACCTGGGCTGCATCACTGGGCAGAGGTAGCAGCAGCAGTGATCTGAGCTGGCCTTAGACTTCACTCCTTCGGCAGCTGCGGAAACTTTAATTTTTTTTTTAATTTTTAGTTGACAAATAGTAATTGTATGTATTTACGGGGCACAATGTTATGTTTAGATACATGTATACACTGTAGAAGGATTAAATCAAGCTATTCAACATATCTACCACTTCGCATACTGATCTTATTTTTGTGGTGAGAACATTTAAAATCTACTCTTTTACCAATTTTGAAATATACAATACATTGTTATTAACTACAGTTGCCATGCTGTACAACAGCTCACTGAAACTTACTCCCCTCCTGTCTAACCGCAACCTTGTACTCTTTGACCAACCTCTTCCCCTCCTCCCCCAGCCTCTGGTAACCACCATTCTACTTTCCGGTGCTATGAGCTTGACTGTTTTGGATTCATGTGAGATAATGCAGTATTTGTCTTTCTGTAGCTAGTTCATTTTACCAAGCATAATGGCCTCAAAGTTCATCGGTTTTGCCAAAATTTTAGTAAATTAGAAATGCTATTTTTCAGAAAAGAATTGACAAAGTACCCATCCTTGTAAATGAGCACTCCTCTGTGGGGTGGGAAGAGGCCAGTGCTGTGCTGGCTCCTCACCCCGCACCACCACCACCAGAGGTTCTGTGCGCCCTTGAACTTGAGGCTCTCTCTGGCTTTCCCCCCCACTTTTCTATTTTGCTAGGCTTCTTCCTTTAAATTATAGACTTTCTTTTTAAGGAGACGGGATGCCCCTCTGGGCCCCAGGAACACAGCTCTGCAGCTCAGGAGGGTGGACAATGGTCCTCAGCCCCTCTCCAGGGAGGACAACTACCCACAGGGAACTGCCTGGTCCTGCAGATCCTTTCCTCTTGTGGAGGCCAGGACCGGGACTCAGCTCCCTTCAGGGGCAGGTACATCGCCAAAAGACTGCTGTCCTGGGGGTGGGGACAGAGATCTCCGGTTCCCACCCCCACCTCTGCCTCCGTCCCATCTCACCCTGGGCCAGGTTCCTGTCTATGTCACCTGCTCCTGGGAAGTCTGTAGGGATTAAGCTGAAAGTGTGTCACCCAGAGAGATCATTCTCACCACAACAAGGAGTTTTCTAAGAAGAGAGTTAAATGTAAGACTCCTGTGCTATTATATACTTAATTGTAAGCTTCTTAAAAATATAACCCTTGCAAAGTTTGTCAGGGTCACCAATCTGGAACCCAGCCCTGTTAACTGGCAGAGGGAGGGGGCCCCTAACTTCTCCCATCACTGGCAGTCAAGAACTAACAAGCTCCTCTATTTCACTGACAGCGGATACTCTCCTGGCAATGACAGTCCTGCCCCAGTGGGAAGAACCAGACCCCAAAGCCAACAAAATCAAAACTCCAAAGTCTCTTGGAGGCCTTGTGCAGCACATGCTTCATGCTTCAAGGGCCTGAATTCCAAACAAGGGCTACACCTTCCCACTGCCCCTGGGCCATCTGAGGTCCCATGCTGCCAAGAGAGCTTCGACAGGGTGCCCCCAAGGTCCTGCAAGACACCACGCAGGTCATTTGTCATAGAAAAGGGGCCAACCCACACGCTCACATGGGTGACAGACGTCCTGTGAAATCACAGGACCCTCAAAACGCTTTTGGGGTCGCATGGCCTGGGGTAGCCTACCTGTGGATGTCCTACAGAGCAGCCAGGACAGTATAAAACAACAAGATTTCAAACCAAGATCTCCTGCCTGCAAAGTGCCAGATTTCAATCTGGCGAAACTGCTTCCAGGTCTCCACGGCCAGAGTGAACAGGATACTACTCAAAAACTGAACAAGAGAACAAACCCGGCAGGTTGTACAGGCAAAACCAATTCTGTCAGACTTCCTGACAGCTCTGGCCAGTCATCCCTTCCCTTCTTCTCAGAAAGGCACAGTGCGCCACCCTCGCACTGACCAGCCAGATGAGGTGATCCCACCCGGAGTCCCCAGTGGCCTGAGAGGTTTGCTCTGCCTTCCCCTTGGAAGAAACTCCCCAGTCCTTAAAGTCCTTGAAACCCAGGGCTAAGCAGTTGTCCTAGGCAGCTGGCAACTCCCAGATGAACCAAGATAGTGTTCAGCAAAATTCTTCATTAAAATTAAAAACAAACAAAAAACTAAGTTAAACATTAGCATGTTCCACAAAGACATAAAATTCAACAAACCCAAAGCACATATGGCTCCAGAGCATCACTGTGAAGAAATCCAATCCAAATGTGTCAATGTATATTAACTCCTTATAAATAGGTCAATTTGTAAATTGAAGTTCTGGAACACAATATATCTCTTCCTGACCACCAAACACCACCAACTAAAAAAAACCCCAGAAACCTAATATATTAGAAAAAATTCTTCACAAATGGAAACTATTAATGGATACCTTTGACCCCTCGGTCTAAGGAAGGAGGCACTGCAGTTAAGAATCTTGTCATTACAACACCAAACCCAGGTGGGGCTGAGGCGAGGCAAGGTGAGGTGCCCATCTCAGGTGCAAAATGCAAGGCGGGTACCCAAAAGCTCAGTCATTAAGATGACTAACATTTTAATGCAATATATTTTTTAAAAAAAACAAAATGAATACAAAAACATCCCCAAGGAAGAAAACATTGAAATTTTAAGTGAAGACAAAATCGGCATTACTGAGTTTTCCTCCAGCTGCAGGCTCCCATCTCTTCACCAAGCTCTCAGTGTCCTGGACAAATGAGCTTCTTCCCCTCTCTCACCTTGGCCCACCCGCCAACAACAAACAGACCCCCTAAGAGCTGTTTTCTTCCTTCACTGAGGTCTACCAGCCTCCTGCTCCTGCCTCCTCCTGGGTCACACCACAGGTCTCTGCCCCCCTGGCAGACAGCACCACTCAGCACTCAGCATGAACTCACTTCTCCACTGGCTCGCCTGATTCTCACCTTCCCCCTCCTCCTATCTCTCCTCCTCAAAACGCACCATTTGCAGCTGAAAGCTGACTGCATGCCTTCATTCAACATGTATTTGTTGGGGCTGCTGCTGCCAGGCACGGTTCTGCTGTGAGCATGAAGCAAAAACCCTTTCCTCAAGGAGATCATGTTTCAATGGGTAACTTCAAATAAGACAAATTAAGTAAGAGTAAAGTTAGCAAGGCACATGCACAAAAGGGGACACAAGAAAACTTTAAGATGTTAATGCAAACTAACCCTAGTGTAGCATGGAAAGGTCTGTCCAACAGTCCACTCTGCAATGTTCCCTGAGGCTTCCCATGGTCCTGATTTCAAACAATAGCACTAATAGTAACTATTTTAACCATCTCTTTCTGACCTCATTTCAATTGTTATTTTTCAGTTTTACTTTACTAGTAGGATTGCAACAACATCAGGAACTCTGTTTTTACAGAAGTAAAATCTGTATGTGTCCTATATTCCTAGTGTTTGTATAACTAGCTGACTGCACTGTCCTGATGCTGCTCCTGGTTCACTGTCCCTGGTTAGAGATTCAGCCACCTGGGTTAGGGTTTGGTGAGTCTGCTCTGGGTGAAGGGAAAATGTGTTTTCCTTTTAAGTAACTAATGTATGTGAGAGAGAGAGAGAGGCACACCTTTGGGTGACAGCCTCTCCTCAGTAGAGGGGAGCAGTCAGTTGCATATAGGTGTCCCAGGGAGACAGGGCTAGAGGCTAGAGGCTAGAGGTGAGGTCTTCATCCCCACATGTACTAACCCACACACTGTTGTGTGTATGCTGGAATTTGAGGAGGTTTGCTCTGAATGCACAGGCCACTCAGCCAGCATTTCCCTGAGCCCCAGCGTGAGATGGACCTTGAGGCAGGAGCCCGATGGTGGTGTCTGAGGACCCCTCTTTGGCACGTGGGCTCAGGGCATGAAGCAGGCAAGAGGAGTATGCAGTGGAAGCCAGAACCCCAGGATTAACCCGGCATCAGCACTTAGGGGTTGCACAGCCAGTCACATCTCTAAGCCTCAGCATCTCCATCTGCAAACTGGGGTAAAAGTGACAGTGTCTGCGTGCTGGGGGCAGGGGAGGCTGTGTTGAGGTACACACAGTGCTTGTCACCCTACCGGGAGGTAGGAATGCCATGCACTTGAGTCCCTGCGGGGGGTGTGTACCTGTGCATGCTCACTCCTAACCAACTCCCAGGTGGCCAACGCCTTCACCCCAAGTTCCCATTTATTAAGCTTCAGTTTGCTCAGTCTGGTTAGATGATTCAATCTGGTGTGGAACTGCTTGCTTTCAGGGAAAACACACCTTCCAGCTCTCTAAAGCACCCAGCCACTGCTGCATCTCTGACTTACCTGGCCTGCTCTGGCCTCTCTCGGCACCACCAGGCAGGAATGGTGTCATAGCCCACCTGGCAGAAGCCCCTAGCACTAGTCTCTGACCCCCGATGGCTGTATCTAACAGCATACAAAAGCCCCATGTCAGTAAACCTCCTCAGTTACTGATCCATCACACTGGTAGCTAATCCAGGTCAGTGAGCAGCCAGCCACCTACCCCTGGTGGAAGCTTTCACGCATCCCCATGTTTGGAGCTAAGGATCTCATCAACTCTTTCATGTTAACCTGGGGAACGTGCAATCCTCATGACAAGAGCATATGGCCTACTTGGGTTCAATACCAAATACAAAGCCATCTTTGTTCTCTCAAGAGATTTGTAAAATTATGTTCCTGTGTTAAATCAGTAAAATGTTGCCGTTGGGCCAAGACTTTACTTGGGAACTTTCTGTCTGGATGCTTTTCTCCTTAGAACGGAACAGAAATTGGGCAAAGTGCACCGTGGAAACACATGCACCCGCCCTCCTGCAGTACAGGCTGCGTTGTTGTTCATATCCAGACTGCAGCACTGGGCTGCAGGGTGTCATTGATCTTTCATCTTTGAAAACCTAGACAACCACATTCCTCAACATCCACTACTGGCTTTCTGTTGGAAAGTGTCAAGGCAGATTGTCGCAGGCCCTGCTGTAGGCCGGGGCTATCCATACAGTGTGCTCAGTCTTTCAGGCCACTGGAATCATGAGATTACAGATCACCACAAGCTGAGCTAAAACCCACGTGTGGGCAGGGCTGCATTCCCTTCTGGGGTTTCCAGGGGAGAATCCGCTTCCTCGAGTTTCCAGTGTCTGAAGGCTGCATAGTCTTGGGGTCATGGCCCCTCCCTCCATCTTCAAAGGCAACAACCGCAGTCACGTCTTCCTCACCAGTCACGTCTTCCTCACCGAGCTGCCATCTCTCCTGCTCTCTCTTCCAAGTCCTTCTTTCACCTTAAGGACACTGTGATACACTGGGCACACCCAGTGATCCAAGACGATCTCCTTATCTTAACGTCATCTGATTATCTCCTTAATTCCCCATTGCCTAAACTGCTCATGGGTTCTGAGGGTTAGGATGTGCACATCTTTGGGGGCCATTATGCTGCCTAAAACAAATCACGAACAGAATTTAGGGAAAACTGCATTTTACATATGAGGAGGGCATGGCCAATACACAGTGTGCTGTTTTAGGAGCTTTGCCCAGAACCCAGTTTCCACCTGGTACCCTCACGACCAAGGGCTGAGTCTTTGTGAGGTGGTATAATTTCTGACACATGGCAAAGACAGGTCACAGGGATACATCCCCGTCTGACCCCTGTATGTAGCAGTGTCAGGGTTCTGAGGGGAGGCAGATCACTAGGAAGGAGGTAGCTGGCCGGTGACACGGTGGTCGGTGCTGTCTCTCAGGCACTCCTACCACACCGTCCCCTCTGACACCTGAATTATGCATTGCCCTCTGGGCCCCTCCATTCATTCATTCATTCAGCAAGCATCTACTGGTTCTGCTGGGCCAGGAAGCAAGATGGGCACGGCCCATGTCATGAGCCCTCTGGGTGTCGGGACATTTTCTCTCCCGCATTTCAGGTCCAAGGACCAAGTCTCTAGAACAACCCATACACTATCACAGGCTCTTCAAAGAGATGGCAGAATGGAAATGAGAAGCCTGAGCTGCCCTCTTAGTGAGTCCGTATGCACCAGGGGTCAACCCCAATGTGGCTGCTGCTTTATCCTCAGGGGATAAATCCAGTCCTCATTCCCAAGTGCCCATCACCAGCACTTGTTCTATGCAGATACAAGTTCTCAAGGCTCCAAAGCTGCTGTCCTCCTGCTTATTCTCCCGAGCCAGCCCGCGGTGCCTGCTGAGCTCAAGAGCGGGTGCAGAAAGCCCGACAACAACATTCACTCAGTCTTTACCGTGATGGGTGATTTCTGAGCCTCCACAGGCCGTGGCTTCTCTGAGTGTAGAAAGGGAGCACCGCTCTCCTCCCAGACATAGGCTCACATGCACCTGCAGTAGCACGCGCGTGCCACTGCTGGCTGGCTGCACACTGCTCCACCCCGAGACGCGTGTGTATGTGTCTGTATATACAGTGGGGGGGGCAGGGGTGATGTGTACATGTGAGTATGTAGTGAATGTGTGTGAGGTGTTTGTGAGTGTGTGAGTGTAAGTGCGTGATGCGTGAGTGTAAGTGTGTGTGGTGTCATCCTCTCTGGCACCTCCTAGGCCCACAGACCACAGGGGTACGTTTCCCCTTCTAGGGGCACAACACAAGGAAAAGCTAAATCCACATGTGAAAAATGAAGGCTGGGCTATTTTCTTTCCCAAAACTCACTTAAATCTAGGGATTGCCAAACATTTCACAATGTGCTTCAAGAAAACAAGGTCCCACCTTTACTTAAAAAAAAAAAAAAGAAAAGAAAACGGTAAAAAAAAGCAAAACTGTAATTCCCACAATTCCCAAACAGAGACTGGAGGAAAATGTATTTTAGAATCAAAGACGGCAGGCACATCTGCTATTTATTTGGAATAGTTTTCCCAAGCCATTTACCTTAATTATTACAAATAGCCCCTTACAATACTGAGAAGAAGAGAATGAAAATTGCTAAGTATGATTTTTCTAGTACAGAAAATTAAACGTCCTTTTGGTCATGCATTGAACAAGTGATTTTTCATTCATTCCATATACTACATGAAACAGCCCCTCGAATACAGGTGACCCTTCAACACCATAGGTTTGAACTGCATAGGTCCACGCATGCTTGGATTTTTTCCACTAAAAGTTACCCCGAGTGTGCCTGCCTCTCCTGCCTCCCCTTCTACTTCCCCTACCTCTTCCGCCTCTGCCATGCCTGAGACAGCAAGAACAACCCCTCGTCTTCCTCCTCCTCCTCAGGCTATTCAACATGAAGATGATAAGAATGAAGACCTTTAGGATGATCCACTTCCACTTAATGAATAGTAAATACATTCTCTCTTCCTTACAATTTTCTTAATATTTTCTTTCCTCTAGCTTACGTTATTGTAAGAATACAGTCTATAATACATATAACATACAAAATATGTGTTAATTGGCTGTTTATGTTATCGGTAAGGCTCCCAAGGTCAACAGTGGGCTATTGGTAGTTAAGTTTTGGAGGAGTCAAAAGTTATACCCAGATTTTCAACTGCGCAGGGGGTTGGTACCCCTCTCCCTCATGTTGTTCAAGGGTCAACTGTCCATTATCTTCTCTTCCTCCTCACCATAAATGTTCTCTTACTCCAAACCCAATTCATTCTCTTTCTCCAGGAAACTGTCGGACATATATTTTTCTCTAGTGCATGGAAATCACACAGTTCTGACCCCGGCTTACACCTCAGCCCACCGTGTGTTTCCTCCAAGCAGAAGGGTCTCAGCTTTGGCCAAGAGTGCAGCTCTTGAGGAGCAAGAGCAGAGCACAAAAGACAGAGTAAGAAGCCCTCAAGACTTCTAAAGGATGACTATGTGGGTGTGAGACTAGGAAAAAAAACCCTTTACTCTCTTCCTCCCTGGTGGAATCTTTACATTTTTCAAGAATCCACTCACATGCCATCTTCTTTCCCCAGCAGAACATCACTGACCACTCCAGCCGACTGGACTTGGTCCCTGAGCATCCCACTCCAGGCAGGGAGCAGGCAGCAGGGGCAGTGCCCTCGCCAGCCCGCAAGCCTCCCTGCCCACTCCTCTGCGGCCACGGCTGGCTTCAGGCCACCTGTCCCCACACCCAGCCCAGGGAGGGCCTCCCAGAGATGTCCAAGAGAGCTCTGCAAGCTGAATGAATGAATGCTTTGAAAGTTCTTGCAACCACAGTCAAACATTCCTCGTGAGATAACAGTGTTAAAGGAAGTCGTCATTCACCAAATATTTTTAAAGGAAAAATACATGTATTGGTGACAACTGGGACTGTTAAATGACTTTCTTTGGAATTTTGCAGCTGCCTTTACAGTGAGGTGAAGGTAAAAGGCCCGACTGAATGATTTCTTTGAGAAAGACCACAGTGGAACATATTAGTAAGAAAAAAAAATGCTAAGCAATCACGAAAGACTATTTAAAGTTAAATTTGTCATATTTACTTTTCAAATGTGCCATATATATCAGCAGCTGATAGAACATAGCCCTGATTTAACTCTTTGTTCCCATGTTGTACCTCGTAATAAAAAAGGTCTTTAATTTTGCAGTATGAAAATGGCATTGCCATCAATCTTCCCTGTTGGTTAAGGTTATTTTCCAGGGCTTGTTCTCATTACTGCATTTGCCTCTTCTCAAGGTCTCATCATGGTTTCAGTGCCCTGCAGGGTATCTGGGGTTCAGCAGCTAGTCATAAATTAATCGTTACATGAGCAGAAAAGGATCGCCCCAGCACGACTGGCAACAGCTCTCGCTGAAACATTCTCCAGGCACCCCTTGCTCACACGCAGGTGTGAAAACAGTCTGTATGAGTAACTAGGGATTCCCAACTCAGGCATTTTTCCCCTGCTGTTTTTCCCCCATTGGGTGGCCAACCTGGATCTATGCTATCTTTATGCCAGTGTATCAATTTTATGCCAATTGCTGTGCATTCTTTGGGGGAACCTGGAGAAGTTTCTTGAATGAGGTAGGGTTTGAGTTTAGGATTAGAGGCTGGGGAGGATTCACAAGCGTTAACATTAGAGCAGGCTTTCCTGGGCTTCGAGGAAAGGCCGGGGGTAACTGGGAGGACATGATGCTCTCACTGAGTGGACACGAGAAGCAGGTGGGGTGTGCGGAGAGGCCAGACACAAGCAATAAGGTACTGATGAAAGACAGGCCAAGCGGGGGGAGAGGAGACAGGATGGCTCAGTGAGAGTGTCCCTCACATGCTCCCAGAGGCCTGAGCCCTGCAACAGCTTCCTGCGGGATGGGACGGGCTGCACTCTGAGTCAGAGCATTCCCTGTGGCCACGGATGGGACAGTGGGAGGTGATGAGGCCACTGCCCAGAAGAGTTCAGCCAAGTGTGGGATGGTGCAGGCCCAGCAAGACGTCCCATGGAGAAGAGCCTGAGAGACAGGATCCAGGAGGAGGCAGACGTCTGGGGCGGGGGTGGGGATGAGGCCTGACCAAGCGTGTGCACTCCCCAAACCTTCGGGACGGTTTACTGGATGGCAGTAAACTCTTATTCCCTCTACGGAATGAATTTTCTTTCAAAATCAAAGAAAAAGATCAAATGGGAGTATCAAAGCTTAATTTGAGAAATCCATCTGCTTCATCAAAACTTTGTTGTGAGCTTTTAAGAATAAACACAGGGCAAATTTATTTTATACAAGAATGGTTTGTTTTTTTGGTAAAGTCTGTCTTCAAAGTAATTCATAATTAAATTTCTGCTTTAAATGCTACTTCTTTATTCATTTTCCTTTTCTTCTTGGGAAAATCTCAAGCTCACGCTCACTTCCATCCATGTGCCAGTACCTGAGAAGAGGCTATCACCATGGACAGATATTTCCATCACTGGGTCTCCAGCAACACATTGTAACTAGAGCTTAGGACTTGCCGCTAAAATCCCAAAGCAGACGACCAATGCGACAGGGATCAGAGACGCTCAGTCCTCTCTCACACGGCCTTTAGTCTCAGTTCCACCTGGTGGTCAGATGCAACGCTGGGTAGTTAGAGCAGGCAGGTCACCCCAGGGGAAGGGGCCTGCCTCCGCCTTCGGAGGTTCCAAGCTGCCTAAGCTAGAGAGCTATAAGCACTTTAGGGTGATCTGGAGCATGCATGGTAAATTACTCGAACACAAAAAATTCATTCAAAGAAATTTTTTTTTCCCGAAAAAATGACAGAACATTTATTTTAGAGCCTAGTCTTAAAAGTTGGGGTCATCAACTACCGAGGAAGGCTTGCTGAGAACTTCCCCCGTCACTTGCCAATAACTCCCAGTGATCCATGGCCGTGATGGGAGGTCGGGGGGGAGGATGTGAGACCAGAGCAGGAAAATATTCTTAAGCTCCTCATCTCCCACAAACCTTCTAATAAGATCTGCTGTCAGAAAGCCCAAGGGCCTGGTTCAAGATCCCATAACTGTCCCTGTCCCTGGTCACCAGACAGTGCAGCCTACAGGAAGAGGGGGGTGGCCAGGGCAGGGCCCCAGGGAGGACGGCTCAGGGGGGCCCACACCACCACCAGCTCTGGAGGCATCTGCACTGCTCGCCATCCGCTGCTGTCGGCAGCAGTTCAGCGCAGTCCGATACTCCCGCCTACGTGTTTTATGCTTCCTTTAAATCTGAGCGTGTTCTAGGAAATGGGCATCTATGTATTTGTTTGTTTTCAAAGTGTAGCAATGCCAACAGGGCTCTGGGCACACGGACTGTTTTGCAAACGTTGAAAATACACATTTATGAAAGCTGGTCAAAGGAAAGAGTCGCCCAACCAAACTCAAATTATACGTGGAACAGGGCTTTACCGCGTACCTGCCTACAACAGGCACAAGATCAACAAGGCAGGTTTGTGCCGCAGTCTGAAAGCTGAGCCAACACAGGCCTGGGCAGGATGGGGGGTGGAAAGGGCTGCCCAGGTTCTGTAGTAAAAGTCCTCCACAGAAATACTAATTCCTGGGAGGCCAAACGTGCAACCATGGGGTGGTTAGTGACTCACCCTCCAAGCCAGGAAGCAGAGGTGCTGGGAAGACCCAAACACCTAAATTACGTCTGAAAGCTAAGTGGAGGGCATCTGACGTCTTCCCCTCCAACCACAGCCTTACAGAAGCAGATAAAGTAAGGATGATCTGATCTGAGAGTCGGCAGAAGTCTCCTTGCTACATAATTAAGCTGTGCGGTTTAATGAGGTGGAGCTATCACATTCTGAGGCAGGGGTCCCAGACAACCTTGAGGACATCTCGGCAGGAATTTCACTTTATTGGATTAATTTAAACCCATGAACACCCTTAGGCTCCCAGACAAAAGGATCCAGCAGAAATAGGTCCTGGATGGTTCAGAGTGGGTGAGACACAAAAGGTGGGGAAAAGTCAGCATCAGGGTACCCTGCCCGGGCCCAGAGGGAGCTGCCAGGATGTCCCAGGCAGAAGCAGACAGCCCTGCCTTCTGCAGCTCTTCACAGAGAGGGGAGTAAGGGCCAGTGAGAGGAAGAAGGCCAGAGGCCACTGTGCTTCCAGCCGAGTGCTCAGCCACCAAGAGGGAAGAGAGAGACAAAGTGAGCAGCGTGGGCCATGCTAGAAGCCCTCCGCCTGGACCTGTACACCTGTGCCTCTCTCCTGGCTTTCCTTGGATGGGCCAGTTCAACACAGCTTCTGCTGGGAGAGTGTATACTCCCATCTTATTATTTTTTAAGTGTTTGTGGCAAGACCAATGCATAGGCGGGAAGTGATCAGAAAGTTTACAAGAAAGGAAATGAAAAAGCACTCTTGAGATTGTAGGGGGAAAACGCTGGGAGCCCAGAGACACCACAGGGGTCAGGAGGCACAGGTGGTTTGTCTGTCAGATGCCTGGAGACCAAGCTGTGACCCAGCCTGGCCTCCTCGCACTTCCTGGGTCCAGTGAGACTGGGGCTCGTCCTCACAGCCACTGTGTGTCCGCCCACGCTTGGCTGCACCCGGCCTGCTCTCCACTCTGCAAGGACCGGCACAGCTCAGACCTGCCCTGATGCCAGAGGAAACCGAGGCGCATTGCTGGAGGTGGCCGGTGGGCAGAGCTTAGCATCGTGCAGGGACTGTTCCAGATTCTCATTCAGCACAAGCTCCCTGCTTCTCCCCACATGGCTCCTCTGAAATGGACCAAAACACAATGAGGAGACAGAAGAATGTTTATAAGAGCAAAGATGACAGCTGTGGTTTGTGTTGAGCACTCTAAGAAACTGAAGCCTAGGAGTTAAAACCAAAATGACTTTTAGTTTTGGTTTAGTTTTTTTTTTTTTAAGCAGTTTCCTTAGATTCCGACTAGTCTGTGGTGAAGAGCACAGTATCAATCACACTTAAAAATAATGTCAGGAAACAGGAACCTCACTTAGATTCTCACCCTGTTAAAGAACACTTTTGTATAATAGTTTGGATATCATGCCCTGTACTGAGTACAAAGCTCTATTTGTTTCTGCTTTGTAATGTAGAGTGTTATGTTCTATGGTTACTACACAATCACTTCGAGGAAACATTACTATAAAAATAAATAAGTTTCTTTTTTCATTCAAAGGGAGGGAAAATAACAAGGACGCCCTCAGCACAACACAAACCTTTTCCAAGAACACTTGCATTTGTTCCTGAGCTGGTAAGAATGCTTTGCTGATGATATCAAAGGCCTTTAGTATATCTGTGATCAACCTGACTAAAACACAGGGGAAAAAATACTCATTTTGTTCCACTTTAAATTAAAACAAGCCTTTTTTTTTGTTTTTGGTTACTGGGCTGTCTCTGTTTTTCTTTGAACGCAGGGGAATACACTATTCTGAAACATTGCACTATTACTCTCTCTTGAGTGTGGAAGGCCAGCCAATCACACTATTAATCTCTGAGTTGGATTTTTGGAAAAGACAAAGTGTAATTTCATTTTCAAAAATGATTGCAAACCTCCACATCTGACCAAGATGGAATAAAAGTGCAGGATTTACCCATCTACACCAAATCAGTAAGAAATACATTTTTAAAAATGGTTTTTCATTAAAAAAAATTTTTTTAAATGGGTATTGGACACAGGAATCAAAGGACAATGGTCCCATCTGGAGAAAGTGTCCAGGCTGCAGCACAGGACAGGAGCCAGGCAGGGCCTGCAGGCACCCGAAGTGGAGAGGACAGAGCTGAGGGTCCAGGGAAACCAAGGCAGCTAGAGTGTGCAGGGCAGAGCCCCAGAAGGAGAGCTCTGGATGTCTGCTGAGGGTCCCCCTTGAGTTTCTGGCTGAGCCCTGATCAGTGCATGCATGTGAGGAAACTCCCCAAGGCCAGGAAAAGAACCAGCTGCAAAAAGCAAAGGAAAAGTTCCCTGGAGTTTACAGTGGTCCAGGAATAGTCCTTGCTCTCACCAGTCAAAGTAGAAATCTCTTAATTCACAGGCCATTAGGTACAGTAATCTGATGGGGATTACCTCAGTAGGAGGGGGAAAAGAGCCCTTGACTAAAGGCTTCTTTGATCGCATCTAAGAAAGGTTAAAAGTCAGCCTCCACAGGACCCAACTGTTTCTGAATAACTTCTCTGCACCTTAGAACAAAACTCAAGAATATTTATATGAACACAAAAATGTCCAGCACTCTGTAAGGTAAACTTCACAATGTTAGGCCTCTAACAAAAAGTTAACAGGCATGCAAAGAAGCAGGAAAATACAATCTACGATGAGGGTAAACATCAATCAATAAAAGAGAACCAGGCCTGATGAGGACATGAAACAGTTGTGATGCGTCCTTATGTCCAGGAAGCTAGAGGGAAGATTAAATTAAGTGAAGACATGGAATGGATGAAAAAATAATTTCCTAAAAAAGACACATCAAACTTCTGGAGTCCAAAACTACAACTTCTGAGATGAAAAACCCACCAGGTGGGATGAATGGTAGATTAGACATTGTAAAAGATAAAAAAGTTAGTGAACTTGAAGACATAACAATAGAAGCCATCCAATATGAAACACAGATTTAAAAAAAAAAAGATGAGCAGATAAAGACAGCAGCAGTAATAATATATCTGGTACTGCAGTTCAGGGGAGGAGAGCAGAGGAAAATACTTGAAGAAATAATGATCAAAATTTTCCCAAATTTAATGCAAACTGTACAGCCACAGATTCAAAACACTCGATAAACCCCAAGCGCAAGAAACAAGAGGAAAACTATACCCAGGCTCATCATATTCAAATTGCTCAAAGTCAATGATAGGAAGAATCATAAAAACAGAGAAGACACATTATATACGGAGAAGTAAGGATAAGAATGACAGCAACCATCTCATTGGAAAAAAATGAAGCAAAAAGAGAGTGGAGCACCATCTTTAAAGAGCAGAAAGAAAACTGTCAGCCTAGTGAAAATATATTTTAAAAACAAAAAAGAAATAAAGACTTTTTCAGACTTACAAAAATGGAAAGAATTCATCATGGGCAGACCTGCACTAATGGGAAATGTTAAAGGGAGTCCTTCAGACAGAAGGAAAATGATGCTAGACAAAGATCTGCATGTACACTAGGAATGAGAGGCACCAGAAATGATGACAGTGCCCATCTGCCGGTCCCACCAAAGACGCCTGCAGAGCAACACCACTGGGACTGGAATCCAAACCCCACTTGCCCTTTTTCCTCAGTACCGACCATGATGACTGGGACCTCATCTCGTGTTTCCTTAAAGTCGCTCTGGAATATACATATTTCCTTGTGATCCTGGAGAGTCCCACAGTCCCAAAGCTGGGCAGAAGAGAGTCAGTTATTTCAAAGATAATTGAATAACTGAATTCAGGCTTCTTGAATTGAATTGAATTGAATAATTGAATAAGGCTTCTTAAATTTCAATTAGACTACTGTGGATTGCCGTTGGAATCCCACCTCGTTTGAAACCTCCCTAGTTTGGGACTCCCTAGTAGTCCCAGCTACTCAGGAGGCTGAGGCAGGAGGACGGCTTGAGCCCAGGAGTCTGAGGTTGCAGTGAGCTATGATGACGCCTCTGCACTCTACTCAGGGCAACAGAGTGAGACTCCGTCTCAAAAAAAAAAAAAAAAGAAAATCTCAATGTCTAGCTTGTGAAACAGCGGGCTCTGCAACTCCACAGGCTCGAGGGCCATCTCTGGTGCCTGCTGGACCAGCCAGCGTCTCAGTCCCGGTATGGACACACCCTCCCGCCAGCCTCACTGCCCTCACGCCTTCTCAGCAGCTCCTCCTTACTTTTCATGCCAGGAGTAACCAGGCAACCAGAAGACAGAAAACTTAAATGCATCAAATTTGCTATTTATCAGCAGATGTTCTTCAAATTGCAGAATTGTAAGGAGCAAAGAAACTTAAGAGTTCATCTCTTCCAACTCTTACCCAACACACCAGATTATGTCTACTGATTATTATAGGAACACGGGCTAAAACCAAACCCGGGAATGAATTCCGCAAAACAAAATTTTATTAAGCTTATTTAATGATTACATTTTCTGTACACGTGGAAAAAAAAAAACCCTGCTTTTCCCACGAAAATAGTTGTTGGAAATGTTAAAACAAAAGATTGGTTTTATTTATTAGTGATTTCAGGGTAAATGTTAACTTTACCAAGCAAGTAGCTTGCCTGCTTAGGCTAACACATTTTTGCTTTAAATAGGATAATACCTTTGTGCTTTAACTGACTTTTTATTTTAGTTCCAACTCTTGCAAATGCAAGGAAACTTTACCTTTCTAACTCTATGCTGATCATCTGAGGGTTAAGCTGACAATTGTGTAGTGTGGAAAGAGTCCGAGGAAAAAAAGGAAAATTATTTAACTATTTTTTAACCAAAGATATCCATGGTAGAAGACCTAGACTGCCAATAATAATTAGCTTATAGGAAAACTAAGAATATTTTAAAAAGTGAGATATATGTTTCTTTACTATCAATAATATTTAAAATTTAGAATATAAAATGTTTAAAGTTGGTAAATAGAACTTGCAGAACAATAAAAATTATGATGAATGAAATAAAAGATCTTATGATGCTTTTCTGGTTTTACTTTTAAAATATAAGTGGAAAAATATGGAAAACAAATGAACTCATTTTCCTTTCTGACAGTGTCTAAATAATAAAAATGGTTCTACAAAGGTGTTAAGTGACAGACACAGTAAAAATATATGAAATGCAGAATTCTGTGCAAGTTTTTGAGAGTACAAATTTATTTAGTATTTTCAAAAGAAATGGCATTCCTTTAATATCACTTTAAAAGGTTACCACCAACCATGCTAAAGAATCGTCTACTTCTCTCCCTGACCCCAGAATGTCGGTGATCATGCTACATAGTTTTGAGACAGTATGATATTGCAATGAATTAACCAATGAGAAAAAAGCTTATTTTTTTGGGTGAGCTGAAAGGAAAGGTGTGACCTATCTGCAAAGTGCAAAGATCTAAGACTCCATGTTTAAAGTATAATTCTCCTTGTTAGAGAGAGGAGAGGCTTACAAAAAAAAAGCCAGGTGTAAAAAGGACCTTAGAATTGCTGTTGTATCTTACACTTTTGGCTACAAAAGGTGTAAGCCTTTATCCTAGAATTTGATCATGTGTAGAAAAATTTCTGCCTGAATTTTACAATTTAGCAAGTCTATACAATCTACTATCTATAATGTAATTTTTTCTCTCTCTCTTTCATCAAACAATGCAGTTTGGAACCAATTGAAAAGCAAAAAACTCTAATTTCAATAGCTCCGTTTAATAGATTAATTTCCAATTCGGATAGTATAAAGACAATTGAAATGCAAATAGTAGCAATACTGGGAAATAAAATTTCACTTAGCATACTTAATCTTACAAAAATGTCTAAATAAGACTGATAAAATAATTTACATAATGAGAACAACAACTGCCCAAATGCACATAAATTGTCCTTTCTTTTCCCCAAATCTCTAGTCCACTCAGATTATAGCCAGGAGGACACTGGTCACCACCGTGGGTTAAAAGAAATATCGAGGTTGAATTATCAGTTCAACTCTTATTTAGCCTTTCTTGGGGTCAAATTTCTTATCTCTAAAATCGGAAAAATAACACAGGGCTCTTACGAAGATTAACTGGTGCAAGGGTTTGGAGGTTTACATGTAATACACAGTGTGCTATGATGATGATGATAAATGAAAATTCCATTTGTAACATACATTCCTTTAGAGAGAATAACAAAGTTGTACTCACTTTTGTTTTTCACTAGAAATTAGTTTGAATATTCTAGTTAACTGAATTTTCATGGAATTTGTTTGAAACACCCGGGAAATAAATTTACAAATATAAAAAGCCTCATAAAAAAACATAAATAACCCATGCCATTATTTATTCAATCTTCAATCCCATTAAAGTGATCTTTAAGGACAATTCTAAATTTCCAATTTAACCTGATTTTTATGCAAACAATATATAAAAGTCAAAATATTTGCTCTTTATAGGTGACATTCCTAAAACAAATTGAAACCAAAAAAGCTCTTAATGTGGAAAAATACATGACAAATATACGAGAAAATTTTAAAGAAAGGCAGAAAATATTAAATAATTTTTTTTAAAGCGACAGAGTCTCACTCTGCCACCCAGGTTGGAGTGCAGTGGCTCAATCATAGCTCACTGTAACTTCCAATTCCTAGGCTCAGGTGATCCTCCTGCCTCAGCCTCCTGAGTGGCTGGGACCACAGGCACATGTTACTGTGCCTGGCTAATTTCGGTTTTAATTGTTTGTAGAGATGGGGTCTCACCATGTTGCCCAGACTGGTCTTAAACTCCTGGCCTCAAGCAATCCCAAAGTTCTGGCATTACAGGTATGAGCCACTGCACACAGCTTTAAACAAATATTTTTAAACAAAAGACATTAAGGGAATAAATCATATTATAGAGACAAATAGAAATATGCACAGATAAATTTAAATATGATAGAACTATCATGATCATAATTTAAAACTTCAATAGAATAGCCAGATTTACATGAACAATATATTGTGCATCAGCAAGGGGCTTTATTCAAGGAAGAGAAACCTTTCACAATAGCAGAAAAATTACAAAATGTAAAGAAATAAATTTTAAAATTAATATGCAGAATATACACTGCAAAAATGGCAGTGCTTTCTGAATGACTTAAAAAGGAAGACTTGGCTAATACAAAGACCCACCACGGCCCTAACTGAAAACACATCACACCATACTGATGTTGATTCTCCTTATTATGTAAGAGCAACCCCAACCAGACTCCAAACGGGGGGAGGGAACTTGATAATAATTCTAATACTTATATGGAAAAATAAATAGGTGAAAATACCCAAGAAAACAATTGAAGAGGTGACTTTTTCACCACCACATGTTAAAATGTTCATAAATGTGCAGTGTAATATGCAAGATAGTATCAGTGGGCTGAAGTAAAAAAGATTAAAAAATGAATACCATAAAGGTACTTAGATTTTAACTTGGTGAGGAAGAGAGAATTCAATAAATGCTGCTTGGGAAAAATTACTATACGAAGAGGAGAAGCATCTATTGAAACACCTCTACCCCAAAACACACATAAAAAACAGTATACCTCTACCCAAAATACACATTAAAAAGTTTGAAATAAAATAAAACATAAAATCATAAGGCAAACAGAAAAGAATATAGGTGAGTATTTGCATATTTTAGGGTTTGGAAAAACTTCTTAAGTTAAAAAGTATTTAAAAAGGGAAAGATTGATAGATTTGAAGATGTGATAGCTTTTAACTTTTATTGTGTGAAAAATACTCACCCTAAACAAAATTAAAAGTAACGATAAAGTGGGAAAAATACTTGACAGATAAAAATTAATATACATTATGGCCATCTATCTGCACTATTTCAGTATTTATATATCTTATAAGTTTTTAAAATAATAAACACCATAATTTTTTTGAAAAAAGAAAAAACATATGGCTAGTGACCTTAAAGAAGTAATGTTGAATCTTACTAGCCATCAAAGAGACACAATTTAAAAACAAGTAAAAAGAAGATGTCATTTTTGCCTATCTTAAGGCAAAAGCTAAAATTAAAGGGGTGTCCCAGTGTCAGTGAGGGTGGCAGCCCTCTCCGGGTGATTGTTTCAACCATGCACCCAACACTGGGAGAGGCTTTATTTTAAATCACCAGAAGAGTACATAAAGATTTTTCTGCAAGGATGAATGAAATCAGTGGTGACAATCTTTAGAGCAGGAACTCTGTAATTGTCAAAAATCATATTTTTGCAGAATATATTATATGACACAGGAAACCTAATATTGATGTGACAAACAAATACAAAATTATAGATACAGCAAATTGGTAACAGAAGCTCTGATTGGCAGAAAAGTTTGCACATCACTGCTATTTTCTTCTGCATTATTCTCTTTTCTAAATGATCCATAGTAAAACATGTTGTGTATCTTTCAGAATCACAAAAATACAGTTGTCCCTTGGGTCCATAATCCTACGGGGGACTGCTTCCAGGACACGTCCCCCCAACACCAAATCTACAGATGCTCAAGCTTCTGATACAAAATGGTGTACTATATAACTATTATGTACCTATAATAATTAAAAATAAAAATATATTTTAAAAAGGATGTACTTTGCATATAACCTTTGTACATCCTCCCATATACATTAAATCATCTGTAGATTGGATATAATACCTAATATAATATAAACAGTTGTTATACTATATTGTTTAGGGAATGATGACAAGGGAAAAAGTCTGTACATGTTCAGTACAGACACAATTTTTTTCTCCAAATATTTTTGATCCAAGGCTGGTAGAATCCATGGATATAGCAGGCCAGCTGCATGTGTTATTTACAAATATATATCGTATGATGCTAACTTGTTACGTAGTACTTCCAAAAATACAACAAATGATAAATAATAATCTGTTTGTTTCAGTATTACATTAAAATCTTAGTCTGGATGTGTAACTTGGGGACAGTGTGTGAATTTTATTTATCTGACCTATGCTTTGTCCTCCTCTCCCTGCTGACTTAACGATCAGAGTGCCAAGCAGGTCACAAGGTCCTGACACACTTTTGCCTATCTCACAATAAGATTATATGAGGCAGGTCATATTCCCAACTTGCAGAGGAACACAAGGCTTAAGTGTCATGCCCAAAGTGACGCAACTAGCGTCTTAGGAGAGCTGGAGCTGAAGGTCAGATCTGTCGCACTCCAAAGACAAAGCAAGTCACCTGCTCTCTTTCTCACACACACAGAACCTACAGCTTACAAAATAATGTCATTAGAGAAAATCACCTTACAGATAACTAATTCCCCTCACCTTTTATACCTTATACAAAGCAGTGTATCATCACTTCATAGCTGAACAAATGTTATCTGTGGTAAGTCAAAGTTTTAGCCAAAGTGAATTGCTAATTCCAACCTAAAATAAAAACAGATTCCTATATGTTTTTCTTACATTAGGCTTTCCGTCTAAGACTGTAAATTCCACTTTCATTAAGTTATGAATCAGCTAACCTAAATAAGAACTCTTGATGCTTCTGCAATGTGCAAACTTTCAGAAGTTAACCAACTATTTAAAGAAGCAACTCTTTTTTTTTTTAACATATTCTGGTAGACTTTTAAGTTCAGAAGTCCTAAGAGTGAAAGAGAAATTGGGCTTGTGTTTAGAAAAGCATACAAGGTTTTTAAATTAATGGAGGGCTTAATATTTTTAAAAATCTGGCCTCAATGGTGTGCATGAGCAACAGAAGAAACTCTTCTGCTTCTCTATTACACATTAATAACAATATTAATAATAATAATAGTAACAGACAATTATTCAGCTCTTATAGTTTATGAGGGATATTTACACATAACCTCCTTTAATTCACACAACATTTTCAGAAAAGTTGTATTATACCCATTTAATAGAGGACAAAACAAGCCAGAAAAATAAAGTCACCTGCTCAAGTTCACACAACTAATGACTGAAAACCGAGGACTTCTTCTCCCAGGTGCCCTTCTGTGGAGTTAGTGCCCTTACACAAGCATTCCTCCTGCTTTGGGGCCAGAAGTCCACTACATGGCATCTCAAATGCTGGAACTTCAGTGGCTGGACCAAATTGTTTCCAAGTACAAGTTATCCAATTTATTCTGAGCACAGAATACATCACTTGAATTAATTCAAGTATTGTTGATCTTTAATTTCTATAAGGCAAACAAAAAATTTCCATAGCCTAACATCGCTCAAAGCCAAAACATTCTGATGAATTCATTCTTGACATTAGAGCTTTATAAATAATCGTAGTAATAAGCAAACTTTAAGTTGACACACTTTCCAATTCATTACTATACCAAAATAAAAAACCACAGCTAATTTAAAATAGCTCCTTATTTTCCTATGTATGAAGAGTTGCCAAATTTCTTCTGTAAGGAGCCAAAGAGTAAATATATTATGCTTTGTAGGCCATAAGATCTCTTTTGCACGTATGCAACTCTGCCACTGTAGCATGGAAGCTGCACAGACAATGCATAAATGAAAGAGTATGGCTGTATTCCAATAAAATTTTATTTACAAAAACAGGGGCTGACACCCACCAGTTACCAAAAATTTGCTGCAAGGCAAACTTACTTGTGAATGAGCATAAAATTTATGGATAACACTTCCTACTTCCAAAGATAAAAAAAAACTATTTCACTATAAACATAGTAACTGAAAAAAATTTTCTCAACTCATTCTTCTTTCTTACATTTTTTACATTCTTACATTTTTTACATTTCAACAAAACTTTTTTTTTTAGTTTACACGTTTAATATCCTATGTTTAGGAAGTCAGTAAAAATGGTGGAGTAAAGGGCCTCCAAAAAGTCTCCCCTTCATAAAAGCAGTGAGAACACTGGCAAAAAATTGTCAATCAACTTTTTTCAAATCTCTGAAAATTAATCAAAGGCTAGCAACAATTCAGGAGTATTTATTCAAGAAAATGGCTGAAACTCAGAGAGCTTTGCAGCATTTTAAGCTTTCCCTATTTCCTATTCTCCTCACTCTAGCTCCACCATAGCCTTCAAAACCAGCAACGGGAAGACACAATATGGGGCTGGAGCTCCTTCAAAGCCTCATTCCAGAGATCTATCATTGTGACCGGTCTGTTTGTTCCCTGGAAGATCACACTCACAAGTCTGTATTTATTTGCCTGCCCTGGAGCTCACCCAGTGCAAAAAGCCGTTTCACTGAGTGTTTGTCAAATTAGAGGCAGTTGTTCAGGATGTCTGAGATAGTGTATAATGGCAGGAGGTGGGGCAAACAATAGGCTGACCAAAATCTTTAAAAGAACCCCTGAGGAATAAGATATTAACAAAGGGCTTTGAAACTCCAACATATTCCTGGGAATCTACAAGGCCACACACATGTGTGGGAGTATGTACGTGCTCAGAGCTCTGCACATACTCAGAAGAGACCTGAGAAGGCCTTAAGCCCCCACCTTTGGCTGACCATGAGTTGCTACACAAGCAGGAAGTGAGGACTAAGACACAGAGGTAAACTGTCTAGCTGAGTGTTGAAGGTGTGACCACCACATGCACAGAGCCCATCAGCAAAGACTAGGAGACTCTGTCCAATCATTATCCTGCCACTAAGCTAATCAAGCACAGTCTTTAGTGACTATTACAGGACAAGGAATACAGAATTTAGAGAATTGGTCAATAAAAGTAAATAAACAAATAATAATAGCAAACAACAGCAACAACAACAAACCTTTAGGAGGAAGGAGAATCAGATTTCCAAAGTTTCTACATTGTTTTATTTTAGATGTCATTTTCAACAACAAAATTTATAAGACATGCAAATCAACAAAAAAGTATAGCCCAACACAGGAAAGATTGTCCCTAAGCAAGCTCAGATGTTGGAGTTACTAGACAAAACAAATATTTTCAAAGAACTAAAGAAAAGTATGATAATAATGTCTCTTCAAATAGGGAATATCAGTAAAGAGACAGAAATTGCAAGAAAGAACCAAGTAGAAATTCTGGAGTTGAAAAATATAAAAAAAATTAAGATTTCTGAACAGACAGAAAAAAGAATCAGTAAACTTGGAAATAGGTCAATTGAGATCATTCAGCATGAGGACCAGAAAGAAAAACAAATGAAGAAATATCAACAGAGTCTCAGAGACCTGTCGTACGCCATCAAGCATGTATGAATTATGGGAATCCCAGAAGGAAAGGAGAGAGAAAAGAGGAAGAAAATACATTTGAAAAAATAGTGGCTGAAACTTCCCAAATTTGATGAAAATCATCAATGTACACACCTAAGAGGCTAAATAAACAATTCCAAGTAAGATAAACTCAAAGAAATCATACGCATGTCATAATCAAACTTTCAAAAGCCCAATACCCTACTTTCAGTAATGAAAACAGAGCATCTTGAAAAAAGCAAAAGGGAAGTGACGTCTTGTACATGGGATCTTCAATAAGTTTAACAGCTGACTTCTGATCAGAAATCAGAGAACAAAAGGGAGTCACGTGGCATCATCAAAGTTCGGAAAGACTGTCAGCCACTAATTCTATATCCAGCAAAAAACTAATCAAAAATTAAAGTGAAACTGACATTCCCAGAGAAACAAAAACTGAGAGAAATTCACCTCTAGCAGACCTTTCCTACAAGAAACAATAGAGAGTCCTTCAGGCTGAAATGAAAGCACACTAGACAGTAACTTAAATACACTTGAAGAAATAAAGAGCACCAGTAAAAGAATCTACTAAGTAAATATAAAAGTATAAATGCAGTGTTTGTTCATAACTCATTTTTCCCTTGATTTAAAAGACAACTGCATAAAGCAATACTCACAAATCTACATTGATGAGTATATAAAGTATAAAGATGTAATTTGTATGACAACAACAGCACAACAGGAGGAAGCAAATGGAGCTATATAGGAGCAAACTTTTTCATAGCACTTTAAACTAATCTGAACGAGATTGGTTTAAATTAAGATGTTAATTAAAATCCCCAAGGCAATCACTAAGAAAATAAGTCAAAAAATAACAATAATCAAAGAAATGACAAGGAGATAAAAATGGCACACTAGAAAATATCTATTTAACAAAAACGAAGGCAGTAGTGGAGGAACAGAAGAACAAAAAATACATAAGACAGTGAAATCAAATAGCAATATGGCAGACTTAAGCCTTACCAGTTCAATAAGTACATTAAATGTAAATGAATCAAACACTCCAATTAAAAGGTAGAGGCTGACGGACTGGATTTTTAAAAAAAATATGATCCATTTAGACACACTTTAGATTCAAAAACACAAATAGGTTGAAAGTAAAGGGATGGAAAAAGATATACCATGCAAAAGAGAGCTGGACTTGCTACATTATTATTAGAAAAAATATACTTTAAAACAAATGGCACTAGAGATAAGGAAGGATATTTTATAATGAGAAAAGGGGCACTCATCAGGAAGTCATAATAATTATAAACAAAAATCCATCTAACAATAGATTCCAAAAATACTTGAAGCAGAAGCTGACAGAATTGAAGGATGAAATAGACAATTTAACAATAATAGCTGAAGACCCCAATACCCCACTTTCAATAATGAACAGAACAACTAGCAGAAAATCAACAAGTAAATAGAAGACTTGAACAATATTATAAATGAACTAGACCTAATAGACAACTATAGAATACTCTGCCCAAAACAGGAGAATATACTTTCTTCCCAAGTGCTTGTAGAACATTCTGCAGTATAGATCATATGCTAAGCCATAAAACAAGCCTCAATAGGTTTAAGGGACTGATATCATATCAAGTAGGTTCTTAGAATGAACTTAGAAATGAAATCAATAACAGAAACAAATTTGGGAAATACATAAATATGTGGACATTAAATAATGCACCCTTAAACAACCAATATCAGAGAGGAAATCACAAGGGAAATTAGAAAATACTTTGAGGTGAATACAACAAAAATGCAACACACCAAAACTTACAGGATGCAGCTAAAGCAGTACTTAGAGGGAAATTTAACATCCTATGTTTAATATCATTTGTATTGTTTTATCTAATCATAAGCATTTCTATACAATTTAATATTAAATACAATTTAATAAATACCTAACATTCCAGCAAATGAATGTACCATAATATGTATTATGCTGATTTGTTAGCATTTGTGTTGTGTTCTATTGTCCCAGGATAGATTTATGGGAATGGAATTGTTCACTCAAAAAGACAGGTATTTCTATGGCCAGTGGTATCTGGCAACCTTATTCATAAAGCTATGTTCAACATCATAATACTGTTTGCTGGAAATATGTGGGAGGAAGGATGGGGTAACAGACATCACAAGTCCAATATGCTTGCAGGAAGAAACGTGGTAAGGTGGAGGAAGCAGAAGCCAATTTTATTCCTTCCTTTCCCATTTTTCTTGTAATAACACAAGTGTATCAAAACAATGTGGTATTCTCTGGAACTAAGACACTCAGGAAAGAGAAAAAGAAAAAGAAATTTAAAAAAGGAAAAGAAAAAAGTGCCTTTTCACAGAAAAAATTTTATAAAGCTTGGTCACATGTGACTGGGGGAAAGGGAGGGTGGTGTCAGTTCACACACCCACCTTCAAGGCCCAGTAGTGCTGTCAACAATTGTGATACCCTCTGACCGTACCCACCGATCAGTGACTATCAGGGTTTTGCATTCATTTTCCCTAAACTTAAACTAAGGAGGTAGTATCAGCTCCATTTTAAGATGAGTTAAAATGGAGCACCCAGTATTAAAAAAAAAAAAAAATCTTAAACATGTGAATAAATGAATATTGAGTGTGCTGACGTTGCTCTTTCAAAAAAAAAATTTCTTCAGCATCTTTTAGGAGGCAGATGTTCCTCTATTCTAGGAACCAGGCATGCAGCCACACGCACACAAAGTTCTTGCTCCCCTGAGTTTACATTCTAATGGGGAGGAAGGGAGGGTTGGAAAACAGCTAAATGCACAAATCCATAGAAGGGTCACACAGTGGTAAGTGCTGTAAAGACAAATACAGCAGAGTAAGGACAGAGATAAGGGCTTCAGGGAAGGTCTGCCTAAGGGTGTAACATCAGGACAGGTGGACCAAGTGAGGTGGGAGCCAGGCGAGAGCTGGGGGAGGTTCCCAAAAGAACAGCAGCCCAGGGCTGGGGTTGCCTTGGAGTATGGGTTGCACAACCAGGAGGTCAAGGTGCAGTGGGCTGGGTAGTGGGAAGCGAGGATGTGGAGAGGGAGGTAGCCGGTGGCCAGGTACAGGGACCTGGGGCCAAAGGGCTTAGGGTCTCACTCCTCCGGGGGAGATGGGGAGATGGGGAGGAGGGTAAGCTTCCAAGCTGCGTGCCCTGGTCTGCTGGGAGGATACTCAGGTGTGTGCTGGAGGCCAGGGAGGAGGCAGGAGCTACTGAGAGTAAAGGCAGGGAGGCCAGCTAGGAGGCCTTGGTCACTGTCAGGAAAGACAGTGAGAAGTAGCGTACAGCTAGGTGCCAAGGGCAAAGCAAACAAGGGATGCAGGTCGTTCTAGGAAAAGAATGTGTCTTAGGGCTGCACCTCTGCACAGCACAGGCCACAGGGGGTTAAATGCAGGGAAGAGAGGAAGGCCACGCAGCATGGGCCCTCCAGGACAGCCTCACTGTGGCCTCAGAGCAGGTCTCCACGAGCCAGAGTCGCCTAGGGAAGTCGCTGGGGCGGAACCGTCCCCTTAGTGTGCCCTGACACGTGAGGCCAACCTCTCCAAAACGACATAGTCCTGCTAGAGGCAGTGGCAAAGGATAAAAATCCCACCATACTATCCCTTTGCTACATCGTTTCTCAAGTGAGAAACGGGCTGGGGCTTAATTGTGTATGTGCTCCTTCCTTTCCAAAGAAAACCAGGCTACCAGTTCAAGGAGCTAGAGGTTCCAGAACAGGCTCTCGGGAAGAGACTCGGACGCTCTCCTTCCTGACATTATCTCTAACAAAGCTGTTCGGCATCACGCCTCCCTTTCTTGTCCTTTCACTGCCATTCTGGGGTCTCTAGTCCCAAACTCTCAGATTATAACTAATTTTCCTCCACTTACTTTGTCCCATGAAGGCATGACACTTTAGGATTGTCTGTCTCTCTTCATTTTCACCATTAGCCCTTTTTAAAACAGCTAGTTTTAGTAAACACGACACCTGATGAGGCCTTCAGAACTTAACAGCTCCTGGGAATTGATATTTCAAATCTAAGGAGTTCAATTCCTCAGACTTTCAAAGGAAACCAGAAAAACAATTAGCTGAGCTAACCATGCACTCGGAGGGAGACATCAATACTTCCTGGGCTTCAGAGTTTAATGCTGTCCCAGACTTTCCTTCATCTGGCTGTGCTTCTACATTATTCAAGCCCAAAATTATATCTGGGGCAAATGACAAGTATGCAGTGAAATGCGAAAAAAACTCACCCACTCCACCTTCCCCACCACACCCTGCCCGACCCTCAGCAGACAGACTGGATCCTGGGCCTGACCCAGCACCCCCTCCACAGTGTCTGGACGTCTGGAAGGGCTGCCCACACCTTCTCCCTTCTAAGGAAGCCCAGCTCATTCCTAAACTGTATGTGGCTCGGGGGCCTCGGGGCTCCTCCCCGCTGCAATTACACAGTGTTGGGCAATTACTGCAACTGTTATGGGTTCTGCATGTTTATGCTTCCTCAGAAAAATGCAGGATTTATCCACATAGACAGTTAATCTCCTAGATAACATTTTCCTGGGGAATGCTGGTGGGTGGGAAATTCCTAACAGGGGGTGGAAGCACATCTGGGCACTCTCTAAAAATACACGTTCAGTGTGTAGATACGTGAAAAAAGCTTTTCGTGGAGTTTAAATGACTGATGCTGACTTAGCAATATCCTCGAAATACTTGGCAATCAATGGTAGTCTTCACGGAGTTTTCCAAATACCATGTGGATTAATGTTTCTTGTTTTTCTGAGTTCCTATCGATCCACAAATTCATGTGCTAGGCATTGTCCCAGGCGTGCAGAACCTGCACTTGCAGAGGCTCCTGTGTGTACCTGGACCAGGTTACAAGGTCTAGAAGATAGCACGGTCATGTGTTTCCAAAGAGTCATACAACCTTCTGCTGTTAATAGCTCATTATTCACCAGCAAAATGAATCCTTTAAAAAACAAAAACAAAAAAACTCCCTACAGAGATTTGCAACTGTCAGTAAGTGACTATGGAAATTATACTGTCTTGAATAATATTCCTCCCCCAAAATTCACATCCACCCAGGACCTCAGAATGTGACCTTATTTGGAAATAGGGTCTTGGCAGATATAATTAGTTAAGACGAGGTCATACTGGAGTATGGTGGATCCTAACCCAATGACTGGTATCATTGGGTTACCAGAAAAGAAAAGGGGGACAGACACAGAGTGAGGACAGCCACATGAAGACACAGAAATTACAGCCATGCAGGTGCAAGCCAAGGGACACTAGGGACTGTGAGCCACCACCAGAAGCTGGAAGAGGCAAGGAAGAATTCTTCTCTAGGGCTTCAGAGGGAGGGAAGCTTGATCTCAGACTTCCAGCCTCCAGAACTATAAGAGAATAAATCTCTGTTGTTTTAAGCCACCCAGCGTGTGGTAATTTGTTGCTGCAGCCCCAGGAAACTCACACAGCAATGGGTGGAAAACCTGGGCACTACTCTTTCCTATGCAGACACAAGCCTTCATGTGAGCAAAGGCAGCTGCCCTTGAGTACGCAAGGCACAGGCATCACAAAGATTTGTCATGTTCCAGACCCGTCACTGGAATCTCAAATTGGCATCTTTACATCTAAGGTTGCTGATGAGCAGATTCCATTTTTTGTCTTATGATTATAGGTCCTACTTAAAATTTTTTTCAGTTTGTTTCAAACACATTTCCTTTTTTGAATGCATTGTACTTTCGTACACTATATGTAAAGTAGAAAAATAAGACAAAAACAGGTAACATCCAGCCTGCTGCCTAAAGAAAGGAAATTAAAAGACACTAAATTATAGCTAGACAGGGTAAGTTCTAGTGTCATACAGCACTGTAGGGTAACTAAAGTTAATAACATATTTGTATGTTTTCAAATAGCTAGAAGAAAAGATTTTAAATATTCCCAACACAAAGAAACGATAAATGTTTGAGGTGATGGACATGTTAATTACCCTAATTTGATCATAACAAATATATGTTGCATACATGTATCAAAGTATCACTCTGTATTCCATAAATATGTACAATTATTATGAGTCAACTAAATATTTTTTAGTATTTTTTAAAGACATTGAAAGTGTAAATAACATACATGCATATTGGCCATGCTCCCCAAAAGACATCACTGGAATGCAACACTGATGTCTCTAAGCAATCAGTGAGTGAAGCCTAGTTCTATAGAGGCCAGTTCATCCTGAATATCTTGTTACAACTTTCATATTTATTTTTCTATTTTTTGAGACAGGGTCTTGCTATGTTGCCCAGGCTAGATTCAAATTCCTGGGCTTAAGTAATCCTCCTGCCTCAGCCTCCAAAGTAGATGGGACTATAGGCACGCCACAGCACCAGCTCATTTTTATTTTTTTATAGAGTTGCTTGACAGTAGAGTACCTCTACCAACATTTCTCTTCACTTTGGAGTCAAAAATTTTTTTTAAATGTACACATTATGGAATGGTTAGATCAAGCTAATTAACATATGGATCACCTCACATACTTTTTTTTTGTGATAACACAAAATCTACTCTTTTAGCAATTTTTAGATATACAATACATTGTTGTTAACTATGTTATAACTATTAGTCATTCCACAGTGTATACATATTTCAAAATATGTTTTACACCATAAATAGATACAATTTTGTCAATTAAAATTAATAACAATAAAAAATTTGTGCTTTGTAGGACACCATCAAGGAAGCAGAAAAGACAACCCACAGAATGGGGAAAAAATTTTCCAGGTCATATATCTGATTGGAACTTGTACCTTAACTAAAAAAGTATTACAACTAAATAATAAAAGACTGTAAAAAGCCCAGGACAGACAGTTCTCTAAAGAAGATATACAAGAGGCGAATAAATGTATGAAAAGATGGTTAACATCTGGGAAATGAAAATCAAAACCACAATGAGATACTACTTCACACTGAATAAGATGGCTAGAGGCAAAAAGATAAGTGTTGCTGAGGATGTGGAGAACTGGAACACTCATATACTGCTGGTGGGGATGCAAAATGGGTCTTCAAACAGTTAAACATACATTTATCATATGACCCAGCAATTCGGCCCTAAGTGTATACACAAGAGAAGGGAAAACATATGTCCACACACTAACTTGTACACAATGTTTATAGCAGCATTATTGTTAGTAGCCAAAAAATAGAAATAACCCAAATGTTCATCGACTGACAAATGGCTAAATAAGATGTGACATATCCATAGAATGGAATACTATTCAGCAATAAAGAGAAATGAAGTATTGAAACATGCTACAACATGGATGAACCCTGAAAGCATTATGCTAAGTGAACGAAACCAGTCACATATCATATTCCATTTTTTGTGAAATGTCCAGAATAGGCAAATCTATAGAGACAGAAAGTTGATTGGTGGTTGCCTACAGCTGGAGGTGGGGAGAGGATTGGGGGAGGACAGCTAAGGAGTATAGGGTTTATTTTGGGGGATGATAAAAATGTTCCAAAGTTGATTGTGGTGATGCATGCAAAACTCATATGATTACTCAAAATATATTAAAAGCCACTGAATTATATGCTTTAAATGGGTGAATTGTATGGTATGTGAATTATATCTCAATAAAACTATTTTAAAAAACAGAATCTGTAACCTGTAGCCGTTCTGATCCCACAGGAGCAATAGCCCATGGAAGTGGCTCCCTTCCTGGCCACAGTGAATGCAGGACACAGGTGTTCATTCAACAACATCGACAGAGTCGGCACGGCTTTTACTGATTGTCCTGAATAGGATCCAGGGCCTGGCCCTTTGCACACTGCCAAGGCCACTCATGAGGATCTTCGTCCTTGGGCACATCCCGTCCTCTCTCCCAATCAGTATTCCCCTGTTTCTTCCATGCCGTTCCCTATGCTACTCCTGCTCCACCTTTCCCACATGTTTCTCTTCATCTCCCTCTCTCTATAACCTTCCTCCTTGTTAATTTTCTTCCCTCTCTCACTTCCTCTCCGCGGGTTGTCTGAACCAGCTATCCTGCAGGTCTGATTGGGCAAGAGAAACACTCCCTGACCCACAAAGTGCTCACAGTGCAGGCTAAACACTGAAGCCAGTGCACACATCTTTCATCAAACTCCTGTTGACCTAGTCAAGCACTGAGACTTCTTCAGGGCCCAGCCTGAACCCCCCATCTCGAGGATGTCTGCCCAGGCAGTGCTTTCTCTCCCCGCTGTTTAACTGAGCACATGCATACACCATGCCAGCTGTGTGCCAGGAGCTGTCCTCAGTGCTTTGCAGGCATTGGCTCATGCGCGCCAGTTCCCGTAGCAACCTTAGGAAGTGGGCACTGTCGTTGCCCTCGATTCACAGGAGAGTGAGGGCAGAAGTCACCCGCAGAGTCCCACATCTAGCAAGGCCATCTATGTGTGTCTGCCCCTCTCGCTGGGCTGTAAGTCCCTCGAAGGCAAAAGCCAGCGATTCACCTTCATGCCCGCACAGCACCTGACATGGGGCTTTCTTTTCTTTTTTAAAAAATTATTTCATATATAAGGTATACAGCATGATGTCTGATGAACACATATACACAGTGCGACGATGGCTAGAGCCAAGCATAGCACAGCCAGCATCTCAGTTAACTTTTTTTTTGGTGAGAGCACCCAAAGTCTATTCTCTTAGCAAATTTCTAGTATATAATACAGTATTAACTACAATATTACTTTAGTCCTCCTGCTGCTGTACGTTAGATCTTTAGGTTCATTTATCCCACTCCCCCATGTTCATTTCAGCATTATTCACAATCCACGAGATAAGGAATGGAGACCACCTGAGTGTCCGTCAGTGAATGAATGGATCAGGAAAATGAGGTATATACACACAATAGGATACTATGCAGCCTAAAAAAATACGGAAATCCTGACATTTGGAACAACGTGGATGAACCTGAAGGATACGAAGTGAAGTAAATCACACACAAAGAGACAAATAGTACATGATCTCACTTAATATGTGGAATCTAAAAAACAAACACACTCAAACACTTGGCAACAGAGTAGAAAGGTGGTTACCAGAAGCAGGGGGTGGGAGGGACGGGAAGGTGGAGGGCAAGGGGCACAGCGTTTCCGTTCTGCAGGATGAATAACCCTCAGGCTCTCTGTGCAGCAGATGCTGATGCTGATTCCTCCTGTTGACTTGAAGATCAAAGGCAAGAGGTAAAACTGAAATGGTCTTCTAGCTCTAAGAACTTGGTGTCTAGCACACACAGGCACCAGTGGGTGCTGATGACACTTAGGTTGTTTCCATTGCATATGTCGGTGACTGAATAATGCTGAAATGAACATAGGGAAGTAAGATAAATGAGCCTAAAGATCTAACGTACAGCAGGAGGACTAAAGTAATATTGTAGTTAATACTGTATTATATACAGAAATTTGCTGAGAGAATAGTCACTCTCCAGGTGACTCCAATATGGTCCCCTAAGACGGCTTGCTCACCCTTTCTGTCGAGAAAGCTAATTTGAATAGATTAATGTATACGACTACAAGATTCATTGTTTTATTTAAAACTAGGGCATACTGGGATTTTAACTTTAATACATTCTGTTAAATATGAAACAGTCTTCAACTTTTAGAGCAATGGTGATGACAGAGAGGTTATCCTTAAGTGAAGTAAGAACCTATTGTGCGTAAGAAAATATGTAAAAAATATCAAGGCGCTACAGGGAGGGACCCAGTGAAAGAAAAGAAAGTCGAGGAGAGGACATCACAGGCCAGACAGCCAACACATCTACTTCTGATTCGTACATGCACAGGAAGCATGCAGACCGACTTTGCTCTCTGTCTGGTCTACCAGAAATCTTCCTCGTGCAGCCTAAACAGCTGGGCAGCGGGAAGGCCCGTCAAGGAAGTACACACCCCGTCCAGATACGGAGAGTTGTCTTGAGTTTCAGGAGGCACTAGTTTGACCCGATTCAAACGTAACAGAAACTGTTCAATGTGAAGCCAACGCACTCAGAGAAGTACTTATTACTCAGAAATAAGAAATCCAGGTGGCCTGACACTTTGGAATATACTCCTCATCTCACCCTAGGTTACTTGCCTGCAGAATGGAGGCATAAGATACCAAGCACACCAGTGTCCGCCCAACCCTAAGTATCCTTCAGGGAGACAACAGTGCAGGCTGGCATTTTCAGTTCCAAAAGGCACCTGTGAGGAAACATGTCGCATGCCCCACAAGGTGACAGTGACACATTCACATCCCCAGCAAAGCCACCCTTGGTAACCTTCCTAGCTACAACACTAGTATGAAAGTCCAGTGGGCCTCTACCAACTTAGAATCACAACCTCAGGGCTTGGCTCAGTGCTAAAAAGTCACCCTTTAATCTCCATCGCAGGATAGATCATATTTTACTAATCCAACAACTGAGTGTTACTACTCAAATGCAGATCAAGTTTCAATTTTCTGCATCTTTAAATTCATTCTGCAATGGAGTCCCTTAGGGCTTTTTAAGTGAAGCATTTTTGAGAGTTACGGCTCTCGGTAATAATATCGCATGTGGCATTTCCTTAAAACTTCTTTCCCCTGAGCAAACGAGGAAAGGGCGGACATTACTCCAGGGTACTGTTTCAGTTTTAGAAGCAGCCTTCCTTTACTGTTAGTGATCAGTGCATTTTCAGAAGCACTCCCTATTGAGAGCTTCCTCACTTTCCTATATGACTGAGATACACCTGCCCCAAGTTCAGTGTATTCTCATCTTGTGGAGTGGACGTCTCTAACAGCACGCTTATTCATTTCAGGAACATCTCGTAGCAGTGTAGTATTTCTCTACGGCATCCATTTCTCATAAGTGTGTCAAAAATGCATATTTGCGGCCGGTGGGGTAGCACCTGGGAGGCCGAGGCAGGAGGATCACTTGAGGTCAGGAGTTCAAGACCAGCCTGAACAAGACCCATTCTCTACTAAAAATAGAAAAAACTAGCCAGGTGTAGTGGCACATGCCTGTAGTCCCAGCTACTTGGGAGGCTGAGGCAGGAGGACCACTTGAGCCCAGGGGTTTGAGGTTGCAGTGCGCTGGGTTGACACCACTTAACGCTAGCCAGGGTGACAGAGCAAGACCCTGTGTCAAAAAGAAAAAAAAAAATGCATGTTTACCTAGGTGTCAACTATCATATCACAATGTGCTTTTATCTAATACCCATTCTTTCTAGAAGACATTGGGTATCACTTAACTCCAGTTACAATTCCAATTTCAAAGTTGAAGGGCTGTGACACTCCCAGGATTAAGGATAATAAGTAACTCCAGGGTGTGTGCATTAGCACATCCCTTCCAAGTGAAATTACCCATATTACTCATAACAATAAGATACAAGTATATTAAATTAAAAATACTGGTGCTTATTTCCAGGCATTAATTTAAGCTAATAATCCTGAGCATTTTATGTATCCCTTATAACCACAGAACCACGTCTTCTTGGAGGGCAGGTCTGGAATATTAGCAAGATTCTTCTGTTTGCCGTCAATTACAGTTATTCACAAATCTTACATGCTTACCCACAACATGCCCATTAAGAGATGTTAAGCACTTCATCCCTGCTGGAAAGAATGCACACCTCCTACGCTGCCTCTCCCCAGGAAAGCGGCAATCTCGAGTTTTCTCCCAGCCTCATACTCCCACTGTAGACACTCCCTCTGCATGATCTCCCTGCACAGCACGTACACTAGGCACACTCAATTCCTGTGACTTCTTATCATATTGAAAAATTACAGTACTTAATAACAAAATGATCATATTTTAAATTTTATATTTTGAATTAAATTAGAGTCACAGGGAAGCTGCCCACAGAGGGGGTCCCAGGCACCCTTCATCCAGCCTCCCCTAATGTTACCATCTTGCATAACCAGAGACAATACCAAAACCAGGAAATTGGCATTGGTACAACCCACAGAGCTTATTCAGATTTCTCCATCTTTTTTTTTTTTTTAAGACAGGGTCTTACTCTGTTGCCCTGGCTGGAGTACAGTGGCATCAACATAGCTCACTGCAATCTCAAACTCCTGGGCTCAAGAGATCCTCCTGCCTCAGCCTCCTGAGTAGCTGGGATTACAGGTGTGTGCCACCACACCTGGCCAGTTTTTTTTTTTAAGAGATGGGGTCTTGCTATGTTGTTCAGGCTGGTCTGGAACTCTTGGCCTCAAGCAATCCTCCCACCTTGGCCTCCCAAAGTGCTAGGATTACAGGCATGAACCACCACACCTGGCCTGCTCCAGTTTTAAGTGTATCCATGTGTGTGTTTGTATGTGTACTTCTATGCAATTTTTCACATGTGTAGTTACTTGTAACCACCAGTACAACCAAGATAGTAACTGATGGTACCAAGAGGACAAGGCCCCTCATTCTACCTCCTTGTGGCCACACACCCCTGACCTATCCCTAACCAGTGGCAACCACTAATCTGTCCCCCCCTCCTTAAATATGTTATTCCACAAATGTTCTATAAATGGGATCATGAAGTATGTATCTCATTGAAATTAGCTTTTTTCATTCAGCAAAATTTTCTTGAGGCCCATCCCAGTAGTTGCGTTTATCAATAGTGTGTTCCTTTTATTACTGACTAGTATGGATGTACCACAGTTTGTTTAACCATTCACCTTATGAAAAACATCTGGGTTGTTTCCAGTGTTGGCTTATAATGAATAAAGCTGAGATGAACAATTGTGCAATAATTTCTGTGTTAAAATAAGTTCTCATTTCTCTGGGATAAATGCCTAGTGGTGTAACTGGTGGATCACATAAGAAATATATTTTCAGTTTTAAAAAAAACTACATTTTCCAGAGTGTGTGTGTTTTACATTCCTACTAGCAGTATATGAGAGATCCAATTTCTCCACATTCTCAGCAGCATTTGGTGTTATCACTGTCTTTACCTTTGCCGTTCTGATAGATGTGCAGTGATATCTCCTTGCGGTTTTAATTTGTGTTTCCCTATTGTCTAAAAGATGCTGAACATCTTTTCGTCCATCTACATCTTCTTCAGTGAAATATCTCGTGTCTTGTCCACTTTCACACTGGATTCTTTGCTTTGTTAATGTTCTATTTTGAGAGTTCTTTATATATTCGAAATACAAGTGCTTTGTGGGATATGTGATTTGCAAATACTCTCTCCAAATCTGTAATTTGTCTTTTCTTCTTAACAAGGTCTTTCCCACAGCAAATATTTTTATAATTTGGGGGAGGTCCAATTTATCATTTTTTCCTTTTATGGATCATGCTTTTGGTGTCAAGTCTAAGAATTCTTTGCTGGGTCCTAGATCCCCAAAATTTTTTACATTTTTTTAGGAGTTTTATCATTTTACATTTAACATCCTTCCCAAGTTAATTTTTGTATAAGGTGTATAAAGTTTAGGTCTTTTCTTTCCTTTTTTTCTTTTCTTGGTCCATTGATGTCCAATTGCTCCCATACCATTTGTTGAAAGGCTATACTTCCTCCATTGAATTTATTTTGCTTCTTTGTCAAAAACTAATTGAGCATATTTGTGTGGGCTTAATTGTGGGTTCTCCATGCTGGCCCATTAATATATGTCGCTATCCCTTTGCTGAGACCACACTATCATGGATTCTGTAGCTCTACAGTAAACATTAATATTAGTACAAGTATTTCCACTTTCCTACACTTTTTCAAAAATCTTTTGGCTAGTCCAGGATCTGTGCTTTTCCATGTAAATATTAGAATAAGTTTGTCTATGTCTGCGAAAAACTTTCCTGCAGCAGATTCTGATAGGAATAGTGTTAAACCTATAGACAGTTTTAGGGAAAATCGACATCTCTATTATGTCAATTCTTCCAATCTATGACCATGGTAACTCTCTCCATTTATTCAGATCTTCTTTGATTTCTTTCATCAGCATTTTGCAATGTTCATCGTACAGATCCTGTACAAGCTTTGTTAAGTTTATACTTAAGTATTTTATTTTCTTGGCGCAACTACAAATGGTATTGTGTTTATGATTTCAGTTTCCACTTGTCCATTGTCAGTATACAGAAATACAGTCCATTCATATCTGTTGATCTTGTATCCTGGAATCTTAATGAGCTCATTAATTAGTTCAAAGAGGTTTTGTTTCCGTCTTTATAGAATCAGTCTTTCACCATTAACTGCGAAGTTGGCTGTAGGTTTTTTGCAGATGCTCTTTATGGCGGGTGGAAGGCACCTCTCTGAGTTACCTTTTGCTGTGGTGTGGGTGGGTAGGCAAGAGCCCCCGGGCCTGGGTCTCCCAATGCCACTGGGTAGAGGGTGGGAGACACAGGGTGAATCGGACAGTCCACTGTGCCTTGGGTGTGGAGCAGGACTTGGGGCTCCTGAGAAGTCTCTTTTGGGCTTCCCCTTTGGCCCAACAGAGCCTTTTTTGTTTTGCTTTGTTTTGTTTTCATCTATACCTGTTGGCAGTTCTGGTTATAGGCCCTCCTGTGCCCAATCTGGTCATGTATGGTTAACAAAACAGAAGCCCACTTCTCATGTCCTGAGGTCCCAGCCAGTCTGCCTTCTGTCAGTTTTCAATGTCCTTTTATTGTTGTCTATTGAATTATTTCCAGGATTTAGTTATTTTTACAGGAGAGGAGGAGGAAAAAGTTAACCTACACTATCTTGTTCTGGAACCAGAAGTCCCTTTTTTAAATTTTTCTACCATGTTTCAATGAACTGCCTAGAAAATAAAACATTAATTTGCATTTATTTGTATTAATTGTTTTTGCTGTATTTCTGTGAGAACCATATTATTTTCATGCTGTGAACAGCATTTACATAATCTACATATGTAATTAATGCCAACAATCTTTTGGGCCTCAGACATAAATATCATCTCTGATTGTATAAGGTCTCTTTTCTAGCCAAAAATTTTTGACTCTATGATCAAGCAGTCTTACTTAAATATCAAAATGACCTCCCTCCATTATCCGGAATTTCAAAACCTAGTGTTCTGAATGGCTGCCAGGAGGTGGCAGCAGGTGGGGAACAGGTACAAAATTACACTGTGGAAACTCATGTCCAATGTGGTTACCCCACATGCCTCCTCCCTGGTGCCAGAGGGCTGCCAGGAACCCTAAGAGGAGCAGGCCTGTCCCTCCACCTCCCACCCCACCCCCCATCCCAGGTGGCCTCGGCACTCTACACGTCACCACCCAAACCCACATCCGTGGGTGCTGAGGCTTCCAGGGAGCACAGCTCTGCAGATGTCAAAATTCACCCTTCAGTGAAAGTGGAGAGAGAGAGATGTAATTTAAATGTGGTGGGAGAGGAAGCATAACAAATTCTCTAAGAATCTGGCTTTGTCTTTAAAGACAGGATGATAGATTTTCCCAAACCAGAGCTCAGATTTGGTGCAGAGAAGAATTACTCCTCTCTCTGCAGGAATTTGGCATTTGCATGCCGCATTATAGCAAAGGCACACACATATAGTCATTTCAGACATCTATGAATGAATATAGCTTCTTACAACATCTCTTCCTAAACTCTAACCTCACAGATTCCCACCTATTCAGAGTTTATCCAAGCATCCAGAATAGAAAAGGTCGTTTGGGGACATTCAAGGAGAACTTGTCCCGAATATAAACACAGACAGACACATGGCCACCAGGGGGAAACTCCCAAAGTTTGAGCTCTCTGGGAAAATCATGTTATGCCCACAGCTACTGCCACAGACCCCACTAACTCTAGAAGCTATTTTTGAACACTCTTTCCAGTTAAAACAAGAGACTCTAAGTTCAAGAACACTCAACAGGCACTGCCTGCAAAGGCTAGCGTCTCCTTTTTAAGTAATTTCCTTCTTCCCATGGTCTGGGGCACAGCTTTAGAGTATCTGTCTAAAACGACGACGTCACCCTCTGCCGAAACTACGACAACACCCACCACACTCGACACTTGTGTTCAAGACAAACCAAATGGAGATGACACCTTATTTTAATGCCACCCCAAACAGGAAGGAGCCATTTGTCAGAAACAAATGACACAAGGCCCCAAAACACACAGGTATTAAAAATACCTCTGGCACACACTGTAATCACATATTTATTATTTACAATGGGTTATACGTCACACCACCGCAATTTGAACATTTTCATAAAGACGGGAGAGAGTCTGCCATTCTGTAGGAAGGACCTTGAGACAGTCTTGTGTTTCTCCCACCTCTTGTCTCTGAGCCAGCTGGGACCTCTGCAAGAGGGAGGGTTCGCAAACCGCAGCCTCAAGTTAAATGACGATGCAAGTAAAAGAAAATTTTATGGGTCTTCCTAAGCGGAGGATCCTGCTTAGGGTGATGAAGTTGAAGAGATATTGTTCTATTTTATTACCATATTCCTAATCTATTTGATTTTATGATGTCATATTTTTAAATAAAGAGATATATTAATTGTTCAGGTAATCGAAAGTGAATCAAATCACTGAAACTGCTTTCCTTTAAAAAGAATTTCCATTTTCCTGAGGGCTTTTAAAATATAGGGAAAGCAAGCACTTACTCTGGGTGTATCGCCCCCCCTCCAGCCTGCCCTCCTGCCCCGCCCCACTCCTCCCCCCACCCATCCTGCCTGGCCGGAACCCCCCTCAGGCCACCGTGGGGAGGACAGGCCTGGCTCTGGGGATTGGGACTGGGAGCCTGCACCACAACCTCAGAGACACACGAGGTCATTTCAACAGCTCTTTGTCTTAATGACAGATTTTAGGTATGGCTGGTCTCTCTGTCCCTCCAATCCCAGGTCACCGCACACGTCTGATTTTACCAAGAGGGGCACAGCCCTGAACAAGGGCCACAGCAAAGGGATGAATAGAAGGCACCAATACAGAGAGAAAGGGGCACCTGTGTGCAAGACCTTGGCACTCACACCCTTCGGCTGAGTTCTCCCGACCTGTGGGGAAACACTGGCAAGCAGCTTCTCACTGTCAGACTTCCGGAAGTCAAAGCACGCACAAAGGGCGCACACTGTGACGAGTGTGGAAGGAGAGCTGACAAAAGGCCAAGAAGACCAAGTGAAGCCTTCAAAATCAAGAAGTCAGCATGGACCATTCTCCTGTGTGTGTGTGTGAGAGAAAGAGAGAGGCCATCTCGGTGATGGTTGAAGTTGACCATGACGAGGCCCTGCCACCACCACACCAGCACACACTGAGCCTCCCCGGCACTGTTTCTTATACTCCGCTGTGAGCTCACAGCCATGCGTGCCCCTGTTACCAGCAAGTAGAGCTTACCCTGGACTCCAAAGGAGTTTCAACATGAGAAGAAAAAGGGTAAGGTAATATCTAGGCAACAAGACCACCAACAGAGCACTTGACTCAGCCTAGGTTGATAGCAACTTTCCCGAGCTCACTGTGTGGACCGTCCAGAGAAAGATGCAATGCGGTGAGGAAGCAACTGTCCACTGGCAGCACCACCCTGAGTTAAGGGGCCAAAGCAATCTTCTTAGAGTTCATGAGAGCAATACAAAAGCTAAGAAGGGAAGAGTCCCCATAGTTTTTGCTGCCCTAGTCACCACCCCTAACGATGACATCCTGGAAATCCATGCAGAATGTCTCCATGGATGAAAAGCATAAGATACTCAAGCAGATATCCGTATGCTCATGTTGATAGCAGCATTGTCCACAATAGCCAAAAGGTGGAAACAACCCAGTGTCCATTAACGGATGAATCGATAAACAAAACATGGTCTACACAGACAATGAAATAGTATTCAGCCTAGAAAAGGAAGGAAATTCTGACACATGCTACAACAGGGATGAACCTTGGCGGAATTATGCCAGTCACCAAAAGACAAATACTGCACAATTCTCCTTCGATGAGGTACCTAGAGACTCAAATTCATGGACACAGAAAGTAGAATGGTGGTTGCCAGGAGATGGGCAGGGGGCATGGTGAGCTAGTGTTTAATGGGTACTAAGTTTCAGTTTGGGAAGATGAAAAGTTCTGGAGCTGGATGGTGGTGATGGTTGCTCAATAATGTGAGTGTACTTAATGCCCCTGAACTGCACACTTAAAAGTGGTTAGGATGGCCAACTTTATGTAATATATATTTACCATAATAAAACAATTTTCCAAAAGTAAAGCACAAGAAAGAACATGTTCAAGGAGCATGAGGTCGTGTTTGTCTATGGAGCACAGCTCAGCTGCTCAGTATGACAGTGACAAGCCCAAAGCCCCGTGTTAGCACGTCGTCCACTCCTGGGAAGTGGAGGGAGTAGAAACACCCCACATCTCAGGCCTCCACCATCAGAACCGACACCCACAGCACACAGGGAAGGGCTGTTTGTCCCTGTGCACACAAATGGACCTTGGTGGTGGCCCCAGGATGCCTGGAACTCTTTAAAGCTTCCTAAGTATCCCTGGATAAAAGAGAAATCACAAGAATTAACTAGTTACTAGACTGACATGTCACAGACAGCATGCCATGTTCTTTCAGTGATCTAAAATGATACCACAACATAAAGCCACTTGAGGACACTCTGGGGCAATGGTCCCTAAAGTGAGGCTCATACACAAAAAATACACCATCACTGGCGTTCAGAAAAATACTACAACTTTTGTTTGTAATTGCCATTTATCTTATTCTTTTACTTATATTTTGTATATGTTTCAATGTATGGAATACATTTATGCATTACATACCTATAATTTATAAATAAATAAACACACACCCACCTTGAGCATGCACAAATACTTTTCACTGATAGAAGTGTGAGATCAAAAACATCCAGAGACTACTGCTGTAATGAACCAGCTACACTGCAAAGAATCAATAACACTTAAATTTTTCTAAAAAGCACACATGCAGCCTCTTTGTCAATTACCCTTGTTAAATTCTGGGTCCGGACACTTATCAGGATAACTACTTGGCATTAGACACTTCCTCAAAAGCCAGAAATATTTAAACAGCTTGAACCTATTGACAAACATGTACAAGATCAAAAGAACACAGGATGCCCAGGCTGGGTAGCACACAGCAGGCACGGGGTGGCAGCCCTGGGTAACATCACCTGGGATTCCAGAGCCCCAGGGCCAGCTGTTCTGCTTCCCAGCTCTGCGCCTTTTGGGCTGAGACCTCCCTCTCTGGGCTGCCATTTCCTCAGAAGGTCAATGAAGAATTTATAAGCACCTCACAGAACTAGCTGAGAACTGCACCAAAGAAGTTCATAAAAATTCTGGCAAGCATACAGTGCTAGAGAAATATATGAAGTTTAATCACTAAGTATTTCAACTGAAAAAAAAAAAGCATCTTTTTCCCACCATATCATGTCTTCATGATCCCACTAAGCAACTCGGAGCTATTCCATGTAGTCTCGGCTAATTCAAACAGCTACAGCTGTTTTTAACCGAAATTGTCTCAGTCAATATTAACACACAAACAGCTGTAGTTCAAGAAGATAGTATCTGTTAGACCCTCCAATGAACACAGGGTGTATTAGTTTCCTATTGCTGCTGTAACGAATTACCACAACTCAGTGGCTTGAAACAACATAAATTTGTCAACTTATACTTCTGGAGGTCTGAAGTCTGACATGGGTCTCACTGGGATAAACTGAAGGTTTTAGCAGGGCTGTGTTCCTTCTGGAGACTTCAGGGAAGAATGTTTCCTTGCCTTCTCCAGCTTCTAGAGGCTGCCCACATTTCTTAACTAGAGGCCCCTTCCTCCATCTTCAAAGCCAACATTAGTGAATTGAGTCCTTCTCCCATCATATCTCTCCGCCCTTGCTGCTTCTTCCACTTTCAAGGATTTGTGATTACACTGGGCCCGCCAGGATACTCCAGGACAGAGACCCCATCTCCTGGTCAGCTGATTAACAACCTAATTGCATCTGTAACCAACATCAATTTCCCTTTCTCATGGAGCCTAACAGATCACAGTTTCTGGGGATTAAGATGTGGACATGGGGGTGGGGGAGGCATTATTCTGACCACCACACAGGCGTTCCTTGTGCCATGATTCAGATAGAATGAGCATTAGTTCATGCATTTGTCTGTTTATTCAATCAGAATTGCTGACCCCTGCTCCACAGCAGGAACCAGAGGGACAGAAAGACTGGCTGCTCCCAGAAGTGACCTATAGAGCCAGGAAGGAGCATCTGCCCATGGAATCAGCTGGAGCCTGGGAAGGGCACTGACATCTGGGGTACAGCAGAGGGACTCCTGCCCCCAGCACAGACTGGTGAGTGGGACTACAGGTGTGTGCAGAGCAGCCCAGAGCACGTCCCCTGATTGAAGTCCAGGGCTGCAGTTCAGTGTGAATGACACCTGGACTTACTGGGAGGGTCCAAGATTCAAAGAGGAAAGGCATGACCTACCACCCTAGGTCAGATGCTGACAAAGGCAGGAATTGATAGGTTAGGATGTGAAATCAGTCAAACAAAGAGAGTTAAGAGGACCTGAGGGCAGTAGCTCCCTGGAGGATTGTTTTAAAATGTATATTTCATTATTACTCAAGTATGGTGAGGCTGACAGATCAGGAGAAAACAGCCTTTGAAAAGATAGTTTGTTACTCAGTTTTCAAGAGAAGGAACTGCCACACCTTGGGTGGCTGCCACAGGGGAAGCACCAGGATGGTCCCAGAGGCAGAGGGAGTGAGAGAGGATGGAGAGCCTTTATTGAGGTTTCCACGAGAAAGAATGGGGGAGGCGGGGTAAACAGGCTTCGAATTAGTTTGAATAATTTCAGCAGGCTTTGAGACACAGGACTGTCCCTAGTTGCCTCTCACCTGGACCTGGACTATTTAGGGCAGGTGAATAAAGCTCGATAAAATAAGGGAGGTGGAAGAGCGAGGGGACACTGGATTGGTTGGTTTGCACAGGGAAATCATTCCATCTCTAAGAATTAGCTACCCCTGGGAGGGACCATCCCCCCAGGGTCAGCAGGGCCCCAGAAGTCAAAGCAGCAGAATACAGAAAATAAAAACACACGGTTAATCCAGGATTTAATGAGCAGGAACTGACTTAAGATGTCACTGTAAGCAGTAGTTGGGAACAGAGCCCAGAATTACAGACACCACCCTCCCTATGCCCCCGAAGGCGTATTAAGAAGGAATTCCCATTAAGTTCTGCCAGACACTTCTCAGAGGAATTAACACGGAGGATGGGAAACTGAAAAAGGAAAAAGAGTAAAGGAAGACCAGAAACTGAACCCGGAAGTTAACAGTGGTCAGTGGTGTGGGCAGCCACAGGGCCCAACTCAGCTCAGCGCTGGCCTCACTCTCCCCGGGGCCTCTGCGTGTGCGGCCTCCTGGCCCCACAGCACACACCCCACCACGCAGCAACTAGATTTCCATGTAATGAATCAAACTTTCCATCCTACTGAAAAGCAATGATTTTCTTCCCCCCCCCCCGAAAAATCTGTAAATGGAAAATGTTACAACGCAAGTCATAATGAGAGTTAAATGCCAAGAAAAGTCGCACACATCTGATTTAACTAAAATCTGTCACGGCAAAATGAATAAACAAAATAATGGCAATGACAATATGAAATGTTACTGCCTAGGATTCTACAGATGAACCATGACCTGTATAATAAAATATGCAGTTCAATTAAAGTACTCTTTTTTAGAAAATAAATACATGCCACATCTACTTTGAGACTCTTCAATGGAGGTGAACAAGTGTGATCCTTACTTGTCTGTATGAGATTCCGAAAAAAATCACTTTGATTTATGTTTAAAAAAGGCTTATTTGTTCCCAGAGACAAAAGTTAAGCGCATCCCAACAGTAACAATAGCTCCCTCCAGATAACTCCTTCTTCCTGAGTTGTCTTTCCCCCTCGGATTGCTGAGTTTTCTAAACTAACAGATTGCCCGAGCCACTGCGCACTGGAGATGACCAAGACAGAGCGGACGCTTCCTAACCGAAATGAAATTGGTGCCCAACTTGGCAAAGAGCAATGGGAGAGGCCCTGGCTGTGTCTGGTACGGAGGGTCTCGTCTCTGGCCAAGCCCTGGACAGAAAAGCCCAGAAAAGGGATGTGGCCACGCCCTCGGAGCGGGCCCGCCGCAGGCGAGGCGTGTCCCCAGGCTAGTCCTCCGCGCGCTCTCCAGTTTTGGAGAACTGCAACCGCTGAGGGAGACCGGGCGCCCGCGCTGGCTCGGACCGGGGCCGCTCCTGCCTCCCGCCCCAGCCCAGGCGCGGGGACTGACCCGCGCGCTCGCGGGGAGCGCAGCCAGCGCGCCACCGCGGACCGTGCCACGAGGGTCTGCGGCTCACGTCCCACCTACGCTGGCGCATGCTGCGCAGAGCACCCCGAAGGTCCCCAAGGTCACATGTGGACAAAGGATAGCACTTGGAACCAACATTTAACTGTCCTGAACTTGACTTTTTTAACTATTAATACAAGTACCCAAAAACAAAAGGCAGAATACAAGAGTAGTGAAATGCAAAACTCTACAGATGACTCAGTCCAAACGCCTGGTCTCAGCTTGGGTTTCCTGCCATGTCGTTAACCCCTCACGTACTGGATTCCTTTAGGGGCAGAAGTTTCCATGCAGGATGAGGAAGACAGACAGAGGCTGGGGGAGCCAGTCGATTTCTAGGGGGCTCCGCAGAACTTGTGGGGGACCTTGTTAAGTCAGAGCTGGCTCACCCTCAGGTCTGTTCACACCATGGGGCCCTTCTAGAAAAGTCCTACAGTTCCTACAAGAGGAAAACGTGAAGGAAAAAATAAGGCAGGCAGATCCCGGAGCTGATCTGAAGTTCCCTAGTATCCTCAAGCTCACAGGTCCCCAAAGCACCCACTAAGAGCCCTCCTGAGCGGTCCTGCATGGCACATCTCTGTGAGGAAGCCCTCCACTGCTGGTCTAGGTGGATTTTCCTTTTGAAAACCAAAGACTTACTTTAAGTTTTTTAATTGTTATAACTTGATAAGCAAAAATGATTCAAAGACATCACTAAATGGATCAATGAATTAAATTCGTTTTGTTTTCAAACAACCCCCCAAAAAAATTACCAAATCCAATTGGATTTATAATATAATATACACCACACTGCCTTTTAAATTATTAATTTAAACAAGTAATGCCTTAATTTTACCATCTCCCCAGAGGGCTTTTTCCAGTGAGGTGCACTTCTCAGAGGATGCTGGAGCCAACTCAGAGTATCCCTGGATTCTTGGCAGTCCATAAGTTAGCAATGGGGGTCCAGGAGCTGTTTTCAATATTTCAAAATGCTTTTCAAAAACTGTACATTTGCCCATGGTAAAACTGTATAAGCTAAAGGACACCTACAGTTCTTTATTTGGGTTTGGAAGGACATCTACTTCAGTGTCTTAAAGTGAACAAACATTTTGACTAAAAGATCTTAATAACAATGCTGGTGATAGCAATAGCGGTAGTAATGACAACGAGCACAGCTAACCTTTTCAAACACTTACTGCCACTGGCGTGCACCACACCCTTGTGTGCATGAAGTGGACGGCACACCCCAGGCCACTATCTTCCCTTCTCTCCTTCCTCCTACTCAATGCCATCCTCCCTCTAATTTAATGTTATCCTCCCTTCTAGTGAATGCCATCCTCCCTCCTTCAAAGGAGAACCCTGGCCGAAGAGAGACGCATCTTGCCTAGCATCTAACCGCTGGCAAGGGTTCAACCTCATTGAGGGTGTTGGGGCTCAGAAACTGATACCCCAAAATATGGCTCTTTGACATGCTGAACTGAAGAAACCTCCAGGTCTCTCTGACCTTTTCCCTTTTCTCCCCTCCTGTCTCTCAATCCTTTGTCTCTCCCAAAGCACAAGATGAAGTTGTTCTCACAAGTTCCCTTATCTGCCTACAGTCCCTACTCGCCAGAGAAGAAAAACAATTACCTTTACCTCAGGTCCTTTCCCTGAATTTTCATTAACTGAACTCATATTGCAGGAAGAAAGACTGAAACACACCAGGAAAGACTTCTCACAAACCACTGTCTGCTCTGTGGGCCCCACAGATTTTGTCCCAGGCCATGGTATGTTCTTCAAGCCCATTGAATTCCCCTAAAAATAATTTACTACCCCTCCCCTAAAATCATCCACACTCCCTCATCTCCTTTTCCCCCAAGAAGAAGGGTATATAAGCATCTGTATCCATTGGGATATTGAATATTCATTCTCCTCCAATCCCCCATGCTATGCACATCGAGATAAATTTGCATGCCTTTTCTCCTATTCATCAGTCTTTTGTCAGTTGAACCTTCATAGGATGAAGGGGAAGTTTTCCCTAGGCCCCCACAAAAGGATTTTAATTGTCTCTGATTAACTTAAAATGGGCAAAAGAATTCATCATTACATAATAAAAATAGTTTGGTAGGCAAAGTATTCCAAAATACAGTATCCTCAGTGGAAATATAACCACAGGGTATGTGCAGGATTGCAATGCACACAAACTGTACTCTGGGAAAATGCAAAACAAGTAAACACAGAAGCCAAGCCAGAAGTATTCCAAAAAAGTAGAAATCAAAACAGCCTCTTCACATTTCCTGTAAATTCCTTTAAGGTGCTATATATAGCAAGGTAAGTCTTATACAAATAAGTACATTGAGCTTCCCTGTTGCAGGGATTCAAAAAAGCTAGATCACCTTGCTGTGTCAGGCAAGAACCTAACAGGCACTCACAGCCCCTTCTCAATTTAACCAAGTCAAGGAATCCAGAATGTGGATAAGCTTTGTCTTTAAAATGTTCTTCCAGCCGGGTTCCGTGGCTCACACCTGTAATCCTAGCACTTTGGGAGGCCTAGGCAGCAGGATTCTTTGAGCTCAGGAGTTTGAGACCAGCCTGAACAAGAGCAAGACCCCATTGCTACCAAAAATAGAAAAAATTAGCCGGGTGTGGTGGCACATGCCTATAGTTCCAGCTGCTCAGGAGGCTGAGGCAGGAGGATTGCTTGAGCCCGGGAGTTTGAGGTTGCAGTGAGCTATGATGACGCCACTGCACTCTAGCTGGGGTGACACAGTGAGATTTTATCTTAAAAAAAAAAAAAAAAAATGTTCTTCCAAAAGTGCTTTTCTGTGAGAGCCTGACCGGCCTTAGGGAAAGGGCAGTTCTTCATGGGGTGCCCTGAGCAAGACATGGGCATCACATACCAATCAGCAGCCCAACCCATGAACACCAAGTACCAGGAACAATGCCAGTTAGTATGTTAACCAAATATTTGCCAACACATGTAGAGGCAGTACTGTCCCCCAGGTGAGATGACCTGATCCCTCCCTTGCAGGAATGATGAAACTTGTATAAACAAAGTAGAGAATAGGAAAACAATACAGAAAAATCAACACCACAAAAAGTTGGTTCTCTAACAAGATCAACAAAATTGGGAAACATTTAGCTAGATTGACCAAGCAAAAAAGAGAGAAAACTAAAAGTGTTAAGATCAATAATAAAAGAATACATCCCTATCAACCTTACAGAAATAGAAAGGATTATAAAAGAATACTATGAGCAAGTCTATGGCAACAAATAAGATAACTTAGATGAAATGGACAATTTCCTAGAAAGACACAAACTATCACAACTGACTCAAGAAAAAACAGAAAATATGACTGGACCTGTAACAAGTAAAGAGATCACATTGGTAATTTTTAAACTTTCCACAATGAAAAGTCCAGGCCCAGACTGAAGTTATCTTCAATGCTGAATTATTCCAAACATTTAATGAAGAATTAATACCAATTCTTCACAAATTCTTTCAAAAAAGAGAATAGCAGAAACACTCCCCAATCCATTCTATGAAACCAGTATTTTCCTAATAGCAAAACCAGACACACACAACACACACACACACACACACACACACCCACAATATCCCATATGAATACAGATTCAAAATTTCTCAACACATGCTGGTAAACTGAATCCAGCAAAATATAAAAACAGATTATACACCATGATCAAGTAAGATTTATCCCAGGAATGCAAAATTGGTTTAACATTTGAAAATAAAGCACAAAAGCCACATGATCATTTCAATAGATGTAGAGAAAGCATTTAACAAAATCTGACATCATTTCTTGATAAAAGCACTCAACAAAGTAGGAATACAAGGGAATTTCCTCTACCTGCTAAAGAGCATCTATAAAACCCACAGCTAGCATCATACTTAATGGTGAAAGACAATGTTTTCCCTCTAAGGTCAGGAACAAGAGAAGGATGACTGTTCTTGCATTTCTATTAAACATGTACTGGAGCTTCTAGCCAGGGCAATTAGGTAATAAAAAGAAATATAAGGTATCAGGTTGGAAAGGAATAAGTAAAACTATCTCTATTTACAAATGTCATGATTGTATACAGAAAAGCCTAAGGAATCCACAAAACAAGTACTAGATATAATAAAAGAGTTAGCAAGGTGGCAGGACACAAGATTGGTATGTAAAACGACTGACCAAAACTCATTAATGCATTAATGGAGAAACTGTTTAGATCCTGAAGAAAGAATGTAGTTTAATGAATAATTTTGCACTAATGTTAATGTCTTAGTTTTGACCATTTTAGTACAGTTAAGCGTTAAAGTTAGAGGAAGGGGTATACCTCTATCTGTATTATTTTTACAACTTTTCTTTAAGTCTAAAATTATTTCAAAACAAAAAGTATAAAAATTTTAGAAAGATAATTGGTTCCCATTGGAAGATGCCAGTGATCCAACATCAATCACTTATCTCTCCTTTCTTATATGGGCGGTGCCACTGGGAAACCCGGAAGAAGATGAGGGGAAGTGTCTCTTTATAAAAGTATTTCCAATAATGATGGAAGTGTAAGAACATCACCATTTTGCAACCTCTAGCAAGTCAATGGACGTAGGCAATGATCGTCAACAATTGCCAGCATCGCAAAAAGAGCAACAAGTGAACATTTGTGTGCCTTGATGGAAGTGCAGAGCACCACCTACAAATGCAGTTTTGACGAAAAAAAAAATTAAAACCTGAACCTGATGAAGTGCTGGGGAAGTGTCCAGCCCACCTACCACTTCACAGGAATTACAGTACAAAAACACTTGTCACATCATACCACACAAAAGTAATCAGCAAGATTCAGGCCATGGAAAACCCCACAGGACAAATAACCCAATTTCTTCAAAATGAATTGTAAAGGACAAAAGAGAGAGAGATAGAGAAAGGGAGTTTCTGAGGGTAAAATCTATAGACTAAAGGAGACTTATAAGATTTATCAGCCAACCGCAATAAATAACTCTTATTTAAATTTGATTCAAACATACAAAGTGGAAAAAAATACATTTATGAGAAAAGTGGAAATTTGAACACAGACCATGTATTTAATAAAACTAAGAAATTGATAATAATTTTTTAGGTATGCTAATGGCATCTGTAGTTTAGCTTTAAAAAAGAGTCATGCTTCTTTGCAGACAAATACAGACACATTTACGCATGAAATGCCACGATGTCTGGGATTTGCTTCAAAATAACAGGAGAGGAGAGAGAGGCTGAGAATACAGATCACACAGTGTTGGTCACGAGCTGCTAACCGCTGAAACTGAATGATGGTACACAGAGGTTCATTACATGTGCACATTGCTATATGTGTGAAGCTTTCTATAATAATGTTTTTTTAATGAGGCCTTTTGTTCCTGGGGTGGGGATGGCAAGTAGGGGAATAACTCCAAATGTGGAGTCAGAGTAGTGTGTATCTGGACTCCAGTCCTGGTACTGCCATCTCCTAATCCCATAACCTTAGGCAAGCTATTGACCCTTAAAGCCTCAGTTTCCTCATCTGTGAAATGGGCATGTGAAATGATAGGATTGTTGGGGAGATACAAAGGAATTGTGCATATGGAATATTTGGTTCATATTAACAAGCGAAAAAACACAACACAAGAACGAGACTGCCTTCTGATGGCAACTAAGTTTTTAGAGAAAGAAAGGTTATTTTTCCACTACAAATTGACCTCACGAGCCCAGTAATACACGGCATGTAACAGGTATCAAAAGAAACATTAGACCAGTTGGAGAGGAAATGAAAGAAAAAATTTTTTTAATTAAAAAAAATTATTTCCAAAAAACTTGTGAATGGCACCGTGGAAATATTATTCCTTAAGTGTCCCACACCCTAACATCCTTGTGGAGATGTCAATCCTGCTTACAGAGAATTGGCCTGATCCTCTAACTCCCGAGTCTTGTCCTGGTGTCTCCGCTTTTGGGAATCTTCCACTTCACATGACAAAAAGTTGCTGTGCTTCCCAGGGGAAAGATGTTTTTGCTGCTGCCCTGTTGCATTAGAGGGAGAGGAGGAGGGAATACCCTGGCCAGGGCCAAGGGCCCCCCCCCAAGAGGCGTGGCTCACCGGGAATGGGAGGGCAGAAGATGCGAAGGGAGGAGAGGGAGAAAGGAGGCATGAGAAACAAAACCCTGGCAGAAAAGAAAACAAAAGGAGGACTTTGTGGAGTGAGACAATCACCTTCTCATCTGCTGGGCTCTTCTGAAACAACAAATCATGACACGCAGGGGACACAGGTTGGACAGATAACCCTAGTGGACTGGGAAAATGAAGTGAGAACCAAAGGAAAAGGAAGAGACAAATGTTAGGGTAATTCCAAAATAAGCAGACAGCACCCCCCCACACTACCTGTTTTCCCAAAAGATGGAAAGACACCCAAGAGGTCGCACTCAAACCCACGTGCGGAGCCCAAAAGATTCATCATCGTGGATATAGACACTACAAGGTATAATAAGATTATATTTGAGTCATCACAAAGTATATGGAAGCAAAAGGGAAAAAATGGAAAAAGTGACACAATAGCCCAGGCAAGGTTTGGGGCAATGATGGAGGCCACAAGCAGAGGCCCTTCCACTTGTGGGAGCAGGGCACTGGGTCTACTGACTGAAGTGCTGCCCTCTCTCCCTCCTGTCAAGATGGGGACGAGAGCGCTTTTTCCTGTGCACCTGCCCTGGCTCCTTCCTTTGCTTGAAGGATTCTTCTTCAATTTCCTCAAAGTCCTCCTCTGATAGACACTCTCTGCTTTCTGCCCCCAGGACCCCCGCCCTCCCCGGGTGACCCACCCCCCTCCCCTCTCCTCCTCCAGACCCGCTGCCAAGAGCCCTGAGGTCATTCGGCTGCCCCCTCAGTCCCCCCAGCCCCTGGTGTGTCTGCCTTGTCCCAGCTGGACACTCAGTGCTGGAGACCCAAGACAGCAAAAGGGAAGTGCAAGCCCCACATGGATCCTGAGGCCACATCACCCTGGACGCCCCCCAGGGTGCACTCTGAGTATATGGCGTAGCTCCTTTCTTTCCACCCGTGGTGGCTTCTCTGGCCGGTTTTTGCCAGCACCAAGGAGGTCTACACGGCCAGGAGGGGCTTCCCACTCCCTCCCCATTCCCCTAGAGACGCTGGGTAGGGGGTCCTTCCCATGGCAGGGACCACAGGCAGGATCTCACCCCCAGAATCACCCAGTGCTCTCTCTCAGCCTGCTGCGTGTGGCTCAAGAGGATTTTCCTAAATAAAGTCCCAAATCCGTGAGAGGATAAAATGGGCTCTGGATGGGGAGACAAGAGGGCTGCTTCTAAAACACCCATGGCCTAGGAAGCTGCATTTCTAACAAGCACAGTAAGAGAGTCTCATAGAGAGGGGGCCCCAGATCCGTTTCACTGAGAAACACCACACAAATAACAGTATAAATGAGACACACCCTATAGGCTACAAGTCAGAATACAAAGGAATGCCCAAGAAGTCACTCTCTAGGGACAGTGCCAGCGGGTGAGACTTCCTCACTAAAGTTTGCTCTTACTCTACACTAACACATGCTCTAATTGTAGGTAACACCCCCATGCACAGCAACCACAGCGATGACACTTGGAGGAGGCACAACACAAACTAGACCCCAGCGGTTCACAACTGTGCTTTTGATTTTCTCTGCAGTAACTAAAGGCACTGAACAGACTTTGGCCTGACACAGAAGTCGTCTTCCCAGGTTTCTCTGCACTGTCCCAGTGCCAACTCCCTGAGACCCTGGGCTTCATGTTCACGCCCCAACCCCCACCCCCACACCCTATAACCTGTTCCCCATCTCTGTGCCCTGATCCTGCCATGTCCCCCGCTCCCCACTCCCTCACCTGCAGCACTTGCCCTCCCCATCCCTTGCCTGATCACATTTTTCCTGGTCCTCACACCACCACCCCAGATTCTGGCCTTCCTCTGGGAGGCCTCTCCTGACCCAGGGCCTGCATCCCTGGGCTAGGAGCCCTACCCAGGGCCTCACCCAGTGGCTATGAAAACTCTGGGTGGGACCCAGCCTCCTCCTCCTTCCATCCCCAGGGCCTGCCAACACCAACTCCAGACTTTCTGGGACTGGAAGAATTTGACCTGCCTTCCCAGGGAACAATGAATAGAAGTGGGGCATTGGGCTGACTGTCCTCAGGGCAGTTGGAAAGTGAATGTAAAACGCTGACCGTTTCTGCAATAGGGAAGAAGACAGGGTCGGAGGGATAATTAAGACACCCTGAGTCAAGGACTGTACTTGAGTGGTCAGAGATCCAGCTGAGTCAGAGTGGAAGGGGCGGGGAACCTGGTCGGGTGTGGTTCAAGTGGAAGCTGAGGCTTCAAAGTCCCATGAAGCCTTGCAAGGTCATGGAGTGAAGAGCATTGCTTTTAGATCCCAGCCTCAGTCTTTTCATCTGTAAGATGGGGGTGATACTTATTATAACGATCAAATGATATAAGGAGCTGAAACTACTTTGGCAACTGAAAATAAACTATATTTCCCGAGGCCTAAGTATTTCTGAAAAGGAGGCCACAGGAGTTATAGACTCAGTAATAACAGGAAGTGGTACGCATGCAAAGCCTTAAACCTGCTAGAGGGCTCTGTGGTACAGAGTCCTCACTCTGGGGACACTGAGGGTATCTGTGTAAGGGATGCCCCCTCCCTTCCCTGCTGAGGGAACAGGAGCCAGGAAATCCCACAGCCCTTTCCATCAACGTCATGCTTGCGGACTGGCCATGGGCACCTCCTGACAGCAAGCTGGGTGGTGCTACTCAAAGTGTGGGCCATTACATGAGCAGCACCTGCATGCTAATCAGATACTCAGATTCCTAGGCCCAATCCCAGGAATCAAAAACAGCTGGGTCAAAAACTTTGGAGAACTATTATTTTTAAGAAGCTCCTCAAGTGATCCTTGTAAGTTTGAGAAGCAAAGCACAGGAATATTGGAAAAGCTGTGCAGTAAGGAAGACTTGGGTCAAATCCCAGGACCACTACATAGCAACTGTGTGACCTTGGGCACATTGCTTAACCTCTGTGAACCTCTGTTAACTCTCTCTTTACATACAGTAAGTATGAAACACAACCACTGCAGTGTAGCTGGGAGGATGAGAGATTCTCAAGGGACAGACATTCGTGGTCTTCATCTAAACCATCCTAAGAGGCAAAAGCAGATGTGACCCTGTTAGGGAAACAATCCACCACTGAGAGAGCAAGGGGCTTCCTAGGATCTCTTCATACATGATGGAACCTGGATACGCTAGTGTCCTCCTATTCAGAAGCCCATCTCAGTCCCCATAGGAGGGATCAAGCAAGGTGAAACAGGAAGGGAAATTGGCGTGAGCTTTGGCCAAAGGCTAAGACCATCCGCCTTCCTCAGGGGAGGGACTTTGAGGTGGCCCTGGCTGCTGGACCCAGCTCCAAGATGGATCTCCAGTCAAGTGGCTCTCTTGGGGTGGGGGTATAAAGGAAGAAGGGCAGCAGGCATCCCTGACAGGCCCAGCCTGAGAGTCTACAGCTTTGGAGAAGCACAGGAAGAGAAGAAAAGAGCAGATGGAGCCCACTGGAAGGTCCTGGTACTAACCCTGGCAGGGCTCACAAATGCCTCAAAGCCTCTTTCCATCCAGAAACAGGTTAATATTTAATATTAAGAAAATTATATCAGCTCACATCAGCAGAGGGACGCTGCTGTTATTACCCCTGCCCTTCTATCCGATATGTGTCGGGCACATTACAACTTGGTGGCAGGTCCACTCTCTTGTCCCGAGACAAGCTTTTATCTAAGACTGAGCTTTATTCCTGAGTCGGTTGTTAAACATCCTGGACCACGGTGCCTGGCCAGGCTGAGGCAGGGACTTCAGGGGACGGTGCCCTGCGCTGGATTTCCCTCCCTTTTACTTTGGGCGGGAGCTGTGGGGATGAGGATGCCTAGCAGCTGCCAGACTTCAGCCCTGGGATCGTTCTGGCTCAGACGCGGAGTCAGAGGAACAGTCCGGGACGGGATCGCCACGCGCCCCGCCATCTAGGGTGCCCTGTTAGCCGCGGCCGAGCGCACAGGGCCCTTGGCGGTGCAGTGCCTTCACCCGGCACCGGTCCCGCGCGGCCAGGCCCTCCACCCCGAGTCTAGCCGTTCTCCAAGCGCCCCTGCCCCGTGCCACTCACACCGCGCCCGACACCAAGTTCCCGAGAGCGCTCCAGGCCTGCGCGGACTCCGCGCCCGCCGGACTCACCTACTGAAGACGAGGCAGCCCAGGTGGTTGATCTCGTGGTCGGAGCGGTGGCGGCTGTAGTCCTCCCACAGGTCCTTGAAGGCCGTGACGGCCAGGATGAAGAGCACCGGCGCCAGCGCCAAGCCGGGCTGGAAGGCGTTCACCGCCGGCACGAAGTTGAGCAGCGCGATGAAGACGAAGTACACGTTGGCCAGGCGGTGGAACTGCTCGAACAGGTTCTTGGGCAGGAAGGACAGCAGCGTGTACTTGGTGGTCTTGAGCCGGTTGTCGGCCAGATGCTGGGCACACCCGCGCCGCCACCGCCGCCGCTCTCCCTTGGGCGCGCCCGCCGCGGGGTCCTCGGCGCCCGCGGGCGGGAGCAGGTTGGAGCGCACCGTGCGCATCCTGCCCTCCCGGCGCCGGCGCCGCCGCCGCCGCCGCCGCCGCCGTCCCGGGGGCCCAGGCTCCTCGGCCGCGGGCTCCCGCTCCATGGCCGCGTGTCGCCGCGCCCGGGCTCCGCCGCTCACGCCCGCCCGCGCCAGCCCAGGTGATCATCGCCCGCGGCCGGGGCGCGGCGGCGCGGGCTCCCTGCCTGCGGGACACACGGAGACCGCAGTCAGCGCGCCGCCCGGCCGGCCCGCCCCGCCCAGCGCGCCCGGCCCGCGTCCAGCCCCCGCCGCCTGTCCGCAGTCGGGCAGGGCGCGGCCGGGGCCCGGGAGCCGCGGCGCACAGAGCCCGCCTGTCCTCGCGCCGCCCACCGGCCCCGCCCTCGCTCCGCGCCCCGACTCGGACACGCCGAACGGCGCCAAACAAAAAGAGACCGAGCTGGAAACTTTCAAGGGGTTTAGTTTCGTTTCCCAGAAACATGAGTTCGGTCCCAAAACATTGCAAACGCGCGCTGCCACCGGTAGGTGAGAGGAAACTGAGGACTGGGAGAGAAAGGGCCCCGAAGTCCCCGGCAGTCCGCGCGCTCTTCCAGAACCAGACCTGCTTGGTCTTGGACGGGGAGAGGGTCTCGGGGGACCCCAGATTAGGAACTTCCTCTTGGAATCAACTGCAAAGTCCAAAGGAGCTGCGGCATACCAGTGCTCCAATTTCTAAATGTTATTCACGGAGCACAGCTGGTTCTGGGGAGGCACCGTGAAAGGGTGGTTCGAGTTGCCTCTAAGACCTGCCCTACCTCGCTGCCCAGCCCCACCTACTTTAAGATTCAGTTCTTGGATGAAGCAGACTGTTTGCTTTCTATGATCATCACTGCCTTTCCTTACTCTACTAAATAAGGATTTTCTTTATTTCTTTTCCTTTTTCATGAAAAGGAAAAACTGTTTCGCTGTAGCAAAGACAGGTTTTGGTCTGCAGGCATTTGAGTCTCTGTTTCCCTCCCTGGGAAGCCATGAGGACCAAAATATCCCTTATGTGCTGTAGTTCTGAGGTGGTGGCTATGACCTAGACAGAGCCCGGGAGTCTAGGATGGTTGTTGGGGAGGGGAGGGTCAGGACAGCGTGGCAGAATGTGGGGCAGAAGGCTCCCTTTCGTATTCATGGGGCGTCAGAGAGAGGCGGGTGAAAGGTGGGTGGTGGGAGAACAAGCTTGGCCGGGAAAAAGGAGGTGGGGAGTCCCCCACTTCTGCAGTAAGACCCCACAGGTGTACCACAGCCATGACTGTTTGCCTCCCACTTGAGTAGTACAGAGATGAGACGCAGGAATTTCTTGCCCAGGAGGCCATGGCTGGGAGTGGGCCCTGGCCCTGGGCTCCTCCCTCATGTGCCTGTTAACAAGTTACTTCCCTAGCTTGGCTCAAATCACTTACCTGTCCCCAACCGCCCTCTCTTGGGCTGGACCTCACCTCCTGCACCCTGGCTTAACCCTGCCCAGTTATGTCCGGCTTTCGCAGCTCTACAGCAGCTCTGCTGCACTCCACAATGTTTACCAGAATCCAGTGTGAGTAACAGATACTAAGAAAATAATCCAGGCCGTATATGGAGTCCCCTCCCTTCCCCCCAGTCACAGGGATACAATTTTGAGAGGTGGAGGCCCAGATCAGAGAAAGGTTTAGCTGAATTATCTGCACTTTCAGGGAAAATAATTAGCTCTCACGTGGATCAGCGGCATCCACTGAGTATGAACAGCAAGTGAAGGACCACAGCTCCCCCATCCCCGTGCCTAACAACGCAGGGCTCTTGTTCTCTGTGAGCCCACCCAGTGATGCCCGAGGCCTGCCCGCTCTCTCCATTCCCACAGCCTGCTGTCTTCACAGGTGCCCACAGGTTTGCCCCAGGGCCTCCTGGTGGGTCTCCCTGCCTCCCAATCTCCTTGCGGTTGCCAAAGTAACTACTTGACCCCTTCATTTCATTTCCTTACCCTGGAGCTTCCAGGAGTCCCCCGTTGCTTATGAAGTCAGATGCTGACTCCTCAGGCAGAGGTCCCTTGAGGCCCTGAGGGGAACTGGCACCAACTTGCTGATTTAATTCTGCCCCTCCCTAGTCCGGGCCCAGCCCCAGGGCGAGCGGTCTCCTTACCCACCTCAGAACAGGCCTCGCTCATCCCATCTACATTCCGCTCTAAGGTTCCAAGATTCTGTGAGTCACACTGCTCCCTAAACCTGGAATCTTTCCCCACCTGCTCTTTACCAATCCAAATTCAGTATTTCCAGCAGGGCCTCAACTCGACTCCCAGCGGGTCTCTGTGCTGTGTGATCCATTCAAACTTGCAGGGATTTTGAGCTCTGATGTCTTCTGCCAGCTAAACCCTCGGACTCCTGACTGCCCAGGCAAGAGTGAGGCTCGGTGTGTTCTGGCCATCTGGACCACTGGGCTCTAACGACAGCTGCTACTGGACCCAGGCAAATACTCATTCATCACCTACTGTGTGCCTGGCACTGTTCTAGGCACTGGGGATACAATGGAGAATTGTGGAGGACAACAGACATCCTCACGGAGCTGCAGCAACTAAGCAAGAAATCACGAGACCCTCCAGAGAGTCAAGAGTGGATCCCGGAAGGCTTCAGAAGCAATGAAGAGAGGCCTTTCCAAAGAGGGGAACTTGAGTTGGAACCTGGCAAGATGGGGTGGAAGAACATTCCAGGCAGAGGGAACAACTCTGTAGAAGGGCCCCCTAGTAGGAGAAATCTCAAGATGCTCAAGAAACAGGTAGGGCCTCTGCCCCGAGTTTATTCAGAAACCTCTAACCCCCGCGCCCTGTGCTTTAGGTGGTAAGGATGCTCCTGCTGTTTGGAGCCCTGAGTCCTCCTGTGGGAGTCCCAACAGAGAGGGCTCAGGAAATGAAGGGACACAGGGAACCGGGCCAGGAACGGTGCACTCCTGTGACTACAGATAGGACAGTCAGTGAGGGCCTCCCCGGCAGCACTGAGCAGAGGCCTCAGGACACAAGCCATGCAGACATCTAGGGAAGAAATGACACATGCTGGGGGAGGCTGGGGTGACCAGAGCTGAGTGGGAGATCAGAGACGTGTCCCAGAGTGGGGTCATGTCGGGCCTTGTGGATTCTGGTGAGGATTTTGGCTTTTTGGTTAAATGAGAGGGGAAGCCTTGGGAGGCTTTTGAGCACAGGCATCACATGACTGCACTCAGGTTTTCAGAGATCACCCCTGCTGCAGTGCGACTAGAATGCAGAAAGGCCAGGGCGGAAGCAGGGAGAAGTCATAGTGAGCAGCCACTGCAGTGATCCTGGAGGGGATGGTGGCTCAGGCTGGGTGACCGTGGTGGAGGTGGGACGTGGCCTACTTATAGCATGCGGGATATGCTGTTGGACTGGTGTGGGGTGTGCAAGAAAGAAGGCAAGGGTGGCTGTGCAGATGAAAACTCAAGTTGCCATCTACAGACAGCATCAGGAGGACAGGGAGTGGGGCAGATGGGAGGTACCCACCAGCCCTCGGGAGCGGAGGGTGGGCAGGCAGCTGTGCACAAGTCTGAGATCAGGGGAGAGGCTCAGCTGGAGATGTCAGTCTGGGGTCAGAAGCATGTCTGGGTGGAGGAGAGAGTGGCTGCACGCAGGAGGGGGCAGCGTGGAAAGCAAGCAGGCCTTGGTCTCTGCATTGGCCCCAAGTGCAGCAGGAAGCTATGGATTGCCCCAAGCAGCAGCATGAGACAAGAGGATCTGATTTCCCTTTTAATAGGTGGAAGGTGAGTTCTGAGCACAGTGGGAGCAGGAGAGGCGATGAGTTAGGGGGTGGCTTAGGCCCAAAGATGGATAGGCAAGTGTGGGCAGATTGCAAGTACGTCTTCCAGGTAAAGCTAACATGATCAGTCAACGGGTCGGGTGTTTAGATGAGAAAAGAAATGAATCCACAGTGACAGCAAAGAGTTTAGTCAATGTCTTAGAGAAGAACAGGTTTGGAGAAGAAAATGCAAAGCTCAGTATAAGTCAGTATAAGTGTGAGGTGCCTGTTTGATATCACATGGAGATGGCAGGTGGCAATGGGGCATCGAAATCGGGATGTGATAGGAGAGGCCAGCACTGGAGACAGGGATGCCGGATGCAGCAGGCACCTGTGATTTAGAGCTATGCATGGAGGAGATTGCACCTAGAGATAGAGTGTAAATGGAGTGCAGAGAAGAGGCTCCAGGTGTTACTCTCCCACTGAGAAATGTAGAGAACTGAATGAGACAGTTATCAAGACTGCTCCAGCTTTCATGTCCCAACAGGTAGCACCTCTGATGATTGACGCTTGCTTAATAAACAATTTCAGAATAAGTAAGAATCATGCTCCACAACGTTTCAACCTGACAGCATTTGCTTCATATTTACTCTTGTGATTGCCCTAAAAAAAAAAGGCATAAGAAATTTAAAATCTGTAAAATTAGACACAAATGCTATCCATTAATTAATGTGGCCTAACATTCATCCAAACAGCATCAAAATATAGAGCTGTGAAAATTTAAATAAAAGTAATTGACTAATGATTGAATAATCTGAATCTATGATAATGTACTTAATCCCAGAAATAAAAAATTCTGGAGAGATAAGTAAAGATTTATATTTTAAAATGCCTGCCTGAGCACATTTGTTCTCCTTTTCTTCAAACTAAATTCCCTTTAAAAAGACAGATGGGCCAGGCGTGGTAGTTCACACCTGTAATCCCAGCACTTTGAAAGGTGGAAGGATCGCTTGAGGCCAGGAGCTCAAGACCAGCCTGGGTAACATATTGAGACCCAGTCCTTACAAAAAATTTTAAAAATTAGGTAGACGTGATGGCATACATCTGTAGTACTAACTACTTGGGAGGCTGAGGCAGGAGGATCGCTTGAGCACAGGAGTTTGAGGTTACAATGAGCTATGATCAGGCCACTGCACTCCAGCCTGGGCAACAGAGTGAGACCCTGTCTCTAAAAATAAATAAATAAATAAATAAATAAAAAGATAGATGATTTTTTTAAAAGAATCAATGTATAGTTGTACTGGGAAACTAGGAAAGTCTCTTCAGAAGAGGAAAAAAGATATCTCAGAAGATATTGAGGGATATCAGGAAGATATAAAGCTGATGACAGTGGGTTGGTGGGAAAGTCTAACAAATACAGGAAAATACATTTATAGAGTTAAGTAGGCAAGGATGCTTTAAAAAAGTGAGTTTTTAAAAGCAGATCCCTCGAGAATACGCAAAATCTGAGAGAGCAGGCCTAGGGTCATGAGCCATTCTAAGGAGGCCACCAAGTCGCTGCATCCAGGACCACTGCTCCTAGTCCCACACTGGTAATTTCGACTATTGCTTTTAATGCTGGCTGTGTGGCAGGGTTGCCAGATGAACGTCTCATGCCCAAGTGATGCCCAGTGCTCGCTCCAGACCAATTAGGTGTGGGGACCAGGCCTCAGCACCCAGGTGTTTAAAGTTTCTGTGGTGATTCTGCTGTGCAGCCAGTTTAAGGAAGCTCAGGTTGATACCTGCAGTTCTAGTACAAACCTATGTTGCAGTCCAGAGTCCCTGGATTGTTTAGAACTGGTAGCATGAAAGAAAGAAAGCAAACTCCACCTACGTGAGTTTTCCCTCTCTGAGAAAAAAGAGCTAATGCAAAACACAGACAATAACATTAAAAATCATCATTATTATCCTCAAAGAGGTTCAGCAGACAAGCCCATCCATAAAATTGCCATGGAAAAGAAATAAACGAGCAACAGTAAACAATTCTTGGAAGTAAGAAACATGATGGGTAACACATTTTTTTAAAAACACAAAGGGGGCAAAATTAGTGATCTAGATGATCAAGTTGAGGAATTCTTTCAGAGTGTAGGGCATAAATATAAAGAAATGAAAATGTGATAGAAGAGGCTAGAAATGTGGTGGGAGGATCCAGAAAAGTCCCTCACGTTTCTGCTTATGCTCATAGCAGGCCAGGAAAATTGGGCCAACCTTCAGGGGACATCTAGGAAAGATGGACAAATATTTACATAAAATCTATTTTAAAGCCTCAGGGAACTAAGAGGGCAGCCAAAATGATGGGACCAAACCAGAGAGCTGAGCCCAGCTGGGGTTGCAGCTCTCCTACACAGCCCACCCAGCGCTCTCTGTCCCCTTCCCCGCTCTACTTGAATTCGCTTATACAGGCGGCTGGTGTGTTTGTTGACTGCCCCTCCCCTCCTTTAGGGCTAGACCAGCCTCTCCACGCAGCAGGGGCCAGTGTCTGCCACATTCACCGCTGCAAGGCATCCCTCTACCTAGAAGAGCACCGCACAGGGTGGCCTCTTACTAAATATCCAATGAATGAATGTTCACCTTCATTTCATAATAGGAAAACATCAACACAATTTTGCAAGACGTAGATTTTGAATATAGGCTTCTATATTAGTCAAATTGGTATTCAACTATTCTGGCAATTAAATGAATTTGCACTAAAAGGGCTCAGAGAAACAACATTTATGCTTGTCTGCTAAAGAAAAAATATTTACCTTGCCGTCTGTGATAATATATGTATAATAAACAAAATATAAGTTAATATAAATGACTCAGAAATAAGTAAATACTTTGAATAGGTTAACAAGCCCCAGAAGATCTTAAAAGGGTCCCATCCTCCAAAACCACATGATAGAGAACATTTGACAAAGTTGAAATTTATTTTATTTATAGTATAGTGTGGAAATATTGAGACCTTCCCAATTCATTTGATAGGGCTAGCAAAACCTGCTATTAAAACCAGAAAGTGGAATTGCAAGAGAACGCTATAGTTTATTTATAGTTTTTTTAACCCCATGGTAATATTTGTAGGTATAAATATTATTATAGAAAAGAAAAAGGCAAAATTTATCATGATTTGCAACATCGTGGGTTTTGTCAGGAAAGCAGTCAGTAATGAGGGTAACTGCACGATGAAGAAAGATACACAAATCAGTTCATTTCTCATATACAAGCAATAGCCAATTAGAAAATGCAATGGATCAACAAAAGGATCTCATTTTTCCAATAAAATATTTAAAGAAAAGTAATAAGAATCAGTTCAAGATGTTTGCAGATAATCATAGCAAACAATAGCAGCAGTAATATTTGACCTTTGTAGAGCATGTAACGCCAGCTAGCCATGTGCTTCTCATTTTATCGTCATTAGTGGAGATAATTCTCCACCCTCCTGGCCATTCCTTGAGGCAGAAGAATGCTTGTCCCAATATTACAGATGAGAAATATGGTACCGAATGGCTAGTCAACTTAAAATTTTACTGAATGTGATAAAGGAAGATCTAAACAGATATAGAAATATGCCATATCCCTGAATGGAACTCTGAAAATAACCTGTTGATTTCATACATTTTGCAAATTAATTACAACTGGATTTATTTTTTCAACTTAACAAATTGACTATAAAGTAGCTGTATTCGTCAGGGTTCTCCAGAGAAACAGAACCAATAGGAGATAGATAGATAAATAGATAGATAAACAGACAAATAATAGATGGATAGATGTATGAGAGGGGATTTATTAGGGGAATTGACACACATGATTCTGGAGGCTGAGAAGCCCCATGATATGCCATCTGCAAGCCGGAGAACCCAGGAAACCTGTGGTATAGCTCAGTCACTAGAGAGTAAATAAAGATAAATAAGTAAAAAAATTTTTTTGAGATAGGAAAATAATAACCTACTACATTGACAAAAAATTAAGAAGTTGAACAATACTTAAGGCTTGAGAGGGTGTGGATTAGGAGGAACTCACTCTCTTTTTTTTTTTTTTTTTTTTTGAGACAGGGTCTCCCTCTGTTGCCCAGGCTGTAGTGCTGCAGCCTGATCATAGCTCACTGCAGCCTCAAACTCCTGGGCTCCAATGATCCTCCTGCCTCAGCCTCTTGAGTAGCTGGGACTACAGGTGTGCATCACCACACCCAACTAAGTTTTTTATTTTTGTAAAGGCAGGGTTTCGCTATGTTGCCCAGGCTAGTCTTGAACTCCTGGGCTCAAGCGATCCTCCTGCCTCGGCCTCCCAAGGTGCTGGGAAGAAGGAACTCTTAAACATTGCTGGTGGAAGCATGAAGTAGTGTAACCACTTTGGTTAGCTGTTTGATGTTTCATCTGAAAGTTGAACATTCAAAGTCCTTAAAACTCAGCACCCTCATTCTTAAGAATGTGCCCAAAGAAACTGCATACAAACACCACACTTGTCCACAAAATGGTGTAATTTATTTCACCATTGACTGTGTACAGTAATATATTCATGAAATTAAAAATTTATACAGCAATAAAAATGAATGAACTGTGGCTACACAAAACAACATGGAGAAATCTTGGAAACCTAATGGTAGGGAAAGTAAATCCCAGAAGACTACACACAGTACAGTACTCTTTTCACAGAGCAAAAGTACTACCAGCAATACTAAGCAAAATATTGTTAGACATACTTAAGTATGTGATAAAGTAGTATCTTATAAAACTGAACATGTGCTGAGTGTGCTGGTGCACACCAATAGTTCCAGCTCTCAGAAGGCTGAGGTGGGAGGACCCCTTGAGCCCAGGAGTTTGAGGCCAGCCTGGGCAACATAGTGAAACTCCATCTCTAAAAATAAATTTATTTTATTAAAAATATAAATTAAAAAAAATAAAAATAAATATGTGCTTACCATACAACTCAGCAATTGTACTCTGGGCATTAGTCCTAGACAAACTAAAACTCACATTCATACAAAACTTGTACACAAATGTTCACAGCAGCTCTATTCATAATAGCCAGAAACCGGAAACAAAGCAAATGCATCCACCAGGGGAATGGATAAACAACTATGGTACCTCCATACCAGGGAATTAACTACTCAACAATAAAGAGAAATTAGCTATCAATGCACACAACTTGGATGGATCTCAAGAGAATTATGATGAGTGGAGGGAGCCAATCTTTAAAGGCCACAGACTGTACAATTTCGTTAATAGAGCTTCTTGAAAGAACATCATAGCAGAGATGGAGAGTACATTAGTGGTTGCCAATGGTTACAGAGGGTGCGAGGGAGAGATGTGGCTGTGGCTATAAAAGGGTAGTGTGCAGGGTCCTCATGATGGGACTTTTCTGTATTTAACTGGAATGGTATTCACATGAATCTACACACATGGCAAAATTGCATAGAAGTAAATACGCATACACACATGGGTGTGTGGTGAAATCTAAATAAAGTTGATAAATGTTATTAAGTTTAGTTATTAATTACCATTACATGTTTATATTTTTATAAATTTTGTATAAGATTTTATATAAAATGTTATGTAACTATATTACAATTATTTAAATATGTAAATAATATATTTTTAAGTATGTTGTAATGGATAAATATTATTTGAATAATCATTAAAATTATTTTAATTTATTGTTTTTATTTAATTTTATTAATGTCAATTTTCTGTTGTAATATTTCTGTATATTATCATTGTACTTTAAAACTAGCACATATATACATAATATATGTTTGTATACCAAATGATATATTGAGGTGAGCCATACACACAGAAAAAGAAACACTATACATTCCACTATCAAAATAAAATCACGAGAGAGAGATATACTACTATATATCAGTTAAAGATAATACTTCTGGTGGTTTTCATACAGGAATGTAAAACTGGGACAAAAATAAGAGTTCAGAAACACATTTCTGTGTACATGGAAACTTAGTCTATGATAAATGTGGAGTTTCAGATGAATGGTGGAAAGTATTACTCAATATATGGCATTAGATAAATTGGGGAAAAAGTCAAATCTTTATTTTACACCATAAACTAAATACATTCCAGGTGGGTTTATTATTTAAATTTTTTAAAAAGGAAACTATCATAGAAGTGCATGCCATCTTTACAATGTTGGAGCAGGAAAGATCTTTTTAAACAAAACAAAAGCCAGAAGCCACCAAGGACACAGTCAACTGCATGAAAACGTAATACTTCTGTAGCATGAAAGCCTAACATATGAACGTATTAAAGGTAAATAACATTTAAACAGAGAAAGGATGAGTCCATACTGTAAGTCCATTAAAATTTTTTTTAATAATTGACACATAATTGTTCATGTTTTTGGGGTACAGAAAAATGAAGTAGAATCAGAGGTGCGGCAAGGAAGGATATCCACATGTTACTGAGTGAAGAAAAAGGGAGTTAGAAAATGATACATTTAGTAATGTATGTTATACCCCATTTGTGGGATATGGACAAAGTATATAACAATATATCCCTGTGTGGTTTTCTAGGGCTGCTATACAAAATACCACAAACTAGATGGCATAAACAACAGAAATTTATTGTCTCACAATTCTAGAGGCTGGAAGTCTGAAATCCAGGTGTTAGCAGAGTTGGTTTTTTCTGAGGGCTGTGCGGGAGAATCTGTTCTAGGCCTCTCCCCTAGCTTGATGGTTTGCTGGCCATCTTTGGCATTCATTGTCTTGTAGAGGCATCCCCTCAATGTCTTCCTTCATGTTCCCGTGGCATTCTCCCTGTGTGCATTTCTGTGTTCAAATTCCCCCTTTTTGTAAGAACACCAGTTATATTGGATTAGGGTCCACCCTCCTCCAGTATGACCTCATCTTACCTTAAGTAATTGCTTCCTATTTCCAAATAAAGTCATATTCTAAGGTACTGGGGGCTAGGACTTCAACATATGAATTTGGGGAGAAGACAATTTAACCCATACTAATCCCTAAATAGCAAGCTTAATTAATTAAGTGATTTATTGAGTAAAGGTTCACTATGACCAGGCTGTAGAAGGATGGGCAGGCAAGGATGAAAGAAGGGAAAGATGGCCAGGAGGGTGGGGAATTATCTCCACTAATGACGATAAAATGAGAAGCACATGCCTGGCCGGCGTTACATGCTCTACAAAGGTCAAATATTACTGCTGCTATTGTCTGCTATGATTATCTGCAAACATCTTGAACTGATTATTTTTCCTTAAATATTTTATTTCAATATTTTATTTTATCTTATAGGCTAATCAAATTCATGTCTGGACAAATAATATGTTATTAGATATATTAGAGAGATAGATAGAATGAAGGAATTGTTAAGAGAAGAAGGTGATTACTACTGAGGAGAGAGAACTACTCTCCTAAGAAGGCCTGGGTCCTGTTATGATTGTTCTAAAGGTCAGCCCATTCTTGCATAAACTATTTCACAAAGTGAATACAATCATTAAGCACCTACTATGTCCCACACACTGTAATTACCATCAAGATTACAAAGATGCACAATCTTGTGCATTGCATGTTGGAAAAAGCATTCTCAAAGTTGGAAGCAGTATGCTGACTTTACATTCTGGAGCAAGTTCTTTATCTTGTCTCAGATAAACCAACTAACAGAAACGGATGTGCTACTTAATAGCACTGGAATAGGGCTTGTCGCTGCCCTCTGAAGCCCATGTTAAGCCAGGGAGACAAACATGTGTTATGACGACATATCACCACTGACCAGCCACATTCAAATGCCAAGGATGAAATGTTCTTTTCCACACCCGCTGTTGTCCCTCTAGGTGTCGAGGACCCCACCTCTGTTTTAGAAGGACACAGACGCATTCTGGGCCTTTGAATAGGATGGGATGGACAGCTCCAAGCAGGCTCTGCACAGGATCTAGACATTGGGGAAGGAGCTCTCTGTTGGAAAATTTGTAGATGACAACTGTGGATGCCAAGCTCTTGCATCAAGGCAAAGAGCAAAACTCCAGCACGACTTTGGAGGCTCCAGCCAACTGTGGCATGCCTGCAGGTACCGACTCTGCTTCCGAGGCTTCCAGAAGCTGCCCCAGGAGCTGTGCAGGGCAAGGCCAGGCAGCCTCCCAGAGCTGCTGCTCATCTCCCAGCAGCCCGCAATGAGACATTGGCTTCTTCACTCCATCCAGGCAACCTCCTCCTGTCCTCTGTTGCAGGGTGGTCTTGCTCTCCCTCCGCTGCATGTCCATTTCTGCTGTAATGTACCATCCCAGCCCTTCCTTTTTGATTCTCAAGAGCATATTTTGGAAGTAAAAAAAAAAAAACCCTGAAAATAAACTCTTTGTTATTTTATGACTCCTATATCAGTTCTACTCCCAAATGACCAAGAGAAAGTTGTATATATATAGAAGGGCCAGGGGAAAAAAAATCACCAGGGTCAACATCTCTAGATCCTACCTCCTTCCACTTGCAAACACCCTAGTGTCCCACCGTGATGCCAGTGCTGTGCTAGAAACCTCTGTAGGGCACTAGGGGTCAGAGAAAAGTAATACTACCCTGAGAGACATAATCGAGAAAGGCTCCAAACCAGAGGTGGTCTGTGAACTGGGTGGGCCTCAAAAGGACAGTAGGAGCTTGCCAAGCAAAAGCAGAAATGGCCAAGTATTTCTGGGCTTCTGCAAGAACTTCAGCATGTCTGGAATTAAGGTGTGGTGAGCAATAAGGATGGTGGGGCAGCGCACCAGGTAAAAAAGGAACTCGTGTGAGCTCTATGGGTGTGTTCATTCAGTATCCTGTACGTGGTGAGAAGTTACATGATTCTACCAATTTCCTTTGCTCATTAGCTACCCAAACATAATTTTATACTCATTCTCTGACAAGTTTTAGATCCTAAATGCTCTCTCCATACAGCATCAGGCAATCTAGACATGAAACATACTTGCCTCATTAGGGACACTTAAAGGGAAATGGCTTCCATACAACAGAAGCAAATTTGAGTAAAAATAGTGCATGTGTCCTCATGTACTGGAACATTTCATGTTCCTTTTCTTTTGTCTGTAATTATTGTCTCCTGGCTTGGTTGAAACTTTGACTTTTTTTTTTCTTAAATAAAACTCAGGTTACCTTTCGGGTAAATGCTGCAGGTGTTTTTATTATCAGGATTATGGCTATGGCAAGTGCAGTAATTCATAAACTCCAGAAAGTAGAGGGGTTGACGGACACAAAAATATAAAAATATATGTATAGATGAGTGAAAAGCATGTACTTTTAAACTGCTTCTTTTATTAACATTACACACCGATTTCTCAACAGGGTTTGCCAAATGCATTTTAAACCATCCAGGGCTTCGTGTGCTGATGCAGCAGAAGGCAGCATTTGAAGCACAGTCAGCAGAAGGCCTTTCCATTGAGTTGCGTTCCTCAAAATGAATTTTTTTTTAAATAAAACTATTTCAATATCTGTGTTCCTACTTTAAATTTGTGTAAGTATTTTTTCTTGTTTTAAAGTTTGGATAAAATTTTATAAAGTATAACCTGTATATGATGATGTTTGTAAATCAGTGAAGTACAAATTTTAAAAGAAAAGAAAGACACCTCTTGGCAACTTACTTCCATTTGTAGCCATGATGGAGTAACTGGTACCAGACCAGCTCTTCCACCGTAAACAGTTATAAATATGGGTGAAATATATGAGGCAATGGCTTGCAGATACTGGGCAACGGGAAGATTGGACAGTGATTGCTTAAAGGGAGGGAAAATGTGAGGACAGCACCAGGATTGCCTCAGTTTGCTACCTGAGGGCATTTTCCAAACTGCAGCTGAGGGTGGGGGGAGGTGGAATCTACCCAGAACGTGATCGAAGGTCTCACGGAGTAACAGAGGCCTTACTTAAAGCTCAGTGTTGCTTAGGCAGCTGCAATTTGGAGGACAAGGTATCAGAAAGAGCGGAGAACTGTGCAGAGAAGGAGTTTCAAAAATCTGCATAGTGTCCACTTAAGTCTTTGGCGAGATACTAAGCTGTGCATAAGTAGGTCGACACCCTGCAAGACCTGGCAGTGAGCAGCTGCTAAATTGAACAGAAATTCCAGAGATTGCAGAGCTTCGAGTGCTGGAAGACACAGTAGTTCTACCCTGCCAGAAGTTTCAGTCCTCAAAGACAGAAAGCTGAACACCCTGCATGTTCAAATGAGCCCTCGGGAAGGCCACGCCTGAGGGGTAGAGCTGCATCAGTTAAAGAGTAAGGGCTACTTTAGACCCACAATGTCAAAGTCCAGAAACAACTCTGGATCAAGCTGAACCACCAGTAAATTAACTCCTTACCAGAATAAAACACACAGGTCTAAAAGAAGAGGAAAAAAAAGGCTCTTAGCAACACAGCATACACAATAGTCATAATGAATTTAAAAGTGAGGTTTATGAGAGGAAAAATAGAAACCACAGAAAGAACCAATTGGGAATTCTAGAAATGAGAAGTACAATGTGTGGAGTAAAAAATTCACTGGGTGGGCCTAACAATAGATTGAAAATAATAGAAACGTATTCAGTTTACATGCATATAGATAAATATAAATTATCCAATCTTAATAACAGAGAAAAAATATTGGAAAAGTGTACACAGATTCATCATTCTGTAGGTCAATATTTCGTAGTCTGATATATGGATAGGCGGAGTCTTAGGAGGAGAAAAGAAAGAGAATGGTCAGTAAAAATATTTGAGGAAATAGTGACCAAACACATCCCAAATTTGGTTAAAACATGAGCTCTCATAAGTTTACGAGCAGCTCAGAAAACTCTAAGCAGGATGTATAAAAGAAAAATGCAACTAGGCCTAGTAGAGTCGAAGTGCTGAAAATCGAAGGGAAGGAGAAAATCTTGAAAGTCGCCAGAAAAAAAACCAACACATGACAGAGGAATGATATGCGAACGCAGCTGCTTCTCAGCAAACCATGGAGGCCGGAGGACAGAGGAATGGTACCTTTAAAGCACTGAAAGAGAAAGAAAAAGCAACCCTCTCGATCCACAATTCTACATCCAGCAGAGATATCACTCAAAAATGAAGATGAAATAAAGACAATTTAAGACAAACAAAAGCTGAGAGAATTTACCACCAGTTGTCCTGAATTAGAAGAGAAGCTAAGAGTTCTTCAGGTTGAAAGGAAATGGAGAAAACTGAATGGAGTAAATATAAAATTAAAAAGACACTATGTTATATTTCATTTATTAATGTCTTTGGAAAGCAAATGTCTCTTAAGCAAAGATTATACCAATTTATTGTGAGGTTTATAACTTAAGCAAACTTAAAATATATGACAACAATAGCACAAAAAGTGGGGGTTAAATGGAATTACACTATTACTACAACCTATGTGTATTAAAACAATAACAAAGAAACATTATGAAAACATTTATGCTAATGTATAAAACAAATCAGATGAAATGAACTATTTTCTTGAAAAACAGAGCTTACCCAAACTAATACAATATGAATAGAAAATTTGAAAAGCTCTATGTCAATGAAAGATATTAAATTCAGAATCAAAAGGGGGCTCCGGGCCCAGGCGGCACAACTATGCACACACTAGTATGGTTAAAGTGAGAAGGAACGACAACTCCAAACATTGATGAAGGATGTGAAGCAACTAGAACTTTCCTGCGCTGCTGGTGGGAGTGCAAAACTGGCGCAACCACTTTGGAAAAATGATTGGCAGTTTCTTACTTCATTAAGCATACTTATCCTATGATCAGCAATTCCAGTTTTAGCCATTTACTCTAAAGAAATGAAAATATATGTACACAAAAAGACTTGTTCATAGCAGCTTTATTCAAAATAGCCCCAAACTGGAAACCACTGCACTGTTCATCAACAAGTGAATGGATCAACGAAATGTGGTATTTCCATACGACGGAATACTGGTCAACAATATAAAGGATACACTCAAGAACATGGACGAATCTCAAAACATTATGCTGAGTGAAAGAAGCCAGAAATAATAGATTACATAATGTTTGATTCTATAATATTTAGTTGAAGTTCAAGGTGGGCAAAACTAACCAAGCTTGAAAAACAGTCCAAACAGTGGTTGCCTCTGGAGGGGGAGTGGAGAGGTTGACTGGATAGTGTCACAAGGGAACTTTGTGGGGTTTTGTAAATATTCTGTTAACTGAATAGTGTGCATTACATGGGTTTTGCATTTCTCCTTAGTTTTGTGGTTACCTTTACGAAGGAAGGGTGTCAGTGCCTGGGATGGGTATGAGGGATTTTCTGGAGTGTTGTTATGTTCTATTCCTTGACATGAGTGTATTTACTCTGTCATAATACTTTAACTACACATCATGAGGTGTGCACTTCCCTGAATGTACATTATACTTTTAAAATAAGTCAAAAATTAGAAGCCCTTTGGATGACATACTGTCTGTCTATGTATGCTACCTTCCCGTGGTGTAGTTAAGCGGGATGCCTGTGTGGCCGGGCTTAGACACTCTCCTTGGCCACCTCGGAAGCCTGTCTCTTATGCTTAATCAAATACTTCCTAATCCTGAGAGCTGTCAGGGTTGACTTGAGTTCTCTGGCACCCTAAGACCCACTGTGGCTTTCCCAGAAAGGAACTTATCTACTTGGCTTAATGAAGCCAGGAACTTCTTATTCGGCTCTCTTTTCTTTATAATAATTGATTACTGACTACCACATGGAAACGGCTGACTTATTCTAGCTTCATTTAAATGGACACACTAAGATAAACCAAAATATACACAAAAAGCACACAGATACTCTCCTTCTTGCCTCCGCTCCCTGTCCTTAGCCTCTGTGGTCCTCTCCACCTCCCCTCCCCAGTTGGGCTCTGCATCTTGGTTCTGCTTTTTCAGCCTGCTTAGCACATGTCTCTCCTGCCACTGGGGCCTGATCTAGGAGAGCATGCCTCTGGCCATAGCCCCTTTAGTGGGAGCACACAGGGACCTGACCTGACCTCTCTGAACTCCTTGCTGGGAGACAGCCTTTGGCTGTGTTGCACATTCTGACTTCAATGCTGTTGCTACATACAGGGTATTGGATTCTTCTGTAATGACCTGTAGATTTGTAGGCATTGCCATCAGGGGACCTGTGAGTCTTAGCGGTCAATCCCTGTCTGACTGCCACTGTCAGTGCACTAGGCTAGGTCAGCTTTCTCAAGGGCCTTTCTTACTATGTTGACATACAGGTCAGTCTCTTTTTATAAGTGCTGTGTTATTGCCCTTTATTTACAAATTTGCAGAATAATTAGCTGGTTCCATAGCATCCTCCAATGAATGGTAACCAATTTTGGTATTTTTGTTTTGTATCATAATGCACTCAGGGATTTCACATACCTAATGACTTCCAATCCATTGCAGATAGCATTTCGGCACTCCAGTTGTCTGATTATCGGCCAGTGAGCATCTCTTCAAGTTGGTTTCTGAATCTTTTTGACACTGCTGTATTGTATTTGACAGCTTCCTTCTCCCTGACTGACTTACCTTCAAAGCCCTCATCACCACCTGCTATTATGGTATGGGTGTTGATTTTGAGTATCGTATGCCTTTCCTATACCACCCCCAACCTATTTGAATATAAAGTCTGTGAGAGCAGGAGGATAGAAATTGTGTTTGCTTTTATTCCTGTAGCTCCAGTGCCTACAACAATGCCTGGCACATAGTAGACTGTCCGTAAATATTTGAAAAACGAATAAACAAGACAGTTGGGAAAGGAGAATAAGAAGCTGATAAACACACATGTGTATGTGCACACAAACACAAAATAATAATAAAACAGAATGGTTGTATGGGTACTCAAAATATGGGGGTTTTTTTTTGAACTTTGTATTTTATGAATTTTATTTTTGATTTTACAGAAATGTTAAATAAGTATGAGGAAAAGAACTGTATTTGCAGAGAATTAAATCCAGAGGAGTTACAAATTTTCATTCATCTGAAGATTTTGTCGGGGTATTCCTTCCTTAGCTGTAGTCTCACAGCTACTGTTGATGCATAGGCGACATGTCCTCAGGAGGGTAAAGTGATCTCAAACAGCAACACTGAATAAATCCAGTTCACGGTGCAGTGACTCACTGGCTTCGTGGTAAGGAGGTGGCAGCAGTGTGAAGGGACAGTGGGAACTGCGGGTCCCAGAGTGACCCCCCCAGGTGGTGGCTGCGCGGGGCAAGAACGCCTGCCTGCTGGCTTCCAGGAGGCTTCTCATTGTCTCCGAGTATGGTTTCTCCTGAATGCGAACTGCTTTTGCACCATAGTAAAGTTGAAGAATCATAAGTCAAACCATCATAAGTTGCAGAGCATCTGTATAAAAAAGGCATATGATTTTGAGAAAAAGGGAGACATGGGTCTTGGCAAGAGAGGCTGTAGGACTGAAAGATAGTGGAACAAACACAGATGTAACAAAAGACAATAAAAGTGTGAACACAAGTTCTCTGAAAAGGAATTTGGAGGAAAGAGACTTTATTCCAGCGAACGGTTTGCAAACCAGCGAGATGCACAGCCTTTACTTTTCACGGCCGTAGGGAAGATCTGGTTGGTTGGTTGGTTGGTTTTGAGAGAGGGCCTCGCTCTGTTGCCCCGCTGCAGTGCAGTGGTGTCATCACAGCCACTGCAACCTCAAGCCCCTGGGCTCAAGCGATCTTCCTGCCTCAGCCTCCCAAGTAGCTGGGGCTACGTGAGCCACCACGCCTGGCTGGTTTTTTCTATTTTTTGTAGAGGCGGGTTTCCCTGTAGCACAGGCTGGTCTCGAACTCCTGACCTGTAGCCTTGCTCCCGCCTCGGCCTCCCGGAGTGCTAGGATTACACGCATGAGCCACCAAACCGCCCAAGATCTGGGTTTTATAGCAAAAATTCCTGCCCAGGTTCTCAATCAGGACCATTCGTGCAAATAAAGGAGTCAAACTTGCTTAGTTCTGATTGGTCACCACAGCCGAGTTCTGATTGGTGGATACAACCGAGCCCCGATTTGTTGATACAGCTGAGCCCTGATTGGTTGGCTTAGGTAAGTGCTGAAAGTCCCAAAGTTAAACAGCGGTGTGGGGTTTTTTCTTTATAGAGGTAATCAGGTTACGAGGTGTGGGTTTGGGGGAAACTCAGAGTAGGGTGTGACCTCTAGTCAGCAAATGGCCACTCGGCTTTATTTAAAATTTAGGCCCAATTAGCCACTTGGTATCCATCTTGAAGAACTGGCCCTTTCAGGTTCACACTTGTTCGCAAAAGGTAAAAAAGTCCAGGGTAGGAAGAAGACAGGAAGGGACTGGGCCAAGTGACAGGAAATGCAAAGGAGATTCTGTGTCCCCCTGTCTTGGTTAGCCCCAGGGAGCCTGGGCAGGGACTGGGCCCCTTGCTGTGTCTGAGGCTCTGGCCTGCCCTCCTCTCTCCCCTCTCCCTGGGCTCTGGCATCTTTGTCAAGTCTGGGGTGGAGTGGGTGCAAAGACTTTTCATCGTTAACTTCCCTGAGGTCTTTCTCAGCTGGTTTTCTGTGCCACGAAGTTTCAAAAGCCTGTTTTGAAAGCAAAGGCTGAGAACTCCAGTGCAAGATCTCTGCTGCTCTGGCCAACATTCCAGAGCCTGTAAAACAGGAGTTTCCAGGTAGCTGCTGAAAGGTGAGAAGGGCCGCACCTTGGTCAGTATTAGCACATTATCTCACCACTAGGTGTTTATCATGACATCAATGCGTTTACTCTTCTCCATCCATTGGAAGTGGCAGAGAAATCAGAGGGGCGGAGGGATTAGAGAGACAGGGGCGATGGGTCAATTCTAAAGGCAAAGGCCAGTGACTGGTGAGGAAGGAAGTTCAGTGCCTCTGGTCAAGTCACCCACACTTTCTCCCAGGTCCTCGTCTCTGTGCCCTTCCCACGCAGTTTTGCCCAATGTCCCTGTTCTGTGCCAGCGGTTCTAGGCGCTCATGACTGGCTTGGGGAAGTGTCTGCCAGGGAGGGAGAGGAAAGGGCGTGGGGGACTTCACTGTGCACACCAGGGCACCAGCTTCCACGGAACCTCTTGAACCTGGGATTTTTATTATTATATATGTGCTACTTCTTAGGTATAAACTCATACTTTGTTAACTTAGTTTGCATTTGTTATTACTTGCAGCCATTTTTCCAAATGGCTGTTGTTCTTGAATGTTAGCTGTTCTCATGCTTTGCCCACTGTTGGTTCCTTAGTGAGGTTTTTTTCTGATGCTTTAAAATGTGCTTTTGGACATTTAAAATGCTGTAACTCAGATTCTCTCTTAAATACTTTATATCTAACCTGCACCTGAAGTTTCTTAATGTTTACTATTTTTATTTTTAGAAACCTGGGTTCTCTTCCAGGTATGTTTTGATTTTCTGTCTAACCATTGTACCTGTTTGGTACTTCTCCTACCTAATATTTTTGAATCTTAATCCACTCTATTTTTATTTTGAAAAATATATCGTCTTTTTTTTCCCCTCAGTGTATAACGCTTATTTTCTCACATTCTAGCTAAGATAGAATCATGCCTCTTCTTTGTCTTTTGGAACCAAGGAAGGTTTTGAGCCAGGGTAAGATACCACAGGGAGAGAGAGAAGCTGGACAGGGTGAGGACATGGGACTCAGTCTGAGATGGAAAAAAAAAATAATAAAACTCACTAAAAACCTTTTACCTTGAAAGGAGAAGCTATAGCCCTATTTATGTTAGATTACTTAATCTACTTCTGTAAGACTACTTGTTAACCTCCTAGTCACAGGAATACTTGAAGGCCACAGCTGTTACAAGAAAGATAATTGGTAGCCGGTTGGCGTGACCCAGCTTATGTTCCTACACTAGCTCCCTCCCTACAACTCTCTTATCTATATGCACTGCTCTGTACCCTTCCCCCTTGTTTTAAATTATAAAAGACAAGTTCCCCTGACCGGGGGTACTCAGACTTTGGCTGAAGACCCCTCTGAGCCCGCTGACATTAATAGTTAATAAACCTGACCTCTCTACATCCTCATATACCTCTCGGTGTTTCCTTAGACAACGTGACTCTGGTTTTTGCAGTTACAAGTCCAGTCACTACTGTGACGACTACCCCTGAAGTTGCTGCGAAAACTGATGTGCTGACACTATGGTGGGTCTAGGCGCAGGGCACAGGACCCTTGGAAATCTATATAGCTAAACTACACAAGAAGCTTATGGTCCTGAGTCTTCGTTTATCACGTAACAGTGGGAGTGTGATGGGGAAAGTCTTCCTTTGCAGGACGTACAGCCCTGTCTCACCCTCTGTGGTAGCTCTGTGGTGTTCTCTAGCAAAGTGTTTTCAAAACCTTCTTGACCACTTACATATGAATAAACATTTAGATCATCTGCAGTGGTTTTATGTTGCAAACAATGTTATCAAAAACATACATTACACGTGTACCTTTGTGCACAGGCTGAAAAACTTATATAGGCTAGATTCCTAGAACTAGTTTCTTAGTCAAAGGAAATATGCTTTTGAATTGGAATAGACATAGCCCTTCCAAAGAGCCCTTCCAAAATGCTGTATCACTGCACGGAGTGAGCTGATTTCTCTACATCCAAGCCAATAAGATACTATCCACCTGTCCACTTTTGCTCATCTGATGGGGGAAATTAGTATTTCATGGTTCCTAAACAATTTTGAATATGAAGGGATTTTGACTTTGAAGCTGTAGTTTAGAGAGTTTTCATAGTGACACTATGGAAAGTAGATTAAAGGGAAGGTATGGACGGTGGGAGGTACATCAGAGAGGGCAAAGAAAGGAAATCACTGTCCACATAGGAGGAAAGGAGGCAGGATTTAGGGTGTAGCCAGGGGCAGGGCAAAATGGGACAGATGTGAGAAACTTATGGTGGGAAGCCACCTCCTGCCACTTGCCTCCTCTCTCCGAGCCCGAGATGGGCTTTTGCAATTGTGAATACAGATGTTGCTCTGAGAGGAAGCTGCAGAAGTGGAGCACACGGAGGAAGACCTGAGGCCTGATCTCTTCTGAGTCAGCCTAGCCTCAGAGAGGTTCTCATCCACCAGGAGGTGGGACCGGATGACCTACAGGGTCACCTACCTCCCCTCAGTCCTGTGGAACTGAGTGTGAAGAGCTTTGATCTCGGGTGGAAACAAGGCTGAATTCATTATGTCACCAGAATCTTTTTTATATTTTCAATGGAAAGAAGTGTGTGCAGATTCATAAATTGCCAAGATTTTTTTTTTAAAAAAAGAACGGGATATTCCTATAGGATGCTAAAATAGCTAACTTCGATTTACTTCTTTTGAGTTGGAGAAGGAAATAAAGGATTAGGAAGCATAAGGGGGGAGATGTCCAGACTAGAATGGAAATGTTTATTTATATTGGTTATGGATTGTGTGGACTAGGCTATGTGCCAAGTTTGTCTTTGCAGGAATTAGGGGTGGTGAAATTTTGTGGCTGGCATTTTTATGTAACATACCTCCCATTTGATTGACACGTAACAATTTCTCTAGCACATTCTATTTATCAACACAATCTCATTTTTTTTAAAGACTTTACCTTTTCAGAGCAGTTTTAGGTTCACAGCAAAATTGAACGGAAGGTACAGAGAGTTCCCTTATCTCCCCTGCCCCCACACACGCACAGCTGCTCTTACTATCAACGTCCCCCACCGAAGTGGTACATTTGTTACATTTGATGAACCTACATTGACGCGTCATTATCACCCAGAGTCCATACTTTACATTAGGGTTCACTCTTGGTGTATTACATTCTATGGGTTTGGACAAATGTATAACAACGTGCATCCACAGAATAGTTATGGTATCACACAGAAGACTTTCACTGCCTTAAGAATCCTCTGTGCTCCACCTATTCATCCCTCTCACCCCTCTAATCCCACCCAACCACTGATCTATTTCCCATCTCCATGGTTTTGCCTTTTCCAGAATGTCATATAATTGGAATCATACAGTATGCAGCCTTTTCAGATTGGTTTCTTTCACTTAGTGACATGCATTTAAGTTTCCTCCATGTCTTTCCATGGCTTGATAGCTCATTTCATTTTAGCACTGAATAATATCCCATTGTCTGGATGTACCATGGTTTATTTATCCATCCACTTACTGAAGGGCAGCTTGGTTGCCTACAAGTTTTGGCAATTATGAATAAAGCTGCTATAAACATCCATTGCGGGTTTTTGTGTGGACACCAATTTTTATTCATTTCATTTATGTTTGCATCGTTGCCTTCCAGTGCTGGGGCTGAGGCAGGGGTTTGAGGGGAGGTGTGTTTTGGCTGTGAAAAGACACCAACAGTCCTTGTAATGTCCTAGCTCCCATGAGCAGTGCTTCCTAGGGGCCCAGAGAGAAAGACTTTGGGGCTGTGCTGTGCTGAAAAGGCAAGAGCTAACTCAAGCTACAGCAACATTCCACTGCAGTCGCACGCAGGCAGCCAGGGACCATGCCAGCTGAAGGGGACGCGGCCGGTGGAAGTCTGAAGGGCAGGCAGGCCTTGAAGAGTGGAAAAGAATGGCGATGGCAACAAAATATTTCTCTGCAAAGCAGCCAGGCATAAGCCTTACCCAGCAGTGACTTTGAAACTTTAGAAACACTCAACACTCCCCAAGTAGAAGGCTGTTGCAAGCTCCTGAAGGGGCACAGGCCACCCTCAGATCTTAGAGTAAGAGAAACAGCTCCTGACTTCCCCCCATGGCCAATCTCCTGGGTGTGTGTGTGCAGTATTTAATATTTTATTATAAAAAATTTCTAAGCAAATACGAAAGTCGGGAGAATAATGTAACAACCCCAACATAACCACTGCCCGGGGCCCTCTTTCCCCTTACAGTGTCACAGTGCCTGCAATGTCTTCCATCAGTTTCCTGCTGTTTTGACGTGTGGGCTGTTTCTGGCTGGTCTTTTGCTGCAATGAATAAACACTCTTTTCCCTACATATTTTCACATTTTTGCAAATGTATCTTTAAGCTAGATTCCAGGAAGTGTGATTGCAGGGTCATGAGTAAATATATATGTAATTTTGCTCACTGTTGCCAAATTGCCCGGCACTGCAGTACCACCACCAGTACTCGAGAGGGCTGCATCCCGTGGCCTCTCAGCATCATTTGTCACCAATATTTGGTATTTTTGACAGCCTGGGGTGAGAAGTGGTATCTCAGTTTAGTTTTAGTTTGTTTTTCTTCTATTTTGTATGAGATTGATCATCTTTTCACATGGTTAAAGGCTCTTTACATTTTTTCCCCTGGGAACTCACTCTCTATGTATATATTTTGCCAAGTTTCTATTGTTGGTCTTTTCTTTCATTGCTTCTAAATTTTGAATTTTGAGTCATAATTAAGAAGATTGAATTTTAAGCTAGGATTAGGGAGGTTTTCTTACTCCAAGTGATAATGAGGTTTATTTATATTTTCTTATAGAATTTAGATAGTCTTAATATTCTACATTTAGATTTCTGTTACATTTATAATATACTATTCTGGTGTACAGAGTGAGGTATGGATTCAACTTTGCTTCTTCCAAATAACTATCTATTTGTCCCAACAATATTTATGTGAGAATTCTATCTCTGACTTGCTGATTTAAACAGCCATTTGTATCATATACTGTATCTCCATGTGTACTTGGCTGTATTCATTGTTCTGTTGTCCCTTCACTTGCGACTACTATTTTAATTAAAGCAGGTTCATAGGGAGATGCCAGGAGTGCAGAGGAACAAACACGTTTCTCCATTCGAGCACCTCCTGACTCACCTGAATTCCAACGCTGTCTACCCTGTGGCTGCAGGAAACACTCAAGAATACAAATGGAGAAAGTGAGACTTCAGACTGAAATTACTAGGAACCACCAGGAAGTGAATAAGGAAAAAGAAACCAAGGAACAAAAAAACCATCAGACCAGTTAATTAAAACCCGGATTGATCTGGAGTTTCCTAAAAGAACAGGAATTTCTTGAATGTGAAGAGCTGAGGAAGAAGAACCGTGAATGGTCTAAAGCAGTTGCCCAGCATCTCAAGCAGAGGGGCATGAAGAAGAGCTGGCAAGTTTGCAGGATTCATACTGCACTACTCATGAGGCCCATCAGAGGCCAAGGAGCCAAGCCTGGCCCTGTCCTTATGGAGAGGCCCCACACAGGATTCTGGGTACAGAGGAAGGACAAGGTCTTTCCAGGCCCTCTCTGTGCAGGTGTGGTCCGCCTTGCAGCTCCTGAGTACCAGCCCCAGTTCTGCCATCCCCGCTCGCTTTGAGGGGACACTGTCAGGCCCCCACCCATGATCTCTGTAGAGGATCCTCAGGTACCCAGATGGGAGCCCTGGAACATGAACCCCTGTGGTCAGCTCCATGCCCGTTTCCCACCATTCTTAGCCCCCAGCCGCTAGCAGCAGCGGTTGACCTCTTCTGACTCTGATCCAGACCCTGAACCTAGAAACAATTCGAACCTGGATCTCAATTCTGTCTGAGAGCAGTGGAATAGCACAGTCTGTACACAGGCACATGACTCCTTCCTTTCCCAGCCCAAGGTACTAAGAACAAAATGTAAATAAATGAATTACAATGACCTCAAAAAGAAAAAGAGAAAGGTTTATAATATGTTTTACTATCTGGTAGGGCTAGTTTCCTCCCCTGTTATTTTCTCCCAGAGTTTTTTTTTTGACTTTCTTACTTGTTTATCTTTCCACATGAAGATTATGACAACCTGTACGTACAGGTCTTCTTTAATTGCTGGATCATTCTCTGAAGGCAGACGGAGTGTCTGGGATCCTGCAGGTGCAGAATCGCCTCCTGGATGTGAGCTACTTTGTAGTTATACTGGCTTCCGTTACCCTTGGTCAGTAACTTAGCCACAAAGTTAAGTAGAAGAGCACCACCCTAGGTAGGCATGAGATCTAATGAAGAAAGAACATAAATCACTGCAATGCAAGGAGAAAACCTAAGTTCCTACAGGGCAGGGACCATTGAATAGAAAATGCCTAAACATACATGCTGGAACTCAATAAATTGCTCAGGCCAATAAAACGCTCAATTGCATGGAATGGATGAATGTGATCAAGGTGAGAATAGAATCCCATGTTCCAAGGAAAATAGAAAAAGCAGCTACTCATTTGGAATTAGAAGCCTTTGACAAGATGGTGGCATTTGTGACTGGCCTTGAAGAGTTATCGGACTCTAGTAGCTATAAGTGGCCGCGTGGGAGGAAAGGCTGGAAGGGCAACTGTGTGTGAAGAGCAGAAGGTAGGGAAGCTCGTGGTGTGATTAGGGAATGGTGATGAGTCTTGGTGCTGGAACAAATGTGTCTTGTTGGGGTAGGAGAATATGGGGAGAAGGGGGTGCTGTGGGTACAGCAGGAAATGAGATTGGAAGTGAGGGCTGGACTCGGAAGATGGGAGAACATGAGACATTTGGAATTTTTACACCTATGGTCACTATGAACCTTTGATATCTTGGGGCTGGGAGGTTGCAATATCAGTAGTGGTTAATGTATATAGGGACAGTTAGGATTTAGCTGTAGTTAATTTCATATATAATAAGTGATTCTTTATCATTTCAGTTAATAATGATACTAAAAACATCACCCACAACTTGGGATCCTTAGAGCTTCATACTCAAAGTTAACAGGGTATGTGCTTAAAGCAGAAAACCTTAGCCTGGACTTCTTTAAAATAAAGTTAAGTGAGTAAATTTATATATGGCTTGGGTTCTTTACAATAATGTAGCAATTCCAGAGAATTGGGCCTTAATACTATCAGAATTTATGAGCTGATCTAGGTGCAAATAAAATAGTTTTGTTACCGTATTAACTCCTAATTCTCAGCTTTAAGTTATCACATAATAGATAAAAGGTGATGTTCTTTTATGGAAATGTCATCTTTTATGCTTTAAAATTCTCAAGGCCTTTTTTCTTTTCCCCCAAAGGGAATCCATTTCTTACTCCTGTATAAAATTAGAGGAAAAACTGTTCTTAATTTTTTGATCTCCTAGGAGAAAATATGGTGCTCCCAACTATGAGAGTTTGTTGCATTTAACTTTCAAATTTTCCAAATTGATCATAAAAGGATACATTTTATTAAAAACCATAAGTAAATTATTGCTTTACCTATAGCTACTTCCCAGGGCAGCGGTGACTGGCTCAGCCCTGCATGGGGTGTCTGCTGACTGGTGTGCCCACAGTGAGCCTGGGGCGGGGAGGGAGGAGCAGCCTGCGTGTTCACTGTACCCTTGAGCTGAACAGAGGCAGGACAGGGGCAGGGGACAGCTGAAGAAAACAGAAAGAGGAAACCTTCCAACTAGAAAAGGAAGAAAAGTTGCATTTTAATTTTAGCACTAGGAATTCAAATCAAAATGGTGATAAAGGAGTATAATTATTCCAAATTCCACTTGTATGTTAACCTCATAGTCTGCACCCTTGCTATAATCACTTCTTAGTTCCGGGAGGTTTTTTTGTCTATTCTTTTAGATTTCCTACATAGACAGCCATGGCTGCAAACTAAGACAGCCTTATTTCTTCTTCCCAATCTGTATGCCTTTTAATTCCTTTTCTCATCTTTGGCATTAGTTAGGGCTTCCGGTGCAATACTGACAAGGACTGGCCTTGCTCCTGATCTTAGTGGGAAAGCTTCTAGTTTCTCACCATTAGCTGTAGATTTTTTGAGATATTCTTTATCAAGTTGAGGGCGTTCCCCTCTATTCCTAGTTTACTGAGAGTTCTCATCATGAATAAGTGTTAGATTTTGTCAAATGCTTTTTCTGCATCTATTGACATGATCGTGTGATTTTTCTTCTTAGCCTGTTGATGTGATGGATTACATTAATTGACTTCTAAATGGTGAAGCAGCCTTGCATACCTGGGATAAATCCCATTTGGTTGTAATGTATAATTCGTTGTTGGGCTGGGTGCTGTGAGTCATGCCTATAATCCCAGCACTTTGGGAGGCCGAGGTAGGAGGATCACTTGAGGCCAGGAGTTTGAGACCAGCCTGGGCAACATAGCGAGACCTCATCTCTACAAAAAATAAAAAATTTAGCTAGGCGTGGTTGTGCACACCTTTAGTCCTGGCTACTTGGGAAGCTGAGGCAAGAAGATTGTTTGAGTCCAGGAGTTTGAGGCTGCAATGGGCTGTGATTGTGCCACTGCACTCCAGCCTGGGAGACAGAGCAAGACCCTATCTCTGAAAAAAATAAATAAATAAAAAAATGAAAAAATAAACATTACTGGGTTCAAAGAAGTGTTATCATTATATTTAATAAACCTCATACCAATAGCTCAAGTGAACAATGCAACAGATAAGCATGCTATTGAGTCCAATGCGTGGTAGAGTCGAGAATATAACAGAGTGGCCGGGCATGGTGGCTCACGCCTGCAATTCTAGCACTCTGGGAGGCTGAGGCGGGAGGATCACTTGAGCTCAGGAGTTCAAGACCAGTCTGACCAAGAGCAACACCCCATCTCTACTAAAAATAGAAAAATTAGCTGGGCTTCGTGGCCCGTGCCTGTAGTCCCAGCTACTCGGGAAGCTGAGGCAGGAGGATCGCTTGAGCCCAGGAGTTTGAGGCTGCGGTGAGCTACGATAACACCAGTGCACTCTATCCAAGGAGACAGAGTAAAACTCTGTCTCAAAAAAAAAAAAAGGAAATTGAACTCTCCCTCTTCACTCCCCACCTTAAAAAAAAAGAAAAACAAAAACAAAAAAAGAGAGAATACAACACAGTGAGGAAGCTCCACTCTAAATCAACAGCCAAAAAAATGTATATGGGAATGATTAAAATTCTATGAAAAAATAAAATAAAATAAAAGTACCCACCTAATAGGCTCTTGTGACAAAAGAGCTGATAAATATTAACACTTATAACATGGTCTGGCGCATAGAAAGCTCTCAATAAATGTTGGTTTTACTTATAAAAGAAAAAAAGAATGATAGAAATACTGAGAAGATAGTTTCTTTTGGAAAAGACTTCTGGAAAACCTTCTGTATCTGAACCAAAGTTACTTAAACTCTCCTACATGGATAGCTTCTCCCAGTCTCACTGCCAGGCAGGGAGCCACATTGCTGACCTAAAGGTGGCTGGGGTAGGTAGGAGTGTTCAGTGGTTTAGAGAAAGCTGGCCAGGGTGCCCAGGGCCTGCAAGACTGGACCAACCCCAGGTGGCCATCCTGTACGACACAGGCGGCGAGATTTGGCAGCAACCCTGGGCTCTGTGGTCCAGGGAGGATGCCTTCTGTGTTCCTTGTAGACTTACAAAGTGAAGGAGCTCCTGCCTCATTCAGTATAGACTTACCTGGAGCGAGGGAGGGAGTGTTTTAGGATTTTTCAAAGAGAAATGGAAAACTCAGATTTCCCTGGAATTTCACTAAAATATGAAATGATTAATCTGGCTAGTGGTCTTTCAATTTTGTTTATCTTTTCAAAGAACCAACTTTTTATTTCATGGATCCTTTGTATTTTGTTTTGTTTTCCATTTTGTTTAGTTCTGCTCTGAGCTTTGCTATTTCTTTTCTTCTGCTACTTTTGGGTTTGGTTTGTTCTTTTTCTAGTTCCCTGAGATATGACATTAGCTTGTTAATCTGTGATCTTTGTATTTGATGTAGGCATATAAGAAGTTATTGTATAAAAAAGACTCCTGCACTCAAATGTTTACCGCAGCACAATCCACAATTGAAAAGATTTGGAATCAATCTAAATGCCCGTCAATTCATGAGTGGATAAAGAAAATGTGATACACACACACACACACACACACACACACCCCTGGAGTACTACTCAGCCATAAAAAGGAATGAAATAATGTAATTTGCAGCAACTTGGATGGAACTGAAGACCATTATCCTGAGTGAAGTATCTCAGGAATGGGAAAGCAAACACCACACATTCTCTCTAATAATTGGGAGCTAAATGATGGGCATACTCGGGCACAGAGAGATGTAGAGGACACTGGAAAACAAGAAGAGGGGAGCATGGAGATGCATGGGGGATAAAAACTCACCTATTGGGCACAATGAACACTATTCTGGTGACAGTACACCAAAAGCCCTGACTTAAGCATTATACAAGGTACCCACATAACTAAAACATTTGTGCCCCCTTAAAATTTTGAAATAAAAAATATGAAGTGCGATAACAGCAAAGATGAATTGGAAACAAATGGTTCCAAATTATTTTAATGTTTCATAATCCCACGTTTTTGCATTTGAGCCAGAAGGAAGTAATCTTGATTCTCAGAATCACTATGCTTAATGCAAGTTTCCTTTTCCCTCCCTCCTTCTCTTTCTTTGATAAGATCATGTTTTCCAGAGTAGACATTATTTAAATTGACATCTATTTTGTTATGATGATGTTTTCATCTTTCAGTTACGTGCCAGGATCAAAGGAAAAAGGGTATACTTTGAAACAACCCCTTTCCCTTTTGAAGAGCTATGCACCAACAATTTAAATCAAGGTCCTTCTTTTCCTTTGAAATTTATCAAGATGAACTCTAACCCGCCTACTCTGATATTCCAAATTCATTTTCTTTTCCAACCATTGACATTCACATTAGATCAGAAAGGAAAACTTTTCATTTCATCTTAAACACCTGATTTATCACCGGTTGATGTTTCCTCCTCTTTCCAAAGTAGAGAGGATCCTCTTACTCATTTCAGCAGCAGCTAGAGCCCAGGTCTCTGCTCTCAGCTTTCTACGTGGACTCAGTTTTGTACCCAGAAATCAGGGGTTACTTCGAAATCTTCGGAGTTATTACCCAGCTCTGCCTCATGATGAAGCTGTACTTAATGCATTTCTAGTTGTAGATTAGTAACACCATGGCTTTTTATTTATTTTTTTTCCTCACAGAAAATGAAGGCACTTTTTACCAAGAACAGATATTTAACACTGATAATTTGGTGCTGAATTGAAGTGAGCACTTCACCCTGCTAAGGCACACACATATGTGAGTGAGGGGTAAGGTGCCCCGACCATAGCATCTGCTTGATCCAAACAATCAGCTGATGAGATAAAGGGCTCAGTGGCTGCTCTACCCTTTCTTTCAATTTGGGCATAGTTTGGTATTTGGTTTTCCTAAGAATGGCACATTAGAAATTGCAAATTATCCAAAGGAGTTAGAGAGGTATTCTGCCTGTTGAGGGAATTGATGGCTGACAGCCCTCTGTCCCAGGAGATCAGAATGTCCTGGAAAAGCCACTGGGAAAATTCAAATGGCACTGAGCCAGAGCCCCTTTATGAAGAAAGAGACTGTCCTCCACCCTCCACTGGCGCATGAAGGCATCACATAAATGGTACAACTTGAACTCCATGGCCTGCACGTCACTTGGGGTAACCAGCTGGAACCCACCACACAAGCATGGAGAACCTTGGGGCGCTAGCAATCATGTGGGTGGTGATTTTAATAGCTAGCATCTATGTAGTGCATCCTACGTGCTGTACTCTGTCTTCTAGTGCATTTTACATTTAATCATCCCATTAAACCCATGAGGCAGGGACCATTCCGTTCTCCCTTCTACAGCGTGGAGAGCTAACCTAAATTCCCCAAAGCCACATAGCCAATAAGTGATGGAGGAGGTGCAAACCTAAGTCGCTTTGCTCTAGAACAGCCCTGTTCTTAGGGAGTGGTTAGAGTCCTGCAATTGAATTTTCAGGTGCCCTGGTTAAAGGGCCAAGCTCCACTTTAAACCTCCTGGATCAGAACAGCTGAAAGTAGGGTATGGGATCTGCATTTTACCATAAGCGCTCTGAATACCCGGCTGCAGGCTGTGGTCCCTGCTTCCCGGAGGCATGGCATTCCCATACATTAAGTGCAAGTGAAAGGGTGTGAAATTCGTATGTGGGTGGGGAAAGATTTCTCACACAGAGTTTAAGATATACAGAAGTAAAAGTTTATTTATTTTCCTGAGAAAAAAAGAGAGAGGGAGTGAGTGGCCATGGCGCGGCACATGAACGAAGGAGTAGAAATGCTGGACAGCTGAGGGAAAGTTGTTTGGAGTTTTAAAAGGTAAAAATGGCTTTTTTTTTTCTTCCTGTTTTAGCAGGCTGATAACAGAAGCAGTGAAGTTGTTGTAAGTGTTTTTTATTTTCTCTCTTTTTTTTGTGAGGCCAGCTTATTAGAGTCCTTGGAATCTGGGTTTTGGCAGGAGCTGAGACAGAGAGCTGGAGCAGGGAATTCACACCCCTATTGTTCGCTTACGGCTCTTCAAGGCTGACAAAAGGGAACTCTTAGAAATAACAAGTTAGGCCACAGGTGTTTTCATTAAACAAAACAAAGGGGGTAGTTGTGTTGTGAGTTTTCTTTTCAAAGGGCCAATTATGTGCTGTGAGTTTATTTCTCTTACTTTCTAATAGTTTATTTTCCTTTGTTAGGTAGCTTATTAGTAAGACCACCTTTCAGCAAGGGGGTGTCCAGCCCTCGGCCAACACCCAAACCCCAGGTCTCAGGAGACAAGGTGGATGATGGTGGTGGGTGCGTGGACACGCTCATGCAGGCAACGGTGGGCATGGCTGGTGCAGCTCTGGCCTCTCCTGCAGGAGTCCCACGGAAATAATGAAAAGAGACTTTTCAAAAGTAAGAAAACACACAGATGCAAACACATAGACGCTAGAATGCAGGAAAAGGGCCATCAGTGGGCCATGAATTTTGAGAAAATCTTGAGAGAGATAATCTTGAGAGTGGGCCTGAGTGCTTGAGCAGGGGACAAAGTATAGTCTGAATTTGAGAAGGAAAGCGGGGTTCTCTCCTGAACAATGTGAGAAACAAGCTTGTGGTCTGTCAGTACCAAGAGCAGGAGTGGTGGGAGAGCCGGTGCATCCCTGTATGGGGACACTGAAGGTGCTGGCCCTTGTTTTCTACCTTTTCCCCATGTCCTGACAGGGTGGAGGTTCTCGGCAAGGCAGAGCTCCCCACGAGGCAGAGCTCCCCACGCTGGGGACAAGGCTCCCAGCCTGCCCTCCTCCCGCCCGTGCACCTTTTGCATGGCCTGACTGCCAGTGAGTTCTGCCTTCTCTCTACCACCTGTACTAATCCCTGCAGGCCTCCCTTCAAAGGAAAGCCTGCCATGTGAGGAAAGCTACCACCAACAGAGAAAGATCAAGAGAGAATCCAGAGAACAGGAGAAAATCTAATTGGATACAGATATTGAGTGTATTTGTGTATATAATTGTTTATATTAATACTGTGTGTATATATATAATGTGTATATTTTTACACACATTTATATATATATATATATATAGTCATGCACCATATAATGACATTTTAGTGCCTGATGGATATGGTAGTGGTCCTACAAGATTATAATGGAATTGAAACATTTCTATTGCCTAGCAATGTCATACTGTAACACATTACTCATGTGTTTGTGGTGATGCTGGTGTAAACAAACCTACTGCACTGCCAGTCTATTTATAAAGTCTAGCATATACAATTGTTATAGTACATAATACTTGATAATGGTGATAAACAACTATGTTACTGGTTTATATATTTACTATACTATATTTTCATCATTATTTTAGAGTATACTCCTTCTATTATATTAAAAAAAGTTAACTGTAAAACAGCCTCAGGCAGGTCCTTCAGGAGGTATTCAGAAGAAGGCATTGTTATCATAGGAGATGACAGCTCATGTGTCTTTTTGCCCCTGAAGACCTTCCAGTGGGACAAGATGTGGAGGTGGAAGACAGTTATATTGATTATCCTGACCCTGTGGAGACCTAGGCTAATGTGTATGTCTGTGCCTTAGCTTTTTACAAAAAAGTTTAAAAAGTTAAAAAAATACAAAATTTAAAAAATACAATAGAGCTTATAGAATAAAGATACAAAGAAAGAAAAATATTTTTGTACAGCTGTACAATATGTTTGTGTTTTAAGTTTAGTGTTATTACAAGAGTCAGAAAGGTAAAAAATACTTAAAAGTTTATAAAGTAAAAAAGTTACTGTAAGCTAAGGTTAATTTATTATTGAAGAAAGAAAAAAAAATTTTCTTTTTCTTTTTGAAACAGAATCTCACTCTGTCACCCAGGCTGGAGTGCAGTGGCACAATCATAGCTCATTGCAGCCTTTGAAATCCTGGGCTCAAGTGATCCTCCCACTTTAGCCTCCCAAGTATCTGGGACTACAGGTGGGCACCACTACACCCGGCTGACTTTTAAAAAAATTTTTTTGTAGAGACAGGGTCTTGCTATGTTGCCCAGCCTGGTCTTGAACTCTTGGCCTCAAGCGATCCTTCTGCCTTGGCCTCCCAAAGTGCTGGGATTATTGTAGGCATGAGCCACTGCACCCAGCCAAATTTTTTTGTAGATTTAGTGTAGCCTAATTGTACAGTGTTTATAAAGTCTACAGTAGTGTACCATAATGACCTAGGCCTTCACATTCACTCATCACTCACTCACTGACTTGCCCAGAGTCCTGCAAGCTCCATTCATGGTAAGTACTTTATACAGGTATAGCATTTTATATACAGTCAACTGATCTTCCACAAAGGTGTTAAGAATACACATGGGGAAAGGGTAAATCCTTCAACAAATGGATTTGGAAAAACTAGATATCTACATGCAAAAAAATGAAACTGGACCCCTGTCTCATACACAAAAATCAATTCAAAATGGTTTAAACACTTAAAAGTAAGACCTGAAACTAAAACTAATGGAAGAAAACATACAGTTTTAGGAAGCTTCTTAACATTGGCCTCGGCAATGACTTCTTGGATATGGCCCCAAAAGCACCGCAACAAAAGCAAAAATAGAGAAGTGAGATTACATGAAACTGAAAACTTCTGCACAGCAAAGGAAGCAACCAGCAAAATGGAAGAAAATATTTGCAAACCATGTACCTGATAGAGGGTTAATATCGAAAAAATATAAGGAAATTCTACAACTTAATAGCAAAATTAAATAAATAATAAGTTGATTCGAAAATGGGCAGAGAAATTGAATAGACATTTCTCTAAAGAAGACATACAAATGGGTTAACAGGTATACGAAAAAGTGCTCAACATCACTAATAATCAGGAAACGCAAATCAAAACTGCAATGAGATCATAGTATTACGATGGCTATTATCAGAAAAACAAAAGATAACAAGTGGTGGTAAGAATGTAGAGAAAAGGGAATCTTTTTATGTTGTTGGTGGGAATGTAAATTAGTGCAGCCATTATGGAAAACAGCACAAAGGTTCCCCAAAAAATTAAAAATAGAACTTCTATATTATCCAGCAATCCCACTTCTGGGTATATACCCAAAGGAATTGAAATCAGGATCTTGAAGAAATATCTGAACCCATGTTCACTGCAGCATTATTCACAATAGTGAAGATATGGAAGGAAACTAAATGTCTACAGGCAGATGAATGGATACAGAAAATGCACTAATAGTGTTCGGCCTTAAAATAGAAGGAAATCCTGTCCTTTGTGGCAACATGGATGAACCTGGAGGATATTAGACTAAGTGAAATAAGGCAGACACTGAAGGACAAATATTACATGACACCACCTATACGTGGAATCTAAAATAGCCAAACTCGTAGAAGCGGAGAGTAGAATGATGGTTGCCAGGGGCTGGAGGGAGAGGGAAGTGGGGAGGTGTTGGTCAAAGGGTACAAAGCTTCAGTTACACAGGACGAATGGTTCTAGAGATCTGTACAGCATAGTGCCTATAGTTCACAATACCGTATTGTATACTTAAAATTTTACTAAGTGGGTAGATATTATCGCAAATAATAAATAAAGAGGACAGGAGGAAACTTTTGGAGGTGATGGATAGATATGTTTATGGCACAGATTGTGGCAATGGTTTCACGGTGTATACTTACCTCCAAACTCATCAAGTTGTACACATTAAATATGTACAGCTTTTTGTTTATCAATCATACCTCAATAAAATAGTTTTTTAAAAAAGAGAGAGGCCGGGTGCAGTGGCTCATGCCTGTAATCCAAGCACTTTGGGAGGCTGAGGCAGGAGGATTGCTTGAGGCCAAGAGCTCAAGACCAGCCTGGGCAACATAGCAAGACCCCACCTCTATAAAACAGAAAACATTTTTTAAAAGAGAGAGAGAGAATTCTGACAGCCAACTGCAGAATGGGAAAGAAGGGGAGGTGAGGGGAAGAGAAGACAAGGGACCAATTTAGAGCCCATATGTCCGCAGGTACACGGCTTAGGCTACATCTGTGGACTGAGCATGTCCTTAAGTGAACCTGGTCATTGCTCAAATCTGCACAGGTATAATTTCACAACAGGTATAATCACTGAAGCCATGTCAAGGACAAGAATGAAATAGAGATGACTCTCCCTTTGCACTCTGCATGGTAAGGCCATTTCTGTGTCAATTTTGGTTGTCACATGTTAAAGGGCATCAACAAATCAGAACATTCAAGAGAGTGAGAGTACCCAACATTATGTCATAAGAGAAATGACTGAAAGAGCTAGAAATGTTCAGTCTGAAAAAGAGAAAATGTTGTTAAATAATGGTAAAGAGCCTAGTGTGTATTACAGTGCCTGGTGCATTAAACATCAGTGAATTTTGGGAAGAAATAAAGGAGGGGAACGGGACAGCTGCCTTCATATAAGCGAAGGGCTCTCATACAAAAGCAAATTAATACTAATGGATAGACAGTACAGGGCATTCACACAGGAAGGAGCTGTTCATCTAAATGATTCTGAGATTTTCTGATTCCATCTAATCTCCCCATATCCCCCAGGCGATCAACCACACCTGGAGAATTGTGTTAGGCTTTGAAGGAATATTGACAAGCTGGAAGTGTTCCAGAAAAGAGTATCATCTTATTATAACCAACATTATTACATTCAGTTACATTTTATCAGGTTAATAGGGTGCACTTTCTTCTTTCCCTCTAAAAAATAACATTTAATGTTTTATCTGATTATAAAGGTATTTATATCCTCTTGAGAATATTTAGAAAATACATGTGAGAACAGTCCTAACCTTCCAGAAATAACCATTTTTAATAATATAATATTCTAGTATATTGCCTTCCAAGATTTTTGTATGCACACAGACTTATTCCTACTTTTGAACATAACACAAAGAATATTACAAATCCCTAATCGAATCTGGCCTGTCAGAACACAATCTTCATATTTCTGGCATTATGAACATCATCAATTCTGAATCTTTGCTAAGCAATTGAGCATACAGACTAATTCAAAGCAGGTATGATGACGGCTAAGAGCCCACTTCAGATTTCCAACTCCATGTTGGTTTCATTGCATTTGTGAGAATGGCAAATCTTGCCACAGCACTTTCATAAGTTCCATTTTCCATCTCTTTTCTAAAATAATAAGGACGAGATGTAATAAAAATATTCAAACAATTGCCCAAACACTGCAAGGATGAAACTGCCAAAATTAAACCTTTGGCCAGCAAGCAGTTTCCCCACAAGATTCCTCAAACTGCTGGTCCGTTGATGTATAAAGTGTTCACTCAGCATGGTAAAGGCAGATTAGGTGAATGAATGCAAGTCAAACAGAAGAAAATCAAGGGCTTACTTTTTCTCTTCTCTAAATGAAACGTATGTTGCATGTAAAGTTTTGGATGCCACTCTTTGCACATAACATATTGTCAGCATTTCTACCATGTCATTAAATTTTCTTTGAACACAGACTGGAAATGGATACATAATATTTATTAAATGAATTTATCTTAATTAATGTAACTATTCTCCTTTCATTAATACTTACACTATGGGCAATTTTAATTATAAATAAATGATCCTAAAATTAATATCCTTGTATGATTCTTGATCCATTTTGCCAAATTGCTCTCCAGAAATACAGTCCTTCAATGATGCACAGTCGCAGCAGTAGGATAAAAAGCGACTCATTTATCTTTCCTACAACCCGTTTTAATACTGGCTATTATCGCCCTTTTCCCTTCCATCTTTGACAACAGGCAAAATGCTATTCTCCTCATTTACATTTTTATACTTGAGAGGTAGATTTCTTCATATTTATTAAGAAATTGTGTTTCATTTTCTGTGCCCCACTCATTTTCAATCCATCAGTATTAAGAATATTCAGCATTACCTTGTGTTTTGTTGGGATTCCTTGAGTGAAACATACCACTCTGCCCTCCTCCACCCCCACCCCCTCCCCTAAGTTCTCCACCAAGGGAGAGATCTGCTCAGAAGCCCGCTAAGGTCCGGATTCCTCCTGGAGCTGGATCTGATAAGGCGGTGGGTGGGGACCACGCAAGTCAGGGTCCCGCGGAGCAGAGGGGGCAGGGCTGCGGGGCTCGGCGGGACCGCGCCCGCGGGGACGCTCGTGGGAGAGCGAGGCGCGGGCCCGGCCCCGACTTCTCGTGCTCAGTCAGCCGCGGCCGCGGGGGCGGGCCGGGAGAGGACAGTGGACGCACCGTTCTGCTGGGAAAGGGGCAGAGGCGGTCACACTGCCGCGAGCATGCGCATCGCCTGGAGTGCCTCCCGCACAGCCGGCCCGGCCTGCCCCCGGGTCCCCGCTTCGGCAGGCCGGGTGGCCGGCGGGAGGAGGCGCGCGTCCAGCCCGTGCCCGGGTGGTGGACGCTGCCGCGCCGGGTCCGGGGCAGCGGCCGCGGGAGCAGCGGGGTGTGAGGACCTGCCTGGCGCACACCGGCGCTCTGCTGCCTCTTCTCAGAGGCCTTTAAGCTAATCCTGAGGGTAGGCGGTGCCTTTCTGAGAAGAGCGTGGGTGCCGGCAGTGGGAGGGCGTCGGTTGTCTGAGTTCTCCAGGTTCTTCCTCATCTCCCCGCAGCCTGCTAGCACGGGATCGCCTTCCAGAACGCCCTCTCCAGGGACCAGAAGCAGGGCTTGTGCCTCACCCTTCCCCAGTCTTAGAAACGAGTGTGAAAGACAACCAAACCAAGAGACTTCTAAATGTAATCCTTCATTAGCTGATAAAACACTGTAAGCTGCCTCAGGTTCCTGTCTCCTCCTCTTGTGCACATGCCGTCGCTGTTGACACTGTCCCCATAAGCCGGGCTGTGGCCTGTGGTGGAAGTTTCAGAGTTCAGCGTGTCTATAGTGCAGCAGTGGGAGTGACCTCGCCCTTTTCAGCCCCACCACTGTCCCCCACAAATTACTGTCAAAGGACACATAGCTCCCGAGTGAAGGTCCTACGAGAGCAAACCAAAGATAGGGCTGGATTCTAAAAATATCTTTTATTCTGTCAGTTTTGTTCATTAGTACAGATGTCACTAGCAAGAAAGAAAAGTCTCTCTGAAAAGCAGGAGCAGTACATGTTAATGATGCTGAGTCTTTTTGTTGTAATGTTTTCTCAGGACTCTCAAAATATACCAGATCTACCTACTAATATTTTATGAGCTTTCTTTCAGATTTGGTGTGTCATTCAATAAGGAAATCAAAACTTACGTGGTCAAATAAGATCATGAAATATTCCAATTGTGTAAATACTTACTTTTATTTGATTAGATAAAATGTTCAATACAGTCTGCTTTTTGTTAATAAAAAATAAAAATTATACCCTAGGGGTGAGACCAAGGAAAATTTTGGCCACTTCATCTTTAAAAAAAATTTTCATATTTAATTATTCCTCATGCCAGACACTGGCATTCAGTGCTTGCTTGCCTGCACATTTACTGAAGGGATACCATGGCTTTTCCTACACTTTCCATCCATCTATGTAAGCCTAGTTCCATATAACATTTTATTATTACAAATTAAGGAATGCTAAACAGCATTGTTAACCTGTTTTTATAACTTAATAGAATGGATAATAGAATTATATTTCATCGGTATTGTTTTAATCTTGATTGCTATTAATAGTCTTAAGAGATGGATTCCATGATTCATTTCTCAATGTTTTTTGTAATATTCCCCAAAATGCATGTTAACTCATTTATTTGTGTATAAAAATTGTATACTTTTTTCCTAACAGAAATTGACTAGGATGTGACTGATGGTTTGACTATTCCATCAACGTGGCAGACATTTTCCATAGATTAAGTGATTAATCTATAGCTTCACAGTTTTGACAAAAATATAAAGTACAGTTGGCCTTTCATATCCATGGGTTCCACATCCAGTGGATTCAACCAATTGCAGATCAAAACTATTTGGAAAAAACAATAAAAATAACAACACAACAATAAAAAATAGTACAAATAAAAATCAATACAGTGTAATAACTATTTATATAGCATTTACATTGTAAGAGGTATTATAAGTCATCTAGAGATGATTTAATGTATACGGGAGGATGTGCATAGGCTGTATGGAAATACTCCATCATTTTATATCAGGGACTTAAGCATCCATGGATTTTGGTATCTGCAGGGTCCTGGAACCAATTCCCCATGGATACCAAGGGACGACTGTATGTGATAAAAGTGTCTTATCAAAAATTATTGTTTAGCAAAGGTGTTTTTGAGATTAATGTTTCAATTTGCCGAACCCTTTATTAGGGGCCTAAAAGTGAAAAAGAAACAAGGATAGTCATTGTAGAAAATTTGTGCTTCAGAGGAGGTCTATGCATGGTCTGGACCCTAGAGCACACCCTTCCAGTGCATACAACTCTAGCGTGTCCTTGCCGTTGAGCTAGTTCACCACTCAGTAACTGGAGGCAACTGACAGCCGTGAAAAATACATCCATCTGTAGCGGTAAACTCAGTCCCCCAGAGGATCAGCTGATCCAAGTGGGGAAAAGCCATTTTGCCTCCTTTGCACATTCCTATCAGTATTCCTCATCTGTAAGTATGTCTGTGCTCAGATTCTCCTTGACTGGTTGTAATACTTTACTCATTCCTTCACTGATAATCTGTTAAATGAACTCTTTAACATGCGGTCATTTCATAAATGTATGAGACTCATGATACTGCCTTTTTTTCTGGAAAACTACCTTTTAATATTGTTAAGCCTGACAAAGGCTTTTTCTTATATACTTCTCAGAAATTGAGAGAATAAATGACTTTATGGACCTGGTAACATGGCAAACAATGTAGTTTCCAGTTTTACTTTTAACAAAATTGAATGAAGCAGTCAGCAGATTGAAAATAATTTGTAATGATGGATTATTACATGACTTGGGGCATTCAACTCCAAAGACACCCAAAGAGTTGAATTGAAGATCATCCTGATAACAAGATTCAGCCCATTTGTATCAAGACTTCTCAGTGCTACCTCTATGAAAAGCTAGGACGAGCAGCGGTCCCAAATCTTTTTGGCACCCGGGACCGGTTTTGTGGAAGACAATTTTTCCACAGACTGGGGTAGGGGGCAGAGCTCTGCACCCCAGTCCCTAACAGGGTTTGGGAGTACAGAATATGAGAATGGATTTGGTGCTGAATTCCACCACATTCCAACACCAAGCAACATTCATCCATGGAGACATGAGCTAATTGGAAAAGAACTCTCATCTGTTTCCTCAAGGGATGCATTTCCAACACAATTTTTTTTTTCTTTTTTGAGACAGAGTCTCACTCTGTCACTCTGGGTAGAGTGCAGGGGGGACATTGTAGCTCACTGCAACCTCACACTCCTGATCCTCCTGCCTCAGTGTCCCAAGTAACTGGGACTACAGGTGCACACCACCACGCCCAGCTAATTTTTTCTATTTTTTGTAGAGACAGGGTCTCGCTCTGGCTCAGACTGGTCTTGAATTCCTGAGCTCAAGTGATCCTCCCGCCTGGGCCTCCAGGGTGCTAGGATTACAGGCATGAGCCATGGCACCTGGCCTCCAACACAATGTTAATAATTATTTGATAAAAATTTTAATGCTTTTGTTGTTTTGTTCAGTTTACATATGTTTTGTGGCAGACAAGTTTGATAGAATAATCAATAAAAGACATTCAAGCAAAAAATGAATTATATTAGGATGAAATTGGATGGAAAAGAGGAAAAAAATAAACATAGAAGAAAAAAACTTACAATTTCCAGTTGTCAAAGGTTTTGTTTGTGTATTTTTTAAGGGTGATGTATTTCATATTACTAGAGTACTTAGATTATATTATATACATTTAAAAGAATAACATATATGGTATATATAACATACTGTATATATGTGTATGTATATATATTTGCAATATACTAGAAATGACATCGCTTATATTATCTAGGGTTTTTAATAGCTCCTTGGGCGTATATTTTAACAGAGCAATCCCTGACGTCTCTCACTGGTCCCTGTTTCCTAGTGACATCAGCACTTGCCTTTTCGAGACCTTAAGAACACAACCGTCTGGTCTTGGTTGTGCCCGCCACGGTCTGCAAGCCTCTGTTCTCAGTCCCTGAGAGAGTGCTGTGTAGCCACATACCCTCCTGCATATTTTTAAGTTGACATTTAACATTTTATAATTATACATTGAAATAGTTTCAGCATGTGGCATATGTTGACATTACAAAAATTACATGCTCTTTTTAAATGTGTCCAGTGGAATCTAAACAGCCTTAAAAATTTGATGCCTACCATCCTCCACGTTTAAAAATGTGTAAACAAGCTCCTCCTGAGCAGCTGAGTTTTATAGCATTCATTTTTCTCCTTCAACTCCTATTTTAATTCCACTTCCTCCACGGAATTTTATTATAATAATTTGTTATGCTTAAAAGTCTTTTGTAAATCACACTGTCAGGTTTTTTGTAACCAAAAAAAGTGTATTAAAAACTCACAATTTAATTTTATTAAACAGGTCTCTAAATGTTAAATGATTTTTTTCAGATTGAGTTACTGTAATTATTAACACTCAATTCATAAGGCAGAATGGTTATAATTTTTAATAAATAATTATTAATAATTCCTGAAAATATACTTCTATTAGAAGCACATCTTATAATGCAATGAATAGTACTGAGTTCTTTTTCAAATTATTTTATGCATCCATGGATGAATATTACTTATAAGTAGCATGAGATAGGATTCAGTGACAATTGTACTTCTAATTTTTTTTATATGCGTAACCATGGAGAAAAACTTTTTTGCATAAATAAATACATGTAAATGGAAGGTGCTTTGTTATGAAGATTCCACTCCTTCTGAGTTATATGCTGAAAATTACATGGTGATTGGTCATCAAAACTTATTTTTCATGATCTGATCTATCAGTTTATAAATTGACTAGATCCTCCTTCAGTTCATGGAAAGCAAAGAACTAGAACAATCTGACTTGCCAAACGATTTGTCATATAATCGTTAGTCATCCACTTTCTCAACACTTTCCCGACACTACTTTTGTCTGCTGCGGCCCTGGAGGCCTTTATCCAATATGTCATTGCCCCAGTTGGAAAGGTCTGGCTGGGGAGGGTGGGAGTACTGTGGAGGGAGGTAGGGAGGAGCTGCACCTCCACCAGGCCTGCCCAGGCAAATGGTTTTAGCAAGCAAGGGTCTGCAACATGGTTCTCTAAAAACTCCCCTTGACCTTGCAAATATCTGTCTCGCTGAGGTTTGTAGATCCCAGTTCATGAATGACTGCACTGCACAAATCCCAACTCCCTCAGGCTAGAACAAAATGCATCACCCCAAACTGTGTTTTTTTTGGTTTCTCTTTGGCTGAAGTTTTATTATTTATTTATCCACATATTTAGCAAACTGTTATGGAGGCCCCTATACCACGTGACCTACCTTTCTGCTGAGGGCCCCACTCCTGCTGGGCACCAGCTGCATGCCTGGCCTCGAAGCTCACTGGGTGCAGAGCATGGAGGGTAAGCCATCATGGTAGGACCCCAAGGGCAAGGGAAACTGAGATGTAGTGTGTGGGGGGGGGAGAGGCCAGAAGCTGCTAGGGGGAGGAACAGGCTGGAGCCCAGAATGGCAGCTCTTCATTTCCAAACACAGCCCCCGAGATGTTGGGATGGAGAGCAGACCTGGTGGCACCTTCTCCAGACAGACAAATGCCACTGTTTTTGTTCTGTCACAAATCTGGTTCCCTTAACAATTAAAACCAGGTTATAGCCTGGTACAGTGGCATATGCCTGTAGTCCCAGCTAATTGTTTGAGTTCAGGAGTTTGAGGCCAGCCTGGGCAATGTAGCAAGACCCCATCTCTTAAAAAAAACCAAACAAAACCCAGGTTATAGACCATATTTTAGCAAAAAACTGCTTTCACCACAATGTCTGATTTTAAAAACAGTGTGCTCTTAGTAGTCAGACTTGGACTATTGTTGTTTAAAAAAATGCACGCATGCATACCTTTTTCTTAAAAAGAGATGATTCTGAAAGTTTTCTGGCAGGAAGCATCTCTAACGTCATAGCTGCAGTAAATAAATGAACAGAATACACTTGGGTAAAAATCACTTTGTATCCACACTAGTGTTCCAGCGTCTTGAGGGTGGGCTGGGCACAGGGCAACCATGCAGAACGCTTCACAGGATTGCCTCAGCGTGTGTTGAAGGCAAATCAGAGGACGAGGGACATTCTTTGTGGTTATAAGGGAGACAGGTGAGGCTGACAGCTTGAAGAAGGGCTTAAAGCTGTCCTGGTGTTAAAAAGCTTGTTTTGGCTCACGCCTGTAATCCCAGCACTCTGGGAGGCCGAGGTGGGAGGATCCCTTGAGCTCAGGAGTTCAAGACCAGCCTGAGCAAAAGCGATACCCCATCTCTACTAAAAATAGAAAAATTAGCTGGGCCTGGTGATACCTGCCCAAAGTCCCAGCTACTTGGGAGGCTGAGGCGGGAGGATCGCGTGAGCCCAGGAGTGTGAGGTTGCAGTGGGCTACAATGATGCCACTGCACTGTAATCGGGGAGACAGAGTGAGACTTTGTCTCGGAAAAAAAAAAAAAAGGAAAAAAACTTGTTTCATTGTGAGTGTCACAAAGTTGTTGCTCAGGCTGTTTGGACTCTTTGTGGGACATGCACTGTGACACCCCTGCTCCTTGAGGCTGGCGTCTCAGGCTCTTTGGTGGCAAGGCACAGAGGCCCATTGGAGTGAGGCAGGACCCACATCCCCTGGAACCCCGGCTGTGAGGGGCCCTGGGCAAGACTCTGTCCTTGAACTGTAACGGCAAAAACTGGAGTCACGTTGCCAAGAGAAACACCAAGAGGTACACAACGATGCAGAGAGATCAGGTTTATTAATGCCAGCGGGCTCAGAAGCGATCTTCCGCCAAAATCTGAGCACCCCAGGTCAGGGGGACTTGTCTTTTATACTTCAAGAGCAAGGCGGGGGGTGCGGGGGGCAGAGTACAGAGCCGCTTATGCCAGAAAGTGTACACATAAGGAAGTTACGGTAATTTACAAGGTAGCTGCTGCAAGGGGGAGCTGTTTAGGGGAGCACCAGCTGCAGCCATTAGTCAGTTTCACAAGGCAACAAGCGTCTTACAGAAGCAGATTAAGCATTTAACATACATAGGGCTATAGCTTGTCCCTTTCAGGCTAAAAGGCTTTTAGTGAATTTCCATGTTTCCCTCACAGAACCAACTCCAGTTTGGCTCCTCTGAGCCGTCTCTGAAGCAGGCCACAGGGCCAGCCTATAAGGACCCGAAAGAACACTAACATGGCTTCTAACAGCTCAAAGCCCCATCCCTAGGATGCTCCTAGCCCCCTGAAGGTGCCTGTCTCAGGAAACTCGAGGCTGCCAGAAGAACTTACTGCTTGTTGCCGCCAACACCTGAAGACAGAGTCCTGTCTCCCAGACTCTGTGGGGGTGCAGGAGCCTAACTTCAATAAGGAAAAGTTAGCAAACCCAGATGGGTTTCTTGCGGGCCAACCCCTCCTTCCTGCTCTATGTAAATTCTCACTTCCTGCCTCCACCCAGCACTCACTCACCCCCGCCTCTCAATCTCCCTTGAAAACACCCCGTCCCCTCTACACACAGCAAAGCTCAGTTCATGCTGGACCCTCTTCTTTATTGCCGTGTTATTACTGATTAAAATCTCTCCCGACCACTTTAGTGTCTGGCTTTCTTTATCTTTGACACTCTGGATGGGTTCAGGTGGGGCAGGGTGTGCCCGGTCACAGCCCCACCCAGTGACCCCGGACTGGCCTACTCCTTGCTGGGTCTGAGGTTTCAGAGTGGTAACTTTGTTCTACTTTGTTTGTTTTCATGAGTTACAGCCCTCTCAATATACCCTGGCCTGTGGTCACCGTGGTCAGCCCAGGCCAGAAACTGACCCAGTCTGGAGGTCACCACTGTGGAGCCCCCCAACAGATGTGCCTGCGTCCCTGCCAACATTGCCCCAGGGATGGCCACAGGCTTCTTACAGAGATTCAGTCTTCTATTCCGTCTTCTGTTTCCTTTAGACAGCTTGCCCAGCCCTCATCACAAGCCCGTGTCACGCGTATGCGTGTATAGAAATTTCTCAAATGGGGCATGCACTTCCCTTTACCCATTTCTTAGTGACTTGACTTGTCATCAGAATCAAGTGATGTTTTGCTCCTAACAGTGACCACCAGCCCCGTTGGCCCCTTCCTCAACCCTGAAGCTGGTTGTGGTGTCAAATACCCACAAGTTGACCCTGCGGGAGCCCAGGCCCTATGAGACCATCTGGTGGATACACTTGGAGACCACCCAGGGTGCTCGAGTGACCCTTTAAGACAGAATAATATGCGCCAGTGTTTACTGAGCCCTCTCTATGTACCAGCACTGTGACTACAGCTTTCTAAGAATCATCTCACTCAATTCTCAAGAGTCCTGGGGGTGGGGGGATATGCTCTTCTACACGTTACAGGTGGTGAAATAGTCTTCCAGAGGTGACGCTATTTCCTGAGGATCACAAAACCAGCAATGTTGGGTCAGATGCTACGGCCTCTCATCTGGCTCCAGAGCTAGGCCCCGCCCTACAGCACATTCCCGACAAATCCCTTGAGGAGGGACTTCCATAGGAAATGGACCCCTCTGCTTGTGTGCCCACCATGATGAAATAGCCCCAGAGCCCGAGTCCCCACGAGCTAAAGGAGCCCACTCATGACCCTCCCTTGGTATGCCGGGGCATCTCACCCTGCACGGGGTTTCCATTGTGGTGTAACAAGCTGCCACACATTTAGCCACCTGAAACAACACCTATTCATTATCTCACAGTTTGGGTGGATCAGGATTCTGGACACCACTTAGCTGGGTCTGTGGTGTCATCTGAGGCTCAAGGTCCTCTTCCAAGCTCACTGGTTCTTGGCAGTATTCAGCTTTTTGCAGTAAGTAACACTGAGGTTCAAATATTCTTGCTGGCCGTCAGCTGGGGATCACTCCGAGCTCCCAGAGGCCACTTCCAGGTGTGGACTGTGTGGCTCCCTCCAGTCCAAACATGGCAGCTCACTTGCTCAAGGTCAGCAGGAGGGTGTCTGTTTCTGCCTCTTTAAGGGATCACCTGATTAGGTCTGGCCCACCCAGGATAATCTCTGTTTTGATTAACTCAAAGTGGACTGTTAGGGACCTTCATTACATTTGCAAAGTCCCTTTTCTTCCTGCCTCTTGTAATCTATTCACCCCATCTTCTTCTCAGGTCTGGCCCCACACTCTAGGGGAGAAACCCTAGAGTGAAACCCCATCTTCTTCTCAGGTCTGGCCCACACTCTAGGGGAGAGGATTATCCAGGGCACATGCACTGGGGTGAGGACCTTGGGATCCACCCTAGTACTCTGCCTACCACACACCCCATTATCAGATTCTGCCAGAGTCTCTTGCCATTGCTGAACCTGACACTGGAATCCCTCATCCCTCTCTGACCTCTGAGAATAGTGAACTTCACTCACACTTAAAAACAAGGGCAACTGAATGAGTGTTCTAGTGTTGTAGGAACTCAGGAGACTTTCCTGCCTTTATGCACCAACTTGTGACAGGAATGAACAAGTCTGCAAGTCAAAGGGGTATGCTCTACTTAGACTCATGGTGGAGGACAGATGCCCCCTCCCTGAACTGCCCCTCTGCCACACCAAAGTCACATTGTCTCTGTCAGATTGACCTCTGCCCCTTTCAAAGATTTATACAACTTGGGCATAAATTACTTGCTTGTGAGGGCTGAAGTCTATCCAGACAGATGAGGGCTTTGCTCAACACCTTGGCACCAACCACATCCCATGGATCGTCCTCCACATTCAGTATCGCAGATCGCTAAATTCCAAACGCCCCACCAACTAGGGCAAAGGAAAGGCAGACCTTCTGAGACAAAAGGGAGACAAGGAGTTACCACTGGACAGCTTGTGTAGTCAGTATGGCCACTCTGGAGGAACAATCCCCGGGTCCTAAAGAATAGAGGGACATATGAAACAAGATTTGACTCCTAACTTCTGCTCTTAAACAAGAATCCACAGAACTGTGCCACATTTGATTGAATGCTCCCATTTGGAGCTTCCCCAGCCACCATCAGCATAGCACACAAGTTTGGTCCGTTTTTATTAATTAAGTGATGTCTGCATATAGTAAAGGAAGAAATTCACAGAAGGGCCCTCAATGAAAAGTCAAAGTCTTTCTCTTCTCTCTCCTCTGGGGTAACCATTGGCCACAGCTTCTGGCTTCAGTTCTTCTGGGGGTTTCCATTTAAATGTCACTTTGCTCTAAGTTCTGGGAGATTTCCCCAGTTTAAGCTTGCAGATTTGCAACTTGGTATTCAGCCAGTGTCAATTTATTATCCTGCCCTAACCTTTGACTTATATTTCATTTATCATGTTTCTAAATTCCAAGAATGCATTCAGGTTCTCTAAAGGTACCTTTTACCTAGCAGTCCATTGTCATTTTAAAGTTGTATCTTCCTATAGTATGTGTGGGTTTGTATACAGTCATGTGTTGCTCTGAGAAATGCTCGTTAGGTGATTTCATCGTCGTGTGCACGTCGTAGGGTGTACTTACACAAGCCCAGATGGGACAGCCTACTACACATCTACAAGTAGGCTATACGGTAAAGTCCATGGCTGCTAGGTTATAGACCTGTACAGCATGTTAGTGCACTGAATACTGTAAGCAACCGTAACACAAGAGTAAGTGTTTGTATATCTAAACATATCTAAATCTAGAAAAAGTACAGTAAAAATACAGTATAAAATAGGTGGGCTCTCTATTCTGTTCCATTGATCTATATGTCTGTTTTTATGCCAGTACCATACTGTTTTAATTACTGTAGATTTGTAATATATTTTGAAATCAGGGAGTGTGATGCTTCCAGTTTTGCTCTTCTTGCTCAAAATTGCTTTGCCTATTTGGACTCTTGTGGTTCCATATGATTTTAGAGTTGTTATTCCTATTTCTGTAAAAAAAAAAGTCATTGAGATTTTAATAGGGAATGCATTGAATCTGTAAATTGCTTTGGGTAATATAACCTTTTAGCAATATTAATTCTCCAATCTATGAACATGGGATGGCTTCCATTTATGTGTGTCTGCTTTAATTCCTCTCATCAGTGTTTTATAGTTTTCAGTGTGCAAGTCTTTTAGCTTCTTGGTTAAGTTTATTCTGAAGTATTTTATTCTTTTTTGTGCTATTATAAATATGATTGTTTTCTTAATCTCCCTTTGGGATAGTTTATTGTTAGTGTATAGAAATGAAATTGATTTTTGTATGTTGATTTTATATTCTGCAACTTTACTGAATTTGTTTATTAGTTCTAACAGGTATTTTTGTAGAATCTTTAGAGTTTTCTACATGTAAGTTCATGCCATCTACAAACAGAGATAATTTTACTTCTGCCTTTCCATTTGGGTGACTTTTATTTCTTTTCTTGCCTAATTGTTCTGGCTAGAACTTCTAGTACTATGTTAAATAGAAGTAGCAAGAGTGCACATTCTTGCCTTGTCCAGATTTTACTGAAAATGCTTTCAGTATTTCACCATTTAATATAATGTTAGCTGTGGCCTTTTCATATATAGCTTTTATTGTTTTAAGTTCCTTCCATGCCTAATTTGCTGAGGATTTATATCATGAAAAGGTGTTAAATTTTGCCAAGTGCTTTTTCTGCATCTATTGAGATGATCACATGATTTTTATCATTCATTTTGTTAATGAGGTATATTATTGATTGGTTTGCATATGTTGAACCATCCTTGCATCCCAGGGATAAATCTCACTTGGTCATGGTGTATGATCTTTTAAATGTTTTGTTGAATTTAGTTTGTTAACATTTTGTTGAGGATTTTTGCATCCATGTTCACAAGAGGTATTGACTTGCAGTTTTCTTTTCTTGTGTTATCTTTGTCTGTACTGGAATCAAGGTGATGCTGTCCTCATAAAATGAGTTTGAGAGTGATCCTTCTTCTATTTTTTTTGAAGAGTTTAAGAAGAGTTGTTAGTTCTTTGAATGTCTGATAAAATTCACCTGTGGAGCCATCTGGTCCTGAGCTTTTCTTTCTTGGGAGGTTTTTAAAAATTGTTATTACTGGTTCAGTCTCCCTGTTTATGTTGGTCTGTTCAGGCTTTCTATTTCTTCTTATTCAGTTTTCATAGGTTGTATGTTCCTAGGACTTTATCCATTTCTTCTAGGTTATCCAGTTTTTTGGCATATGATTATTCATGATAGTCCCTTATAATCCTTATTTCCGTGTCATCAGTTGTTAATTCCTTTGTGTCTTCTCTCTTTTTTTCTTAATCTAACCAAGGACTTGTTGATTTTATCTTTTAAAAAAAAGCTCTTAGTTTTGTCTGGTATTTTTCCATACTCTGTTTAACTTATTTCTGCTCTAATCTTTATCCCCTTTCTTCTGCTAGCTTTGCTCTTTGCTTTCTAACTTCTTGAGTGTACTGTTAAAAGGCTGTTTATTTGAGATCTTTCTTCTTTTTTAACGTAGGCATTTATTGTTAGAAACTTCTCCCTAGAACCATTTTTACTGTATCCCATAAGTTTTGGTATGTTATGTTTTTGTTTTCATTTGTCTTGAGATAATTTCTAATTTCCCTTTTAAAAATTTTATTGATACCTAATAATTGTATGTATTTATGGGCTACCCATGATATTTTGATAAATGTGTACAGTGTGTGGCAATCAAATCAGGGTAATTGGGATATCCACCACCTCAAACATTGATAATTTCTTTGTGTTGGGAACATTCCAAATATTTTCTTCTAGCTATTTGGAAATATACAATGAATTGTTATTAGCTATAGTCACCCTTGTGTGCTATTGAACGTTAGAACTTATTCCTTCTATCCAACTCTATTTCTGTACCCATTTACCAGCCTCTCTTCATCCCTCACCCCGAGAGTGTCTGCTGAGAAATCTGCTGAAAGCCGTATTGGAACTTTGTTGGGTGTAATATGTTTATCTTCTCTTGATGCTTTGAATGTTCTTTCTTTGTCTTTGATTTTTGCTAATTTGATTCTGTTGTGCCATCAGGATTTCCTTTTTGTGTTGAATTTGACCAGTAACCTCTGGGCTTTCTATACCTAGATGGTGTTGTCTTTCACCAGATTTGGGAAAATTTCAGCCATTATTTCTTTAAATATGCTTCCTGGGCCTTTTTCCGCTCTCATTTCCTTTGGGAATTTCTGTTACGTGGAGATTAGTTCACTTGATGGTGTCTCACAATCCTCCTAGGCCTTCTTTTCTCTTTATTCTTTTTTCTTTTGGCTCCTTGGACTGGGTAATTTCATGTGTTCTGTCTTCAAGCTTGCTAATTCTTTCCTGTGTTTGATCAAGTCTGCTGTTAATGCTCTCTAATGAATTTTTCAGTTCAGTTATTGTACTTTTTACTGCTAGGGTTTCTATTTGTTTTTTAAAAATTTTTTCTATTTCTTTGTCAAATTTCTCATTTTGTTCTTGAATTGTTTTCTAACTTTCATTTAGTTTTCTATCCATATTTTCTTGTGATTCCTGGAATTTCTTTAAGAAGATGATTCTGAATTCTCTGTCTGACATTTCATAGATCTTCAATTCCTCTCAATTTCTTGCTGGAGCTTTGTTGGTTTCTTTTGGTGGTGTCATATTTCCCCAAGTTTTCACAATCCTTGTGTCTTTACATTGATGCCTGAGCATTTGAGGAGACAGCTACTTCTTCTAGGTTTTGCAGGTGTTCTTTGGTGGTGGTAGACCGTTACTACTTAATATTGGAACTTAAACACTGGCCTGTTGTTTATTTCCATTCTGAAAAGGACTTATGGTTAGCACTGGAACTAAAACACTGCACTGGAACTAACTTTTTGCCCTGCAATTGTTTCCCAGTGTGGGAAAGACTTATAGTGAGCACCACAGCTTAAACATTGCCCTAGAACTATTGCCATTGTTTCCCAACCTGAGAAAAACTTAAGCAGGCACCAGAACTTAATCCCAACCATTTAGTTGTTTCCAGTTCAGGGGAAGGCTCCACATGAGCACTTGGGTTTTGTCAAAAACCCAGCCAGGGACTCAAGCCTTCCGACAGATTGTGCCCCCCACAGTACTATGGCACCAGCCAGTTTCTTCAATGTGGTGTTCCCGCTAATTAGAGTGGAGAGTAGCCACCAAGATCTACATGCCAGTCACTGCAATCAGTGCCTCCCTCTCTGTCCTCAGTTCATCCCAGGTAGTTCAGCCCTGCTGGTACTCCCTGTGGTTCCCGTGGGATGGGACCAGAGTGGGCTTCTCAAAAAGATTCCCAGACTGGTAGGGAGATGAAACATACATCTGCAATTCTCCCTTCTTACCTTGGAAACTGTGGGTCCAGGGAAATTTGCTGTGAGTTGTGTTATGTCACCTTAGGAGAGAGGCACAGTCTTAGATGGCCATTTCTCTTACTGGTTGAGGCTTCTCTCAGTTCTGTGGGCCCCAGGCTTTGGTGAACTCAGGGTGGTATGCTTGTCTTTGAATGGTTTCTAGTTGTATTTTTGTGGCAAAAGTGACGCCAGGGGTCTTCCATTCTTCAATTTTGCTGACATCACTCTGGTAGTGATTCCTCATATCCCTTAGCATTTCTTCTTTGACCCAGTGGTTTTTAAAGAGTATGTTGTTTATACATATGTAAATTCCATGTATGTACAAGTTTTACCATTTCTTTTTGTTATTGATTTCTAGTTTCACTCCACTGTCATCAGAAGAGATATTTGATATAATTTAAATCTTGTTAAATTTGTTAAGACTTGTATTGTGAATTAGCATGTGATATATCTTGTAGAATGTTCTTTGTGCACTAAAAAGGAATGTGTATTCTTTTGCTCTTGGGGGGAATGTTTTGTGTATTTCTGTTAGATCTATTTGGTCTTAAATGTTGTTCAAATCTGTTCTTTTCTTATTGATTTTTTTTGAATATTCTAACTATTATTAAAAATTGAGTATTGAAATCTACTATTAGTGTATTACTATCTGTTTCTCCTTTAGATCTACCGATGTTTGTTTTATATATGTAGGCACTCTGATGTTGGGTGAATATATATTTATAATTGTTATATCTTCCTATTGAATTAACTCTTTTATTGTTATGTGATAACCTTCTTTGTCTCTTGTGACAGTGTAAATTAAAGTCTATTTTGTCTGATATTAGTGTGGCTACTCCTGCTCTTACCATTTGCATGGAATATCTTTTTCCATGCCTTCATTTTCAGTCTATGTGTGTCTTTAAATCTACAGTGTATTTCTTGTAGAAAGCATATAGTTGGATCTTCTTTTTTATCCAATCAACAGCTCTATATCTTTTGATTAGTGATTTAAAGTGATTACTGATAGGTAAAGACATACTGTTACCATTTTTTTAATTGTTTCAGTTTGTTTTGCAGTTCTTTCATTTCTCACTTTGTGATTTGATTTTTTGTTTTTTGTAGTGATATACAGTTGACCTTTAGTATGCACAGGGGATGGGTTCCAGGAAACCCTGTGGATTCCAAAATCTGTGCATACTCAAGTCCTCTAGTCGGCCCTGTGGAACTCAAATATATGAAAAGTCTGCCCTCCAAATTCGTGGATTTCACATCCCCAAAATACTGTATTTTTTATCTGCATTTTGTTGTAGATGAAGAACCCATGGATACAGAGGGCTAACTGTATTTATTTTTTTAAAAATCCATGTATAAGTGAACGTGCACAATTCAAGCCCATGTTGTTCAAGGGTCAACTGTCTGTACTTTGATCTTTTCTTTTTATCTTTTTTGAATTTACTATAGGTATTTTCTTTATGGTTACCATGAGGCTTACATAAAACTTCTTAAAGCTACAAAAGTCTATCTGAAGTTGATAACAACTTAATGTCAACTGCATGCAAAACTTCTATACTTTTATTACTCTCTCAACAGAATTTTTGATTTCAGGATTTACTTCTTTTTTATTGTGTATCCATTAATAAATTTATGCGGTTTTAGTTATTCTTTTATTATTTTTTTCTGAGACAGGATCTCACTCTGTCTCCTGAGCTAGAGTTAAAAGTAATTTATATATAACCTTATGGCATTACATTATTCTGTATTTGTCTATATGTTTATCTTTACCAGTGAGATTTATGCTTTCATATTGCTGTTCAGTTTCCTTTTGTTTCAATTTGAAGAATTCCCTTTAGCACTTATTGTAAGGCAGGTCTGTTGGTGATGAACTTCCTCAGTTTTTGTTTGTCTTAGGAAGTTTTTACCTCTGCTTTATTTTTAAAGGATAGTTTTGCAGGTTTTGACAACATTCTTTGTTGGCAGTTTTTCTTTTTTTGGTCAGCATTTTGAATATATCATCTCACTCTCTCCTAGCCTGCAAGGTTTCCAATCCATTGATATTCTTACGAAGTTTCCTTTCTATGTGATGAATTGTTTTTCTCTAGCTGATTTCAAAATTCTCTGTTTGAATTTTGACTTTTGATAATTTGATTATGTGTCTTGGTATAGACCTCTGTAGGCTCAACCTATTTGGGTTCTCTCAGCTTCATGAATCTAGATGTACTTTTTGCTCCCCAGATTTGGGAAGTTATCAGCCATTATTTCTTTAAATAAGCTATCTACCACTTTTGCTTTCTCTTCTTTTTGTAGGACTCCCATAATGCATACATTTGTTTGCTTGATGGTGTCCAATAAGTTCCCTAGGTGTTCTTTACTCTTTTTTATTCTTTTTTCTTTCCCTTTCTCTAACTGGATAACTTCAAATGACTTATCTTTAAGTTCATTGACACTTCTTTCTTCTGCTTGATCAAGTGTGCTGTTGAAGTTCTCCTTAGAGTTTTTCAGTTCAGCCATTGAGTTCTTCAACTTCAGAATTTTTTTCTTTTGTGGTCTCTACCTCTTTGTTGAACTTGTCATTTTGTACATGTATTGTTTTCTTGATAGCATTTGATTGTCTATCTATGTTCTCTTATAGCTCACTGAGCTTCTTTAAGATGCTTATTTTGAATTATTTTTCAGGCACTTCATAGATCTCCATTTTTTTTTTTAAAGGATCAGTTACTGGTATTCCTTTGGTGGTGTCATGTTTCCCTGATTCTTTGTGATTCTTATGGGCTTACACTGGTGCATGCACCTTTGAAGAAGCAGTCATCTTTTCTAGTCTTTAAAGACTGGCTTCAGCAGGGACAGCCCCTCACCAGTCACTCTGGCCAGAAATTCTGGGTGGGCTGGCTGGTGGGATCCATAGCCCACTGCTGGGCCAAGTGGGCAGGCAGGCCTGCTGCTGTGGGCCATGGGCCTGCTGCTGAGATCTGTGTGCTGGTCATTGACAGGCCCCCACCTTGTTTTTATTCTTAGCTATCCCAGGTGGTCTAGCCTTGCTGATTCATTCAGTGTTCTGGGTGAATCATGACAGAAGTGAGCCTCTCAGGTAACATACCAAATGGCTGGGGAAGAATCTTATGCTCACTTTACTGTCTCTTTCCCCCATGGGAGAACTTATGGGCCAAGGGGATCTCTCTTGGTGCTGCTTGGGGAGGGTTGATGTGGGTAAAGTGAAAGTATTCTTCTTACTCTTTTCAGTGTGTATTTTCTCATTTTGGTGTTCATCAGGGTGTTGTATCCTCTCACCTGGAATCCAGAGCTCACATAAAAGCAATTTTATCTATGGGTGCTTATTAAATCAGTGTTTATGAAGGGGAACAAGGACTGAGACCTCCTGTTCTGCCATCTTGCTGATGCCACTTCCAGAATTTTCTTTCTTAAGCAGAGGTACGCCCTTTATTACCCTGGGGTGTTTCCCAGCATGTATTGTTGTGTCCAAGTACTTTGGGGACATTTCTCCCAGTTCATGGTTTACTCAGACTAACTTTTCCAGCCCTACTTTTCTGCTAATGATTTCCTGTTTCTTGGTCCACTCATAGGGTAGTGGTTCTCACCTGAGGGTAGGGGAATGGTAGATTTAACCCCCATGGGACATTTGACAGTATATGGAGACAGTTTTGGTTGTCCTGATTTGGGAGAGGATCCTACTAGCATTTAGTGGGTAGAGGCCAGGGATGATGTCAAACATACAATACACATATGCATGACAGTCCTTCACAACAAAGAATTACTGAGCCCAAAGTGTCAATCTTATTGAGATTGAGAAACCCTACCCTACGGGTATGATTAGTAAATAATTAATAAATGTCAAGTGCTTAGGAGGTCTCTGAGGCAATACTGAGTCCTCAATAAACACTAGCTATTGTAGGGATGGTCTGAATGGTGGTGGCCTCTTTTAGAGCACTTATCCCATTGTTTGTACCAAACTATTAATAGTTCTTGACATTCAATTTCACATTTAGCTGTGAACTGCAGAGGCACGTTAACATCATGTGGGCATTGACCCCCCTCTACTGACATAGTCTTTGTGCATACTTAAGCGCTCCTACATGAGAATGGAGCAGGAGAAAGTGCTAATCCCCCAATAGAGGATAAGCACCCCTAGTTCTGCAATTCTAAGGCTCAGTTGGAAGAAAAGAGGCTGTTGGGATGCATTTATGATTAATATCATGAATTTTTAAATTCCTACGGTTAAGTGAATTTGAATTAATCAACAGAAAAAGTATACAATTACCCTATTTTATAAAGGAAACAGAAATTCTTTTTTGTCTGTTTCATTTGTAAATTTGGATGTGACCTAAAGAAGTGTGAAGATACGGTTTCCACACCAATGTCAGATCTCCTCAATGAGCTTAGCATGTAGGAGTAGAGGGGAAAGCCCAACAACCAGAGGAGATCTTATTCCACATATGCACCTCTCAGGGCTTCTGTGGAAACATGTGATCCTAACAGTCTCTCAGGCTCTACCCACCCCAGTAGTGTTACCTCATGTCATTGCAAAATAAAACCTTTTGCAACATGAATGCAGCTTTCTCTTGGGAACCTGGGAAATGCTTAACTATGCAAGAAACTGGATGATTCAAAAAGTTTAAATATTGGCCTAACCTTCAGAGGACAAAAATAGCTTTCTTTCTAGTTCTCAAGAGTGTTTCAGGGCTCTGGGAAATTTTAGTTCTTAAAATAATACTACAATTGCCCATGTGGTCTTCGGGGTGCCTGTATGCTGTGGAGATCAGAAGGGTGGAGAGCGAGTCCCTAAAATTGCTTTTCCATCTCTACTCCACTGAAGGATGTGGTTGGGCTTTTTTGTACTAGAGCTGCCAAAGCTGAAAAGTGCCTTGCTCCACCCCAGAGGAATGTGTTTAAAGTCCTTTATAGAACCCTCTTGTTTCCTGGCCTGAAAGGAGGCTTGTCCTGGAGCACAACAGGGTTGTCACATACGTGATGTACTAGCTGTCCCACTCCCAAACGTTAGCAAAGCGTGGTGTTATGAAAATAAATGTGGACCACAAGGCAATCTGCCTGACGGGCTCCCTGGCACAGCTCACAGGCTGGCGCTGAAGGCTTATGAATCCCAGAATTGACTGGGAGCAGAGAATCTCAGGGAACACCCCGTCTCCTCCCCAACCCCCGCTCCTTCAACTCTCACCCTTTGGCACATCACTCAGGAAGAACTAAATCCCACATGGTCATGGTGGAGGTTCATGTGTTCTGAGAGCTTCTGAGGTGCTCTTCAAAGCTGTTGATGCTAATATTTCCCTGAAAAATGATTAGTATTTCATAGCAATATACCCACTCAGGAAATCCATTGAGTCAATACGACCTCCTGCCTATGCTGCTGCACACCTCAGAAGCTCTTGGCTGTGATGGGTACGTGGTGATGTCTGTCCCCTCTCTTGCTGCCTTCACTCCCCATGGATAGCTCCTGGCCACCCTGACCCTCAGGTTCCATAATTCCGTGTACTCTGGGGCTCATCTCAACTTTATAAAGAAAAAAATGGCACAAGAAATGTGATATAGTGCTAACTGTAACAAGCAGAGGGGCTGACCTCAACTCTGTTTTACATGCGGAGTCTTAACTGCAGCCTCATGGAGAGGGTAACATATATGTTACCTCAAGGACGTGGCAGAGCTCTGTGCACTCGCTGCCCATGGAAGGCAGCCGTCCAGGTGGCCTGGTGGCATCTGTGGCCAGCAGCCTCAGCCACCCCCATCTCAGGGCCCAGACCCTGAGGCCATCCTCTGCTAAGCTTCTCTCCTCTAGCTAAATGCATTCCTTATGCGCCATCTACCTCTCTCAAACTCAGTGTTGCCATCTGCCCTGCTTCTCTCCGGAACAGTTTCCCATGCTCTCTTTTGAATCTGATCCTCTTTGAAATTCCAGTGGATCCAGCCTGTACCTGTATATAGGTTAACATAACCTGGTGTCTACGTTGCCACCTTCTCCCAAGCCCTGGGGGAAGGCTGTACAGGGTGCTGAGCTCTGTTGAAGGCCTCTGACAGGATGGACACGACTTGGGCTCAGGACACTGCGGGGGGTGGGGGGCAGTGAGATTTTTCTTTGCCCCCTAAGGCAGGCAAAACGTGCAGAGGCCTGGAGAGTGCCGTGGGCGACAGTGCCACCTGGTGGTGCATAGCCTACATCGCTAACCGCAGGACACAGAAATTTGTTGAAAACATGGAACAGAGGATGCAGTCACTTTGGCCTTCCGCTGGTGGCAGAACTCCCTCTGGGGATAAACACTTGATAAAAGTGGCTTAACCTGAAAAACACTGCCTTGCTTTTCATTTGGATTCATTTCCTGGATTTCGAATAAAGATGTCATTTTTATCAAAATGTCTAGCCTTCTTTTACATATGTTCCCTGAGAAGTGTCTTATACTTATTTATTAAAAGATGAAAGCAGTTGTTTCTAAAATGAAATCACTCTTCAATCACTTGCTGCCTAGGTGGTAGCCACTGCCAGATCCATTTTTCTGATTTTATTGGGAAAAAAATCACATAAAGAAAAATCCCTTCTTTTAAATTTGTAATTGATAAAAAGATGGTTCTAAGAAATGAAAATGCTCTGTGTCTAAATCTAATAGTCAATCATCAAACACTTGAGAAAGGCCGAGGGATGGGCTGATTGGCTGGCATGGAGGCAGATGGGCTTCCTTGGAATTCATAGAGGGCAGGGGAGAGGCCTGAGGACGAAGGTGCCCCAGGACAGTCCAAAGGATGCAGGGAGGGAGAGAGAGGGCCAGGCCACAAGCAAGATGGAGAACAAAACTTGGGCTTTCGAGCATGCACACACTTCTTTGGATTCCAGGAGCCAAAATGTACACCCACCCCACTGTGCTTGTCCTCACCCCACCACTTAATTTATAAAGAGACTTCTGACGTTGATGTGGAAAGTAAATTAAATTTCTTATGGTGTATTTGGTAGGTAAAACACAAGGGTTTTCTAATTAAATTTATTTCTAATAACATTACACCTTCTGCCAAAGAAGTATTCTTACCTGAAGTCAGCGTTAGCTGTGGGAGGAATTAGAAAAGGAGGGTGGGATCTAGCCCGGCTCTGGGAATTCCATAAGTGTCTGGGAGGCAGCTGGAGTGTTTGATGTCCTGATGACATGACTATTTGTCACAGACTCCTGAAGAACGTCACTAGCTTTCTAAATGCACAACTCATGTGCGTCATGATTTCACTTCTCTTAAAACCTGTGACTTTCCCGTGAACAATTTCTCATCATAAAAATAAACTTAATTGACATCCTCCAAGTAAGAATGATACAATGTTCTGCGCTAGTGTGAGAAGCAGTCGTGGAGACCTTTTTCCAGCACTGTGATCTAATAGAGCTTTCATTCAAGACCCATTTTAACCCAGCTGCTTAAAAAAATATACACAGTAACTGATTTTGACAAGGAACAACTTTCATTTGGGCATTTAAAGATAAAATTTTTCCCAGTTTTGTTTGTGTTTGATATTTCATGGCATCTTGGTACCAAGATATATGTCTTTAGTCAAGTGAATTTATTGGGAAATGTATTTTAGTGACAAACACTAAGAGTTTTATAGAGATTGAGAATAATATGTCAAATTGGCCTGCAGATTAATACCATTTAACAATTCAACAATATAAATGTCCAATATTTGTCTCTTAAAGACTTTTAATTCCCCAAGGAGACCCAATAGCTCATCTTTCATTTTTATTTGAGGCAATAAAATCCTATTTGTTTAAAATGGTTTGGATCTAGAAAGGTCAGACAGATCCATCCGCATGTCTTTAGCCACCATCTCTGCCCTCCAACCCCCAGCACCCATTCACAGGCCAGCATCACCTTTCCTTGCCTTGGGTGATGTCCCTCGGGTGCCTCCCAAGTACATTCAAGCAGTATTTTTAGACTAATAAAGGTCTGTCTTCCATTTACACACACTATTCCATAAGTATCTATAGATCTTATCTAGGCTAACAAAATATAGAATAACTCAAAAGTATCACAGAGTTAATGGTTTTTCTTTTCTTTTTATGTACATCCTTTTAAATTGAAGATACTAAGAGTGAAACCCTGGTATTTGCTCTAAAGCCTGAAACATATGGCCGGAAATGTCCTGGTTTCTTGTTTTAAGCACAAACTCTATCAATAAGAGGACTTGTGAAGTCATCTTTATTGTTTTTTCCTGTACATCATAATTATGTGCCACTTTTGCTAATGATTTTATGACAAGTGAATTATTGTACTCATAGCATTCAATTCGTGGTGGAGAAGAACAGAGTTCAGTGGGCATGATGGCACTCCCATGCAGTCCGAATGTGACTCTGGCCCCCAGAGGGCGTCTGCGGATCCTGAAGCATCTTCAGAATTCAGGTGTGTTGTTTCATATATATCCTTCGAGGTTTTGTCTCTTCTGTTCTTTAAGAAGGGCCATCCTTAGGACTCTTGGCTGATTGGCTCTGGGGACAGGGCCAGCCTGCACCAGGGTGGCTGCAGTGCTGTCCCCGTCTGGCATAGGATTCAGGGCCAGGCAGAAGCTCCAACATCTCCCACCTTGACGTCGAGAGGAGCAGAGTGACACCACCTCTGTGGTTTTGCTGGAGTTCCAGATGCCATTTCAGATCTTACAATCCCTGGATGACAGTAGTGGTACAGCATCAAGCCCCACACGCTTTAATAGGAGGATCTTCTCAGAATGGGAGATTCTCCCTGGAGTGTGAGTTGGGTGGAGTCTCCAAAAAAGTCCAGGAGGGCATTGGAAACAAGAGAAGTCTGTGTCTGAAGAAACATGACTACTAAAGGGAGTGCTTGAGGGAATCCAAGCTGCAACCGATGTATTAAAGGAAGAAGGAAAGAAAGAAAAGGCAGTAGAGAGAACTCTCTCCCAGCCTCTTCTCTGGAGCCTCAGAGTAGGTCATCGCCATCCTGTGGCGCCCAGCTGGGCCGGGAGGAGGCTGGGGACCCTCTCCTCCACCTCCACCTGCCCCTGCACAGCCCCTTCCTCCAGAGCCAGAAGCTCCCCCAGACCCTCTGACCCACTTTCGTTGGGGAGTCAGGCTATTTTGGCAGAGCCAGTTTTTTTTTTTTGCGGGGGGAAGCAAGGGGATAGTATTCTAATACACTGCACTCCTTCAGAATACCCAGGCATTACTATTTTTGTTGGTGCAAAACCACCTTTCCAGTATTTACTCTGAAACATTTTCATGTTGAAAGTTATAAACTCCCTCAAAAATGTACATCTGACAGAGGTCCACCCATTTAGAAACTGTTCTGACCACATCCTTCTCTGTTTAAAATACTCCCAAGTTCTCTTGCTGCAGTTTAGTCACCAGTTTTAGCTTAGAAGTGAGGTCGTGCACACTTTCTCTTTAATTTCCCTGCCACCCCGCAGCCTGATGAGCCCGAGGGGCAGGGCCAGGCTGGGGAGGGGTGGGGCAGGCCCAGTTCCCACCTCCCAGACTCTGGCCTCCTCCCCACCCCTTCATCCAGTCTTCTCCCCAGGATGGGCTATGCTAAGCGTTACTTCTTCCCCAGTTACACCCCAGGGAAACGCCCCCCTTTAGGAGCAAGGTTGGCCTAATCCCACCCACGGCCTCAGCATCTTAGGACAAAGTGGAGACAATAAGAACAACCCTGTCTTCATTTTAAAAATGAAATAACACCATAAACGTGACATACATACTGCACTCCTGGTGTTTTCTCTCTGGTGTTGTATTCATGGGGAGGGAGGGGCAGGAGGAGAACAGAGGAAGGGATTTCAGCTGCAAGCTCTCTGTGGGACTCACAGCTTCCTATTTCACAAAACTGTTCGGCTGTGAGGCCCTCTGCTGCGGTTTGAATGTGTCCCTCCAAAACTCCGGGGTTAAAACTTAATGGCCAGTGTTACCATATTAAGAGGGGAGCACGTTAAGGGGTGATCATGTCATGAGGGCCTCTCTCTTGAAAGGGATTAAGGCCCTTATAAAAGGCTTCACACAGCGTTAGGCTGCCCGTTTGCCTTCCACCACATGACAACACAGCGTTTGCCCCCTCTGGAAGTTGCAGCAGCAAGGCACCATCTTGAAGCAGAGACATGAACCCTCACCAGACACTGATTCTGCTGGCACCTTGATCTTAGACTTCTCAGCCTGCAGAACTCTGAGAAAATAAATTTCTGTTCTTTATAAATTACCTAGTCCGTGATATTTGTTATAGTAGCACATATGGACTAACACACCTTCCAACCTCAAAGGTGTAAGGCCAGCTCTCCAGGGTGTCAGGTGCGGGGGCAGTTTGCTTGGAAGGAAGTCAGAGAATTGTGCTGAAGTGTTTGAAAACAAGCTCACCTTCATACACTTGGCTTCATGTTGGTTTGGGATGGCTTATGGGGGCACTCCTCAGATGGAGATTTCATGGCTCTACGAATGTCCTGGCTCAGGCCAGCTCTGATGAACCCCTGGTGACAATGAGAAACTTGGATAGGCTTGGTGGCTCACACCTGTAATTCCAGCACTTTGGGAGGCTGAGGCAGAAAGATTGCTTGAGGTCAGGAGTTCAAGACCACCCTGAGTCTTGAGCAAGAGCTAGACCCTGTCTCTACAAAAAATAGCCGGGCGTGGTGGCATGTGCCTGTAGTCCCAGCTACTCAGGAGGCTGAGGCAGGAGGATCCTTTGAACCCGGGAGTTCAAGGCTGCAGTGAGCTGTGATGACACCACTGCACTCCAGCCTGGGTGACAGAGGGAGACCCTGTCTCAAAATAAATAAATAAATAAATAAATAAATACAAGAATACAAAAAAAGAAACAAACAAACGAAGAAAAGAAAATGTAAAACCTCCCTGAGGAGAGGAGAGAGCTCCTGATTCTAGGCCACATCCACATCCTAAGGGCGAGGGGGGCTCCTTGAATAATTCTTTTTTAAAAATAATTATTTATTTTGTTAAATTGTGATAAAATATATCAATGCATAGCATAAAATTTACCACTTTGGCCATTACATGTACAGTGCAGCAGCATTAAGCACATTCACGTTGCTGTGCAGCCATCCCCACTGTCCATCTGCAGAACTCTTCATCTTTCAAAACTGAAACTGCACCCATTAAACACTAACTCCCCATTTCCCCCTCCCTGTCTGCTGGCAACCACCGTTCTGCTCTCTTTTCTATGAATTTGACTACTCTAGGTACCTCATGTGAGTAGAATCATGCATCATTTGTCCTTTTATGATTGGCTTATTTCAGTTAGCACAATGTCCTTAAAGTCCACCCCCACTGTAGTATGTGCCAGAATTTCCTTCCTTTTTAAGGTTGAATAATACTCCATCGTATGCGTAGACCAGATCTGGTTTATCCATTCCTCCGTTGGTGGACACTTGGGGTGCTCCCACCTGCTGACTGCTATGAATCCTGCTGCTGTGCTCGGTGGGTACTCAGGTCTTGCTCTGATAATCCTTTTCTGCCTCCTAGGGTGAGAGCATCCGTGATGCCACATGGGAAAATGGGACGATTTTCACATGGAAGAGTTTCACACTCCTGGAAGCATGGCCCACCAAGTTCTGGGGCAGAGCAGGGTCAAGGATGAGGCTGGGGAGGAAAACACTTTGGTTAGCGAGTATGACAGAACTGGAGGTGGGCATATGTGGAGCTTTCTGGAATCTGAGCTGCTCTTTGGAAAAGACGTGGGCAGAGGGCCCACGTGCAGAAGCCACTGGACATCCCAAAGAAGGGCCCAGCGGGCTGGTGATACAAGGCCTCCTCTGCTCCAGCCTCTGGCCCTGCCCTGCTTGGACACTGCAAACCTGCTCAGGGGAGCTGACGCAAACCATTTTATTAACCTTCACAGGCTCTCCAAGCCTCACCAGCTGAGCAGAGGCTGCACCAGGGCTTGCTTTATGGGCTGGCACTCCCTGGTAGTTACGATTTGGTGATCCCCTTTCATCACAGTGCTGTGTTGCTGAATTAAACCCCAGATGCTTCACATTACTTTTCTGTCCAAGCTGCTTGCTGAGGAAGTGTGACCTGGCCTTTGGTTTGTACTTCCTGGGCTGTGGCATGTAAGTGTGTTTTTTAAAAATAGATACATAAAAATGGTTAACCATATTCAACATCTTGTTGTCTCTTGATGGATGAGCAGTTCCTGCGACATGTTCCAGATCCTTGCTACATAGAATGGGGCCAGCATCACCAGCACGCCTGGGAGCTTGTTAGGAAAGCAGAATCTCAGGCCCTACCCCAGGCAATGAAATGGTATCTGCATTTTCACAAGGGCCCTGCATATTTTGTTGGAATAATAAGGACTGACACCCCTGGGGCAGAGACAATGTGGGGTGGGGTGGGGGGTGCTCAATTCTAAGAACATTCTAAGTAAATATGTTAATTCTGGAAATTAACTGCTGTTTGAGGTGATGCTGTTTTATCCAGAGGTACAAAGACAGCTGGAGAAGCAGAGTCCTGTGGGAGGTGGGGGGATACGTGTGGTCCTGGCTCTCACTTCTGTCTGGCTCCAGAGCACTAGATTTAGACCCCCTCTCTCAAGGTGATCCTCTGTATTGGACATAAGGAATTTCTCATTTCTAAAGCCATTAGTAACACATGTTCCATTACCAGTGTAGAAAATGGAAGGATCTTAGGATTCTTTCCGTTCTTGGAGCTGCATATGTGGTCCGTTTGTGGTTCTGGAATCGATTTTATCCCAAACAGCATTAAAGAAGAAAGAAAAAAAAGGAACAAATTAGAAGATATCAGAATACACCATGCATTAGGTTTGCTAGGGCTGCTGTAGCAGAGTGGAAGTTCTGGGCCAGGTCACGGTGTTGGCAGGCCTGTCTTCTGAGGCCTCTCTCCTGGGCTTGCAGACGGCAAGAAGTTCGCTCCCTGTGCCCTCGCGTGTTCATCCCTGCATGTGTGTCCGTGTCCTAATCTCCTCTTCTTACAAGGACACCAGTCCTATTGGATTAGGACCCACCCATATGACCTCATTTTAACTTAATTATCTCTTTAAAGACCCTATTTCCAAATAAAGGCACATTTTGAGGTCCTGGGGGTTAGGGCTTCAACGTGTGAATTTTGGGGAGATATAATTCAGCCCATCCATAGCACATCATGTGACATATTTTTGTGAAACTTCAGCTCAAATGTGTGTGTGTGTATTGGGTTGCAAAATAAAGATATTTCTTATTGAGTGGGTCTTGGTCCAAAATGTTTGAAAAAAACAGGCTTGATTGATTTGGCGGTAGGGTGCCCTGCTTGACGCTCTTTCCCACTGGGATGGGGCAGAGTGGTGGGACCCGGAAGCCCCACCATCTAGGAAGGTAGGAATAGACTGAGATGGACCGTCCTTGTACTTCTTGTAATACCTTCATTTAATTATTGTTTGTTCTCCTCTGGTTTTGAGTATCACCCGGGCTGTTGGCAGGTTCCGTGGGTTGTAGGCCTGAGGTCCCATTTCCTTGCTGGTCGTCTGCATGTCTCAGCTCCTCCGGGCTGCTCTTGGGTTCCTGCTGCACGGCCCCCCATCCGGGCAACCCAGAGCCTCCTTCTCATGAATCCTCCCCCCTCAGCCCCCACTGACTTTTCCCTCTGCCACCAGCTGGAGAAAACCCTCTGCTTTTAAGGGCGTGTGTGATTAGACTAGGTCCACCAGGGCCATCTCCCGTTTGGTGAGCTCAGAGTCAACTAATTTAGTAACCTTAATTACATCTGCAAAATCCCTTTTGCCAGGTAAGGTGACATAGTCATGAGCTTGGTAGTCCTGGGCCAATTTTAAATTCTGCATAATACAGGCCTAGACCCTGCAAGGTGACTGGTGAACCTGCATTTGGTTAATAGAGATAAAACTACTGGTGTCCAGTGGAGATCATACCAAAAGCTTCAGCATTTTTGTTTGTCTTTTTTTTTTTCCTTTGCCCCATTGGCACATTAGCCGGGTCTGTCTCTACGTGGCAAGCTTATTTCATGACATTTCCCCTCCTTCCTTCCTGACGGATGCTCTAGACCTCATTCTGTGAACTCTTTTGAACCAGCTTTGCCTTCCTGCCGGACTCTTCACTCATGAGTTAAATAAAGCATCGACACCTGTCCATTCTATATTTGTGTGGAGTCACGTGTTAGCTTTCACAAGGTCAATTCGGTTTTCTGTGAGGCCTGTCCTTGCAGCTTCTGAGACTTTCTGTTTCCTCTTTTTCTTACCAGAAACCCCCTACTGACTAAGCTCACCCATGGCGCTGCCTTTTGAACAAAAAATAATGGTGTGAAAACTTACCTCGTGCATGACTTTGCATCATGGGAAGCTTGCATGGCGACTGGAGTCTCAAAGGGAGCTCGGTGGCAAGCACTCTGCCAGAGGTAGGAGCTTGTGGAGCAGGGGTGATGGGAGAGCCGGACCAACAGAAAAAAATAAAGTGACACAGATCACACAGACATGACTTCAGCATTTTTCCCTCCGGGCTCGGCCAGTGGGAGAGATGGCAGGGCTGGGGCAGCCTGGATTTACCAACTCTGGAACCTACCACCATCAATTGCCCAGACCTCTCTGAGGCCAAGCTTTCCTTACCTGTAAGGCCAGAGGAATATCGCCTGCTGCCCCACCTTCAAGTGCACCCCCGTCTCATTTCCCAAGCAGACCTCGACTGAGAGAGGTGAATCATCTTGCTCTCTGGCCCAGGACAGGACAGGATGGCCCAGGTGCACTCTCCAGCCCCTCCCAGCATGGCCTGTGTTACCCACCAGGCCAGGGATCCAGAGTGCACAGGCTGAGTCCAGGGCTCCCTTGTCCCTTGAGACTGTTCTTCCCTGATCCTGTAGTGAGGGTCCATTCTGGAGTGTCCCAGGCACCCCAGCTTTCCAGATCCAGCAGGACTGGTGCCTGCTTGCAGGTGTGTGTCCTGCTGAGAGATTTCCTGCCAAAGCCCGTGTGGGACTCTACGTGATGAACTGAATCCGCGCCGAGGATGGAGGCTGTTGAAAAGCCTTCTGAGGGTGCTGCTAGGTGTCATCTGCATGCCTCCTCTCCTCTGGGCCCTTGCCGTCCCCCAGGGCCCATGGAGCTATCTGCCCGGTGCTGCTGCTGTCCCTGCTATGCTCAGAAGCTGAGCTGTCCCCTTTCCTCTAGTTACCCCTGCAGCCCAGCTGTGGGCACACAGCTCCCCCTCGCTGTGCAGCAGCACAGCTGAGGTCCCACCGACGCTCTGAAACACGACTTTTCCAACATTTGGATGGAGCATGAGGGGAAGGGTCACTGCTCATGACAACAGGACAGAACCTGTGCCTGAGGCTGGCTTCCTCATGCCAGCGCGGGGTCCTGCCAGGAGCAACTCGGGGCTGGCTCTGGGCGGGACTCTTTGAGGCTGATGTGCAGAGAGGGCATTTCACTCCTTTCCTGTTTGCCAGGACTTTCCTTCTGAGTTCTCTTCTCTCCCTGGGGATGTTTATTTCTCAAGACCCACCTGGTCCTCGCTGGCCCACAATGGCCTGTGTCCCACGCGGTCTGAGTGGCCTCAGATGCCAGAACATACATTAAGAATGAAATATAGCTTGAGGGCCCTGGGAGGGTAAAGGATCTCCTACCAATAGTCGGGGTGGGGGTAGCGGTGGTGGTGGGGGGGTGGTGATAGGGTGTGAACTTTCTTTTCAGGCTGTTCCTATAAGCAAACTTCTCTGTTTTGTTTTTCTTCCCTTTCTTTGCTACTCAGAGAAGGGAATTCAAACGTGCCCCTCAACTTGGGAGAGGACTTGAAGGTTGGGCCCTCTGTGCCCTTAGGGAAGGGTTCTGCAGCTCTGGCCATCAAGCCCTTGACAAGTGGTGAGGACGAATCCTCTGAGAACCCCCAGGCAGGAGCCATAGGCCGCTGCTCAGGTGAAGGGAGATGCCGGTCGGTCCCAGGAGCAGCTGTGGCTTCAAGTACCTGTGTCTCTGAGGTAGAGGGAAGACCTGAGTGGGAATGGGCCTGAGGGGGCTGGAGTCCAGGGCCAGGGGTCCTGCAGCTTGGTTGATGCCACAGCTGTGGACCAGAAGGGACCAGGAGGCCAGGGTGTTGGGCATCGCCATGTGATGGGGATGTAGTCACCTGGCCTGGCATAACCCTGTGTGTGCATGGAGATGGGCACGGTGGCCCTCAAAATAAGAGACTGAATTTCTTTCCTGTCTGTTAAGGTAGGGACTTCATTTAGTAGAAAATACTTACAGAAATGTTAAAGGGTAGCAGGCCTGACCGTGTGAGAGTGGCTTGTGCAGTTGCACTGAGTCCAGTGCTCAGAGCACCCCTGCTGGTTTAATGCTCTCCTATCGCCATCTTGAAATCCTTAATAACTTTTGCAAAGAGTCTCTGCGTTTTCATTTTGCACTGGGCCCTGCAGGTCTTGTAGCCAGTCTTGCTGGTTGGCTATTGCTTGCACAGTTGAGTCTGGTTGGGGCAATTCTTGCCATGTGGCAGCTATGCAGTGACCCAGACTGTGCTCCTGCACCAGCCCTTTGTGGATGGTCTATTTAGCCCTCACAGCTCTGAGGGGAAACCGAGGCCTAGAGGGGGAAGGAGCTTGACCAGGGCTGCCTGGCTCCTTGGGGGCATCCTCAGAGCTCCTTGGGGACTGAGGTTGTGTTTGTGGCCTTTCCCCCAGGGCTGCCAAGCTCCCCGAGGGCAAGAGGGCCAGAGCAGCATGAGACAGCCTCCCTGAATCTCTCTTTCTAGGGTCTACACTTCCAAGGAGGCAGCATCTGCTCCTCACCTCCTCCACCAGCTGCCTCGCTCCACGCCCTGGCTATGGGGGAGAGGTCCAGGCCAACACAGAATCCACACTCCACCCGGGGCCCGGGCCAGACAGAGGTGGCTGCCACCCACACACCGGGGGGTGCAGGGGCCTCGGCAGCACCCAGGGGGGCTTCTGTCCTCCTGCCCATTCCCCCCTGCCACAAGAAGGAAGCAGAACATGGCCATTGGTCTGATCAGACAGCAGGCCCAGGAGATAAAGTGCTCAGTCAGACACCCCCAGCGCCGAGGCGGGAGGAGCATCGGAGAGGAGATGCACCCAGAAGGTCAGCACCCCCAGCCACCCAGCTCCTGCCTGGTGCGAGGTTCCTCTTTTTGGAAACGTGCTCCTGTTCAAAGTGGCAAAATCTGGGAGCTCATAAACCTCTTGTCATAGCCTATGGATGGAGACAAGGACATAAAGCACTTGAAAATTCTACTACTGTGCAAGTGAAACAGTCTTGCCCAAAATATGGCCTTGCCTGAGTTAATTATTAAAATATGAAGGGAAATAACTTCCTTCTACATTCTTGATAGAGAAAGCAACTAAAAAAAGTCATTTCCTCCCCCGTCAGAAACTGGGCCTTCTTTGAAGATAAAATTCACTTTCTGTATGTTTACATTAAGAAAAAATATCATGAAAATTATATAATAATTAAAAAGATCACCTTTTTAAAATAGGCAAGTAACTTTTCAATTTTTGTAAGGTGGTAATTTGTAGTTTGTGAATTCCGGGACGCTCAAGACTTATGCTTTCTGGCCTTCCCTCCCCTCACTTCCCGCAGCTAGGGCAGGTGTTCCAGCAACGGGTGGTGCCAGAGTCCTTCCTCCCCGTCGGCCTCCCCCTCCCCTTCTTTAATTATAACAGTGGGTTTTCCAGCTAGAACTTGCATCTCTTGGTGTCTATGTCCCCATAAAAGTCAAAAGTCAGACAGCAATAATGATATTGAAATTGCTTCTTTATTTTAATTCATCTCAACTAGTGTTTACTAAACATTTACCACATGCAGGTCTCTACTGATGCAATCCTTCCCCCTCTTGCAAATGTACAGCCTCTTGGGAGGACGACATAAGTACACAGATAATCGTAATGCAGAACGGCGATCCAAAGAGGACACAGGTTGCTGAGGCAGTGAGAAGGGGACCATGCATGAAGGGGGTGATGCTCAAGGAAGGTCTCCAGAGGCAGGCGGGTGCCGGGAGGAGCTCCTCCAGCAGGAGCAGTGGCCCGGGTGAAAGCACAGAGTGCAGGGAGCCCACGGTTTGGGGTGAAGTTAGAATGCAGGCCGCTCACGTGTGGGAAGTGGTGGGGAGCAGGGCTTCTGAGGCTGTGTCGAGGAGGGCCTCAGATGCCAAGTTGAGGTGGTCAGATTTTGTCCTGTGCCCCCAGGAGACCCACAGATGGCGGCCGAGTGGGAGAATGAAATGAATAAAGCCGGGTTTTAGGAAGGCGGCAATATGTTCAGTATGTTAGATCACTTACAGGGGAAGGATTGGCAGAGTGAGACTCCGAGGGCACCTACAAGGGCCTGGCCAGGGCGGGGCCAGGGCACGGCCCTCAGAAATGCGCAGGAGGAGCTGACCAGGAGGCTCAGAGAAGAACCTGTATCTATCAAAGGAAAGGGGGAGGGGGAGGGGTTGGCTGGGATGGGGCTGTGTGAATATGGCAGAGTGGCGATAGAATGATCGTGAATGGGGAAGTTGATATCTTTCTATCAGATTTAGGCACCAGCTAATAAAATGAATAAAAACAACAATACTGATAGCAATAGCTAACATAGAGAGGCATTTTGATTCCAGAAATCTTGGCAGGTTGAATGTCTTGGCGCCAGCCTTCCTGCTGGCTCATGTGGGAGGAGCTGGGAGAAGCCAGGCTCATGCGTCCCCCAGCCCGTCCTGCCACTCGCTCTTCCCAAAGCCTGGCTTGCTGGCCGCGGTCTTCCTAGATACTCTCTCCAAGCTTGGCCTCCAGGGCAGCAGCTCTCCGGCTCAGCCTGTCTCCAGCCTTCAGAGATTGATCCTTCTCTGGGTGCTTTGCCCTCTTTCTTACCCTCCGCTAACCGTGGGCACTTCCTACTCTGCTGGTTATTCTAAACCCTTTCCCAGGGAGCTTCTAGTCACAGTCAGGGTTTCAGGGACAACCTACAGAGCAGTGATGCCCAAATAGAAGCCTTCAGGTTACACCTTCCCCTCTAATCCCACAGCTGATTGCCACCCACACCCCGCAAACAGGACATGTTGCCCAAGGAACTCACCATCTTTCCCCACTAAATCCACCTTTTCCTCAGCGCTACCCACCATTCACCCAATCTCACAGCTAGAATTCCAGGGCCTGCCCTTGCCATCTCTCTCCCTCCCACTGGCACTTCCATCAGCTTCAAACTTTTCTCAGGGTGATGTCTCTGTCCTACCCCAGACCCAGGTTGGCTGCCACAGACCCTGTCCCCTCTCTCTGCCCTGTCTCAGAGAAATCTGACTGTGTTACAGGAGACCCTTGCATGACTCTCTTTTGTCAAGAACAGTGGTCTTCAGTGGGGGGTGGTTTTGCCCCTCAGGGGACACTTGGCAAGGTCTGGGGACATTTTTGGTTGGATGCTACTGGTCTTGGGGGTGGAATCCAGAGTTGTTGCTAAGCATCCTACTATGCACAGGACAGCCCCCACCACAGTGGGCTTGCTCAAAATGGCAATAGTGCCCTGGCTGAGCATCTCTGGTCTAGAATAAAGTCCACCATGGCACCCAAGACTTTATCTGTCCATTAACTGGCCCACACATTTGCCTCTGTCTTTGCCTCTTAGGGCCAGCAGCACGGATTTACCTGTAACTCCCTGAGGTGGCTGCCTGCTGGGTCTTCTCCTCGGGTTGTTCTTTCCTGTCCCTCCCTCATGCCTTTTTGCATGAATAACATCTCCTGCATTCTTTGAGATTCATTGCAGGCCATATGCCTGCATGAACTGTTCCCTGGAACTCCGGTCTCCCTGCTTGGGGTCCCCTCCGTGCTCTCACAGTACCTGTACAAATATATATATCTTTGCTATTTATGTACCTGTCTTCCAACTAAACTGTGAGATTCTTTATAACAGGATCATGCCTTTGACAAATCTCGTGTCCCTTGCTCCAGGCATGCAGAAGGCATTCAAAACGGAGATTAGATTCATTGATTTCAGTTCAACAATGAATGAATCAATGAATTAATGGATGAAGAGAATAAAATCCCATATTTCAGTATTTAGATCCAGAATATATTCTACTTTATGGTACTGATGCTCCACCAGTGGACAACTTACATTAAATAAGTAAAGAACAGCAACTTAAATTGGAAACCAGCACTTTATTTATTATAAAAATGTATGATGCTTGTCAAGCTGAAGGACATTTAGTTGAATATTATCATACTTTATTAAATTGCCAAGCGCATGAAAACTGTTAGGAGGGGAAAAGTGCATAGGAAATAAAATGTGACCAGCTTGGAAATGTCAAATGATTATTACATATTGTTGTAAATTATTACAGTTCTTTGAGCCTGTCCTACAAGTAAAGATACTTAAGCTCCAGGGTGTGGGTGCAGTTCTGTCAACAATCAGCTGTGTGGTCTTGCACAAAGCCCTTCATTCTTCTACCCTTCAGCGTTCTCGTTTGCAAAATGAGGCCTTCATTGTGTCTTAGGCTCCTGTGTTCTCCTTTTTTAAATTTTATTAAATCCAGTGATTCTTATTAAGGGCATTGCTTTTTATACATAAGTCTATTTATGAAAGGGCCTTTTGTGTATTTACCAATTTCTGTTAGGTATAGAGAAAGGAAGTTTGATTTAATTAGGTGACAGAGGTATAACTGAATGGGTATAAATGCCATACCATCGGAAGAGAAAATTGAGTTCCTGTGTTGGGCTCACTGGTGAGGGAATACATAATCCAAACAGCCAGGAGTAAAATCCAGCCAATTTACAAATGGAGAAACCAGCTGTGTCTGTATACATGGCCAGCTGGATTGAACACACAAATCAAGAAAGGAGGACTTTTCATCAGTTTGGAGGTATTTTAGTGGCTGTGGTTCATTTTCATTTTATTTCTGAAGCAAAGTGGATGTTTGCCTGGACAGAGCAATAGTGAGTAGTGGGGTCTGAGGGCTCCTGAACACCAGGTCTGTGTTGGAAGTGGCTACATGTTATCTCCCAATGCTCGTTGCATAGAAAAGACGCATTAAGTATGAGATGCCCAGTGAGGAAAATCTGGGATTGAATAAATATGGGGGATGCTGTGTGCTCTATTTTGTTCTTGCAGATTCCCAATCCTCATTAATATATTAAAGACCCTGAGAATTCCTGCAGCAAAGGGACCCGCTAAAGTATTTACAAAGTAGTTTAGTTAAACCAGACTTTCAACAACCCGTTAGTCAAGTTCTACTCAAAGTCTGTCAACTCTGTGTCTTCTCTGTGCAATAGCAGAAGTATAGAAATTGATGGTAAATATTTAGAAATTTTTACAGAAACTTGACATGGCTCCAACATTCATATGTGACATCAGGGACTTGTCTCAATGAGCAGGTACAGACCAGCTCAGGTATTGTCACACTTGGTGGGGAGCTGCTTATGGTGTGAGCTGCAAAGTAGTGATGTGCACAGGAACCATGTTACAATGAACAGTCTTTGAGGTTGGTTTATCAACTACAGAACAAGCTTACACATCTGAGAAAATGGGAGCATTTATTCTATGCAGTCTTATTTTTACAATAATTTTAATTTTAAATCAAGCCAGTGTTAGTATTATTAGCTAAAACAATTAAGTGAAATTTGTATTATGTATTATTAATCCTAATTTGCTGACAGCAAAACAAGTTTTATTGAATTATTATTTTTTTTAACCAATAAAAACATACCTGGCAAATCAAGTGATGATGATGGAAATGATTCTGAGGAAATGGAACCAAAGAGTTTGTCCTTGTTTTACTCAGAAGTACTATTTCTAATGTACAGATGGTCCTCAATTTACGGTGGTTTGACTTAAGATTTTTTTGACTTTATGATGGTGCGAAAATGGTATGTGTTCAGTAGAAACTATACTTCAGTACAGTATTCAATAAATTACATGAGACATTCAACACTTTTTAATAAAATACACTTTGTCTTAGATGATTTTGCTCAACTGTAGGCTAATGTAAGTTTTCTGAGCACGTTTAAGGCAGGCTGGGCGTATTATGATGTTTGGTAATTTAGGTGCATTAATATCCCCAGCATGGGCAGGCATGAGCCAATCTTGTGAGGGCCTGTGGAGAGAAAAAGGGGGAGGAAGGAGGAATTCGTCCCTTTTTTCCTGTCTCTTTGCTTGTGCTGGGACATCTCATCTCATCTTCTGCCCTTGGACTGAGGTTTACACTACCAGTCCTCCTGGGTCTCAGGCCTTCTGACTTGGACTGAATTAAATCACCAGCTCTCCTGGGTCTCCAGCTTGCAGATGACAGGTCCTGGGACTTCATGACCTTCTTAATCATGTGAGCTAAGTCTTCATAATAAATCTCTTTTTACATATGTGGGTGTGTTTATGTAACTATACTCCTATCACCCAGTAGGAGATATAGATGTATATACTTGCGTAAACTCTCTTTCTCTGGAGAACCCTGACAAATACACTCCCAAAATGTCAGCCAACTTAGGTAGTATATTTAAAGATGGGAAGGTTAATTAGAAAAATGGACCCAATTCTCTGCCCCTTCCAGTATCAGTGCCCTTTGCAGGTCCTTCCAGCAAGAAACGGAGTCCAGTTTCCCTCTCCGTGAGTCTGGTTTGGACTTGTAACATGCTGTGGGTGACTGAATGCAGGAGAAGTAAAAATGTGTCAGTTTTGCCCCTAGGCCTCAAGGGGCCTTGCATGCTTCTCTCTTGGCCCCCTGCCAAGCTTGGGCTAGACCTCTTGTGTCTCCGTCACCTCCCCTGTGCCAAAAGCCCACCCACTCCCAGCAAGTGATGCCTCCTGGCACAGCCAGTTGCTGGCTGGACAACCAGCTGACAGCAGCTGCCCGGGGAAACCCAGCCATGCTGGACTGAGTTGGTCCCAGATGTCAGAATGGACCAGGTGACCTGAAGACATCAGAACAATCATCAACACTTGTCCTAAGCCCTTAAGTTTTCGGATAAAGCTGTAAAGATTGTGAACTGTGTAAAGGTTGAGGGTGTTATATTTGAGATTTTTTTTGTATGATGTGATAACACGAAAGCTGATCACAAAACTGGTATTGTGCGCTGATTCGTGATGGTTATTGGGAAGGAAAGTTTGGCCAAGAATGTTGAAACTTCAGGACAAACTCTTGAGTTTTTCTAGGGATGAGAAGCCAGTTTGGTTCCAACTTTTCTGTGATGTGAATTGGACAGCCAGATCTGCTTAGCTGTGTGTCACCTTTGGTATTTCGGTGTTCCTAATACTTCCGTGCAAGGAAGAAATGCAATGTGTATTTCCATGACAGAGAAGATTGAAGGGCAGAAGTAAATGTTAGAAGTGTGCAAAGACAGAGTTTCTACTGATTGTTATGACATGTTCCATGTTTTAATAACAATTATTAATGAAGTGTGTGATAATCTTGGTCTTGTGCATTTGGGAAAAGTTAATGCTAAAAACCTTACAAATGTGATTTTTTACCAAAGACAGACTTGTGCATAGGGAAATATGTGGATCTGGTATTCATTTACTTCAACAAATGATAAGTTAAATTTAACTGTAACCTTATAGGATGAGTTGTTAGGACTACTTTGAAACATTGAAGATGATTTCTTAAGACAATAGCCTGCCTGGCTTCATTCTGGACAAAAGCTGCAATGCATACCTGAACCTGCTGAAATTACGCACCTTGGTAACACTGGCTTCTCTGCTACGCGTGTTATCCAAGCAAAACATAGAAACTGTTTGGATAACCCCTGTCTTCTGCAGGTAGCATTGTCATAGATTCAACCTAGTTTAAAAAGTTAGCAAGCAATCTTATTTGTTACATAAAAGCTTTAAATATTGAGATACACAGTTTCATTCAAAGTCTGCATTTAGATGTTTAATAGGGGAGCTACCATTTCATTAAAAACTTTTTCTTTAGTTACAATTGCAGAGCAACAGTTATGAGTATAACAATTTTCTATATGAATCACCTATATGCACACTCTAAAAAAATCAGTTTTCTTAAACCTGTTCTTCTTTCCACGTTCAGTTTGTTCTGATTATATTGCATTATGTTTAATTATGTAACAGGTAATTTTATGTATGTTTAGTTTGGTAATAAAAAAGGTTTGGGTTAATATTTTGTGGTTCTTTGTGGTTTTATTTACTTTTTTAATAATTTATTTTAATTGTAGTTTTGCATTATTGCATTTTACAAAAGCATCTCTCTGTAACGGATTGAAAAAAGAAAAAAAGGTTCTTCACCACGTATAATTTAGAACACAAGACCACCCCCCACCCTTGTAAACAATTTGATTTATTTCATTTTTTAAATACATTTATAGGTTTAAAAAATTCTAGTTCAAAAACATTCCCAAATATTTTGTTTTCTACTTCTCAAGTTTCCACATTTTTCATTCCCCTAAAGGTAATTATTGTTACCAATGACTTCTATATCCATCAGGAAGGACTTTATACATATAAGAGCAAATATAGGTATATATTCTTATTTTTCTCATCTATACACATGTCATACCATATATAGATACTGGGCTGCATCTTGCTTTTTAAGCACTTAGCATTATATTTTGGAGTATCTATATTGTTATATGGAGAACTTTATGATATTGGATATCACAATGACTCACTAGGATAAACAGTGCTGCCAGGGATCATGCCATACTGAGGTCTTCCCAGGGCTTTTGTTCTCTTAAGCATGAATCATGTCAAATACACAAGAGTCCTTGTTCTCTAAGGTGAGGATCTTCCCATACTCATGGCATCTGAGGGTCTTTGTTCTCGTAGGAAGACATTGGGGTAAACCATAGTGACTCGCCTCACACCTGCTGTTGGATGCTCTCCTGGATCATACGACAGAAGGTGCTGGGGGTCTTGCTGGTCTACGTCTCTCCAACTCTGGGACTCACTCCCTGACATGCTATAGTTTGCTGAATAATGGCCTCCAGAGATATCAAGTCCTAATCCCTGGGACCTGTAAATGTTTCCTTATTTGGAAAAAATATTTTTACAGATGTGATTAAGTTAAGGATCTTGAGAAGGGGAGATTATCCTGGATTATCTTTGTGGGCATTAAATCCTATCACATGTATCCTTGTAAGAGGGAGACAAGGGAGATTTAACTTCAGACAGAAGAAAAAGAGGCCATGTGACCATAGAGGCAAAGACTGGAGTGATGTAGCCGCAAGCCAATGGATGCCAGCAGCCACTAGAAGCTGGAAAAGACAAGGATTTTCCCCAGAGCCTCTGGAGGGAGTCAGCCCTGCTGATGCCTGGATTTCAGCTCAGTGATACTGATTTTGGACTTTTGGTATACAGAACTGTGAGAAAATAAATTTCTGTTGGTTCTAGCCACCAAATTTTTGGTAATTTGCTACAGTAGCCACAGGAATCTAATACACATGCCTACCTGGGTCCAGCTGTGTCCTGTGATTACTGCTTTCCTGGGATGAGCACGCTTGCCCCATGCTTTTTGGCCATCCTCACTGGTGCTGGACGCCAGTCACACTATGAAACTCACCAACCATGTGCAAAACACCTGTAAATGTTACTGGGGGAGGGGTCAGTTCTTTTGTTTACAACCTCTCCTTATCTCTTATGCTTTGATGTCTATGCCTCCGAGATCTCTTCTGTCCACCCTCCATAAATGCTAGGCTGGCACTTTTCACCTCCCTGTGCCTCCTGTCAATTGGCATGTCCCACAAAGCTCAGCAAGATGCTGATACATGTCTGTCTACAAGGTAGTGGAGACGTTCTATATGTACTCCAGGGCTCAGTAAAACAGTTTTTGGAAATCTAAAGTTCAAAATGCTGAAGTGAAAAACAAGTGACCACAACAAAGGGAAACATAAGCCCCTTCTTTAAAAAAATTATGGTGATTAAAAAATACATAAAATCTACCATATTAACCATTTTTAAGTGTACAGTTAGGTAATGTTAACTACAGGCATATTGTCGTGCAACAAGTTTCTAGAACTTTTTCATCTTGCAGAACTGAAAATATGACCATTAAACAGCAACTCCCCATTTCCCCAAGCCCTGTGCCCCCGCCCCATACCCTCAGCTCCTGGAAACCACCATGCTACTTTCTGTTTCTATGTGTTGGACTAATTTAGATACCTCATATAAGTGGAGTTATACAGTATTTGTCTTTTTGTGACTGGCTAATTTCAATCAGTATAATGTCTTCAAGGTTCATCTGTGTCGTAGCATGTGACAGGACTTCCTTCTTTTTTAAGGCTGGATAATATTCCATTGTATGGATATGCCACATTTTCTTTATCCTTTCATACACTGATGGGCACCTGGGCTGCTTTTGCCTCTTAGCTATGGTGAATAATGTTGTAATTAACATGAGTGTGCAAATATCTCTTTGAGATCCTGCTTTAATTCTTTTGAAAGTGGGATTGTTGGATCATATAAAGTTCTATTTTTAATTTTTTGAGGAACCTCCATGGTGTTTTCCATAGCAGTTGCACCATTTTGCATTCCCACCAACTGTGCACAAGAGTTTCAATTTCTCCGTCCTCACTAATGCTTGTTTTTTTCTGTTATTTTGATGGTGGCCATCATAATTGACATAAAGTGACACCTCATTATGGTTTTGATTTGCATTTCTCTAATGATTAGTGATGTTGAACATCTGTTCATAGGCTTTTTGGCCATTGTATATCTTCATTGGAAAATTTCTATTCAAGTTCTTTGCCTATTTTTAATAAGTTTATTTGTTTTGTGGTTGTTGAGTTGTAGGAGTCCTTTATATATTCTGGATATTAACCCTTTATCAGATATATGGTTTGCAAATATGTTCTCCCATTGCAAGTTGCCTTTTCACTCTGTTGAATGTTTCCTTTGATGCACAGAAGTTTTAAAGTTCGGCACAGTCCCATTTTTTCTTTTGTTTTCTGTGCTTTTGGTGTCATATTCAAGAAATCATTGCCAAATCCACTGTCATGAAGCTTTCCTTTTGCTTGATGGTATTTCATAAGTCCCTTAGGCTGTCTTCCCTTTTCTTTATTCTTTTTTCTTTTTGCTCCTTTAATTTGATAATTTCAAAAGACCCACCTTCAAGTTTGCTGATTCTTTTTTCTATTTGATCAGGTCTGCTATTGAAACCTCCTAGTAAATTTTTCAATTCAATTATTATACGCTTCAGTTCCAGAAATTCTGTTTTTTTAAAAAAGTTTCTATCTTTTTGTTGACATTCTCATTTTGTTCATACATTGTTTTCCTAATTTTATTAAGTTGTACATCTGTATTCTCTTTTAGCTCACTGAATATATTTGAAACAATTATTTTGAATTCTTTGTCAAGTAATTCATATATCTCCATATCTTCAGGGTCAGTTTCTGGAGGTTTATTTTTTTCCTTTGATTGGGCCATCTTTCCCTATTCTTTGTATGCCTTGTGATCTTTTGTTGAGATTTGGGCATTTGAAAAAGTAGCTGCCTCTCTGCCTTAACAAACTGACTTTATATATAGGAAGACCTATACCAGTGAGCCTGGCTAGAGATTCTGGGGACCTCTGAAAACTTTTCTGGGGCTATGTATTCTGTGGGCTTGTGTATGTAATTTCCCAGTTGAAGAGTTTTGCTCTTGTTTCTTCTCAGGAGCTCGTAATCTCTTGGTCCCCTGGTGTCTGTCGGCCATACTGCAGCCTCTCTGGTGTAGCAAGCCACAGCGCTGGCCTGTTCTCAGCTGTCCCCAACCTGACATCCAAAATACAAAGCAGTTCTGTCAGCACCCTGAGTTGGGCAAGACAGACGCCAATCCCTGAAAAGCTAGAACACTGGGCACACGTTCCACTCTTCTCTTTCTCTCCTGAGGGTGAAGCTAGGAGTTGGGGATTTTCTTATAATCACACCACACTTGTGTTGGGGAGGGGAAAGGGCCAGGGCAGACAAAGTGCAGCCCACTTTCTTACCTGCGTCAACATGGGTAAGTCAGTGTTTTTGTGGGGAACGAGGCCTTGGGGGCTTCTATTCCATCATCTTGCTGACATCCCTCTGCTCTTTCTTTTTCTTTTCTTTTCTTTTCTTTCTTTCTTTTTTTTTTTTTTGAGACAGAGTCTCACTCCATCTCCCAGGCTGGAGTGCAGTGGCATCATCACAGCTCACTGCAGCCTCAAACTCCTGGGCTCAAGAGATCCTCCTGCCTCAGCCTCCTGAGTAGCTGGGACTACAGGTGTGCCCCACTATGCCCACCTAATTTTCCTAGTTTTAGTAGAGATGGGGTTTTGCTCTTGCTCAGGCTGGTCTTGAACTCCTGAGCTCAAGCGATCCTTCTGCCTCGGCCAACCAGAGTGCTAGGATTACAGGCGTGAGCCAGCACATCCAGCCCCTTTCTTTTCTTTTAAAGCCATATCCCTTAGTTGATTTTGAGACTCCTCCACACTGTTGACAGACTAATAAAGTGCACCAAAATTTCTCCCATGTGGATTCCATTTTCAAATACTTATTTTATTCTGGACTTGGAAAGTGAGAACTGCATCTGTGTGAAGGAGCAGGAGAGTGTGTGGCCCCTGAGTCTCTGTCAGAGGGAAGGGCTCACACCATAGGGGAGCTGCTTTGGGTGGGCATTACTTCCCCCGCTCTAGCTGCTTTTTGATCTTATCCTCAGGCTGCAGCTTGGGGGTTACATATGTGTTTCTCGCTATTTACTTCTCAACACGAGAAGATCTTGAACTCCTCCCTGGAGGCAGCGGCTTATCAGAGCTCCCATAGCTTTTCTTGGAGGATGCCAGTCAAGTTGGAAGTGAGGATCATGGAAAGGTCCCATGCCCAAAGGAGAGGCAGCGTTGGAGCTTGGAGACAACAGCAGCTATGTTTGTGCCATGACACATATTTGAGGACCACTGTGGGGTTTTAAAAACAAAGTCCAGATTTATGATTATGAAATTAATGCATGTCTACTGTAGAAGGTGTGAAAAGTAGAAAATAAAAATCAGCCACAACCGTATCATTTAGTGTGATAACCACTATATTTCAGTCTATTTGCTTTCTATCTTTTACATATAGATACTTCTTTTTTCCCCAAATATTTGGATCATATTCTCTGTAAAGCCATACTAAAATATTTTAAAATTAAGTGAAAGAAACATTTTTATATTCGTATTTAAAGTCAGGTTTATTTTTTAAAGAAAATATTTGTTTCTTAAGGATTTCAGCAGACTTCGGTTTCCACAGGATAAACAGATGGGAGGGAGGTGATTGGGAATGAGGGTTAATCCCTCCAGGCATTCATGAGGCCAGTGCTCTGGTGTCCACTCTCTGTGTGCATCCCCTGAGCAGCCTGTCCTTGTTTTACCAGACTCTTGCGGCTGTGAGTAGGTAGCGACTCCACAATGGGGAGGCAACTCGTTATGTCTTGCTCACCCATTCCCCGTTGGACGCTAACAGGAAAGCAAAAGACTTGGACAAACTCTTAATTCCTTGCCTTTGGGGACTTTGATAGTTTGAAAAGAACTTTCACAGTGCAGTATTGAGATGGGATTTTGGCTGCCAAGTCGTTCAGAATTGAGTGAAAGGACCTTATCATTTCTACATAATTCACAACATGGGTCACTTCTAAAGCAAAGAAAATATAGTTCTTTTCTCTGATGCAAACGTGACTTGTAATTTGGTTGGTTAAGTGAAAAAAATCACTTACAGCAAGGAACCATAAAAAATTGTATAGTCTTAACTTATTTTGACCCAAAACATATATATATATATGTTCATTCACCAGACTTTTGAGGTTGGGTTGATGCATTTCCTCTGTGTATGGGTCTGCTGATTTGAGTCCAGCAACTTTTTTATATAATCACAATAATAACTAGTGTTATGCAGTAGGATTGTCAAAATTAGTAAATAAAAGTGCAGGATGCCCAGTAAACTGGAATTTATATTGATTAAAAAAAAGACTAATTTTTTTCTCCAAAAATGTCTGTAGCCTTGTAGATTCAATATTTAGGAGCATATTTCCCTTTTGTGATATGTGCTATGTGGGAGGAAAGGAAGAAGAAAATGCTTTCATGGAACTTGAGACGGCCCCTTTCCGGAGGAAAACATTTCACCGCCTCTGCTCTGCACTGGGCTGAGGCAGGGAGGTGGAGTCCCTGGTTTAGATCCTGACTTTTCAGACTTGAAATTGAGCAGTCAGAAACCTTCCTGGAGGGGAGGTGCATCTTCCACACTCACAGCAGATTCCTCAGAGAACTTTCATACACACACACACACACACACACACAATTCAGTAGGCGTGTGCATGTAATATATAGGCTTCTTTTTCTTGGCTTAGAACATATAAAAAGAATTTTAGTACTGAAAGTAAGATCACCAGTTTTTATTCTCTAGGTCGAGATTGCTCTGGAAAAAAAAATATGTAAAGTGTTTGAAAATAGTATTGTATATCCATTCTCTGAGGCGAAGTACCCAGGACAACACAGAGCTTTATGTCTTAGAGGTATATGCCTCAGCTAGTGATCCTGGAATCTTAGGGGTGGGCCCTGTTGACTGGAAGAGTGGCTGGGTCCCCATGAGGAAGGACCCATGGCAAGGGGATGTGGTAATGGCATCTCCAGTCCTTCCTCAAAGACCCTTATGGCCATTTACTCAGGTAACCACACACGGGGGCATTGACATATCCAGGTCACACCTGCCCCACAGAAGCCACCTGCACCCAATGACTGGTCCATAGGAGGCTACAAAGTCCCGGCTCTTTCATCTCCAGGTTGACCACTATACAGGAGTAGCCCAGCTGCACAGCTCCCTGGAGGACTGACCGAAGCAACCCAGTGTAGTCACTCCCTCTGCCCACCCCCGTGTCCCTTCCCCCCCCGGGTTGGTCCTGGGAGCCCTCCCAATGCACCTGCCATGCATAGTCCTCAGAGTCTCAGAGGCTGTTTCCCAGGGAACCCAACTCTTAGGAGCACATCATTATATATGCATTAAGTGACTCCCACTTCTACCAATTGAGATCACAGGTGCAGTTTAATTTTGTCAGTAACTGGGTAATTGTGAGTGAAATTGAGGATATTTGTTCATCACACTGTTGACTCACTCAGAGGAGTTGCCCCGAGTGGGGTCGGTCCCAGAAGTAAGTTAGATGTCATCAAATACCCTGGGCCACCTGCTGGCTTCCTCACAACCAGTTCTGTCCACCATCAAGAGACAGCCATGGCTGACAGGGTTATAGATTGTTTTACTCAGAGGGCAACCTGGGGCAGGAACAGGAATAGTAGTGAAAATTTCTCCCCTCTTTCCTTCCTGGATGATGGCAGAGGGTTTGCTGCTACTTGAATTAAACGTCTGTCTGCTGTGGATAAAGGCACATTGTGTCCCCTTTCCCCAGGGTGGGGTGGGGGTAAATATTTTCTTTGGGTGTCTAAGCAACAGCCAAGATTTAGCACTTGCCTAGAGTTCCCAACTGCTCCCTTGGGTGTTAAATCTCTGCCAGACTTCTCCAGTGGGGTATCCCACAAATATTTCAAGCTCAACATCTTCCAAAATTGACTCTTTCCTCTTTGCTCTGATTCCCATTCCTGCTGTTCTTGTACCCCTGTGTTGGTTGTTAGTAGCTGTGCTCATCTTGTCCTCCAAGTCAGAAATCTGGAAATTATTCTCGACCCCATCCTTTCCCCATCCTCCTTCCAGTGTCCATCTCATCGTTGTCCCGTCCTGTTCACTGTCCCTAAACGTCTCTAGAATCCAAGTCCTCTTCTCTATCCTCAGAGCCACTGTCGATTTCAGGGCCTCACCTTCTCATGCTTTGGCTGTTGAAGGAGAGAGTCTCTTATTTGGTCAATTCACCTCTAGGGGCTCCTTTCCAATCCCATCACTCCTTTGCTAGAGTGATTCTTCTAGAAAACAGATTTGACTATGCCTTCCCTTGGGTTGGCATTGAGCAGTGACATGGCCCCTCATCACTGGCTGCTCACCCAGGTGGTTCTCAGAGTGTGACCCATAGAACCTGGAGCAAGTCTTCTTTCATCTGCTTGAGACTGGGCTTGAAGGCATCCTTGGCTTGGGAGAGAACGGAAACTGTTGTGATGCAACACTGACTGCTTACATTTCTTTAAACATGCCAAGTTGCTCCACAAATATTTTCTCTTGTACATCTATCCTTTCTGCCTGGAATGATCTTCCCTGTTTTTACAACTTGATAGATCCCTGATTATATTTCAAAACGGAGCTTGGAAGTCGTCTCATCTTTGAAGGCTTCCTGCACCCAGGGGCTGAGCCTGTCACTCAGAGCCCACCTCAGTTTTACCTTCTACCATCTGGGATTGAGAAGAATTGCCTCTGTGGACTCTATAAATCAATGACTTTGGACTCTGTCTGTTTTCTTTCATCCCTACCTGCACACTGGTCAATTCTTTTCTGAGCTCATCTTTTTCTTGCAAACACTTGCTAAATGCAACCTGCAGTAACTGGCACGCACGGCTAATGTTTTCCAACCTGTTTCTCCAGAGTTGAAGGTTCGTTAGGCTTATGATCTGACTTCCAAGTTATTGCAGGCAATTATTTTACCAAATGTTTTGCCACTGCGTTATATACATTGTGATTTTTTTGACCTCCAATAACAATTTTCCTCACCATTGTGCCACTTGGCATCCAAGCCAATGCCACATATGGATTCTTTATTGTGGCCCCGTTGTGGTAGTAGTTTTTGTATTGGCAAAATAGCTAAGGTCCTGCTGTGGTAATGCCTCCTAAATGTCATGGTTTAAACAAGCAGAGATGTGTCTTTTCCTCACACTGCGTGTCTACTGTTGCTTGGATCTTCTCTACTTTATGCTACTGTCACTTTGGCACCCAGGCTGACAGGGGTCTGCCGTCTGGAGTGCAGGCGGTTTCTGCAGTAGAAGGGAAGGAAACATTCCAAATCTCACCTTAGTTCTTAAAGCTTCTGCCCAGCAGTGGCACACATCACTTCTGCTCACACTTTAGTGGCCAATTTGTGCCTCATGGCCACACCTCACTTCAAGCTGGTGGGAGCTATGGTCCCACCTCTGGGAGGGGAACGTTTGATGCAGAGCACTTTTGGCTACCACAACACCATTCACAGATCCCTGGGGATGTAGAATAATTTGCTTCTGGACTGTCTGGGCCTGGTGATTTTTTGTGAGGCATTCTTTTGGCTCCCTTTCCAATAGTTTCTATGGGTATTAATCTATTCAAACTTACAAACTATTCTGAGTCAATTTAGCAATTTATATATTTTCTTGAAGAAAATCTTTGAATTGTTAGATTATTCTTTGTTTACTTTAAATTATGATTTGGAATTCATTTATCCTATTTCTATTTTTTCTAGCTTTGCCATTAACCTGTTTAAATATATTTTTCTGTCAACAGTAAGAAAAATATATTTATACATACAGTACTAGTGAGAATGTAAAATGGTATAGCTGCTTTAGGAAAACGTTTGGCAGTTTCTCAAAAAAGATAAACATAGAGTTACCATATGACCCAGCAATTCCACTCCTAGGTATTTGCCCAAGAGATTTGAACCCATCTGTCCACAGGAAAACATGTATGCAAATATTCAGGACAGTATCATTCATAGTAGCCAAAAAGTGGAAACAACCTAAATGTTCATCAAGAGATGAAAGAATGAACAAAATATGGTACATCCATACAATGGAAGGTTATTCAGCTTTAAAAAGTAATGAAGTACTGATATAAGCTACAATATGACTGAACCTTGAAAACATCATGCCAGTGAAATAACCAACACCAAGGAACACATACTGTATGACTCCGTTTATATGAAATGTCTAGAATAGGCAAATATATAGAGACAGAAAGTAGGTTCATGGTTGCCAGGGTGGGAGAGAAGTGGGTATGAATAGTGGCTGCTAATGTGTATAGTTCCTCTGTGGGTGATGAAATGTGCCGGAATTAGACAGTGGTGATAGGTACACAACTCTGTTTTAAGATAACAAACCCTACTGAATTGTATACTTTAAAAGGGTTAGTGTTATAGTATATGAATTACATCTCAGTAAAGCTGTTTTTAAAGGAAGAGAAATCATCAGAATTTGTAATCTTCATATCCTGAACAAAACAACGCCTTTGATGTAGTCCCAGGTCCCTCTCTGTCTCTCTCCTTGGGGTTTCTTAGAGGAACTTTCCACTTGCACTGGCTCTGACATAGATCGTCCTTCCCACCAAGTTCACAGCTCTGCAAAGTGAAGCATGGGGTGTCTAATTTAGGGCTGTTTGATTTCAAGTCCAGACCACATATCCAATGATACCCACAAGCTTCAAGATATTATTGGTGAGGACATATCAAAAAACTAAAGTAAGAATGACAATTTTAGGATTATTGCTGTTATATATTCCTTAAAGCCAGGAATCACCAGGGCAAATGCCAAATGCCAGTGTACATGTTGTGTGTACATGTTTGCAAAAGGGGAAAAGTGGTATCCTTTACCAGTGATTCTCAACAGAGCAGTGGGGAAATACAGAGAGGAAAACATGTTGCTTGAAAAAACAAATTTCAAGTTGCCATTGCTTTCATTTGCTTTCAGTGATATTCATGTGGACATCCCACATAACATCAAGGACGCACATTGGCTATCTCTGTCGAAAGGGCTTGTGATTAAACTGCAAACAATTGCATTTGGCCTGTCGCATGTGTGAATCTATGAATGCAGTTAATCTATGACTGACCTCCTCTCCTGTTAGATAACACACTTCCAGCTGACAGGGGTCAAATCTTCTGTGTCTTCTGCTCCCAGTCCTAGAGAGCATGGTACAATATTTATGATGCAGCCTTGGTTTCTTCAATCATAAGTTCTGGAAAATAGCCGTGTTTCTCACAACAGTGGGTGAATTTAAATGACGATATCAAAGAATGTATACAAAGCCTCCAGGTCTGGCCCCGAGGTTTTCTGTGTTGAATTTTCACTGGCAAGAGAAGAAGTGGGAAGAAGTTGTGGAGGACGTGGATGTGACATGGGGGTGCCTGCTGACGGCGCTCACTGCATGGAGAGCTCAGCTGGGCAGGGGCAAGGCTGTGGCCTGAGGCTGAGGAACAGCAAAGGCTGCCCAGTGATGCTGGGACTTAGGAGGAGCGATGGCATCTCCGTACCCTGTGAGGCTGGCTTGCTGCAGTGGCAGCCACAGCCATCATGGCCCTGTGGTCCCTGAGTGGGCTCATGCTCCTTGGATTCTCCTCACCGCCCACATTGGGGAAATCTGCGGCTGAGCCCACTGCCCCACCTCAGTTCAGATGAAGACTCCGATGCAGAAGAGGTCAAGGCCGATGGGGATGAATCGGGCTTGTGTTAGGAGTTTCTTGCCATTTAGTACATTTGCTATAGGGCTGCCAGACTTAGGAGTAAAAATATAGGACACCCTGTTAAACTTGAATTTCGGATAGGCAACAAATAAAGTTTGAGCATAAGTATGTCTCAAATATTGCAAATTTAATTGGGTGTGTGGCATTTTATCTGGAAACCCTAATTGACTAATATTTCAATATCAGATATAGCATAGAATCACAGAGTTAAATGGGGCCTTTAGCATTCACTGTGTTACTTTAGTCAAAACATGTCTGAACTACCCTAAGCAAAATTAGTTCTTAAAGAACTCATTTGCTTCAAGGACATTCCAGCATTTATCCTAAGTCCACTCTTGTGGTATCTTTAGTCTGTGTGTGTATGTGTATGTATATGTGTGTGCACACATGTGCATTCATGTGTGTGCTTACATGTGTTTGTGTGTGAATGTGTGTGGATGTGCATGTGGCTGGTAGAAAGAAAAAGCCTCTGAATTCTGTCCCTCTGTACAACAAAGAAGTGTGTGCTGGCAGACCTGGGTTAGGCCCCGTGTCAGACTTGTCTTATCTTCTCTCATCTGCCAGCACTGGGGTTAGTGGTGAGTCACAGAGCCTGGCAGAATAGGACACTTTGTAACAGTCTCAGAGAATAGAAGATGATCTTAACAAAGACTATTTATTCCAACCTCTCAAGCAAGATCTCTTCAAAAAAATGAAAGGTAGGATGACAAAAATATGCCAAATGATACTTTTAAAGGCAGGAGTATCGTGTTTCTTGCACCTTAGCATATAATTTACCGAACTGATATGTCAGTCATTATAAATGCATATGATGTCTTTTTTTGTCGAGGTGCACGAAACTTTTAAAATGAAAAATGAAGAAGGCATTCATGCACAACTAATGCCAGGAGTCTGTTTATAAATAAAAGTTTTGCATATTGTAATTGGCTGCTAGCAAATTTTATAGAAGTTTATTGCCATATATTAAGAAAGAAATGTATATTTTGATCTTCAAATGAAAAAAAGGCACCTCATGGCCTTGTCCAATTTCATGGCAGATATCTATGTAAATTATGTGACTTGTTCTGGAGAACAACAGGGTGGTCTTTCATTTTCTTTTACTTGGTTTAGTTCAAAGATTAAGAAGTAGATGCAGCTGAATGGAAATAACTTTCTCATTATTACCTTCTTCACATTATTATCCATGTAAATTTTTTTCCTAAAGAATAGAGGCTGGGTGTGGTGGCTCATGTCTGTAATCCCAGCATTTAGGAGGCCGAGGCAGGAGGATCATGGGCCCAGGAGTTTGAGACCAGCCTGGGCAACATAGCGAATGTATGGGAATGACCTCCCTGAGAAATGCATATCTGAGTGGGGGTGAAGGAGGGTCAGTGAGCTTGGCAAGGGCAGGAGGCAGGGTGTAGGAAAAAGCCACGTGGTAGGAGAGAAGAGTGTATTGTTCAAGGATTTGGAAGAAAGTCAGCACAGCCAGAACAAAGAACGAGAAGAGCATGGGGCGTGGTGAAGCTGCAGCCATCGGCTGGGGCCAGGTCATGTAGACTTCAGGGGCACATGGAGGATTGTGACCAGGGGGTAAGCACTGGTTTACATGGTCAGTTTGCTTCTGAGAGGGTCACATTAGGTAGTTTACCCTCTGGTTGTTCACTCATTTTGGCCAAATAGAATATCAGAGCAGACAGCCTGGCTGGTGTGGTTTCCCCTCCAGGTGTGGTGGTCCTGCAGCCTTTGCATTCGCTGGCATGGGGTGTAGAAGGCTGTTTTCAATGAGCAGCGCCAAAGGCTTCACCTTCACAGCACCTTTCCTTTTCCCTATAACATTAAGTTTCTATCCGGTATCATTTCCCTTCAGCCCAAATAACTTCCTTTAACAATTCTTCAAGTTGAGGTCTGTTAGTGACAACTGTGCTCTACTTTTACTTGTTTAAAAAACTCTTTTGTTAAAAATTGATTTTTGAAGCATATTTTCTCTAGATATAAAATCCTAGGTTGACAGCACTTTAAAGATATGATTACATTGCCTTCTGGTTCACATTGTTTGTGATGAGATGTCACTGGTAATTCTTACTGTTTTTCCTCTGTAGATGGTGTACCTTTAACCTCTGATGACTTTTATGATTTTTTATCTGTAGTTTTGGTTTTTAGCACTTTGGTTATTATGTGGTTTTTCTCTGTGCTTATCCTGCTTAGAGTTTTTTGAGATTTTTGGATCTGGTAATTGAAAACTGTCATCAAATTTGGAAAAATTTTTCATCATTATTTCTTCAAATTTTTGTTATGACACAATTTCTTTTTACCTTTTGGGACTTCAATTACTCATATGTTAGACTGTTTGATACCGTCCCACCGCTCAATGAGGCTCTGCTTTTTTTTTTTTTTTTTTTTTTTAGTATTTTGTTCTTCTGCGTGCTCTTTTGCAGTATTCAATCTGCTTTTAAGCCCATGTGGTTAACTTTTATTTCATACATTATATTTTTACAATTTTCTATTTTGGTTGTATAAATTTCCAACTTACAGTTTCTATTTCTCTGTTGGGATATTCCATCTGTTCACTCATTCTCTCCATCTTTTTGTCTAAATCCTTGAACATGATCTTAACAGCTGTTTGAAAATCTTTGTTTGCTAAATTCAACATCTATCATCTCTGGGTCTATTTATATTGTCCATGTTCCCCTCTTCCTGGTTTTGGGTTATATTTTTCTGGTCCTTTGTATGTTTAGTAATTTTTTGGCATATGCTAGATATTGTATATACTCTGCTGTTGTGAGTCTGGATTATGCTGATTCCTTTAAAGAGTTTTGAGTGTTTTTCTGATTGGCAGTTAATTTAGTGGCAGCTAAAGCATCATCTATTGAGGCTTTGTTCTAAGCTTTATTAAAGAAGGTCTAAGGTATCACTCACTAGAAGATCTAGAGTACCAGGGCTAGAGCAGGGTTTTTTAGCAGTGGCTCTTTTAATTTTAGATCAGATGATTCTCTGTCCTGTGCATTGTAGAGTGTTTAGCAGCAGCCCTAACCTCTCCTTACTAGGTACAAGTGGCATCTTCATGGTTGTGACAAGCAAAAATAACTCTAAACACTGCTAAATATCCCCTTATGTATATCCCCTTGTTTGTATTTATTTATCCCCTTATTTTAGGGGATAAAATTGCCCCCAGTTGAGAACCGCTAAGCTAGAATAACACTACAGTACCTTAGCTACTACACCTTAGTAAAGTTTTTGGAATCTCAATGGAATACTTGGGGTATGTAGCAGGGTCTTACTGCTCCAGATGTTTGAAACTTTGAAATCTCCAAACTAACAAGCCCCAACAGCTGTTCTCTGATAGAACTCATGGAGTCTCATTCTATGCAGAAACAGCTTCATATTTTGGCAAAAATTCAAGGGACTCTCCATGCAGACATCTAAACCTTTATCTCTGTGAAGCTCTGTCTTCTCCTATATCCTGCTCTGCAAATTCCATTCTTCTCAGCTTAAGACTAAAGGCTTAAAACTTAAGACTGAAAGCTTGAGACTCAGCTTTTTCTTTGGGCTCTATCCCTCTTCTTATAGTTTGGAAAATGCCCCCAGGTAGAAAGTTGAGAAGCCTGTAGAGCTCACCCTGTGTATTTCCTGTCTCTTAAGGATCACAGCCCTGTACTATCTGCTCTTCAATGCTTGAAAACATTGCTTCATATATTTTGTTTACTTTTGTAATTGTTTATAATGGGAGTTAAAGTCTGATAATTATTACTTTGTCAAGGGAAGCTACTTGGCTGTCTCTTCACCCTAGTGCCATATTTTTTCAATTAATTTGACTTTGTAATCATCAGTTATTTAAATGGACAGTTACTATCACGCATGAAGAGACAAAGATGCCAGCAGGACAAAACAAAAACATCAGGTAACTGAAAAAATCCAATATTTTATATGTTTGGAGTATTTTCAATTAACAACTTACACTGTGACATTTAAACCTCTTTATTTGAGATTCCATTTGACTAACATGGGAACTGGAATGCCTGGTACTATGTTATGACAGTATGATTGTTCTTCGTATGTTATGGAATTAAGAGTTTTATTCAATTATTTATCAAAAGATAATCACTGCAAGTTACCATAGATCATCTGGTAATCCAAACCCCTTCTTTAAATGAAGAAATTGAGACCCACTGAGGGTAAACAACTTGTCCAGGGCCACACCGGTAGTTAATCTCAGAGTTGAGTCTTAAGATCGGGTTTCTTCCTCATCCGTTCACCAGGCTCAAACCCTGGACCTCTGAAGCTTTTCCTTCTCCCACTCACAGATGTACCCTGGATATAAAAAGTCAGAGGGTAGCCTCTTGTTTGCTCTCAGGTCATTTTTAGGTTGGTTAAATAAACCACTTGTAACAAAGAAATAATTTGCTGTAATGGAAAGAATAATGGCTTGGAAGATAGGTGATATGTGTTCTACTCCTAGCGCAGTCACTGGTGCTCCTGTAGTCTGAGGATTGATTGACCACTTTGAATCTCAGTTTTCTCGCCTCTAAAATAAAGGATTAGATTATGTCATTTCTAATGTTCCCACCAGTTCTAACATTCAATAGCATATAGGAACATGGCATATGTTTACCTCTATGAAGAAGGCAACAGAAGTTGAAGGGAATACATATTGTTTTATTGCTGTAACCGAATATGTGAGCAGCTGTAATTGTGGGAGAATTGTTCCTTCCTAGTGTGCATTCGTGTGTGTGTGTGTGTGTGTGTGTTGGGAAGAATAAAGAGAGAGTATACGAAGCATTATGGAATTTTTAAGGGTAGTTCAGGATGTGTGTAAGAAAACTGACAATGTGTAACGAACATTTAATGAAATTGTTACGACACTAAATCATCATGTCCGAGAAAGGCTGTGGTATTGTCCCATTTAAACCTCACACAATTTATTCAAGTGTCTACTTATTAATAAGTATTTCTGTACTTTCCCTTCCTGTTTTCAGGGAGGAAACATATTTCTAAAACTTTCAGTTATTATAGAAATGAACTGTGTAGTGGTACATTGGGTTTAAAAACACACTTGAAACCTCTTTCGTCTTCTTTTTGTATAATTTTGCCTTGAACTGCATTACTTTTGCCACGTAAGTGATATATCCTGTCTTTGGTGAGTTCAAAAGTGGTCTCAGGGAGGTCAGAACAAGAAGCAGGAGCAGTGCATTGGCATAGAACCCTTAAAATGAAAACATAAAAGAAATGTTCCCTCTGTAGCTTGATGTTTTAGTCATGAGTTACTTCCCCAAGCACTTTCAGTAGATTTAACTTTGTAACTCTCCTATGCAGCCCAGCAGTTAATATAAGCTTGTCTCCTTCAATGCACAGGGATAGATTTATTGAGCTGATAATATTTTCTTACTCTTCTTTTCAGTGATGATTTATTTAAGCTCCCCGGCTAATTTAAATTTAATAAAAAAAGAACTTTGCACACTGCTTTATGGAAGCTAGATTCATCATCTCCAAAAACACTGCAGTATTCAAAATTGTGCAAAAGTGGCAGCAACTGTAACTGGATTTAATTAAAAACAACAAATCATTTGGTCAGTGGTAATGGATGCTCCACACAACACATTGGATACATGGTGATTTAAGAAGCCAATATTTTAATCTTAAAATATTTGATTGGAGCACATCATGGAGCTGATGGCTGGGCTCTCCCCTTGCTTGACATGGTGCCGCTTGATGAAGTGGTGGTTTTCCTTCGATGTTGGGACCATGAGGGTCAATTGGCCAGGGAAAGATGGAGTCAGCTTGTGTTTTCCTTTAATTTACAGCATTAGGAAAATGCACACACATACACACACACACCAGGCATTTTATGGATGAAGCCCAGTAACACAGAAGGGATTTTCTGGAGAAGTCATTTACTGCTAATTATCTATGATGCTATGAGATTTTTACTCAACCCTCTCACGCAGGGCAAAAAATGGACTAAATAGTGGTGAGATTTGTGTGTAGCTATTCCTAGCATGACCCTCATTCATCTCTTCCTTGGAATTTTCGGAAGGTGCAGCCCCTCAAGCATCCTTCTCCCCCTTCCCCTGTTCTCCCAGCTGGCTTAGGTCATGATTCCTGACCTGATCACCAAGCGTTAGAGAGCAAGAAGCAGGGCATGGAGCGAGGGGCTTGCTTATCTGCCTGAAAGGGCCATGAAAGGAGGTTATATTGTGAAATAAACAACTGAGCTACTTAGGCTAGGTTATACTACACCATTTTATATCAGGGATTTAACCATATGTGGGTTTTGGTATCCTAGGGGGGCCTGGAATCTACCATGTATCCTGGAGGATGACTAGATAAGCACTATGCATGAAGGTGAGACTGATTTTTTTACGTAAATCAGCTCTTACAGGGAAATTTGTCTAACGAGGCACAGGCAGACTGGCCAGTGTGCACACAGGATTATTCCCTGCAGCAACCGCTTGACTAGCTGGACCAATATGTTCTCCCGAGGAGCCGTCCTGGAAGAGCAGGCTAGAAGCACGCCTGTCATGCTCGTCTCTCGTGTCCCAGACGGCCTTCCTCAGAGCTCGGTTTTCGGCTCTCCTGCCTACCTTCATGTGTCCCGTGACCTTCTGTTTATTCTATTTCTCCATCTTTTTGACAATTATGAATGTTTTAGTGTCAGTTGGCGTGTAACCTGTCCTAGGGACATCCACTTTTAGACTGATAAATAATTGTAGAAGAAATGATACCATGTCTTTTAAGACATTTCAGGCATTTTCCTGCAACTAGAGATAGTGGGGAGGGAAGGAGGGGCAGAAAATGACATCTCATGACACCTTCCCTCTTTCCTCCTCAGGTCAGACTTGGTCCCAAAGGTCAGAATTCCTCTCTAAGACATAAACTGGACTGGTTTGCACCCCAAGTCCTTCTTCCTACAAAGACATATATTTTTGAGTGAACATCACTTACTTGTAAAGGCCAAAAGCTGAAATGGAAAAAAATGTGTACATTTTGCCAGTCCAACTGTTTACCCTATGAAGGTGGAAAATAGCCCACTTAATATTAGGACACAGCTGTCAATGTGAATCTGAAAGAAAAACGGGAGGTTGGCTTTTGCAACAAGCCTTTTGTTAACGCTAAGGGTTTATACAAAGGCACAGTTCCCTTTTTTCTTGGGCCATGTAATATAGGATGTGAATTACAGCAGATTCCCCGAGCAGGACTGAAATTTATGTTGAGAATTCAGAAGGCGGCATTTGAGATTCATGGGTTTCTACATGTACAGACCACAATCAGCATTTGATATTGCTCAAATGGATTTTTGTTTTTTCTTTTGTAGCTCCTGGTTGGTGATTTTGTTTATGCCTCCTGCCAAATGTAATGGTACGAGAGTAGAATGTGACATGCTGAATGCCTTGAAAAGCCGAGGAGGATGGGACGTTAGCAGGAGCTCTCAGAGCACCAGAATGGAAGAAGTGTGAGGCCTTGAGCAAGGGCCTCCCTCAGAGAGGACGAGTCTCCCACGACGAGCCAGGCTGTGCTGCAGGTGGAGAAGTCGCCAGAAAGCTCGCAGTCTGAACAGCTGCCATTAAGTGACCCTGAGTGGGAGAGCGGAGCTGGGGTGGGGCAAGCATGTGGCTCTGGGCCAGAGGAGACTCTCCTGCTTTCACCGAGGCTCTGAGTGTGTTAGGCCTTTGCCATCCACCACAGTATTCTGCATGCGTGAAAGCTGAGGTTCTTAAGAAAGTAGGGTCACCTACCTGCCCCCCTAGTTCTTTCTTCTCTTCAAAATGGGGAGGGAAATATGACCACCTTGGAGAGACGGTATCTCTCTCTGGGGGACACACTCGAATGGCGACATGTGCAACCACCATTAATCCTACCACAAGCATCTGCCAGAGAGGTCACCTCACAACCACAGGTGGTCACACCCAGTTGGTTTGGGTGGAGGAGTGGGGGGCCTGGGCCTCACCCCTCAGGGCCACGCCGGGCAGTGCTCTCGGCTTTGGCTTTGACCCACCAGGCCCAGAACTGGGAGCTCCTCCTTCTCTCCCCGCTTCCTGTTTACTCATCCAGCAAGCACTTCCCAAGCATCTACTGCAGAAGCTCATTTTGTTCGAGTAGTGAGAGGGCTTGCACACACCATCTTCATACCAGAACCTGAGGCATCCGTGACTTCTGTCAGTATTTTTCGAGTGTCCACTATGCCAAAGGGCCATGTGGAAAGAAAGAAACAATAAAAAACACAGACACTACCGTGATGGTTAATTCTATGTGTCAACTTGACTGGGCCATGGGGAGCCCAGATGAAACATTGCTTCCACCTGTGTCTGTGGGGGTGTTTCCAGGTGAGATTGGCATTTGAACGGGTGGCCTCAGTAAAGTGGCGTCATCCAGTTTGCAGGGCCTGAGGAGAGAAAAGGGAGGAGGAAGGAGGAACTTCCCATTGTTTTCCTGCCCCTCTGCTTAAGCTGGGACATCCCATCTCATCTTCTGCTGCTTTAGACCAGGGTTTACACCATCGGCTTCCCTGGTTCTCGGGCCTTCCGACCCTGACTGAATCGCACCACCCGCTCGCTTGGGTCTCCAGCTTGCAGACGGCAGAATGTGGGACCTTTCAGCCCTGTGGTCATGTAAACTAATACCTCATAATCAATCTATCAATCTATCTATTTTTCTATCTATCCTTCCTATTGGTTCTTCTTTCTGGAGAAATCTGACTAATACAACTACCCTTAAGGAAGTTTGGATTTGGAGGGGGAACTTCCTTCTTGTCTTCCTGCCTGCCTTCTGCACCTGTTATATTATCATTTTACTGTGTTTTGCTTTGAGCCCCTATTAATTTACCAGCTGCTGTGCTAACCTAAGGGGAGATGGAGATGCTACAGTGAAATCCACTGTTGTGTCTAGGCTTGGGCCTATGGGAGATGCACACGTGGACCAAGGTGGTGGTGGTTAGAGTGGTGTTACAAGAAAACTACAGGTTGGAAAGAAAAAAACCCTAAGGGAAGTAAAATAAAGATTAAGTTCATCTAAAAGATATCTTTTCCCAGAGACTTTTAAATGCCATGAGTAGCATATTTACTTTTAATTGCTTTTTACTCTCCTGTATCCCTGAATTTTTGCTGGGCTCTAAAAATAGCAGTGAAATCCTTCCAAGACCTTCCCGAAACAACACATTTGAGACCACATAAAAGTATTTTATTACAACATCTGTAGCCTGATTTCTTTTCATGCGTGAGATGAAGAGTTCAAAGTCATATTTAGATGCCACGTCAACACAAACCACAGCCAAGCATCCTGGGGTGTGCAAGAGGGGGTTCAGGTTGTGGGTTGTTGTTCCCTGGCAGAGTTAATCTGCTTTGGACAGTTTCTCGACAGGGATGCCCTTGGAGGTGAAGATCGGGCAGGTCTGTCCCAATTAGTAACTGAACATTTGGTAGCATTTGCTCAGACGTTTCTGTTTTCAATGCACAAAAATAAGTCAGTTGATTACTTCCCCTTTGCAAAGGTATCCTGTAGGGAGTCCTAGCTCTGTTTTTATTTTTAAATGGCTCCAGCAGAAAGATCCAAAGTAATTAAGCTTATTACTGAAAGCATTGGAGTATATGCAAAAAAAATATGAATCCCTTATTTCAAACCAAGAAACAGAGAAGTACTTGCTAAGTACACCAGGGAAACTAGAAATCTGTCTAATTATTTTTGACCTCTAAAGCAGTAACCAGTGGAACAACTTACTCAAACTCAAAGAAAAAGAAAAAAAGATACAAATGGTCTGAGGAAAAAAAAGAAATTGCTTACTTTCAGGTTTTTATTCCAATTATGACAAGTCAGCTTTATTAAGGTTTGAGAATCTTTTAGGAATATTGGTTACCACATGATTTAATTTGCCAGTTTCCAAACTTAATTTCAGCTTATATTGGCAAGTTAATCTTAAATCTTTGATACAAAGTTAGGTTTGTCTGTAGTTTTATCTATGTATAGATTTAAGATTTTTTTTAAACTCAAAATTTTTAAAAAAGTCACAAAGGTAAGAATGGGGCTAAAAAGAAGAATAGTTACTTATTTAGGATTGATCAGGTTTAAGTTTATTTAATTTTGAATGATCCATAGCTCTCATGAAAGGTAGATGATAGTCATGATTCTGTCTCCTTATATCAAAACAAAGGACTCTGCATCAAAACCTACTGCCATAATAATTCTGTATAACAAATAAACCTGAGCATAAAAATCTCAGTAGTGCATGATATTGTGTCTGGGACTGGCTTTGTGTGTTGGCTAGGTGGTTTGCTATCTTAGCCGGGCTCACTCACATGTCCAGGAGTCCACCGGCTGTTGGTTGATCTGTGCTGGCCTTGGCTGGCTGAGCTGAGTAGGCGCACTCCACATGACTCATCCTCCACTGGACTAGGCTGGGCATGTTTTCATGCTAATGTAGCACGTGGTCTCCGACTAATGATGGTTTGACAAAATTTTTTTGACTTTATGGTGGTGCGAAAGCAACATGCATTCAATACAAACTGTACTTTAAGTACCTATACAACAATTCTGTTTTTCACTTTTAGTACAGTATTCAATAAATTACATGAAATATTAAATACTTTATCATAAAATAGGCTTTGTGTTAGATGACATTGCCCAACTCTAGGCTAATGTAAATGTTCTGAGCATGTTACAGGTAGGCTAGGCTAAGCTATGATGTTCAGTAGGTTAGGTGAAATAAATGCATTTTCTACTTACGATATTTTCAATCTATGATGGGTTTATTGGGACATAACTCCACTGTAAGTTGAAGAGCATCTGTATTGACAAAAGAGATTAAGTGGAAATAGGCAAAGATGCTTGAGGCCTAGGCTAGAAATGGGCACATCACCACTTCCACTGCATTCTGTTGGCTAAATGCTTCTCAAGGTCAGCACAGAGCCACGGGATGGGGAGCAGACCCTGCTTCTTTAGTGAGAGTTGCTGCAAAGTTACACGACAAGGAGCGTGAAGGAAAAAGAGGAGCGAGGAATTGGGTTATTAATGTAGTCAATGCATACCACTTGCTATTAAAGAGTTGGTGCCAAGCAAATGATCCAATGTTGGGCCAGTGTGAGGCACTAGGGGGTGAGATGGACCTGGCAGAGGGGAGCCAGTTTCCAGCACCTCCAGCTCAGTGGGGGCTTCAAAAATGACATGTTAATTTCTTGATGTTAGAATGTTCTCCTCATGGATTCATATCAATTTTGATGTTGGATGAAAGAGAGACTTTTCCTCAATAATTTTTGCATTTCTAGAGAACAAAAGGGTCCACAATTGCAATTGTTATTTACTGTTTTATTTTGCTTTCACACACTTTCATTTTAGTATTATGACTACCAATCTCCAAACCTGAAAGTGGCCTGGGCCCCTCAGCCCTGCAAATGAGCCCGATTCAGGCAGACCTGTAGAAAACCGATGGTTTGGCTGAAACAGCCTGTGTTAGGGAGGGAGCGAGTGCACAGGGGAGCGTGGCCGGCGCTTGGCCGGCACTTGGCACGGATCTCGGAGTTCGTCTGGCTGGGTGAGAATGGAACACCAGAGAGGTGCAATGGCAGCCAGGGTAACGTGGCCATTAAAGTCTCCAGCTTTGAGTTCTGGCTCTACTGTTTGCTAGCTGGGGTGACCTTGGCCAACTTACCTAACCTCTCTGTGCCTCAGTTTCATCATCTTTCAAATGGGAATAAAAATAGCTTCTACGTTATAAGATTGGTAGGAAATTAGTGCAATAATAATAATAAAAATAAAGCTTTTAACATAGGCTTGGCACATAATGAGCAACAGTAGGGAAAAACTTCCCTTTCACCCCCTGAAGTTTTGCTGAAAAATCAACTCACAAAAGGTAGATTAATTGGAGAAAAGGCACATATATTTATTTGATCACAGTTTTACATGACATGGGAGCTTTCAGAATGAAGACTCAACCCCCAGTGGGGTGCAGATGCTTGTATACCATAATGAGGTGACAGAAAGAATGGGGGCTTGGAACAGGTTATGGGAGGGGGAGAAGAGAAATTCTGTTGGGGGGGAATAGGTGATTACTGGGGAGAATTCAATGGGCTTAAAGAACGCACAGTGTCTGGGACAAAGTCTGTCGGACCTGCAGAACAGACGATGGTTTGTGACAAGAGTCTGTCCAGGTGTGTTGACAGACTTTAGTCTTCCTTCCTGTGATATGGGTTCAGTTAATGAAAATTCAGGGAAGGGACCAGAGGTAATTGTTTTCTTTTTTGGTAGGTCTGGACTTTAGGCAGATAAGGGAACTTCAGAGAACAACTGCATCTGAGCTTTGGGAGAGACAGTGGCAGTGGGGGGTGGGTTAGTGAGATCTTGAGACTTTTGTTTCAGTTCAGCATGTACAAAGTGCCATATTTTGAGGTATTGGTTTCTGAGGCCCAACACAAGATTTCTATGATTATTTAGTTATCAGTTAAATTTTTGTTGTTGTTGGTTTGGGTTAGGGGAGGGGAAGAGGGAGGCCTATAGGCTCTCTGAGCAGTGGGTGCCTTTGATGGAAGCACTGCACACAGCGTAGAGGGTGGAAGGCCTGTTCTGATGGGAGGGGTGGGGGATGCAGGAGGCAGTGAAGATAAACTGTCCAACACCAGCGAGACCCAAGATTGCCCCTGTTTGTGCTTGCCCACTGCTTCATGGCAAAATTGTGTCCTTCTCCTTTTTTTCCTTAGTAATTGTTTTAAATTGAAAACTGGACCTTCCCATAAGTAAGAGTTCAAGCAATCACAGAAACTGTATTAAATAAAGAACAAATAACCAATTTAGAAGCATTCCTCAGATAGTAATTAGTTGCAACCATTTGCTGTAATGTAAACTGCATCAGTTTTCAAGAGTACCAAAATTAATTGTATTCCAAATTAGTTTCCATCTTAGGTTATCAATTAACTTTCTTTCCTACAAATCTTTTGTGGTTAAAGACATTTTAACGCTGTTAGGAAATAGCAGGATCACAGTTCCATTATTCTTACATTAATAATTATATTTTTTAATTACTGAAATTCTCTCCCTGAGGAAGAAACTGATTGCTCCCGAATTATAAGTGTCTACAGTAGTCATCTCCCCCATGCACAGGCCAGTTAGAGAGATGCATTTTCCACTGCATTCTATACTATGAATGTTTCCCAGGGCAACAGCAGAGAAGAACTGTGCTGAGAGCCAGAGAGTTTCTAGATAAGTGGGCTGAAAGGCTAAGCAAGATGGGATGGATTTTTATTTGTAAAATTGGGTATTGCTAGGTAAGATAAATGGGGAAATGGTTCCTTCAACATCTGTGTTGCAGGCATATGCCAGGCACACCTTGTTCTGGACAACCTCTGCCTCAGTCCCCTTGCCTTGGCCTCCTGTCTCCCTCCCTCCTTGGGAGGAGTCCTCCTTGCAGGGAATGTGCTTTGTGAATATAAACCAACTAGTTCAGAGCCCACACTGGGCTCTCCTCCACTGGGCTCTCACACCCTGGGACTCTGGGCCACTATTCTCCTATCCTAATGATCCCAGTGCCAGGTCCCAGGCAACTAGGGACAGCCTCTACTCCCCAGAGCCCGCTGAAATTATTGAAACTACCCAAACCCAAACTTGCTTAACTTGCGTCACCCATCCTTCCCGTGTAAACCACACTAAAGCCTTTGCCCACAGTTTCCTCTCTCTCTCTCTGTCTCCTGACTTACCCTCTTGCTTCCCTGTGTGGCCTTCATGCTGTGACACACGTCTTGGGATCTCTGAGTATAACAATCATCTTTTCAACAGTGGTCATTTTGTGATCTGTTGTCCTTACTATACCTAAAAAATAATAAAACTAAATTAAAACAAGCAAGGAGGTGAGTCTGGCAAGATCTGTTCCTGAGGGCTTCTGCCATATGCCATGGAGGTTCCAGGGAGCATGGGCTGGCAAGAGTGGCCTACTGTGTGGATTATCTACAAGGCATATCTATTAAACTGGTCTTAAGAACTTCCTGGCCACATTGTAAATGCCACCTGAACTCCAGAAATTGTCTTAAAACATCAGGAAATGGAGCAGGTGGCAAATTCATCATGTGCCCTGGAAAAGAGGTAGCAGGGGCCTAACATGTCACATACACCAAGACATTTATCTGATTTTGTGTTTTCCTTCCATCCAGGTTTATATTTTATAATTTGCTGTGTTTAAAATTGCTTATGTATGTCCGGTTTCAGCTCTAGCACATAAAAAGCTTGGAAGTCTCATCCTCATAAAAATACAAAGCTGAACAAAATGAAAATCAATGACTTTTCTTAGACCCTTCAGAGAATTGAGGTCACAGGACAAACTGCCACCTTGGAGACTGGAGAGATGCGTAATGAAAAAAGAAAATAAAATCTCAGGGCCACCCCCCAACTCCTCATGCCAAAGAGAAGGCAAGTGCCTCAGGCACCTGTGAGGAACTGACCCCACAGATCACTCATTAGGGAAATTTCCTTGCTTGTTTCTCATAAGCAATGACATACAAATTATAACTTCAGGTCTGCAGGCTGTGTCTATCTCCTGAAACTAAAGTCTGTTTGATTCCACACTAATAATGAATTACAAGTTTATCTTCACAGGTGCAGAACAGAGACAAGACCAGACAGTCTTCCACCTACTGAGGGACTTCATAATTAATGATTCCTTCACCCTCTTTTTCTCCTCTAACATTCACCTTATCTTATATAAAATGTAGATTTTCCTGGGTCTTAGAAGAATGAGCCCATTTTGTCTTACTACCCACACTTCTTCCTTTTTTTCCTTCTGTATGCCTTTAAAATGCTGAAACTGCCAAATTCCCCTTCAGAAAAACAGCCACAGTGTCTGTGGTTCGTGTTTTTCCCAGGCACGTCCTCAACCTTGGCTTAATCAATCTCCATTGATTGAGAATTTTGCCTCAGTCACTTATTTGGGGTCAACATTAGAGACAGAGAGTCACAGCTGAGGTCAGTTAACCCCAAGCAGAAGTCACTGGAGCATGTAATGGCTGTGAATTGATGAATTGCTGAAGGCTGAGCACAGACTAGCTGGAGAGTTAAAAACACCTGGGGGCAGTAGCCTTTATGGGCCACCCCCTTTCATTGTTTTACCTATAGGAGCCCCACTGGGTTTTTGCTGTGAAAAGCAAGGAAAAATCTCCTCTTGCTTCAGGCAGGGGGAGGGGAAAAGTAGCCCTTTGAAATAAACCCAGACATTATCCATAGCTAAGGCCTGCTCTCAAGGGAAACCACTTTACCAGAGCCTTACCTGACCTGCAGGAAGGGCAATTTAGATAATTCCAGGGCCTTAATAGCCCTCCTATCTCATTTTAGTGGAGAAAAAAATAAAGGCTAAGAAATGTTTCTGAAAGTCAGAGTTCAGGGACTCAGGCCCACTAAAACAATGAAATTAAGTCATAAGATCGTAAAACGTTTTTCCCACCGTCACCTTACCACCACCCCAGCAGGGCTCCGGAATAATAGCAGTGGACTACAACTGACAGAGCTGCAAGATAAAGACTGTTAAGAACAAGTTCTTCGGGAAACCAAAGATAACACAGGAGGACAAAAAAACCCACTGAGGAAACTAAAGGACACTGAAGCCTCTGGCACCTACAGCTAAGGTGAACATTAAACACAGCCCAGTTCCTAGCTAGATTAACATAAAACTTCACATTAAAAGCCTGATTTCCTCAGTTCCTATTCCCAAATGTAAGGGAAACCTGTTTGTATAGGCAAAATGTTTCTTAGGCCAAACCAAGATGACTGCCGGTGTGTCTTCTGGCCTGGCCTTCCGGTAAGGCGTGTGTCAGCACACTTATGTAACTGTGATGTAGCCTCTTATGTAAGACCCATGTGCCCACCCCTTGATTGGGCACATTGCCAATTGTCCCGAGCCATATATATATGTGTGCTCGCCATGTCACACTCGCTTGCTGCTGCGGTTGCTGTTGTGCCCTGGCAATAAAGAGTATGTCTCGTTTGCCTGCCGCTGCTCGCCTCTTCTTTCAATTCCCGGAACCTGCTCCGGTACCCTCGCTGGCTGCGGAACTTACTCCCCACACCAAATACATCACATTCAGCTTTGAACCAAAAAATTACATGGCATGCCAAAAGGCAAACAAAATAGAACAGAACAAAACAAACAAACAAACACAAAAATCCAAAACACTGTCTGAAGACACAAATCAAGCATTAGAACCAGATCAGCTTTGATACCTATTTTGGGATTATCACGGTACTGTGAAGAAATGAATAATGCCTTTGATGTGTTCATCAATAAACGGGACAGAACTGAGGAAAGAATCAATGATCTTGAAGACATATCAAGAGAAACTTCCAAAAATGAAATGAGAAGACACAAAAGAATGGAAAAAATGAAACACAATATCCCCAAACTTGGATAATTATAAAAGGTGTAACACATATGTACTGGGAATACCGGAAGGAAAGAAAGGAACAGAAGAAATATTTGCAGTAATAATGTCCAAGAATTTTCCAAAATTAATGATAGGGACCAAATTATAGATTCTGGAAGCTCAGAGAACACCAAGCAGGATAAATACCCTCCCAAAATCTATAACTGAGCATATCCAGTTCAAACTTCAGAAAACCAAAGACAAAGAGAAAATCTTGAAAGAAGTGTGTGGGGGGGTGCTGAGAGCTCATCTGTAAATGAACAATGATAAGAATTACACCAGACTGCTCGTTAGAAAGCATGTGAGCAAGAAGAGAACAGAGTGAAATGTTAAAAGTCTTGAAAGAAAAACCCCACCAACCTAGAATTCTGTATTCAGTACAATTATCCTTCAAAAGTGACGGGGATATAAAGACTTCCAGACAAAGAAAAACTGAGGGAATTTTTTGCCAGTAGTCTTACCCAAAACATACAGAGAACTGTTAAAACTCAACAACAAGAAAATGAACAACTTGATTAGAATGGGAAGAATTCACCAAAGAAGATACACAAATGACAAATAGGCATATGGAAGATTTTCAACATTTTGTATCGTTGGACAATTGCAAATGAAAACATGAGATACCACTACACATGCCTTAGAATGGATAAATCTGTAACACTGACAACACCAAGTGCTGACAAGGATGTGCAGCAACAGGAGCTCTCATTTCTTGCTGATTGGAATGCAAAACAGCACAGCCCCTTTGGGAGACAGTCTGGCCTTTTCAAACAAATCTGAAAATAATACGTACTTTATGATCTAGCAATCATGTGCCTAAGTATTTACTCTGTTGAGCTGAAATCATTTGTCCACCCAAAAATTTGCACACAGATGTTTATAGCATGTTTATTCATAATTGCCAAAATTTGGAAGCAACCAAAATCTCCTTCAACAGGTGAATTGAATAGATAATAAACTGTGGTACAATCTTCTCTCAGTATCCATAAGGGATTTGTTCCAGGGACCCTGTGGATACCAAAATCTATGGATGCCCAAGTCCCTTATATAAAATGATGTAGTATTTGCATATAACCTATGCATATTCTCTTGTATACTTTATCAGTGGTACCCAACCTTTTTGGCAGCAGGGACTGGTTTCATGGAAGACAATTTTTCCACAGACTGGGTTGGGGGGGGATGCAGAGCCCTGCGGCCCAGTCCCTAACAGGCCGTGGACTGGTACCCAGGGTTGGGGACCACAGCTTTAAATCATATCTAGATCATGTATAATTCCTAATACAATTTAAATGCTATGTAAATAGTTGTTATAGTGTTTTTAAAATTTGTATTGTTTTTTATGTTGTATTGCTATTTTTTATTTTTACTTTTTCAAAAATTTTTAATCCATGTTTGGTTGAATCTGCAGATGTGGAACCTGCAGGTACAGAGGGATGACTTTATATCCAGACAATGAAATATTATTTAGCACTAAAAAGAAATAGCTATGAAGCCACAAAAAGACATGGAGGAACCTTAATTGCATATTACTAAGTGAAAGAAGCCAATCCTAAAAAGGCTGCACACTGTGTGATTTCAACCATATGACTTTCTGAAAAAGGCAAAACTATGGGGAAAGTAAAAAGATCACTGGTTGCCAGAAGTTTGGAGAGAGGGAAGGATGAGTAGGCGGAGCACAGGGGACTTTAGGGCAGTGACACTACTCTGTGTGACACTGTAATGGTGGATACATGTCTTTATACTTTTGTTCAAATGCATAGAATGTACAACACCAAAGTGAGCCCTAATGTAAACTTATGGACTTTGGGTGATGAGGATGAGCCAGTTGTGGCTCACTGATTGTAACAAATGTACCACTCTAGTGTGGGATGTTGGTAGTGAGGGAGCCTGTGCCTGTGTGTGGGGTGGGATTATATAGGAATTCTCTGTACTTTCTACTCAATTTTGCTGTGAACTTCTAAATGCTCTAAAAAATAAATTATATATATGTGTGTGTGTGTGTGTGTATGTGTGTGTATATATATATATAAAAAAGAAAAGCCAATAGACTAAATGTGGTGGAAGGAAATTATCAAATACACAGAAAGCATTCTTGGCCATCAAGAATGTTTGCTTTCCCCACATACTTAAAAAAACTGGTCAACCACAGCTTCCTCCTTAAAGGAAGCAAGCTTCAAAATACACTGAGAGGTGAAAAGCATAATATTTCTCTGTGCGACAAATTCTGTGGTTTCTTAAGTGTACTAGAGAAAATAAATTGGTGCTATATCTGGCCCTGAAATGTGTCAATATAAATATTTTTAATTAATGGACTTTATTTTTTAGAGCAGTTTTTAAATATGTGGAAAAATTAAGCAGATCATGCAGAGAGTTCTCCTATGCTCCCTGTCACCCACACAATTTCCCCTATTCTTAACATCTAGTATTAATGTGGTATATTCACTACAACTAATTAACTGATATTGATACATTATTATTAACTAAAGTCCATAATGAAAAAAAGAATAAAAAAGAATGAAGAGAGCCTACAGGAGTTATGAGACATCATCAAGTGAACCAATATGTGAATTATAGCAGAGGAGCTGAGAAAGAGAAAGTGGCAGAAATCTTATTTAAAGAAATAATGGGCTGGGTGCAGTGGCTCACACCTGTAATCCTAGCATTTGGGAGGCTGAGGTGGAAAATTGCTTGAGGTCAGAAGTTTGAGACCAGCCTGAGCAAGAGTGAAACCTGTCTCTACTAAAAATAGAAAAATTAGTCCTGTGTGGTGGTGTGTGTCTGTAGTCCCAGCTACTTGGGGGGCTGAGGCAGGAGGATTGCTGGAGCCCAGGAGTTTGAGGTTGTTGTGAGCTATGATTGTTCCACTGCACTCTACCCAGGGTGACAGAGTGAGACCCTGTCTCAAAATAAATAAATAAATAAAAATAAAATAAAAAAATAAATAAAAATAAAGAAATAATGACAGAAAACTTCTCAAACCTGGAGAGAGAAAGGAACATCTGGATTCATAAATCACAAAGAACCCCAAATAGATTAAATATAATAATCTTCACTAAGCCATTTTACAATCAAATTCTCAAAAGTCAAAAAAAGAATTTTGAAAGCAGAAGAAAAGCAACTCATCACATACAATAGCATCTTCATTGGACTATGACAAATTTCTCTGCAGAAATCTTGCAAGCCAGGAGAGACTAAAATGATTAAAAGTGGTCAGAGAAAAGCACTGCCAACCAGGAATACTACACCCAACAAGACTTTCCTTCAGAACTGAAGGAGAGATACTTTCCAAGACAAAAGCAGTGAGTGTTCGACACTACTAGACCCACCTTATAAGAAACGTTAATGGGAGTTCTGCAAGTTGAAACAAAAGTACACTAACTAACAGCATGAAAATATATGAAAGTATAAAACTCACTGTAAAGGTAAGAATACAGTGAAATTCAGAACACTCTAATACTGTAATGCTGGTACATAAGTCACTTTTAATTCTAGTGTAAAAGTTGAAAGAAAAAAGTATTGCAATTACTACAGCTACAATAATTTTTAGTGGATACACAATATATAAAGTTGTAAACTGTGATATCAATAACATAAAATGTGAGGGGAAGAGAAATTAAGCTGTAGTGTTTTTGTGTGCAATTGAAGTTAAGTTTTTACGATTTTAAATAGACTGTTGTAACTGTAAGAGGTTTTATGCAGGCCTCATGCCAACCACAAAGAAAAAACATGTAGTAGATACACAAAAGAGAAAGAGAAAGCCATCAAAGCACACCACTACCAAAAATCATCAGATCACAAAGGAAGACAGTAAGAGAAGAGGAACGGAACAACAGAGACACAAAACAGTCAGAAAACAATTAACAAAATGACAATAGTAAGTCCTTACCTATCATGTAAATGTAAATGGATTCAATTATCCAATCAAAATATATAAGTGGCTGAACAGATTTAAAAAAATAAGATTCAGCTATAAGAGATTCACTTTAGCCTTAAGGGACACATAAGATGAAAGCGAATGGATGGAAAAAAATATTCCAGGCAAATGGTCACCAAAAGGAAGCAGGGGTGGTTATATTTACATCAGAGAAGGTAGGCTTTAAGTCAAAAACTGTCACTAGAGACATAGACGGTCATTAGATAATAATCTATCAGTTTATCGAGAAGTTACAACAATTGTAAATATATGCACCCAACATTAGAGTGTACAAATACATAAAGCAAACATTAACAGAAATGAAGGGAGAAATAGACAGCAACACAATAATAGTAGGGGACTTTCACAGTCCACTTGCAATAATAGATAGAGCATCCAGGCAGAAAATCAGTGAGGAAACAGTGGACTTGAACAACACTATAGACCAAACGGACTTAACAGACATATACGGAACATTTCCTCCAACAGCAGCATAATACACATTCTTTTCAAGTGCACATGAACCATTCGCCAGGATAGATCATATCTTAGGCCACAAGGCAAGTCTTAGCAAATTTAAGAAGATGGAAATCATATCAAATATCTTTTCTAACCATAATGGTTTGAAACTAGAAATCAATAACAGGAAGAAAATTGAAAAATTCACAAATATGTGGAAATTAAATGACACACTCTATAACAATCAATGAATCAAAGAAGAAATCAAAAAAGAGAGCAAAAAATATCTTGAGATCAATGAAAATGGACACACAACATACCAAAACTTACAGGATGCTATAGTGAATTCTTATAGTGTTACCTTGCCTCAGCATCTATTTTGAATATAAGTTTAACTTTTTCATACTAGAAGCATGACACAATTTCCAGTTCTACACTATACCCAAATGGCTCAAGCTGGTGGTGAGAGATAAGAACTTCGGGGCATTTGCTTGTGAATTTAAAGTGATCCACACCCTGTTCTCCTATATATACCATACTGCTAGTTGCCACGTGCTCTGCTGTCTCTCTGCCTGACTCTTCATCCCTACCTTGTATGACCCAGGGATGGAGGACTGCCCTCCTGACTCATTGTGCCCTCCCCACCCAGGATATGTTGGTAAAAAATCTTTGAACTTGTTTCCTATTGTGGTGGTGTATTGAATTTGTGCCTTTCATCTGAAGAACTAGGGGCTGCCACAGGCCAGCTTTTTTCTAAGATACCAGGGAGAACACAAGGTCAGAGCAATGGTCAAGCAGGAATAAACTGGACACAGGTTAGACAAGAGCCACAAGAGCATCTGCCAGTATAAATAAGTTTCCTGTGTGAGGGACACCCTGGCTGTGGGTGGGACAACTATGCATTGGGGTGGGGAACCTTCAGCCTTAAGGAAACTTGTGGCCTTCCTGGTCCTTACGTGAAGCATTTTACATAACAAATCCTTTCATTGAAAGGGGTGCAGCAGAGAAAGGTGAAGCTTTCTTGCCTCTTTTGGTGCTTAAAAAAGAATGACCTTAGAACCAGAAGGCTGCAGTTCCCCAGCACTGCTAGGCTGCCCACCAGGTAAAAGAATTACCCTGTGAAAGGCGCATGGTAAACACCCATGTCCAGCTCCCCTTCATTTCGCATTAGGGCAGGGTTGCTGGCCACTCTGGTACTGAAACCTCAACTTAGCAAGGGGCTCTCATAACACATATAGAAAAAGCAGTTCTGAGAGGGAAGTTTATAGCAATAAATGCTTACCTTGAGAAAAAAGAAAGGTCTCAAGTAAATAACCTAACTTTATACTCAAGCAACTAAGAAAGGAAAAAGAAACTAAGCCCAAAGTCAGCAGAATGAAGGAAATAATGAAGACCAGAGCAGAAATAAATAAAATAGAAACTAGAAAAATAATAGAAAAGGTCAAATGAAACTAAGAGTTGGTTTTCTGAAATGATAAACAATTGACAGACTGTGGCTAAACTTTAAAAAAAGAGAGAAGAATAAAAATAAATAAAACTATAAATAAAAGTGGGACCATTCCTACTGATTCTACATAAATAAAAAAGATTGAAATAGAGTACTATGAATAATTATGCACCAACAAATTAGATAACCTAGATGAAATGGACAGATTTCTAGAGACACAGAAACTACCAAAACTGACTCAAAAGAAAAAAATCTGAATTGAATCAATAATCAAAACTTCCCAACAAAGAAAAGCCCAGGACTTAACGGCTCTCCTGGTGAATTCTACCAAATATTTAAAGAAGAACTAACATCAATCTTTCTTAAATTCTTCCAAAAGATTGAAGAGGAGGGAACACTTCCAAACTCATTTTACGAGGTTAACATTACCCTGACACCAAAGTCAGACAAGGACACTACAAGAATAGAAAATCACAAATCCAGTATCCCTGATGAAGATAGATACAAAAATACTCAATAAAATAATGGCAAACTGAATTCAAGAGCACATTAAAAGGATCATACACCATGATCAAGTAGGATTTATCCCTGGGATGCAAGGATGATTCAACATATGCAAATTAATAAACATGATACGCCACATTAACAGAATGAAGGATAAAAATCACATCTCAATAGGTGCAGAAAAATAATTTCACAAAATTTAACATCCTTACATGATAAGAACTTTCAACAAATTAAGAGGGAACATGCCTCGACATAATAAAGGCCATTTATGGCAAACTCGCAGCTAACATCATACTTAGCAGTGTAAAGCTGAAAGTTTTCTAAGATCAGGAGCAAGACAAGGATGCCCACTCTCACCACGTCTATTCAATATAGTACTGAAAGTGCTAGCCAGAGCAATTAGTCAAGAAAAACAGATAAAAGACATCCAAATTGGAGAGGAAGACATGATCTTATATATAGAAAATTTTTCGGATTCCACCAAAAAATTGTTAGAACTAATAAATGAATTCAGTAACGTGGGAGGATACAAAATTAACACACAAAAATCAGCAGTGTTTCTATACACTAACAATGAACTATCTGGAAAATAAATCAAGGAAACTATCCCATTTACAACAGCGTAAAAAATACTTAGAGATAAATTTAACCAAGGAAGTGAAAAATCTGTACATTGAAAGCTATCAAACACTGATGAAAGAATTGAAGGCAACACAAATACGTGGAAAAATATTCTGTGTTCATAGATTGGGAGAATTAATATTATTGAAATATCTATACTCCCAAAGTGATCTGCAGATTAAATGCAATCCCTATCAAAATTCCAATGGCATTTTTTACAGAAATAGAAAAATCAATTCTAAAATTTGTATGAAACTGCAAAAAATCCCTAATAGAGTATTCTTGAGCAAAAAGAACAAAGCTAGAGACATCACATTACCTGATTTCAAAATATACTCTAGTTCTTTGTGTGTAAAGTTAGGTTGTTTATTCTATGGAATTAATTGTGCAAACACAAAAGGAGGAACATGTAAGTATGGCACATCAGAGTATTGTTTGCAATAATAAAAATTAGGAAATTACCTAAATTCCATAAATAGGATCATAGCTACATAAATTATAATTATAATTTACATAATTATAATTACAATAGTGAGGTAGCTGCTACAAAGAGTGAGGTAAATTTGTATATAACAACATGGAAAGTGCTGCAAAATTTATAGCTATAGTGGACAAAATGCAAGATGCACCTAGAATGTTCAATCTCATTTATGTAGAACCCACCCCCCCCACTATGTAATATTATATGTAATATATATTACTGTATATGTAAAAACATAGAAATGTTCTTAAAATGAAGCCTTCCAACCTTTAATAGTGCTAAGCTACAGAGAAGGGAGAGGGACTCTTTAAAATTTCCTCCCTATTTTTCCATATTATTTGCAATTTTTAGTGTGAACTACTTTTGTAATGAAGAACAGGAAATTAGAAATCAAACGTGGATATCATATCCCAGAGATAGAAAAAAATATGACTGCATCATTTTCCTCATCATGGTAAGGATGCTTATGGCGAAGGTCAGAATTCCAGGAGCAGCTGCTCACTTGGACCTTTGTCCAAGGAAGCACCTGAACAAAGAGGGTCCTGCGGAGTGTGCCGAGTTTCCACCAGCATCTCTGGGCCCTAAAGGGGGTGAACAATAACATGCAACTCAACTCATATTTCAGACCCAACTTATGGCTTGTTTCTCTCATAGGTGAGGGGCAGAGTAACCTGAGGGGCATGTGACTGCGGCCATACCGAATGTCCTGACTGAGAAAGCAGCACAAGTAAATGGACCCCTATACACCATCTCATTTCTGCAGACAAAACGCCTGGTACATGAATGAGTCATCCTTTGGTCCCATCGTCATTCCTTTTCCTGTTGGACCATAACTTAAAATTTGAGCTTCCTGCACCACGCTCTGCTTACCTGAGCACATGCGTGCTGCACATGAAGTACCCACCTCTGCCATCGTCCATGGCTCTGATTAGAAGACTAATTGACCCACAGCCTGAAAGGTGGTGGGAAGGGGAAGACGTGGGAGTCACCAAGGTCACTAAAGTCACAAAGGGAACTATCCCGGCATTCATAAATAGCTTTTGCGATTCCGTCTATTTGCTTTAGAAAATGCCACAGCCTCTAGGAAAGTCACCTAAGAATGAATGATCTTTCTGTTGTGCTGTTCACATTGGCTGAGCCTCTGCACGGTTTTAAGCACTGGGAACACTCTCTTGTCCGGGAGCAGAGGACGTCAGAAGGAAGGCATGTTGGTGCCTCAGTCCTACGCCTTGTGGTCAGCACTTCTGTGCTCATTAAGAGAAGATCAGACAGAGATGGCATTTACTCCACCTTGGGAAGCATTTATTTGTTCTTAGGTGGAATTCAGGGTCAAGAGTCTCAGTGAGGGCAGGTCTGAGCAGTCATTCATATGTCCTAGATCCTAGGAGGACATGCTCCAAAAAGTTCAGAGAAGAGAGGAGCACAATTCCATGGCAGGAAGCTGAGCAGAGAAAGGAGAAACAGTCAATGCCTTAATTCTGATCCAACAACGAGAAAAAAATAGGAAGGTACCTTAAACAATTGGCATATCACGTACTGAGCTCCACAACAAACTGCCATGTGTTTGTGAGTTTTTTTTTTTTTAAACAAAAATGTTTCCTTAGCTAGAAACTTCCATAGTGTGTGGACTTCACCTAAGCCTTTTACAAGGTATTTCCTTACAGACTCTAGAGATCACGGGCAGCTGGAGGCCTGGTGAGGGTGTGTGTTGACTGCTGGTTGAATAGTGGCATCTCAGGGGCTGGTTGGTGGATGGGGGTCCACCCTGGGGAGCTCATGGAAGGCTTCAGAGCTCAGGCCTTGGCCTTGTCTTGCTTGATATTTTTAGGAATGATTTAGAGACACCTATATTAAGCACCTCAACTTTGTGGATTATATGACAGAATTTGGGGGAAGAAAAGGGGCTGCTTCAGCAGATCAGATTATGGATGGACCACGAAGGGACACGGTATAACCATAGTGAACCAAAGGTGCTGACAGAAAGAGAATTGACTTGGCACTAAAAGGGGTTAAAAAATAATAATAAAAGACTATAGAATTTTAAAAAAATTGGCTGTAAGGACAGGCTATTTCAAGAACAGGTCAGTTGCTGGTGTATAAAGGACCACTGAAAGCTGCTTCACTGGTGAGTCCCCCATGCATAGGGCCCGGCTTCATCCTCATGTGCTGTCAGGGGCCAGAGTTACCCAATCACACCCACTAAACTCTCCAGAAGGGGATGCAATATGTTCAACATCATTTTTCCTATTTTAGAGGGGAAATTTAATTGCAAGGGGAGTGAGTGTTTTGACTCCTCTTGTCAATGCTTCCAAATTGATTCAGCACTTCAGGGGGAAACCTGGAAAAGCTCCCTGTGGTCCCACCTGAACCACTTAGGGGGTCTGTCCAGGTCTGTAACCTCCATTGTCAGCATGGTTGATCTGTCGGAGGGCCTGGTTTTCAATCTTGTTTTCTCGGTCCCTGGCTCTAGCTTCTTGCCAAGGCTTTCAATGTGATGACTGAGGAGTTGAGTTGCATTGGCTCTGGGTTTGGACAGGGCCCTTTTAAGTCTCCCTTTCCCAATCCTGTTTCTTAACTATGTTTCAGGGGACCAAGTCTCTCTCCCCATCTAAGGGGTGATTTAGACAATTTCCCACTCTGGGCAAGCACCTGGGGAGCCACACTGTAGAGGAAATTCAGGTATCAGATGCAGATAAAGTGGGTGGCCTTTATGCCCTGAGCTTCAGGGAATTTACATCTCTATTTCTGTAGAGAAACAAGCTACTGCAAGGAGAAAGCCATCTGACCTACAACCAATTGGCAGGGAATATAGGGATAGAGGAACAATTAAATGACCCTGCAAGGAAGCTATCTTCCCAAATCTAGACCAGAGTGGGGAAGGCCAGGTTCACCCACAGATCCAAGCCCTGGAGGAGAGGGGATGGAGGACTCATAGGATAGGAGAAACAAGTTATAAAAAATCAAAAGCAATATGTAAACCTATTTGGGTCCTGATTCAAAATAAACCAACTGTGAAATGACATTTTGAGACAATTGGGAAATTTTAAATACTGACTGGGTAGCAGATGAAGTTAAGGGGTTACTGTTCATTCTGTTAGGTATAATTATGTCATGACTATAATAGTGAAAAAATGTCATTAACAATTAAAGACACATTGAATGAAATATTTATGGGGCAAAATGGTATATCCTTAAAATTTTCTTGCAAGCAATCTAGTACAAAATCAAACACACAAAACAAAACAGAAAAAACGTGTGCGTGTGATAGACGATGCAGGATTAGCAAAGTATTGGTAATTGCTGAAGCTGGAACATGGGTACATAGGAGGTTCATTATACTCTTGTATGTTTATTTGAAACATCTATGATAACTTTTTTAAAAAGTCATCTAGAAAGAGAAAAGAAAGGATTGTTATTGTGATGTTTCCTATTAACAGACTTTTTATAAAAGTTTTCAAATTAGTTATTCTTTACAGATAGCTTGTAGGTGTTTCCTGTCTGTCAAATCGAGTCCCTACACAAGCTCACGCTAGGATCAGGCCTGAGAGAACAAGAAAGGAAACCAGTAAGGGCAGACGGTTGGGAAATGCCTGGGCTGGGAGGACCAAGGGCTAGTGTCTCCTCGGAGAAAGGAAGTGTTCTCCTTCCTTCCAAAGGCACACGATCAGGGGAGGCTATTAACTAAACTACTGGGTTAAATTCAATACCCAGAGAAATAGACATTCTAGAATATCCTCAAATAAATAATGAAAGACTTAGTGGCAAGGGCAACCAACGGCAAATCATAAGAAGCATATAGTTGAGCGGAAATCACATACAGTTAAATGGCTGGGAAAACACGTTTAGTCAAATGGCGATGCAATTTGGAGTTGTGTCTTAAGTGTTGTACTGTGAAATTTCAATTAGGAGCTAAGTGCTGTGAAATGGGCTGTGCCAGAAGACTTTGGCCGGCCGTTAGATGTGCACTACAGTTTTCCAAGACAAAGAGAGAGAGGGAGAGATCAGGACGAACATTGGTATTTTGTTTGGATCTGATTCTAGACATTCTGATGCCTCTCAGAGGTGCATGTGTTGCACACCTATTGGTGTGCACCTATTCATAAATGTGGTGCACAAAAGATAACAAGATGTCGTGTAAAATGTCACAGTGGGAGTAAAACAAGAAGTGGGGAAGTTACCAGCAACTTGGCACACTTGAGTTCCCTTAATGGGAAGAAAAGAAAAAGACTTCATTATGGTCTCTTCCGGTAGGTTTATCATTTGAAACACAAACACTTGAAATGCAAAGGGAAGGCCTGTTGGTAGAGCATGTTGTTTCACTGTAGACAGCAGCGCTCCTAAGAGCAGCCATTCCAGAACTGAGTGTAATAAGAGGTAACACCATTAAACATGTCTTTGGCTCTGTCTCTGGGAGAGCCAGAGGGGAGAGAGTGGTTTTGTTTCCATAGTGTTCTCCAAGTTGGTCAATTTAGTCGCGATTACAGATCTGTCTCTCTGGCTTCAGGATTCCAAGATGGGATTGTAGGAAAGGAGTTAATTTTGCCAGCTCATGTTGAGACCATTAAAATCATCTTGCTGGGGAAATCATGGAAAGTTGTCAATACTGCCAAGACAGTCTTCCATCAGCCCTCCAGAGCCCAGCTTCAGTCTGCTCTCAGGGTCGCTGCAGAAAACAAGTGTAGTCAGTATTTTTGTCCATGCTTTAGAGAGTATTGGTAAGGAAAAACCAATTAACACTTCCCTAATCTTAAAAGGAAAGAGTGTGGTGCACAGGAAACATGGGTTTTGGAATTTGAGTTATCAGAGTTCAAATCCAATTCTGTGGCTCAAGCACTGTGTGGCCCTGTGCAAAATGACTTGGTTACTCTTAGCTTCAGTTTTGTAATGGGAAAAATGAGAATTACCTCATTAAACACGATGGAAATGAAATTCAATAATAAATACTAGGTCCTTTCTAAGGGAATACTTAAGAAGAAGACGGATATTATAGAATCACGAAAGAGTAATGCCATTTACTGCATGATAGCAACATAAATGAGGTATAATGGGAGTGAGGATAGCTCAGGTAGGTTTTCCAGGCAAAGAGTGTGTGTTTTGGGGGGACCAAGGCATGGAAGGAGCAAGGTGGTGTGCAGCAGGTCTGCAGGGTGACGGCAGGGTGGCCACTGGAGGCTGAATATCTCATTGTGACTGTCACCAAGTTGTATGGTCTCAGAGAGGGATTTAACTTCCTGTTTCTTTGGCTTCCTCACACAATATTAATTAAGAGTTTTAAAATTCTGTACTTAATATTTAATTGTGCTACATTAACATTTCATGTATCAAGAATATGAAAAGGTAGCCTGGGAAGTCCCTCTCTGCCTGGGGTCCCATCCCCACACTACACTAATTGTTATCCTTCCAGGGCGCTTTTTTTGTTCTGTTTCCTGTGTTTGTGTTTGTTTTCTTGCATTGACAAGTCATATATTCTTTATTTTCTCCCTTTCTTACTTAAGGGCTGCATAGAGCACATACTATTCTACAACTTGCTTTTTTCACTTAACATCTTTTGTGAGAATATATTAGAGTAAGTTGTCGAAAGCTGATCTCAAACCCCCTCTACAGAGATTTAATTATGGAACGATCCAAAAGTGCTCCTCCTAAGCTGGTTTAATGTTACAGAACCCCAGGACGGATCTCATCATAGCACCCTGCAACTTGGACACCTCCAATTACCACCTGTTTGCTTGGGACATACCCTACATGTGTCTCTGGACACCCACAGTCTGTCCCTCATGGGTGCCTGGTCATTCCTCCTCCAGCCCCACACCTGAGAGAACAGCTCAGCCACACCTGTGCTCAGTACCTGCCTAGGGCATGCACCATGCTGGGTGCTTCCAGTTTGACTTTTAGAGAATGAGTGCCTTCCAGAGTAACCTAAGAGAGAACTATATGTTGGGGTTTTCTCAGGTCTTTCCAAACAGAATTGCTCACCCAGAGTGCTTTGTCTTGACCTCCGAGGCAGCATTGTTAGTGGTAGTTATTGTGATTTATCATCAGTGCATCTGGCTCAGTGTTAGACTGTGAGGTTCTTGAAGGCGGGGCTTACCTGCCATGGCTCTGGGGAGGTGATGAGGTGGGAATCAAAACAGATCTTCCAAATATCCCCTGGGGTGGGCCGACACGCCATCAGAAACTTAAACTCCTCTGGAGAGATGCTCTGTGGGGACGACTCTCAAAGAACTTTTAGCTTCTTGGGGGTCTCATTCAGCACCAGTTGAATCATTGAATGGATGGGGAGGTCTTTGCTTTCTACGCCTTTGGAACTCTTGCGACCCTGACACAACGTAAGGCGTGTGATGACGGCAAAGCAACAAAAAAATCAGTCAAAAAACCCCAGAGCGAGTACAATAGCTCATGGAAATCTGATTCAAGAGGATTAGGTAAAGGTTCTGAATTTTTTTTTCTGATTTTTTGGATTCATTTATCCATTCGTTTGTTTGTCACCATAGCTCTGAATTCTGGATGGTGTGTTCCTACAAAAGGATCTTCTCCTCTTCAGTGGCCACTGAGTTAAGGAGAACTTTAATACAGCCAGAGATCAGGCATATCTTTCATTCTTCCTGAGTTAATGCATTTATGTCTTAATTACCTGTAGGCAAAGCTTCTACATTATAAATCTGGTGTCCTGTAACAATACATTATCAACACAAGCCCCTGTTGCCAGACTTGGGCCATCCTTTCTGTAGGAGCAGCGTGACAACCGACATGATGTTGAGTTAATCCTGTGTCCACTTCAGGGTTTGTCCAGGCTCTACACATGCTGGAGCTCAGTGCGTGCTTTGGAATGAATGAATGAGTGAACAAATGAATGAATGAATGCTGAACAAGTGCCTGCACCCTGCCTGTCAACCGTGGATACAGAAAGTTGGGGACAAGGACAGGGCAGTCCCTGTCTGCCCTGAACCTGCAACCCAGATTCAGAAGGCAAATAACCCCCTGGATTTCTTCCCATCTAGTATCTCGAGTGATTTTAGCTCTGGCTGACACGGCTTGGATTTAAATATCATAGGCTGAGAGGCACAGGCTAATAGGAAGTTCTTCCTATATCTAACATGAAGAAGCAATACTTTATTTTTTTACCATTTGGTTTTGTAAAACAAACAACATTCCTTATTGATGATGGTCTGTGTTGTTTATAATGTTCTGGTAGATTAATATGTTTTTGTAAAGTGGAAGTCGTACAAAAGAAAGGAAAATCTAACTAAAGACAAATGCTAAAGATCACACTGAGCTCAGTTTAATTCTTGACACAAATAAATAGTCACACAGACCTTTTCTGACATGTTTCCATGGTGACTGAAGCTCTGCCATCTACACACACCGTGGTCCCCAAGAGGAGCTGGTGAACAAAAGCTGCAAGGGGATTCGTGGGGAAAAACAAAAGTTCCTTCCTTCTCTCTCCTTCTTTACTCTCAAATTTAAATTTGACTTAGTCAATCCCATATGGGGGAATGGGAATGAGTTAAAGTGGAAACATCCCTTGAACTGCAAATCATATTCTACTGTGATTTTTATTTATTATTTTTTTAAGTTTGAGGTTTTGTCACCAAATTATAAATTTAGTCATAACACTTTCATGATAGGTGTCTGAGATCAAGCGTGGCTGCTTAGGAAGATAAATTCGGGTCTTGCTGGTGGTTGCAGGGGGAGGCTGCCAGGGAGGCTGGGAGACTGTTGTCCCGCACCTGTGCTGGTTCACTCCGCTTGTGTTGACCCGAGGCCTGTGCCACAACCACTGCCAAAACCTGCCACTCAGGAGGGCTGCATTCTGGTTTTGCATCCAGAGGGAAGGATAAAGCTCTGTTTTAATATCACAAAGATGTGCTAAATGTGTTTAAATTGTAACAGAATTTTTTTTTAAGAGATGGGGTCTCGCTCAGTCAAGTGCAGTGGCATCATCGTAACTTACTGTAACTTTGAACTCCTGGGCTCAAGCAATCGTTCTGCCTCAGCCTCCCCAGAAGCTAGCACTACAGATGTGTACTACTGAGCCCAGCTAATATTTTAAAAAATTTTTTGTAGAGACGGAGTCTTGCTATGTTGCCTGGGCTGGTCAACTCCTGTCCTCAAGCAATCCTCCCACCTCGGCCTCCCAAAGTGCTGGGATTACAGGCATGAGACACCGTGCCTGACCAGAATTTTTAAGCCATATAGTGTGTGGTCAACAATAAATGTTTTCTGCTTAAGTAATAATGATGACCATAATGAGGGATGTTGGGCACCAGGCATTTTCCTAAGTTCTTCACACATGCTATGCCTCACTAGTTCTTACAACAACCTTACAACAACCCCAAGACAACTCTAAAATAAATGTACATTTATCCCTGATAAATAGCAGAAGTGATGAAGATTAGGAAACCTAGCAGAGGTCACTCAGAAAGACCCTGGACCCTTTGCTGAAGCTGGCACTCTGCCCTGAGAAGTGTCACTTCTCCCATCATTACTACACTTTGAAACACCCTCTTGTAGATGTCAGGAGAATGCATTGCATACAAAATGTGTGCAAAGGCCCTGAATCCCAAGGGGCCCCCTTCCACAAAACACAAAGTGGCTTCTGTAATTTCTAGGTAGGATGGAGATTTGCTGCCTTGGTGGAGTGCCACATAAGGCAATGATGGAACCAAAGTCTGTCTCAGACCTTGATGCCCAGTTATCAGAAGGCCTGGAAGGATTGCCTTGTAATAATAAAATATTATTCACAGTGCGTGGCTGCCAAAGGAAATACTGTTGGTCTAGGTGTTTTCTCCCAGCTTCTAGGATTACAGATGAAGACTTTGTCTCTTGGGGGTGGATGGAAAGTCAGAGACACATGGCCAATTGGGATGGACTCAAGAAGCCACCGATCACTTCAGCTCTCTCTTTCTGCTGGCCCTTAGAATCTCATAGCTTGGGAACATCTGGGTCACCAGGCAGGTGAGCAGGGACTGTGGAGTCACTTACACTCAGAATGCCTTAGCCAGACACACAGAGAACCCAGCAGCGGGCGACCTCTGGGGAAATTCTGCTTCCAGAGCTTCTGTCACTAAAGTACCAGGAGCACCTACTCAGCCGTTACACTCCTACTTATTTGTTTCATTTGTGTTCTCTTTGTCTTCCAACAAGACTGAGTGGTCAGCCACACAGACTCCATGCACCCAGCCCGTCCAGGGCCTAGCTGGAGGCTGAGCATACTTCAGTTTGATACTTGCATTGTGGCTGCAGGAGAATGGAATTTGCACAATGGCATGCTCAAATGTCCTTGAAACATCCCCATAAGGTGCTCTCTCCCCTCAGTTAAGTGGTAATGTTTGAGGTCCTAGCTCAGACATGGACCCATTTGTGAACAGAAAGAGACATTTTGTGATGTAACCATCAAAACAAAACACTGGGGTCTAGAAGTGGCTTCCAAAATCATTTAGATAAAGTTTGTAATTTCACAGATAAGTTCACAGCTAGCTCACAGTATATGGACATATTATAAATAATGGGTCATTTCCAACAGTGTGTGGGTATGACGGCTGGGCTGTGGCAAATGCTGAACCATCGTTCCCAGGGAAAATACAAGGTTAGGTTCCTGTGAGCCACTGGTCACAACATTTCCATCAGCTGATGATTAAATAACTTTGTTTTATGTGAGCTTCTGTTTAAAGACCCCTTATTTAGTATAAATTGTTGATTCATTAATATTAAACTCACAGCGACACCACCAAAACTGAACAAAACTTACCTAATGCATGTCTTTCCTCTGTATGGCACATTGCAGCTTTCTTGTGCTTAGGAACACGAGCCAGCACTTCAGCACTATGCTTGGGGCCATTTTAAACTGTGATGCCACCAACAAAAAGCACAAAAACATGAAAAACAGAGCACTAAGGAGACTTCAAAGAGGACGCTTGTTTATAGTATGAGAACTGAAACAAAAAGGCAGAGAGGCCTTGTTCTTCCTCAGCTTGGAATGTGCTCCTCAGGAGAATCAACGTTTTTGTTGCTCTGCACATGTCTGCAAATGACTGGTAAGTGCCCTAAGTATTGATTTGGGGGTTACAAGTAAATTTTAGCAAGTAGGTAAATTTGCAGATACAGAATCTGGAATCTGTGAGGATTGACTTCTTATTGCTACAGTAGGACTTTTTATTTTAAAAACTTAAATAATACATGACCCTTCTGATAGATTCTTTTGATAATTAGTGAAGTAGAATTGGCATATGGTTAACTAAATTAATTAATGATGAATTCCAGGTAAAATTGAGTGTTTATTTTGTGTCGGGCATGTTGCTGGTGCAGGACAACAGAGACCCAGCACATGGTGTCTGCTCTCAAGGGGTTTCTGTTCTATGGGTACAGCGTGATGAGTGCCAGGAGAGGAGAAAGCCTGGGTGTTGTCATGGCAGAGAACGGCGTCCAAATCTGGAGAGGGGGCAGAGAGCACATCTGAGCTGAGTCTCGACAGACTAGGCATTTGTTAATGGAAAAAAACCCCAAACTCTGTAAAATAATTTAAAGAGGTTTATTTTGAGTTGAATATGTGTGACCAATGGTCTAGAGAACATGGCCTCAAGAGGTCTTGAGAAAATGTGTCCCAGGCAGCCAGGTTAGAGTTTGGTTTTATATATTCACGGAGACAGGAATTACATGTAAAATCGTAAGTCAATACTTGGGAAGTATACATTGGTTTGGCCAGAAAAGCTGGGACATCTCGAAGCGGGGAGGGTTACAGGTTACAGGTGGGTTCAAAGATTCTTTGATTTGTAATTGGCTAAAGAAATAAAGCTTTGTCTAAAGGGTTGGAATGCTTTAAGATAAGGAAGTCTGTTAATCAGATACAAGCCAAGCGACATATATTGGCTCAAGCGATCTCTTAAGCAAATTGATGACCTGTGGGTGATTGCCCTGCACGGCCTTTGGTCTGGTTAATAATTTAGTATCTTATTGTATGGGGTCTGTCCAACCTCCTTTTCCTTCGTGGCCCGAACTCAGTTTTAAGGTTTTTCTGGGGTCCCTTTGGCCAAGAGGGGGGGTCTGTTCAGTAGGGGAGGGGGCTTAGGGTTTTATTTTAGTTCACACTTTCGGGGGTGGGAGAATCTGCTTCCCGCAGAGGCCTGCAATGTCAGTGGAGCCAGCCTGCCTTCAGAACGGTCAGAAAGGAGGCTGGCCTGGAAGACAGGAGGAGGGCAGGAGAAGCCTTCTGTGGGATTCTAAGCTTGGGCTGTTGCACAGGAAATGTGGAGTTATTATTTAAACAATTCCCTCTGGTAGGTGACACTATGTGCTGTGAATTCCAAACAGGTCCTTCTGATTGCTGGTTGGAAAAACAGATTATAAGTAGAAGGAAAAAAATAGGAAGGCAGCCTAAATTAGGAGGGTGTTCATTCATTTGTTTGTTTGTAGCCCATTCATTTCTTTGCTGTCATTCATTCATTTACTGACATATTCTTTGAGGGTGTCAGTCAGGTTCCAGGCTCTGCGGATTCAGCAACAAACAAAGAGCCAGAATCTCTCAGGAGCTGTCTTCCAGGGAGAGGATGGTAAAACAAAGACGCACTGACATGAGGGTCCCTAGGTGGTCTTAAGATGGACGGAGGCAGGTAGAGGGGACAATGTCACCAGGTGGGAAATGCCTTGGCAGCCACTGGGCCCTGCAGAGGTCCCATGGGGAAGACGTGCACAGAGGAGCTGGGTTCTGATCTGGGTCTCAAAGTCATTGTGAGGGAGAGAGCTGCTCCTGCACATTGTAATCTGGGGTCCGGAAGGTTCGATCTTACCCTGAGCAGACAGGTGCCCCGGACTGCCCTGGACTCGGTAGGGGAGAGTGCCCGAACCAGGGCAGGGCCGGTAGAAAGTGCGCACTGAATCTGAGAGGTGCGAGGGCCTTGGGAAGGCCAGGGCCGGGGCCAGGGCGAGTGGGGTGAGGCTCCCTCTCGCAGAGGTGGGCTGTTTACTGCCTCAGGGGACTCAGGAGGAGTGAGAGGGGACGACTATTATTAGGACCTCAGCTTGGATTCCTGCGGGCGGGCGGTCTGATCGCCCCATGCGTGCCTGGCGTCCTTGAGAGAATCCTCCAAGTGGGGATACTTTAATGCCCACTGCGCGGCGGGGGCGCGGAACAGCAGGCAGGCCGAGGTGGTAGAGCTGGAATCGAACCTGCGATTCCTCCCCGAAGCCAGCGGCGCAGTCCGCTCGCACTGCAGGCTCAGGAAGGGGGCAAAGACCCCAGGGTAGGCGCGGACCCCGAGGGGCAGCCAGGCCAGTGGGCGCCGCCCCGGGAGCGCAGCACGGGGAGTAGCGCAGGGGACAGAGCGGAACGCCAGCCTCGGCAACGCCCGGCCCTGCCCGTCCGGGCTCCGCGCTGACTCTTGGCGGGGACCCCGGCCCGCCCGCCGCCCAACCAGGGGCTGATGCTCTTGGTCTGGGGTGGGGTCTGAGATTTTTTAAAGCCCCTCAGGTAGTGCTTATAAGAAGCCAGGATTGAGTGAGGAGCCCAGCCTGCGGGGTTTAAAGACCCCCCTGCGCCCCCCACACACCTGGAGGCCTTAGAGAGCAGCGGCCTGGGGCGGGGAGACAGGAACGTGTCAGTGTGCGCCCTCACAAACAGAAAAGCGATCTATTTGGGGATCGCTTGATGTTTGATAACATTCCCTAGATTTGATGCTGCCCTGGATTTTGCAAATAAAATGTCCAGGGGAAAAAGGAGAGCTGTCTTTGTACCCCTCAGAGACTCCCCGGGTGCGTGGCTTGTCGCCCTACGCAGTGGACCCTCCCGACGCTTTGAGCCTCCCTCCCTCCCTCGCCTATCCTCTTGCCAGCTTCGTGTCTGCTCCATAAATCACGGCATTATGCAAATCGAAAAATCTGCCTGTAGCTTCTGCGAGGAGAGATCACCCACAAAAGTGGATTTCCATGGAAACCAAGCGAAAAATGCAACAGGAAGGAGAGGAAGGACAAGTTAGACCTGCTGCCTGATTTTCATCAAGAGTCACTGTTCCGCCTTAGCACCCATCCCCCATTTCTTTTAGCGTGTGCACTTGCAGACCAGAGTGGGTTTTTTGTTTTTTTTGTTTTTTTCTTGTGGGCTTCTAGGAGTTCAATTTATTCAGTCTGGGAAAGGATGATTTATTTAGAGTGCTTACCTTTGTGAAAAGCTATTATATGGAGAATGGTGGCCATTTTCTTTTTATTACTAAAGAAAGAGAAGAAAAGCAACCTTCATCCCAGTAGGAAAAATGTAGATAAGCTTTAAGGAAGAACTTCCCAATTGATACTGCCATAAATTACTGTATAAGGATTGTCAGGATGACTGAGAATATTGCTTCTTGGAATTCCCTTAATTGTAGGATAGGATATTACTTTGGTCAGGCTGCTATAACAAATAGCAACACCACACAGGGGGCCTTAAACAACAGAAATTTGTTTTCTCACAGTTCTGGAGACTGGAAGTCCAAGATTAAGGTGCTAGCAGGGTGTTTTCTTCCGAGGCCTCTCTCCTTGGCTTGCAGATGGCAAGATGTCTTCTTGCTTTGTCCTCACATGGTCTTTCATCTGTGCACACACATCGCTGGTGTCTCTCTGTGTGTTTAAGTGTCCTCTTCTCATAAGAACACTAGTCCGATTGGATTAGGGCCCATTGCCTCTTTAAAGACTCTATTACCAAATACAGTCACATTCTGAGGTACTGGGGTTAGGGCTTCAACATATACATTTTGCAGACACACTATTCAGCCACAATGGATAGATTCCATTTGCAGAACATGATTTAGAATCCAGCACATTGGAGCTGGAGGAAATCTTCCTTAAAACACTGATTTTACAATCATGATGCTGAGGCCCAAGGCAAGTGACTCAGTGGGGACCACCTGATGAGGGCGGGTGAGCACCCTCTCCCAGCCCTGTTAGTCTATATTTAAACTATGTTGAACTCTCAGAAGAATGTGCTTTCACTGATGCAAGAAAACATTGTTGCTCTGTCTTTGTGGGTGAGTGACCCTGCAGCCCCTCAGAACAAGCACAGGAGGCATGATTCCATGTGGATCAATGGTCTTACATAGAGTGTGCTTCTTCAAATCAACTTTGGAACATCATCCCCCAAATCCTGCTGACTGTGACCTGGTGAAGGTGATTCCTGGAGCTTTCCATCTCACCCCACTCTCCAAGTGATAAAGGATTGGTCCTGGGCTTCTTGCAGCTGGAGACCAGCTGCAGGCGCCTGTGCTCACTGAGGCAATGCCAATCAAATAATGTGCAAAAGAATCCCTGGGAGGCTCATTGAAGGTGCAAACCTACTCAAGAGCTTTTGATACACTCTGGGTGGGGTGTGGCTCAGGATTATCCCTTTCTAAGAAGCACTTAACATTGAATCTGAACCAGATCATACTGTGACCACACCTGGAACACTTATTTCAGACCCTTGCTACTCAGAGTGAGGGCCACAGAGAAGTAGGTGCAGTATCACCTGGAAGTGGTGATAAATTCAGAACCTTAGCCTCACCTACATCGACTGAATGAAAATCTGAATTTTCGTTAAAGTTTGAGAAGCTCTGCTTTAGCAGAATTGTGTCTGCGTGGCCTTACAGGCTCTCTGTAGTCCCTTGGTGGTAGTGGTGGAATTGTTCAAATCACTACTTAACAGGATGTTTCTAAGATGCCCAAATGCTTCAGAAATCAACATTAGCCACCCTGAGAAAGTTATCAAGACCTGTGAAGGGTCTGAGATTTTGCCCTACTTTCAAGCCAAAAGGTAGCCCACCACCATTTCCTAGCTGCTGTCAGAAGACATGAGACTCCTGGGTCAGAGACAAAAGATCTTGTTATAGCACCACAGGCAGCATGAGCTGTAGGTTCACCTGGGTTCCCTTTCCCCTCCACATCCTATGGGGATGACACAGAAGGGCCCATGTGGACAATGTAGACAGAGAATTTGCGTTACAACCTAGGAACCTGAGCTGAGGAAACCTCAACCAATGCCACAGAAGAAGGTATTATCTTTCTTATCCTGGTTGGGAAATAAATCTACCCTCTTGCCCCAGAGGGAGACATTATCTCTATCTTCCAAAGCTATTTGCTATACAAATATCCTTGAAATCATATTTTAGAACAAAAGCTGAGTCAAAAGGTACAGAAAAGCCATTGAGAATGGTCTTCTAAATGTTGCTCTCTTGAAAGTCTTTTGTTCATTTGAAATATCTCTCTATGTATCCTTACTTGCAGAGAAATCCAGATATGCCAAGGTTTATAGTCAACACATAGAGAAACCATGAGTGGGACTTAATTTAAGACTATCTTGAGCCTTAAAGAACCTTTGCATGTAGGAATTGCATATACCTGAAGGTTCTAATTTCTGCGCCATCTTGCACATAGAGACATGTGGGGATCTGTCTTTATAGAAATGTAGTGGGTGGGCCAGAAGGCCATTCATATTCCTTCTGTTGGCTTAATCATGTGGTAAATTAGTAAAAGAATACAAATTAAAATTGTGATAATAGATGATAATAATAGTTTCTATTTTTAATACTTTACATTTATTAAATAATACTTTACATTTTCATGTTCGTAATCTAAGTGAATTCTCAAAACATGATTGCTTCTCTTTTTCATATGAAAAGAGACAGTCAAAGAGATTAAATAACTTGTTCAAAATTATGGCTAATGCAGTCTGGGTAGGTCTTAACATTCACGACTGTGACTTTCTGGTAGGGAACTTTTAGCTGACACATTTATTCAGTCAAGGAGAAAAAAATGGAACCAGCTTTATGCTTACAAATAAAAATCAATACCACTAATTCTACTAGGAAATAGAATCACCAAAAAAGCACAGATGAATTAATTTTTTCCTTTCTACAGCCATTTTTGTGGCAACTTAGCACTTTCCAGGGAATGTTTTTTGCACATGCAGGATCATTAACAAGATTTAGCTGCTTCTCATGGCATCTGCTCCCCTGGAATCAGGAATCTTGACTGAAACTGAATTTATAAGAAGAGTGTTGTTTGGTATATTGGAAACCTGACTCTGAATTCATTCAAAGAATGCTTCTAAAATACTATAAAAGATGCTATTGTGGTATTACATTAGCTACCATAAAGCTTACTTTATGTAAAGTATGTGAAGCTCTTATCTAATTAACCACACTGTGTTATCCCAGGCTTATTAAATCATATTTAGGCACAGACTCAAAGGGAGTTTTTAATATTCTATTCAGTATATTTCAGAGAGTTTTAATGCCAGCTTTCCTTTTGTGTTTCTTTCTTCTCTATTTTTACTCTATACATTATTCTCTCATCATTAAGCCTGCCTTTCTCCCATCCCTTTGTCTTAGCACTGCACAGACACATGCTTGGCCTATGATTTCCTACCAGTTCAGACATCCTCCTCATTCATTCGTGCATTCATTCACCCTTTCTCATGCCTTTACAGGCATTGTAGTAGGAGCTAGGGAAGCAGCACCTGCCCTCCGGGGGCTTCCAGCCATCAGAGGGCACACACAGCCTCCTGGTGCAGTTCCTGGCCTGTGGCATGCCCTGTCTCTCATGTTAAAAAATTTTTCTTGGAGTATTTTTTTCAGAACTTCTTGTTTGTAGGTCAGTAGATTAAGTTTTTAGCCAATGTCTTCTTAAATACTTCTTCAACTGTGTTTTCAAATAATATAGCTGCTTGGAACATCTTTGGCCAAATAATCTAGTATCAGTGTTACTGGCTTGAGATCTAACACTACATCAGACAGAAGCCAGCCCAGGTGAGGGCGTCTGTGTGACTTGGTGAAGGAGCGACGCCTACGGAACAAAAAGGCAGGAGTTTGGGACTAGCACAACTGTGTCACCACGTTGGTGGTGGTTGTCATTTTGGAGGGCACCTTGGATAGTTGTGCCACTGCCACGTGCTGCTGTTAAAAAGCTGTGACCCATGTGAGAGGGAGGGGAGGAACCTTTTGCTGATTCCACAACAAAGGAAGTAGGAGAGAGGGCAGCACTGTGTGGATAAGGTCTCGCTGGTTTTCCTTCAAGCCTCCCACTGGTGTGGAAGTAAGACCTTGAGAGTGGATTTGGGGTACGAAGGTTGTGTGTGTGAGGGGCAGAGAGAGGACAGCAGAGGCAGGCCTGCTAAGTCTCCTTTTCTGTGGCTTGGGTTTATATGCAACATACTGGACTGCAGGCTGGAACTGCATGAAATTGTCCCAGCTTCGCCCATCCCCATCTCCTCAACCCCCAGTCCCAGGCTCTGCTGGATATCAGGGATTTGGAAAGAGGAGCCTTGAACTTCACGTGCCAGCTCCCTGCATTGTCCAGTAGGAAGGGTGCGCATTCTTTTCTGCTTCTCTGGGCCATGGGGGCCCCAACAAAGAGAGGAAAGCAGTGTAGCAGCAGATCCCATGCCCTTGTGAACAGGCCCATCTTGTGCACGTGTCATCAGGTGCACTGTTTCTCAAGTCCATGGGGACCTTGTTCAAATGCAAATTGTGTTTCAGCAGGTCTTAGTGGGGCCTGAAATTCTGCCTTCATTACGAGGTTCCAGGACATGTTGGTGCCACTGGTACATGGATACTTTGAGTGTCAAGGGCCCGGAGAACCTTTACCTCTACTCTCTTAAAATTTGTATTTTTAATTTTTAGAAGAGATTTATAGTTATAGTGGACATACAATAAACTGCACATATTTAAAGAATGGAATTTGGTGTTTGACATATGTATAATACCTGAGAAACTGTCACCACAATCAAGGTAGTCAACACATCCTTCACACCCCAAAACTCCTTGCACCCCTGTGTAATCTTTCCAATTGCCTCTAACCCTCCCGGGTAACCACTGTCTGCTCTGTTACTATATTCATTTGCATTTTTCTAGAGTTTTATATAAATGGAACCATAGAACATGCCCTTTTTTGGCTTCTTTTGTTAAGCATAATTACTTTGAGATGTATTGATGTTGTAGCACGAATCCATAGTTCATTCCTTTTTTTGTAATGGATATTTGGGTTATTTGTAGTATTTGGTTATTAAAAATGAAGACACTACAAACATGGATGTACATGTGCTTATATGGACATATGCTTTCAATCCTGCAAATACCTGGGAGTAAAATGGCTGGATAGCATGGTAGGTGATTCTTAACTTTTTATGAAACTGATAACCTGTTTTCCAAAATGATTGTGCCATTTTTAATTTCTACTAGCAGTGTATGAGAGCTCCAGCTTCTTCAAGTCTTTGCTAACATTTGTTATGGTCAATCTTCTTAAGTTTAGTCATTTTGATGTGTATAGCGGCATTTCTTTTTGGTTTTAGTTTGTACTTACCTAATAATTAATGATGCCCAACATCATTTTATGTGTTTATTTGCCATCCGTTCCTTGGTGAAATGCCTGCGCAAATCTTCTGTCTATTTTTTAAAAATTGGGTTGTTCATTTTCTTATTATTTGTTTTTGACAGTTCTTTATATATTACAGATATGTCTTTTATCAGATATATGATTTGCAGGTATTTTCTCTGTCTGTAACTTCTCTTTTGGCAAGCACGGTTACTAATTTTGATGAAGTACTTTTGGTAAACATGAAGTCTTTGCCTAACCCAAGGTCACAAAAACTTTCTCCTATGTATACTTCTAGAAGTTTACAACTTTAGGTTTTACATTTATGTCTATGACCCATCTTTAGTTATTTTTTTTTGTGGCTAAAGTATGTATACATAAGCTCCAATTGTTCCAGCACCATTTGTAGAAAAGACTGTCCTTTCTCCACTGAATTGCCCTTGCAGCTTTGTCAAAAATCAGTTTCCCATGTATATGTAGGTCAATAGCTGGACTCTGTATTCTGTTCCCAGGATTTAATTGTTTCTCTTTAAGCTGGTACAACATCCTCTTGATTACTGTAGCTTTATAATGTAGGTCTTGATATTAAATTGCCTCAGTCTTCCAGCTTGGCTCTTTTTCAAAGTAGTTTTGGTAATTTCAGGTTCTCTGCATTTTCATATGAATTTTACAATCAGCTTATCAGTGTCTATGAAAAAACCTGCTAGGACTTCGATTGGGAGTGCACTGCATTTATAGATCAGTTTGGGAAGAATAAGCATCTTAATCATATTGATTCTTCCAACTGATGAACAAGACACAACTCTTCATTTGCTTCAGTCTTTCCTTTCCCTCAGCAAAGATTCAGAGAATCTTTAATCTTTTGAAGCTTGTAATTTTAATTTTAATTTTTGTTTCTGTTTCATAAAAGAGAAATAATGTCATATGCCATTATCCCTGGAGCCAATTGACTTTACTACTTCAAAATCCTCACCTTTGCTTCCTTGGGAAAAATAATTTCAATTTCCCTTTCAGCTACAACTTGCCTATAAGTGAAGTGAGTTTTCTTTTCTTACTCCACAGACAAGTCATAGGTTCAATTAGTTATTATAATTGTTTTAAAATCCAAAGTGTCCTTATCTTATTCTTGTTTTTAATCTGTATGTTGTAATTTTACTATTTGAAAAATTATTCTTTTAATTTTCTTTTGCCATTAAGTTGGCAATAATGGTAGCTGATTATACAAATACTCTGCAACTAAAGAACAAAACAAAAACATCATTATAAAGAAATGCTTTCTCTGTGGTCAGCAGCCCATTAAAACCTGCTGACTATTTTAAGACATAATAACACTTTTAATTAACTTACAAAAGACTTTCCTATTATAAATAATTAAACTATCAGATATACATTAAAGTAATGCTAAGCAAATCAATTAAAACTAAGAAAATCAGGAAATGACATCCTGGCATTAATAACATCTTGTATTATGAAATGGCTAGGTTGGACAGAGGCAAAATTCTTTATTCCATTTCACAGTTAAGGTAACTGCATTTTGCAGAACTAGATTAGGCACCAAGAGACCTGGGTTTGGAGCCAAACCCTGCTTCCTACCCCTGTTTATGGGATTAGCACTGACCTCTGATGGATGCAGGACTGCCTGACCCTTCACCTGGGATGGCATCTGTTCGAGAGCACAGCTTCAGGGTCAACCCCTTTTTGAGTATTTGTTTCCTGTGTGGCTTTGGGTAAATTACATACCTACCTAAGCTTCAGTCTATCCACCTGTAAAATGTAGATAAAAATAACAACTATAGTACAGGGATATTGTAAGACTACAGAGGTAGAATGCAAGTGACATGCTTAGTATAATAGCTGAACAAAAATATTATTATTATTATTCCTACTACTTCAGGCACTTTTCTCTTAGAATGTTGTTAGGGAGAATCATGACTCTTCTCTGCCCCCTTTTTTTTGGCTTAAATTAAGACTTGTCTGGGAAAGTGGGTAAGAAATTCCCTGTAAGACTGTAAAGTTTGAATCTCTGTTACAACTACAATTTCTTTCTTTCCTTTTTTGATTGCAGAATCCCTTAAGTTTCTGGGTTCTTCACATAAGCTACTTTCAGATTCTGTTCTGCTATTTTCCTAAACTCTAAAAGCGGGGTTTAGCAGGGGATGACCAAGGAGGCAAAACTTAGAGATAGTCCAGTCAGCCCCAAATAAGTTCCTTCTATGATTTTATAAAAACAGATAATGCATAAGATACTATTTTCAGAATATTTATTCTATTATTGCTAATCTATGCTACTATGGACAAACAAGATTTGTCTCTCATCTGCATTGTGACTCTTACAGCTAAAAGACAATTCAAGTACAATTGCTGGTGCTGTCATGTGTGGGCGAGAAAAGGTACTTGAGTATTTTTTTCTTCTCCTTTAGATAGCATAATGAACCAAAGAAATATGACAAGGGGCAGAAAGATATGCTTTTATTAATCAGATAATTGCTAATGACTATAATAGCTGTCATTAGGCTTAACTTAGTTACCAAAGATGTGTCAAAATATGTTTTTAATTCTTCTTCATTTAGTATGTGCAAGGCAAGTGTTTACCCAACTTCTGGTGCAAGGGCATCTTTTCTTTCTTGAGGACATTTGGGTCCTGCTGATGTGCTGTGACTGACCTGCTGGGCCCAACTGCACGGCATCCCTGCAGTGTGGAGCCCCTGGTCTCTGGTCACAACCCTCTCCAAGAGTCCCTGTCCATGTGCTCTGCTCTGTCCTAGATCCCTGCCTATGTTCCTCCCTGACCAGTGTCCCTGCTGTGCAGCGTCTGACAGTGGAAGGCTGTTGATTAGCAGAAGAGGTGGAGTTAGCAAGGCCCGTCAGATTTGCCCTCTTTGAGCCTAGACAGGGAAATACAGATTCAGTAATTTTCGGAAGATGCTGAATTGCAGCAGCAAGAGCGGCCATAGGAGATCAGGAGGAAGCCGGAATTCTGAGTCAGGAGAAAGGACATGAAAAAGAAAGGCCACTTAGGGACTCAGGTGAGGTGTGCAGCTGGGGGCAATAAAAGTGTCATGAACAGAGGTGAGGAAGCGGAGCATCACTGTGTGCTAAGGTAACCACTTCCTCCTGCTGCCCCACGTCCCCAATGGCTTGTAGCTGCAGTTGCTGAGATTTCTGGTGCAATTACCATTCCTAGTTTTCTTGTAAGGCCCATCTACATGCTGTGCCTGAGTTCCTCATCATAAAGGCCCTATCACTGGTGGGAGACTGAAAACTTCTGTTTCCCAAATGACCTAAATAACATGACAGCCATATTTCCACACAAGAGTTGGGGAAGAGGCAGCTTTGTCAAAGGGGAATATCCCCTACCTGCCAGTGCAGATGGAAAGGCCTCATTGGATACTAGAATGTTCTTACATCTTCTCTTTTGGGATGAGTTCAATCTGGTTCCATGGGGGCACCTGCTGGCTGTGACTCTTGAAGCTTTTACAGGAAGAAGTCACACGCATACCAAAATCTGCATGTTTCCACAGACTCATCTGCACGGTCCTCCTCTTATGGCCAGGAAGCAAGTGCAGAGGCATAGGCCATCTTATCTTGAACACGACACAGGCCATTCTTGCTCTGCACCATAGTACAGGACTGGGAAAATGTCCATGCAAACTGAAACTGTGCAAAGTGATCTTACTAATCAAAGCAATTGCCCTGGGACCTTTAAGAAAATTTGTGGAAACATTAAACGCTCCTTACTGTAGGTTATAGATGCACAGGGAAATAAAAAAATAGTAAAACTACTATTTAAATAGTATACTGTGATTTGAAACATTAGAAACTTTGAGAATTAAAGTGTTTTATTCGATTGTAAAAAAACAACATTCCAAAAGGAGTTGAACAGTGCTTGCCTTCTTTTCATCATATAACTTACAGTACAAAGTGAGCATTTTTTCTAAATCTTGGTGAATTCTCATAGTCCCTTCTATTTGGATCACTTCCTACATTTTATTCTTTGTATTTTCAGTGTTGTGAAATCTCTCTGAGGGTTCCTATAATGTAAAGGTTTTTGCTGGCATTGCTGCCTCTGGGGCTTTTTCCTCCACTTTATCACAATTTCTTTCCTAGTTTATGCCAATAAGTCCCTTGGGTGCATGGTGGCAGTGTTGACGTTCCCACAGGCAGCTATTTCTTCTATAACTCAACTTTCAATTAAAATTTCACTTCCACCAGTGAAAGTGAAAGTGAAACTTTTCATTAGGTTTTGGACTTTTGTCTTTGCTGGCCAGTTCCCTCCTTTGATTACTCATTTTTGTCCTCACTGAAAGGTGGAAGCAACTTTGTTGAAAATCACATGGCCATAAGGGGTTATTCCTGGACTCTCAGTTCTACTGTCTTGGTCTATATGTCTATCCTTATGCCAGAGCCACACTACTAAGTCCTGGGAGGCAGACTTTGTTAGGGGCATGGGCTTCCAAATCCTGATTTCCCCACTGTGCGGCTTTGGGCATGTTTGTGTGTCTCTCTGAGCACTAGTTTCCCCATTTGTGAAGAACTACCTCATAGGAAATTTTTGAAAATGAGACAATCTGTGAAAAGCATTTTGTACTGTGCCTAGAAGCATAGTAAATGTTCAATAAATCACACTTCTTACAGAATCATTAATGATACAGGGCTAAGGTTAGGGCTGTTGTCACAGGGTTATTGATATAGGGCTATTGTCAACAACTTTTCTCCTCCCCTACCTTTTAACACACCACTCAAGTTGCTGAGGACAACTTTCCTAACCTTTTCTCCCCAAAACACAGGATGAGATGTTCATTTTGGCCATATTTCATCTGAACGAGATATGTAAGTTGTGATTCAAGTGGTGATTTATCCCATAAGTGAACTTCCAGAGCAAGACCTAGATGTGCTCTCCAACTCCAGGACAAACAAGCTGGTAGTAACATAGTCCCCTATGCCCCGTGGGAGCTGAACTGCAGCTCAGGAATGTAACAGTGTTGTTGCCATGTTCTCCAGCACACAGAGAGTTTCCTTAGCTTTGAGGACAACTGCTGACTTGCAGGTTCTTGGTGTCTCCCCAGGTCATATCCTGTGATGGGGACAGTGAACCCAGCGATGGTTATTCAGAAGGGGATATTTGCCACATGGAAGGAAACTACCACATGCTTAGCCAAGCCAGCTGCATCCATGACCATCTCGCAAAACACATCATTGTCAGATCAGTTCATGGACTAGGAAAATGTAGAATTGCCTAAGGACACAAGATTTTTACAAACTTTATTTTTTTTACTTCATTTTACAAACAAGGTCTCAGGAGTCTCTTCACAGATCAACTTAGGAGAGATTTGCAGCTTCATGCTGGGTTTGGAGTTCCCTGTACATAGCGGTTTTGCCTTTGCACCAATCTAAAGTTATATAATCGTGGGTGAAGTTTTATTTTTAGCTATATAATATCTAACTGGACATTACTCAACCTAGAGGATCAGTAGGAAGTTGCTTCCTTGCTGTTTCCCATTAAGAAATGAAAAATGTAAAGCCAACACCTCCTGGTTCATTTTATCCCCCACCTCTTTGGTTTCATGAGGAGATATTTCTGAACCAGTTATTGAAAATTAAGGATCTTAGAGTATTTCTGGGCAAATCCTGGCTACTCCATAAAATGATCTTAATTGTCTTTAAATTGAAGATAAAATAGATAGAAAATAGTATTATAAAATCTAGGTAAGGTAAAAAATATATTTATAATAAAAATTTGTGGACAGACAATTTAGTTTAAGAAAGAAGAATATAAAACTTACCTGTGAAGTCCCCTAGGAGGCTGCTCGGCTGCCACCGCACTCCCACCCCGCCCTCCAGGGTCACAGGAACCTCCTGTGCAGAACGTTGTGATTATCACACTCTTACCTTTCTTTATGATGTTAGCACAGCTATGTGTATCCCCAAATAGTGCATTGCTTAGCTCTGCATATTTTTAACCAATATAAATGGAATCAAACTATGTATGTTGCTTGAACTTCATTTCTTTTCTCAGCTAAATCCTGAGATTCACTTACATGTTGTGGATTGGAGTGATTAATTCATTTGTGTCTCTCTTTTGAATAGTAGGCCTTACATCAATATGTTGTCATGCATCCACCCGTTCCGCTTTTGGGGGATATTTCGATTGTCTCCAGTGTTTTTTCGCCTTTACATAAAGTACTGCTATGAACTTTTTTTTTTTAAGAGACAGCGTCTCATTCTGTCACCAGGCTGGAGTGCAGTGGTGTGATCATAGCTCACCGTAACCTTGAATTCCCAGGCTCAAGCGATCCTCCCATGCAGCCTCCTGAGTAGCTGGGACTATAGGCGCATGCCACCACGCCTGGCTAATTTTTTTTTTCTAGAGACAGGGTCTCACTATGTTGCCCAGGCTGGTCTTGAACTCCTGGCCTCAAGCAATCCTCCCATCTCAGCCTCCCAGAGTGCTTGGATTACAGGTATGAGCTAGTGTGCCCAGCCATGAACATTCTTACACATGACTTCTAGCATATAAATTGCAAAATTTTTCTAGTTTATGCACCTAGCTAAGAATTTGCTTGACTGTAGGGTATGCACATTATCAGATTCCTAATAATTATCATAAAAATTTGCACTCACACAAGCAGTACATAGTGTACTGGCTGCTCACATTCTTATTCATACTTACTTAACATTGTCATAGGCAGTCTGGGACATGCGACATGGTAGCACCCTGTGGTTTCAGTTTGTGTTTTCCTGAGTACTAGTGAGGTTCAACATCTTTTCATGTGTTTACTGACCTCTTGTGCTTTCTTTTCCAGGAAATGCCTGATTTGTAAGGAGTTTTTATCTATTCTGGGCACTACATGTAGAATATATAAAATTGTGAGATATATAGGTCCCATTTTGTGGTATATGTATTCATATCCCATTTTGTAACTATTCATTCTCTACTTGATGTCTTTTAATGATCAGAAGTTCGTAACTGCAAAGTAATCACGTTTATCTGCCCCTTCATTTATAGTGCATATGTGTGTGTGTGTGTGTTTTGTCACACTTCCCTCTGTTCATAAATGCATTCTCATACCTTGTCTAAAAGACTCATATTCTGTCCTTCACACTTAGGCCTTTAATCTACCTACTCATGATTTTTAATTTGTGTATGTGGTTTGTGTGTATGTATGTGTGTGTATGGTGTAAGGTAGAGGTTCACTTGTTTTTTTATCAAATGCACCATTTATTTCCCATTGACCTGCAATGAAGACTCTATAGCAAATCAAGCTTCTGGGTATATGAGTCTGTGTCTAGGCTACATGCTCTATTCTACTTGTCATGTTGTCTGTCCCTGCACAGAACCACACCGCTGTAACCAACCATAGCTTTACAGTCCCCTAGCCTCGTTCTGCTTTGGGAAGGTCAAGGATATCTTGGGCTTTTGATTTTTTCTGTAATTTTAGAATCAGCTTGTCAAAATCTACATTAAACAAAGAAAATTGCTGGGATTTTGATAGGAATTACATTGAATGTATAGGTTAATTTGGAAAGAACTGACATATTTATGATATTGAGAATTCAAATCTATGAATCTATCATTTTATTGAGGTCTTTAAAAACATCTTTTAATAAAGTATTCTAATGTTCTTTGTAAAGATCTTGGACATCTTTTGTTAGAATTATTCCTGGGTACTTCTTATTTTTGAGACTATTGGAAGATAACTTTATAAAAATTATGACCTCTTTTTGCTGCTGGTGTATAGAAATTGAATCAATTTTCATATGTTGTTTTTCATTCCAGCAGCCTTGCTATATGCTCTTGAATAATGTCAGTTTTGCTTCTTCCTTTTCATTCCTTAAACATTTTCTCCTTCTTTTCTTGCCTTACTAAGCATGCAAGTTCTCCAGAGCAATGTTAAATAGAAGTGATGGTAATGAACATTCTGTTCTCATCATTGACCTTAAAGGAAAAGCTTCCAACATCTCACATTAAGCATAATATTTGCTATAGGTTTTTGGTGGATTCATTTTTTTCTAAAAATTATAAAAGATTATTTTCCTGGTTTGTTGTTGTTTTAATACATTAATTGACTTTATGATGTTATTCAATCTTGCCTTCCTGGAGTGACATCAAATTGATCAGGATGCATTACTTCTTTTATTTAAGCCTGGAGTTTGACTCTAATTTCCCTTTCTCATACTGTTTCAGTCTGATTTTGGCATCTTAAGTTTATGGTAACATTATAAAACTAGTTGGAAGCATTCTGTCTTTCTCTAGAGTCTGAAAATTCTGGAGTCTGGGTTTCTTAAATGTTCAGGAGAGCTCAAATCATGTTTTCTCTTGGATGGAAAACGTTTATTGATCCAATTACTTGAGAGATTATGACTATTTATACTTTCTATTTCTTTTTGATTAACTGGCAACCTCTAATTTTCTATATACGTGTATTTCCTTTAACTTTTGAAATTTTAAAGCTGTTGGTAATATTCTTTTATCTTTGAAATCCCTACAGGATAGGAGTTATAGCATCTTTCCCATTTCTGTTGTTTATTTGTGCCCTCTTTCTTTTTTCCTGATTCAATACAGATAGATTTTCTTTTTCATTAGTCTTTCCAAAGAACTAACTTTTGCCTTATGATTTTGTTTAATTTGTGATTATATTCTATTTCATGGATTTCTATTCTTTCCTACTTGATTTCTTCTATTTTTTGCCAGTTTGATTCTGTTGTTATTCTTCTACCCTCTTGAGTTGTATAGGTTATTAATATTTAATCTTCTTTTCTAATATAATTATATAACACTATAAATATTACTCTAAAGGTTGATTAGCTGCATCTAACAGTTTTGATATATGATCTTTTTGTTATAATTTAGCTCTAAATATTTTCTAATTTTCATTGATTAATTCTTTTGTTTATGAGTTATTTAGAAGAGTATTTCTTACTCTTCCAAATATATGTGGTTTGTCTAGCCATCTTTTTGTAACAATTGCATCTTGTGACAGAGATCATGATTTGCATGATACCAATCTTTTAGAATTTGTTGAGACTTTTTGCCCATTATCTGGTCAATAAATGTTCTTTTGTGTTTGAAAAGAGTATGTATTTTATAGTAATTAAGTTTTCTATATGTATCCTTTAAGTCAAGTTTTAAAAATTTTTTATTCAAATGTTCTATTACCTACTTGTTTATTTTTATCTCTTTGACTTATAATTACTAAAAAAAAGGTATGTTAACATCTTCTATTACTATGGTGGATTTATCCATTTGTCCCTGTAGTTAAGTCAATTTGGCTTAATATGTTTTGAGACTATGTTATTAGTTAGATACAAGTTTATAGCTATTATATCTTTCTGGTTTATTGGATATCTTTGCATTATTTAATGACCTTCTTTACCTCTTGTAATGCTCTTTGCTTTCACAATATTTTATTTTGATAAAAATATAGGTATAACAGCTAATATGAATGGCCCTGTTACTTTCTAGTGGTGAGACCTAGTTAATTACCATCTCCGTGCCAATTTCCTTATCTCCAAAATGGGTAGAACCATAAGACCAACTTCACACAGTTGTTTATTTATTCATTTCTTCATCCATCTAATGTGTATTTACTAAGCACCCACTGTGTGTCAGGAACTGTTTTACACTTGGGAGAAATAGCTGCAAACAAAAATTCCTATCCTTGTGGAACTTAGATTTTAGTATGGGTTATTGTTAGAATTAATTGAGTTAATAATACATATAAAGTGTTTACAATACTACCTGGTACATAGTGAGTACTCATTATTGTTATCATAATTATTACTTTTGCCCATTTTTTATTCCTAATATGTATATATCCTTGTGTTTTAGCTATGTCCTGTATACAGTATGTAGCTGTATTTGGTTGTTTCTTCAGTCAGGTATTCTTTACTATTTTTTATCATTTGCTGTATCATTAACTTAGTGCATATAGTCCATTTCCATTTATCATTATTACTAATATATTTGGGTTGGTTTTTACTATTTTCTTTAAGCATTCTCAGCTTCTTTTCTTCTCTATTCTTTCTTTGGACTGAGGTGTTTTTTTTTTCTTTTCTTATTCTGTACATATTTCCCCTATAACAGTTAGAAAGTTATATATCTTTAGCTCTTCTTTCAGTGAATACTACTCCAGTTACTATTGTTGCATAAAAAACAACCCCCAAATTAGTGGCATAAAACGGAAGTAACACCTTAATTGATCAACTTTTACGTGCACACATGGACGTAACATTTATCGGGAGTAGGGCAGGTGGGAGGGGGAGGAGGGGATGGGTAAATTCACACCTGAGGGGTGCAGAGCACACTCTCTGGGAGATGGGCATGCTTGAAGCTCTGACTCGGGCAGAGCAAAGGCAATACATGTAACCTAAACGTCTGTACCCCCATAATACTCTGAAATAAATAAATAAATTAATTAATTAATAAATGATAGCCATTAGTGGCTCATTGATTCTGCAGGCCCAGTGGGGGTGATTTGTCTTTCTTCCCTAATGTATGGGGCCATAGCTGAGGAATACTTCAAAGGCTGGGGCCAGAATCAGGGAGCAGCACCTTCATTCACACCTGGCCTCAGGCTGGGCTGACCGGAGGCCTCGGCTCAGCCGGGACTGTCTCCCAGAGCTGCTGCCTGTGGCCTTCCCATGGAGTGTGGCTTTTCACAGCATAGCTGGGTTCCAAGAGACAGTGACCCCAGAACAGGAGGGTGCTGTGTGGCCTTCTCCAGCCAGAAGTCACACAGTGTTACTTCACTACATTCTTTGGTGACAAGAAAATCAATCTAGCCCAGGTTCAAGGCAAAAGGAATTCGACTCCACCACTAATAGCATGACTTATTAATATCTAAAGTTCATATCTTTATTCTCATCCTGAACAAAACAACAGCCCACTTTCTGACTTTCCCACTTTTCTGACAATGATTAATTTGTCACTTAATTTTACCTTTTATCTTGTAATTTTCAAATCTCACAGTGTAATTGTTTTACAAATCAGTATTTATTTAGATTTAATGACATTTAATATTTCTTTTGTTCTTCAATACTTGAAGCTCAGGCCATCTACTAGAAATTCCTTTAGTTACGGTCTGTAGGTGGCAAAATTGCTCAGTTGTTGATTTGAAAATATCTTTACTTCCCCCTTGTTTTGAAAGATGTTTTTTTCTAGTGTGTATAATTCTCTCTGCACATAGACAATATTATTTCACTGTCTAGTAGTAGATTTCTTTTCATTTAACCTGTGTGGGAGTCATTGGTCTTTCTAATTCTGTGGATTGTGATCCTTAATTAATTCTGGAAAATTCTCAGATATTATCTTTTCAAATATTGCTTCTAAACCATTTTCTCTCTCCTTTTTTCCTGAACTCTGATTAGATATGTCAACACTTCTCAGAGTTTCCACCCTACATCTTGACTTCTCTTACATTTCCCATTTCTTCATGTTTTTGTGATACATTGTGAATAATTTCTTTAAATAAAACTCTCAGGTCATTAATTCTCTAGCCTAATGTTAAACTGTTTGTTTTTAGTTTATATATTTCTCATTTCTACAAGTTCTATTTTGTTCTTGTCAAATCTGTGTGTTTAATAGATATATAAAATCTCTTGTCCTTTATTCATATTTTTAGTTTTCCTTTTAGTTCTCTAAAAACAATAAACTTGTCTATTTTTAATTCTGGTTCTGATTTTCCCAACGTGTGAAATCTTTATAAGTCTAACATTTTTGTCTGTTTGCTTGCGTGTTTTGTGATTATTTGACCCTGGACTGTATCCTTGGGAATTCTTAGATGCCTTGGGGTCCTTCTGCTGCTAATAAGCCAGAGATTAGTTTCCCCTAAATTCTCAATTTGAGGTTTTTCTGACCACCTGGGTAATTTGAATTTGGGCTGGAAACTCTCCTGAGAGCTGGCTGGTGATCATGAATTATCAGTGGAAATATTTTTCCATTCTACTCAGTGCTGAGGTTTGATACAGCCAGTGCTGGGGGGTGATGGGTTTATCTTTGCAGTCCTGGGGGACAGTGGGTGTATCTCTAGTCTACTGCTACATCACAGGAAAAGCTCCTCACTGTTCTGCTTGGGGTAGGGGGAGGCTGTCTCCCAGGTCCCCAGTTTGGGCAGGCTCTGAACTTTCCCTTCCTGTGCCCTCAGGCCTTGGAACCCAAAGCTGTAGTTTACTGCCAGATGTCCTCAAGGCACAACCAGCTTACATCCTCCGGTTCCAACTTTCACTTAAGTTTTGGCTGCTGAATATTCTGCTTTTGCTTGCCAAATTATTGCTGCATGTAAAAATATCTTCCCCTACATTTGATCTGCAGTTTTAGTTGCATTTTATCAGTTCTCCCTGGATACCAAGGAATGACTGTATATGTTACATTTTAATAGATAATAATGCAATGTTTTTTACTGTCTGTCTTTCCATTCATAATGGCCCAAGACAGTAATAACCATCATTTACAAATAAGAAAGACAAGGCTGGGTATTAATCATTTAAAAAATAGCCTCAGCTGGCCTGTTTCCTGTTTGATTATGTGGAGGTGGGCATTGCACTGCAGGCTGGAAACGTTTGACAGGAAGATGATTCTTATGAATTCTGAGTTTGTAAGTTTGTCCTATTAGCTGCCCCATAGTAGGTAGCATTCGTAATAAGCTGGAACTTTCTATTTTATGTCTAAAAATATTTTTGATAATTGCACTTGGACTAAATGTTTGGACTTTTAAAAGATTGGGGTTATGGAGAAACATATCAGCTGCCACAGTTGCATAAGGAATAGTCGAATTGACTGATACCTACCTCACAACTAGAAAGAGCTAATTTCTTCATCAAAAGGAACACACCTCTTTTTATTTTATTATTTTCTGGTTCTGTTTGCCTACGTGCAAACATGATAAACATACCAACTGTAAAATAATAAAATTAATCAACATGTAAGCCTAATAAAGTTAACGACAATCCACTGCCAAAAGCTGTATAGGAGTAAGAGATGCACCTGCCTAACCTTGGTTTATTTTTTCCTTTTCTGACCAAAAGCTACTTTAAAATTAGTCATATCACAACAAGGGCATCCATGAAGCTGCTTTTGAGAATTGCCACTGCTGAGAAAAGCCACCAGCCCTGGCTCCTCAGTGGCCCTCCTCCTCCCCTGTCGCGAGGGGTCCTGGCTGTCCCTGCCCCAGCGCGCCTCTCCCTCAGCTCAGTCACCTCCCCTGCAGGCCCAGTGCTCTCTTAGGGCTGATGGGGTTCTTCCTGGTTTAGCCAAACCTGCCTTTTTGTCTTAGGGCCCACTTGCTGACCACGGGGATGCAGCGCTCCCTGCTGGTATACACCCCACCCTCCTGCCACTGTTCGAGGACTGTGCCTCAATACGGTCACCTGGCCTCCCCATGTCCCCTGCACTACCTCAGCATGGATGGCTCAGGAGGGATGTTCTACCCAAAGGCTCATGGCTGACTAACCCTGGGGAACCTGATGTTCCAAGATGGGACCGGCCACCTGGGTTCCTTCCCCATCTCTGCACACACCTGACTTAGCATCTCTCTTCAAAGCACATGCATGCGAGCTGAAGGCCGGCTTCCTGCTGGTGGGGGGGGGGCACAGCTGGCTTCGGCCTCTGGTCCTGCACCCCAAGGCCTGCCCACTTTGGGGCCATTCTCGGTCACAAACCGAGTTGCTGGCTAAGGAAGGAGAACAACTTCAATCAAGGAAAGATGGGGAAAATAGCACACAAACTGGTAGGAGAGTTCCTAAGGCTTGCTACTTTATAAGACGGGGACAGGTTCACAAGATGGAACTGTGAGAGCGAGGCGTCAGACGGGACACGGGGTGCCTGCTGAGAACCGCTTTTAGAGGTGAAGGGGCTGGAGATTCATGCCAGTAAGACATCTGCAGGGGGGATCGGGGGAGCCCATCGACATCTGGAGGAAGAGGGACGGAGGACCAAGGAGGGCCTGGGCTGAGACCCCCTGAATGTGGGAGAGAAGAAGAGTGCCATTCGAAAGACAGCGATCCCCATCACCAAACGCCCCCACCTATCCCTGATGAAGCGGCAGCCATTGGTTTGATGTCTGTTGGATTGTTCAAATGACCCAAAGCAGCAACTTCTGAATATTTAATGGAAAATAAACTCTGCAGCTTGCCACCTCGTGACTTTTGGGGCTTCTACAATTGCACTAGACTGTACGCTCTTCGAGCTTGGCCCCTACTCTATGCACTGTGCTCCACACACTCCAAACACAGGGCAGGGCTTACTCCACACCGTTTGGACTGAAGTAGTGTACAGTGGAGAGCAGAACATTGGCTTCCAATCATCAGGAAGGGAATAAATCAGGGGGAGCCAATCCAACAATTCTCTGTATAGCCTAGAAGGTTTGCAGGGACACTGCGTGTTTGGGGATGGATGGTGTGAAATGTAGATTCGCCAGAGCTCAAAGAGAGCAACAGTCAGAACAGCTGTGGGTAGAGGTTTTCAGAGGGTGGACTGGAAGCTCCCTATAGTTTTAAAAGCCAAGTGCACATCTTTATTTAGATTTGAATAAAGACACATTTTGGAACACACAAGGAGTAAGGTTGGGATGCATCTTAAAATAAGAAGATGCAAACTTTAAAGCATCTGAACAGAATTAACATTGGCCCTTTTGGGTTTGAAAGCTTTGCTGTCATGCTCAAACAAGTGCAGGGATGGTGTGTGCACACACACTCACTCGCACACTCACACACTCACACTCAAACACACACAAAGATTCAGACACACACACTCACAGTTGCACACTCATACTCACTTACACTCACACACAGGCTCACACTCACATGTACACACTCACATACTCACACTCACACAGGTGCTCTCCATCCCGAGGCTGGGCAGCAGAATGTCTCCAAAGGCACGCATTAGGGTACAGTCAGCCCACGAGCCAGCCAGCAGCACTGATGGAGCACCAACTGTGTGCCAGGCACTATGCCAAGGGCTGAGGATACAATGTTTCATGAGCTAGAAGTGATTTCTCTCTCTGTGGCCTAACAGAATTTAGGGAGGACAAGCATCAAAGAAACCACAACAAATAATGAAATGTATGGTCACCAGTATGTGACAGGCAAGGACTGAGCATGTGGGCATTAGTTACAGGGCGGAGAAGGTTTCCCTGAGGGGGTACAAGGCCTTGGTGCCTCAACTAGCACCAAGTGTTGAGATTTGAGGATGGCTTGAATAGTGCTGGATGGCCCCTGGATAGCCTTGGCCAATCCAGTTTCTCCCTCCTTTTCTTCTTGCCTGTAGTTCTCAGAATAACTGTAGAATATGCTGGGAATGCCATAGCTTGAGATAGGGACGAAATGCCTGACATAGCTGGGGCCTTGTTCCTGCCCGTCCTGGGGAGTATAGCCTCTTGAGCTGGGGAGGAACTGCCCAGGACAGCCCTGGCTTTGTTCCTCTCTCCCCTGGAAGCAGAATGTCTTCCAAAGCTTGTCGAGTGACTCAGTCCCCTGAGGTATATAACCCAGGGCCGGCTGCCTTTCGAGGTCCCTCAGCTGTGGTGAAAGTGTGGCACACACAGTAGAGACTCCATCCGCCCTGGCAGCCTTGGGGGACCAACTCACACTAGATCCAAGGCTTCTTTTGTCCCTTGCTGCCTATCTGTAAGTGATAAATCTGCTTCATGTAACTTGTTGCGTGTGAGCATGTTCTGTCTCATTGGACTCAGGCAGTTGGTACACTGCAGCCCAGGACGCAGTGGGCTGAACCGTCTGGACTCCTATTCCTGGTGGTTGGCACAGTGATGATGATCTTTGCTGTCTTCCACACAGTGGGAGTCCTCCCTTGGGATTGGTTATTAGTGAAACTGGTTCACAAATAGGGAGTGGACAGAAGAGGGGACTGGAAGGAGAACACAGCCAGGTGGTAGGTGGGATGGGCACCTCCCACTGCTGGGAGGCTAGAAGGGTGGCCGGAGGCAGCGTTTAGGCAGAGGCAGCCACAGTGCCCACTGCCCTTGGAATTTGATTTTGTGAGCTGCCTTCACCCAAAGCCTCATCCAGGGCTGGCTTTATTCTGCAAACAGCAGCATCCTCCAGCTGTGCTGTGGGATTGGAGGTCCTAAAATTTGGGCATTAAATGCTTACTGGCATGACAACTGGCCACTATAGTCGGGAGGTGTCCTATGTCTCAGTGAGAACTATTTGAGAATGGTCAACACCTGCTTAAAACATGTGCCCATTAGATAACTCTACCTTCGTTCATGGCCCAACTATACTTTCAGCTGTAAGTTACAAGGCAATTTAGGTTTCTGCCCTCAAGCAACTTTGCCTACTAAAGCAGATTAGATATGTGACCACATGTCTTAGTCCTGTTTGTGTTGCTATAACAGAATACCACAGACTGGGTAATTTGTTAAAAAAAAAGAAATGTGTTTCTTATAGTTCTGGAGACTAAGAAGTCCAAGGTCAAGGGGTCTGCATCTGGTAAGGGCCTTCTTGCTGTGTCTTCCCATGGCAGAAGGCAAAAGGGCAAGAGAACACTTGCTCAGAGAGAGGGAAGGGGCTGAACTCATTCTTTTACCAGGACCCCACTCCCGAGATAACTAACCCACCCCTGCGATATCAGCATTAGTCCCCTCATGAGGGCAGAGCCTTGGTGACCTCATCACCTCTTCAAGGCCCCACCTCTCAACCCTGTTGCATTGGGGAACTAATTTCCAACATATGATCTTTGGGGGACATATTCCAACCATAGCAACATGTTTAGAGATAACTCTTTGTATCTACTTGCTGGGGCTTCAGAGGCATGAAAGTATATGTCATATTTAAGAATCTGTAAATTGTATTTAAGAAATGGGTTATTGTGACAACGTGAAATTAATGGAACTGAATCTTGGAAACATGCAGAAGTAAGGGCCCTGGAATGAGTGGTCACAGTTTGCCACTCTGGAGCCATTCAGGGTTTTAAGTATGAAATATTTCATCTTTTAATGCTTTTTTCCTCCCCTGAAATCCCTTGGTTATAAGATACTGCTCTTGGCGAGTTTGGGGGTTTGCTTTAAGGTGGTGGCCATGAGCGAGCTGTGAGAAGAAGGTGAGTGAGCGCCGCCCGCAGGTCACGGTAGAGAATCACTCACCATTCATCCTGTTGTTCCCCTGGTGGTTCTTGTGGCCCAGGCATGTGCCAGATGCTAGGACCTGGGCACACAGCCAGACAGGTCGTGGGCTGTTTTCTGGGAGCTCAGAGTCCAGGGGGGAGTCAGACATACGCTTCTGGACTCCTCCAGTGGAGGGACATGCAAAGGCAGACAGAGACAGAGGGTAGAAGGAAGCAATCTTTCCTGCCTGGCACTGGCTATGAAAGACATTTCCCTCTAAAATGATATGGAGGTGATCACATTTCTAGAATTAAAGCTCTTTCCTAAACAAAAGCTACCTCTTAATAAACATATTCACTAAAAGGATCTCAATGTATCAAGGTAGAAGTTGATTTTTAACATGCTGCATAGACAACCTCTGAGAAGAAAAGATGGGAAGGGGGTCAGGGCGCCCACGGAGGCAGGCAGCCACGCCACTCAATGTGTACCCAGTGCACCTCCGTCCGTGGCAGGAAGGAGGGATCCATTGCTTAGGGACTGCCACTTCTAAAATTACTGGAGTAAGGCTATACATCTTTACGTGCCAACACAAGTGTATCTTAAAGGAAATGTATTTAGAAACCGAACGGTATTAAAGCATCTATTTTTCTTGCTAGCAGCACAATCTGCCACCAGGAAAGTTTTAAACACTCTCCTTACAAACAGTGCCTTCCTGAATTTTTCAGTAATTAATCATGCATAATACTTTAAATTCCACATGGGCAACTGGCTGAAAACCCTCCAGGGATTGCTGCATTTGGTAGCTGAAAGTCAACTCCCACGCCTTCAGACAGTGAGAAGAGAGTGGCATTTTTGCCTATGTTTAATGTCGACATTAGTTACCAGGCAAATGTGTGATTTTTGCTTCATCCTTCCACAGTATCAACATGAGCAAGGGTGTAGGTAGCTAATAAATATTAGACTATGGGATCTAATAAAAGTGGGTAATTACTAGCCTGGGCTGGCACCAAGTTATTCTCAAATAAGACTGAGTGCCAGATCTGTCTGCTGTGCTCGACTGGGCTCTCTTAAAGTGTCAAATCAGATGACACATATTCAACCAGCTCTGTTAACATGATGGTGGTAATGGTGACGATGATGATGGTGATGATTAACACTTCGGATTATACACCAGTTTCTCTCTCGTGACGGCTTAGAGAACTTTCACGTATATAATTATTACCTCTGTGACAGGGCAGTGTAGAAGAGGAGAAAGTGCCTTCCCTTCATCCTTCTAGGTTCTTTCACTGGGCTATGAATTAAATTGACATAAAACAGATAACAGCAGAAAAACCATTTAAATGAAGTACATATGCACAGGAGTCCCACAAAAATATTAGACTCAAAGAAGCAGCTGGATGACTGAAGCCTAAACAGCCTCCTAAGCTACAGAAAGGAGTAGGGGCTTGGGACTGGGGTGGGTGGAGGAGACTGTGGGAGGGTGAGGGAAGGACAGGGATGGTGAATGAGCATTACCTTGTCATGCAGATAAAAGTCTCTGAAGTGACAAAAGTTGTCTGGGAGTAGCTCTCTTCCTGGTATAGATACCTTTACTGACAAAAATTTCCTTTACAGATGCAAATTTCCTTTACAAAAAGGGAGTTTTTCAGAGCTACTCCTGTGTCTGTTGTTTCTCAAAATAACCAGCTCAAAATAATCAGTATGCCAAAAGGGTGTATTCTGGTCTTCTACAGTCATACTTTGGGATGGAATGTTCTGAGCCCCAATGGCAGGAATTAATACACCGATTTTACAGTTTATACAGCTAACGTCGATAATGTGGAAGGAAGCAGCCCGTGGTCACAGATTACCCCCATGCCCTCCCAACCCCAGCCCACTTCTCTGCCACCAGCCTGAACTGATGATAACATGTACAGAAGTGATTCAACCCCCTACACAGTATGAATACTTCACACTCTTGGCATCTTTCAACAGCTCCTCAAAACCAAAGTTAGAGGCTCTGGTGTGGTCTACTGCCAGCTCTTCAAGGGATCCTGAGTGTAAACAGAGCTGGACCACCACACTTGTGCTCAAGCTGGTGGGGTCTGAGGTCCTGTGTGGCTGACCTGGTGTCACTGTAAGAGACAGAACCACGCCTTCCCTTAGCCCACTTCCCACACCCATCACACTTGCCTTTCTTGCCCCAGTATTGTGGCTCCGTACCAGTTCTCAGAATATTTCTGAGTTGTCCAATTTTTCACTGTTCAGAGCTCTGTGCTAGCCCCAGACTATGGCTGGGGTCCTGGCCTCTGTCTATCTTTGTTGCACTCCCTCCCTCCAGCTCCCCCTTCTCCTCTCCTGCTGCTGGTGGCTGGGCTGGGCAGGGCAAAGGCATGGTATGCATGGGTGCTCTATGCTGAGCAGGTGGGCTGTTCAGTCTGGTCTCCCAGGTGCAGGCAGGACTGCCCTGGAAATCAAATCTTGAGATCACCACAGTCTTTTAGGTCTTGGATGTCATTTGGCCTCTGCCTAATGGAGACCAGCTCACAGTTTCCCCGCTGTGGCCTCACTCTCCCTGCTTCATTGCATCTGCATCCCAGCTTCCTCTCAGGGGGCTCAGCCAGCCTGCCCTCCTCTGGCCAGCACACCTTAAAGCATCTGTACCTGCCTCCATGGCTTGGGGAGTTGTACTAGCTTTCTACTGCTGCGTAACAAATGGTCACAGACATAGAGGCTTAAAACAACACACATTTTTATCTCTTAGTTGTATAAGTCAGAAGTCTGGGATGGCTTGGCTGAGTTCTCTGCTTAGGACATCACAAGGTTAAATAAAGATATACTGGGCTTTTATCTGAAGGCTCTGGGGGAGAATTCAATCCCCAGCTCACTCAAGCTGTTGGCAGATTCTGTTCTTTGAGGTTGTAGGACTGAGGTCCCTGTTTCCTTGCTGGCTGTCAGTGGAGGCCTCTCCCAGATTTTTAAGTTTCCCTCACTCCTTCTCTCTTGGTCTTCCCCATCTCCAACCAGCAGTGGCACATCACATCCTTCTCATGCTTTGAAACTCTCTGACTTCTGACAGCGGAAGAAAACTCTGATTTTAAAGGGCCAATGTGGTAAGATTAGACCCACCCAGGCAACCTCCCTTGTGCAATATAACATATTATAATCTTGGGAGCACCGCCAGAGAGGGGATTCGACCCACAGCAGGAGGGAAACATGTATTTGGAGCAGAGCTTTCTTATGGGACTGCTTAGGTGTCCAAAGTCCAGCCTTGTCCAAGTAAGATTTTTTCTCTCACCTTCCCCCCAAATCCTGTCACACACTGACAATGTGGGATTGGTGAAAATGATGTTCTACAACACCCTCAGTGGTTCTTTGTGTGTGTGTGTGTGTTTTTCAGACTTTCTCTATTTCTAACTCCCTTAATTCTCTATAAAATTATTTTTATTTTCCTTACTCACTCCCCTGGGTCATAACTTTTCCTTTTTCTAAACCTTTATCAATTTCCATCTATCTTCAAAGCAAGCAAAGTTGCTCCCAGATTTCCTCAACTAAGATTTCTAATTAAGTGCCTATGAGGAATTAATATGATGATCTGTACAGAGCTTTGTGGTTGTCTATTTTCCTAGTCCCCATTTCTGCAGTAGATCATGTCAAAAACAGATGTAAAACCACTGGGCAAAGTATTGCATGAGTCAGGGACAAGGCTAAGTGGCTATAAGAAGGAAAACCAATAACAATTGAGTGCCTTAAGTTCAAAGATGTTTGTTTTTTTCTCGCATAAAAGACCAGGACGTATATACAGTCGTTGCTCAGTATCCATGGAGTATTGGTTCTAGGAAATCCACAGATGCCCAAATGGCACAGTATTTCCATATAACCTATGCACATCCTCCCATGTACTTTAAGTCATCTCTAGATTACTGGTAACAGCTAATACAGTGTAAATGCTATGTAGATAGTTGTTATATTGTATTGTTTCAGGAATAATGACAAGGAAAAAAGTCTGTGCATGTTCAGTACAGGCACAACTTTTTTTTCTTGAAAATTTTCCATCCAGGGTTGGTTGAGTCCATGGATGCAGAACCTATGGATGTGTAGGGCCAACTATATAGGGTCTTGGTTCCAAGTGGCCATTCAAGGAGCAAGTTTCCTGCTCTCTTATTTTCATGCCATCTGGAGCTTTCTCCTTACGTGTGTGATTGAAGCAGGATTTCTGATGTGCCCATGTTACAGCTCTCAGGGAGCAAAGCATGCAGAGAACACCACAGAGTTTGTGTGGTTTTTGCTTTGTTTTATGATTCTTTATGTAAATGCAAATAAGAATACTGCTTTCCAGTTAGGAAATGCAGATTCCTCTTAGTTCCATTCAACGTGCTTTGGATTCTGGCCCAACATTATACAGTCTACCCTTGACCAACCTGGGGCTTAGGGACACCAACCTCTTGTGCAGTCGAAGTCCATGTATAACTTTTGACTCCTCGAAAACCTTAACTACTAATTGCTTACTGTTGACTGAAAGCCTTACCGATAACATAAAAAGTCAATTAACACATATTTTGTATGTTACATGTATTATATATTGTGTTCTTACAATAAAGTAAGCTAGAGAAAAGAAAGTGTTATTAAGAAAATCATATGGAAGAGAAAAATATATTTACTATTCATTAAGTGGAAGTGGATCATCATAAATGTCTTCATCCTCATCATCTTCATGTTGAGTTGGCTGAAGAGAAGGAGGCAGAGGAGGGGTTGGTCTTGCTGTCTCAGGGGTGGCAGAGGTGGCAGAGGTGGAAGAGGTGGAAGGGAAAGTGGGAAAGATGTATTGAAAAAAAATCCAAGTGAAAGTGGACCCACCCAGTTCAAAGCCATGCAGTTCAAGGGTCAACTGTAGATGAGAAAAATTGCTACCAGGCTGATTTCCAATGTTAAGTAAGCTTGTGTCTAGTGTTGTGCTTCTAGAAGGAGATGAAATAAGGGCATAGGTTATGCGAAAAAGTATAATCCTCAGAATGCACTGCCACCAAGCTCTGTGTGCTTCCCTCTACCACCATCTGGAGCAGTCTGTCTACTTGTGGAATGGCACCTCTGAAATATAATTTCCTTCATGGAGTTCTGCTTTCAGTCCAGAGGGAAAGTTACAGAAAATGTTGCCTTACACTAACAAAGAGGAAAAATCTGGATAAGTTGTAATATCATGGTTGTGGTGATTGTGGTGGTTATAGTGCTGGTCGTTGTTTTTAAGCACACCAGAGACCTGAGGACACAAAGGAATCTAGAGTAATTAATTTATAGGATGGTATGAGCTTTTCCCAGGTGAGAAGGACCCAAGACAGCTTTCATCTTTGGAGACAAAGGGAAACAAAGAGCAAACTTGCAAGGGGATAAGAGTTAGGATAAATAAACCAAAATTTTAGCAAATGTTTAATATCCATGTATGATTTGTCATGATGGATTAGAACCCAAGCAATATTAGCATAACAATAGACATATCTATCAATGCAACAAGCTAGAGAGCCCACAAATAGATCAACACATATATGGCCAATTGATTTGCAACAAAGCTATGAAGGCAATTCAATGAGGAAAGGAGGTTCTTTTCAACAAATGACACTAGAACATTTGGATATAAACATAAAAAAGTGATTCAGGGTGGATTATGGGTATAAATAAAAGATAAAATTATAAAGTCTTAAGGAAAACAGAATATCTGCATATCCTTGGGGAAGATTTCTAAGACAGAACACAAAGTGCACTAACCATTTAAAGAAATGAAAAATTGAACATGATCACAATTAAACATTTCTGCTCATCCAAAGACACCACTAAAAAAATGAAAAGACAAGCCAAATACTGGGAGAAAATATTTGCAATACATACATAAGACAGAACACACACACACATATGTATATATATATACATCCTCATTTTAAAACAGTCACTTCCTAAATACCATGTTAGTATATAGTCTCAGGGCAAAAATGCCTTCAAAAATTGCATATTTTGTGAAACTGCCTCGGAGTGCTAGTTTCCACGATGGAGCCTCATGCTTGTTTGCTGCAGCTTGAGTTGGAGAGCAGATGACTCTCTGAGAACAACCGACAACATTCCGATCTACATAATGTCTCAGTTTTTCTTCCACGTTGTTAAAAATAGTCTCATAAACCAGGAAATCCAGCAGGAGGGTGTACCATTCCGGTTTCTAGGATATTACACATTTCTTTGGGAAACAAATTATTTCTTTATTGCTACAACTCAGGAATCCTGCTCTGTGTTGACCACAGAGTAGAAAGACCTTCTTAAATGCCACTGTGCCTGAGCAGTGCTTAAATGGCTCCTCTCTCTGTAAAGGGTCAGTTCCTTTTTTAAGCTACTGTTAACAAATATGTTCTTTGGCTGCTTTGCAAGCAAATATTTGTCAGATTGAAATTTTCTTTTAAATATTCACAGCAGTTGGGTGGGTAACCAATATTATTACTAATATTTATGAAAATACTTGAGTGCAACACTATTCTTATAAAAGCAGTTCTTTTCAGGGAGTAAAGCCTATTTTCCTCTACGTTATTCAAAAGTGCCAACGTGTTATGGACATATGTTACATGCTTAATAATAGCAAACACCAAGTGTGTATATGCACTTATAAAATTAAATGTATATATGTAAAATTACTTATTTCCCCCCAGATTACCAAGGAAATCATTAAATATCCTTCAGAAATAAAAAAGATTTTCATAATAAAAACACGTTAGAAGATTGAGAGACAATGTGGTCATATTCCTCAGAAACAAGACTGTCCATTTTTGAGAAATCCCTTCCCTCTTTGGCTATCAGAGCTGTTATATTCCTTGTTAGTCTTTCATCCTTCTGGTTCAACAAAGCTTAACTATATGGACTTTCAATAACAGCTAGAAAATAACACAGGAAGGCTGAACCAAGAGGCAGTCAAGGACGTGCCTGAAACACATGCCCGTCACTGTGAGATGCGCGTGCGCTTCCACTGTGTTTTTGGTGCACACCTCTTTCCCCGTCTCCCCAGAACACACTTGAGTACAAGAGGCTCAGTGATGAGTTCAAGGAGGAAACAACGGCTGCCCTGTCTTTGGACTCAAAGGCCTCTCCCAGGCTTTGCTGGGGCAATTTCCCGCCCCTGCAGCCCACTCCATTTGGGCCTCCTGTGCTCACTTCACACCTCTGCATCCGCCTGCCTGGTGGGTGGGGGCTGTGCCTGGCCTCCCGGGGCAGGGGTTGGAGGTAAGCAAGAGGAGGCTGCAGAGGGCAGGCGTTTGCCGAGTCTCAGCGAGCAGACCTGGGAGGGCAAGGTTTGTGGACAGAAGGCCTGGCGGTCAGGACAGTCTCTCCCCAGGCCGGGCAGCTTTGAGGCAAACAGCTGCTTAAAACCCAGCTCCACTGGGCTTCCATGAGGTAGGGCCAGGGGGACCTGACTATTTGGACATGGGAGTAGTAGGTTTTAATTTCTTAGCTTTAGGAGAAACGTGCTGTTTTTATACTGTATTGAAACAAATACATCTTTGTATGTTGTACAATTTACGTAGCAGACTGAAAACACATTCAAAAGCTATTTTCACACTGTCAATTACTTTTCCCTCCGGTTACTTGGCTGGAGCTGAGATGTGCCATGATCCCCCTGTCATCCTGTCCCTTGTTTATTCCACTGTCTCCTATGACTTCTAAAAAGTTTGATAACTTCTCCACACCCTACTTTCTTCACCTTTTCACCTCACAGGGTTTCTGAGAATTCAGTGAAAGGATCCTGAACTTGAAACACTTGGCACAGGGAGAGCCATGGGTTAATTGTTCAGTGAGGCTAGTTTCCTGCCGTCAGCAGGGACTCCTTGCAGAGGGGATGTTCCTGTTCCAAAGGAAGCATTTATTTTGGAGCCAGCATGTGACAGTGAAAGAGCACAGGAATTAGAGTCACACAGACCTGCCCACATCTTGCCTCGTCAGCTCTGCTACACTAGAAATGTTATTTAAGCTTTCTGAGCCTTGATAGCCTCACCTTTAAAATGGGGATAGTGTGATAATCCCTGTCTTAAATGGTTGTAGACCATGGTGACTTTGTAGTGTACCAACTTGGCGAAGCCGAATTACATTCGCTAGAATTCTTGTCCCCACATGTTTCCAGTTAGAGTGGGCCTCAAAAAACATTTTGCACAGATTTGGAGAGTAGACACAACACAGCAGCTGTGTTACTGTTACATTTGGAAGGCTGGTGCAAGGGCACACACACGTCACTCCTCTGCCAGCGCGTGGAAGCAACGGAGCCTGCCCTGCTCAACCCTCCGCTGATTCTCTCGAGCTCTTCCGACTCTGGCTCAAATATGTGTTTAGCTCCATAGTGAAGGGCGTCAGCTTCTCCTGCAGGTCACCAACATCATCAAAACTGGGTGTAGTGAGGGACTGACACAAAGAGATGCATTGATAGGTTTTAAAACTGCCTTTTCTGAAAAAGCAAAGGTCTTGATTCACAGTGTTTGCCAAGTCACTTGGTGTAAACACTCCCATCGTGGCTGATTTCCAGCTCCCAACGTGATGTCGCAGTAGGAAGAGATCCAGACAGCAGACTCCTGTGAGCTGACGGGTGAGAGCTCCAGCATGCCACTGCTGGCATGGGTCTGGCTCATTTTTATGAGGTACAACATGGGCTCATGAGTTCCACCTTGTTTTTGCTCTTCCCCACTTTATAACAAACTTCCCTTCCCAACCGCCTGCCCTGCAAACTGCAAGTTGCAGATTTAGATGCAAAGGCACCAGCCTTTCAGAGACTGTTCAGACTGCTCCCATAAAATAGTTGATGTATATTAATATACATACACATTTTTTCCTAATGGTTTTACTTATCTGATTGAACTTTGAACCCCGACAGATATGGGAAATTTAACTGAGCTAATTTATGTGAAATACCCAGCAGTGTTTGGCACACAGTAGACACTAAATAATGTTGACTTCCTTAATGAACAATTGTCAACTGTTTGAAATTTAGTACTGTGCTCACTTCCTCTCCTGATATCATGGACCTATATATGGAATTACGTTCCTTTTATTTCTTTTCTAGGGAAATGGATCATACAGACCAATCAAAATATAATACAAGCCACATATGTAATAAAAAAATTTCTAGTGCCACATTAGAAAAAGCAAAATTAATTAATTTTTATTTAACAGGTTAAATTAATTATAATAATATATTTAATTTAACCCAATATACCCCAAATATTATTTCAACATGTAATCAATATAAAATAATATTAATGAGATATTTTAAATTCTTTATTTGTACCAACTATTTGAAATGTGGTACATATTTTCTGCTTAGAGCACATCTGTATTTTAAGCAGTCACATTCAAGAGTCACATTGTGACTAGTAGCCATCATACTGGACAGTGTAGTATATAGATGCATATCAAATGCAAACTAGCATATAATAAATTTTTGTCATTGTAAATTATCTGTGTATTTGAAAGGTTTGTGTTTTCTCTTAGCATAGGCTCCAAAAACCATAGTACTATTCACTCCCGGGGCTACTAGGGTTATTTGTAATTAGAACCAGGTTAATCTGGTTCCAGGAAGGCTGCCTTCTACAGCATTCATGGACCACGGGTGTCAGGAACTAGAAGACGTGAAGTTCCCTCATCTCTCCAACTACCTTGCATTTTATGTGCTTGGTAATTCACAAGGCACGTCAGGTCCTACAGGCCAGTAGGACAGAGCTGTGGACACCAAAGCTGTAGCACACTGGCCTGAACTCCTATTAACTTTAACCATGCTCTGAAAATTGCTTAAAAAGCAAACAAACACACACAACAACAACAAACCACGATTGACTAGGGATTTACATGTTCCTTGTAGAGTAAAAGTAGAATACAGTAATTTTTACCTGGTTTTACCACAACAAAATACAGTGTATATATTTTTCTGACTGGTAATCAAATTTGGAATACAGCTGCAGGGTATGCCAAGAAATATGTCCTATCTCTCCAGCCCCTCTTCTCTGTCATCTCTTTCATTTTTCGTTACGTTGATGCAGAAATCCCACATCCAACAACGACCGCAACAACAAGACTCCTTCATCCTGAGCTGCCTGCAGAGCTTGCTTACTTGCCATAGACTCCCTTGTGGTGGGCGAAAGGTTTCGTGTCACAAACTTGAGTAGAAAAAGAAAACTGTACAAAAAATAAAATCTACCAATTCTGGGTTTTCTGGTCAATTCAGGATTTCCTCTCTGCCTCTTTCCTTGGATGGATTTAGTTGGGCAGGAGCTTCCTGAAGCATGAGGGGTGGGGTGGGGCTCTCTTCTATCAGGGCACTGTTGCCCACCGCTAGAGCCCCTCTGCCTCTACCTGGGCATTTGTGGGGCACTTCTGCAGGGATGGTCAAGGCTACTCTTTGGGAGGTGCCATCTGGTCTTGTCTGTGGGCCTTTCTGGGCCTTTGGCCCTTGGCCTCAGACTTGTTTCTCCAGGGAACTCAGGAAGATGCTTGCATCCTTACAGAGCTGTGGAACTCCACGGGCCTGCAGTGTGGTGCTGGTGAGGGGGAACTGGTTCAGAAGGACCCAGCAGTACCCAACTCTCTTGTTTCCTCCTAAACCCTCTCCATCTTTCTTTCTAGCTTAGAAGATCTTTAGCAAGGATTTTTCTAAACTTTTCTGTCTTCTCTATGTCATTGGGTTTACTTATTTATTTTAAAGCTTACAAGTCAAGAATGTTTCATCTCTATGTCCTGAACAGGCTGTAACTGTTTCTCTATGGCCATAGCAGCCTCATGTCCAGCTGCCTGTGCCGTGGGGAGGGACCGTGTACTACTGCCTGCTAACGCCATGGGGCAGGAGACGTCAGTTAATCATTGAAAACTGCAATTCAGGGGTATGAAATTAGGTGATTAATTCAGGTTCACAAACAAGTGCTGTGTAAATAACTGAAGTCATGATGGCTTTCCAAGATCTCA